>JALMGJ010000044.1:1687500-2392500 GCA_023362775.1 Charina bottae | reverse complement strand
TAAATCATGTGTATCTATGGGGAGTTGGTTTAAGACTAATAATTTTGGACAGGTTGGAACTATGGTGTGCAGTTAGTTTGTGTGCTGCTGTAATGGTAGGAGGGAATGACCTTGGGAGACAGGAGGAAGAGCTGCAGACAAGAGAACCATCATGCAAAAGATATCTCAGCCCACCAAAGGAAAAGGGACATGGGAAGCATCTCAGAAGGGCCCTCCCTAGTTTTCTGGAAAGTGAAGGTAAAGGAGGGGAGAAGTGCTTTCAGACATGCAAGATTCTGTTACTGTAACCTTACAATAAAGGTAGTCTTAGTACTCATGGTTTGTGCTTGTTGCCTGGACTACCTCGGAGGGCTCACAGCTGCAGAGACTCTTAAGAGACATTCATTTCCAAAACTTGATATGTAACAAGAAAGAACAACTACATTTGAAAAAGGCCTGTTTGATCCTTACAGGGTTTCTTATTCTCAAGCACAACAAAATGTTTCCAAATGCTCGGTACATTCAAGGGCACACAATTGTTTTTAATTTTTCAATCTTCAAAAATTTGTTCTTGCTGCTGCTGTTGACTGCTGATTGTTCTACTTGCACGAGAGGTTTTATCTACGGGCCACGACATTCAGTACTCAGTGGCTAGATTATTTTCTTTCTTGTCTGATTGACTGATAGGTAACATGAACCTGACCCTGATGAACCTGACCCTGAAAGACCCTGATGCTGGGAAAGACTGAAGGCAAGAGGAGAAGGGGACGGCAGAGGATGAGATGGTTAGATAGCATCACCGATGTAATGAACATGAATTTGAGTAAACTCCGGGAGACAGTGGAGGACAGGAAGGCCTGGTGTGCTATGGTCCATGGGGTCACGAAGAGTCGGACACGACTAAATGATTGAACAACAACAACAACAATAACAAAAAAAACATGAACCTTGTGAAGCTGAATTCTCCATTTGCATATTTAGGACAGCCTTTCCATGCCATAAATGCCTTTTTTCCTTGGCAGAATTTATAAAGAAGTGTGTGTGTGTGTGTGTGTGTGTGTGTGTGTGTGTGTGTGTGTGAGAGAGAGAGAGAGAGAGAGAGAGAGAGATGGGAGAAGGGGATTGATTCTTATAAATTAGCTTTCCCCAACCTGCTTTCAGATAGGTATATTAGGATTATAATTCCACAGAAGGGTAGAGTAGAGCTAAGAGAAGGAAGGAAGGAAGGAAGGAAGGAAGGAAGGAAGGAAGGAAGGAAGGAAGGAAGGGAGGAAGGGAGGGAGGGAGGGAGGGAGGGAGGGAGGGAAACTATCATCTGCCATTCTTTTATTTTTGAAAGCTATATACTGAAGAACTAGAAGACTACCTTATCAGTACTAGGAAGGAATCCAACCACTTAAAAATTAAATTTGGAATGGATGGAAACTTGATTCTGCCCCCAATTTTGTTTTCGCTAGGTCAAGCAATCCATGCCCATCCTTATGGAGCTGAACATCTTTCTATTCCAATCCGGATATATAAACTGCCTTGGTGCCCTGTTTGTCTTAACCACTTATTTCAACGTATGCTGCTGTCATAATGGTAGAAGTATTAAACAACTTTTGTCACAGTTCTTTATCAGAAATTGTATACCAGTGTTTTTAGCATCCACAGGGACAGTCAAAAACTTAATTCAGGAATCAACCCCTAAAATCCTACACAGGTCAAACAAAAAGGGGACTAGTAGAATCTAGAGATGGGAGAGTAGAATGCCGCTTATGGCTGTAAGAAATTATTTGATTTGATTTGAATAATTCAGATGGAATAGAAAGGGCTCACATGATTGAATGGTGCTCCATGCAATTAATCAAAATATCAGTTAAATCCTCCACATAGAAAACTGGATGATAAGGGCAGTAAGAATCCACCAGAATCATTTACCATGCACTGGGATTTTTTCTTTCTTAAATCTCCATCTTTGGTTTGGAGTGGTATAGTCCCAAAACTCCTGTACCGTACTACCTCATTAAGACTTCACCTTCTGAACACAGATGGATTAAAATAAGGTTGGCTTTTTGTTTGTTTATCTGCTAGGAGATTCAGATGACAATTGAAAATCAAAGATGAAGGTGCTCTGCATTTTAATCAGGTATTAATTTATGTTGCTCAGTGGTTAAGATGCCAGGCTTGTCGATCGGAAGGTCGGCAGTTCAAGCGCCGCGTGACGGAGTGAACTCCTGGACTCGCCCCAGCTCTTGCCAACCTAGCAATTCGAAAGCATGCAAATGCAAGTAGATAAATAGGTACCACTTCGGTGGGTAGGTAACAGCGTTCTGCATGCGTCATGCCGGCCACATGACCGCGGAAGCATCTTCGGACAGCGCTGGCTCTTTGGCTAACAAACGGAGATGAGCACCAGCCCCTAGAGTTGGACACGACTGTGCAGGGGAAAACCTTTACCTTTATTTTACCTATATTTCCATAGTATGTATATTTGGATTACATTTATATACTGCTTTTTTTTTTTACTCTTAATAATAGACATGAAAGGCCTTAGTAGTGTGACATCTCTGCTTTCAAAAATCTCATCAGTCCCAGAGTGGAAACCACACAGAGCTAATGATAATTGAAATCAGATGTTCCTTATCAAAGCTTCCTCACAAAGGCAGCTTAAGGGGAAAATCCATAAATCTATGTCTTGACCACAGTCTACCAGTCTTCTTCCATATTACAGACTTTCATTAATTTGTTGCTTTTATTTCTATAGGAGTTCATAAGAATTATTATCGGGCATTGTTTTAATGAGCAGATCATTAGTTTAAAATAGACTTAATTCGTCATTGCAATCAATAGAAGCTCCACATGAACTTTAGAAACAGGAAGCCTCTATCTTTTAAAAGTATCATTGGGATATGCTGCAATTTATTATAAATAATTTTTATGTTAATATTTTGTTTTGGAAATATATTATAGAAACTGTGCTGAAGAGTAATTCATATATCTTTGAATAACAAGAAAAAGTGCAATTCCTTCCTGGATTTCATCAAGTGCTGGCTGGTGGAGACATGACAATGGGTCTTCGGAGCATCTGCGGATGGGGATAAAAAAAAAAAGATGGTAGCCCCAACCACATGATCAAAGCCGTATGTATCTTTTTGTAAGTGCATCATGTAGAAAATCTACCTATGTGTTTGCTAGGAGTCAAAAACGACTTGATGGCACATAATCAATCAATCAATTTGATGGTGCAGTTGCAGTTGATCTCTTGATTTTTTTATACAAATTCACCCCCCCTTTCTTGGATGCTGCTGATGTGGCTTCTAGGAGCCAATATGCAAATTATAGGATTCCCACTTAAAAGACATTCCCTTGGCTGTCCTATCTTAAATTTTTGAAGGGTAAGAGAAATTACATATTTCCATTATGCTTTTAATCTGTTTTAACTGACTGCTGTGATTGTGCACTTTACACTTTTTATTATACTTCTGTTTTAGTGATTTAATTGTGAGAGTTGGTGGTTCAAAATCTGCCTTAAAAACCCATTTGGGGATCAAAAGGCAGGGTCACTGAAAAATAAATAAATGAATAGCCACTTCTCATTAAACATATCTGTAGTGTAATTGATTTCAAAAGATGACATTCAAATGAATGACAATTTACAACTTAATTATTTTGTATTTAGACCCATTTAGCACTTTATATAGCAAAGATTTTACCAAAATACCAAACCTCATAAAGTATGAACTGAAAAGTTGACTATTCATATACTCATGCTGTGGCAACCTACTAAAATATCTTATATTCTTGTTATTATATTGTTAAAATCAGAGCTGTATAAAGCAGCTAAATGTTCTCCAGCTTGCTACCTCAAATGTATTGGATTATATTTCCAGAATTTCCCTTCTGTGTAGCCAAATTGTGGCAATACACATGTGTTAAAGACCTGAGATGATGTGCATCCATTTAATATTCCTACTTTTTTATAGAAGTAATTCTGCTGTCACAGTATTTGAAATTCATATACCAAATGTATATGATCAATAGCCATATGCAAAATGGGACTTGTTTCTTAGAAATTATTTTCACTCTACCATATTATGGAAGTCTTCCTATATTTCAGAGATTCTCCTTTCTACATTTTCCTGGGGATAATATTTTCATCCTGCATGAATCATATGTTTTAATTCAGAAAGAGCATTTTCTATCATACTTACTTGTGTTCTAGATTGTTCTTCATACCTGTATGACAATTCTTTTTAATGCAGAGTTAAAAAAAATAAGCTTTCCCCACCATCCATACTCCTTGCAATGTATAAAATACTTCTGTATCTCTGGTCAAGATATGCTGTCTTTTCTCTGTTCCCTTTTGTGTTTCACACTTGGTAGAAGTTTGAGAGACTGTAGGGTGTATTAGCTTTAACTCTGAGCCCTGTAGACCTGCTGGCACCGTTAGCAATAGTGGAGCGCTCAGCACTCTGAAAAGGTATTATTTATTTTCACTAGCCAACAAAGATTAAATAGCAAGCCCCCTATTATTAGTGCTAGTGAAACACAGATTTACTGTATGATTAATCACTGAAGTCAGAATCACCTACGGAGAGTTTTTCCAGAAGTGGCTAAACCTTTCTTTTTAATAGGACTTGTAATTTACCATTTCACTATTATCAGGAACCTTCTTTGCTTTAATATGACTTGCCAGTATCTCAGAACTTCAAAGTGGTGGGAAGCACCATTTTCCAAACCCTTAATGATAATTAAGAACATTCTTTTGATTCAGATTCCCCAAATGGTATACTTTTGATATGCCAATGAAAGACAAGGAAACTTCCTAAAATAAGAATAGCTGATTAAAATAATCATCATTTAAAGGTTAAAATGGGTAAGATTTGATCCCATTTAAACTAGAGCTGTTTCCTTTGAAATGTGCTACCTTGCGAAGATGCCATCAGGATTTTTAAAAAAAATCTTGAGACACTAAATGGGCCTCAGGAATTACAATGTGAAGAAATGGGCCTCCTTTCCCCCAATTATTTTGTATTTCACGATTTCAATTTCAATTTCAAGATCCGGGAAATCACACCACTAATTCTAGGACATTAAGAAATCAGACCCTTGATAACAAGCAAACAAACATTTGATTGCTTCAAAGGCCCGTTTACAAACTCACAAAAGGTAGTGAGTCACAGCAACAAGGTTCCCCCCACCCCACCCCTCCTTTAGCAATACTGGCTAGGTTGGGACACGTCCTGTCCACTTAAGCAGAGACAACACCTCTGCTGAGGTTCTCTTGTAGCGAGGTTAATAAGCAGATAGGGGAATGACATCCAGCACTTTTGACTTTGATGCTCGGACAGCAGGACTGTCGCCGCATTGGCGTCAAACAGTCCCCCTCAAGCACGCACACAATTTCAATTATTACAAGGCAATGTTACAAGTACGAAGCCTGGTATAAAATAAAGTAATTACTTTAATTAGGCAGCCCAAAAGGGACCAGAGAGCCACTGGCTGCCTAAATGCTTGCCTTTTGTTGACTTAACTTCGGAGAGGTTCTGAATAGGAACTTCAAAGTGTAAGTAGCTGAACTGCACCTTAATTAGTGGAGGCAAAGTTGGAAAACACAGCAAAACAACAACAAAATCCTTCAGTTTCTTTCTCCAGGGAGTTCAAATAAAGATTGTTCGGTCTCCTTTGTGGATGACCCTGCATTAGGGTGATTTGTCTGTTAAGAGCTTGATGAGGCACTTACGTTCAAAAGGGAAGATTTTCGTTTTAATTAGAGTAGTCCTTCCGAAAGGTGCAAGATTGACAGCCGAAAGGCCAGGGATTTCTGACTACTTTGCACAAGCATTAAAATCAGTATTCAGAGAGGCGACCACAAAGATTAATATGTTTCACTGGGAAGCAGAAATGAGCGTAAGAACTCCTCTAGATCAGACCCAGAGGTTGCCAAATGCAGCAACCAACTTCCTTCTAACTGGGAAGCTCAGCAGAATGTGATATCTAGGGGATACTGCTGGTTGCCAGCATTTTATTTGTTTTGTTTTGTTTTGTTTTGTTTTGTTTTGTTTTGTTTTGTTTTGTTATTTTTTTATTTTATTATTTTATTTTATTTTATTTTATTTTATTATTTTATTATTTTATTTATTTTATTATTTTATTTTATTTTATTTTATTTTATTTTATTTTATTTTTTTATTTTTATTTTATTTTATTTTATTTTATTTTATTTTATTTTATTTTATTTTATTTTATTTTATTTTATTTTATTATTTTATTTTTATTTTATTTATTTTATTTTATTTTATTTTATTTATTATTTATTTTATTTTAATATTTTATTTATTTTATTTTATTATTTTATATTTTATTTTGTTTTGTTTTATTTTATTTTATTATTTTATTATTTTATTTTATTTTATTAATATTAGATGACGAAATGACAGCAACATCAGGAAGAAGGAGTATGAGAAGCTGGAGAAGTACCAGGGCCTGAAGGAGGAACTGGAGAGGATGTGGAAAGTGAAGGCCAAAGTGGTCCCAGTGGTGGTAGGAGCACTGAGGGCTGTGACTCCAAAGCTGAGAGAGTGGCTCCAACAGATCCCAGGAGCAACATCAGAGCTCTCTGTCCAGAAGAGTGCAGTGCTAGGAATAGCCAAGATACTGCGCAGAACCCTCAAACTCCCAGGCCTCTGGTAGAGGACCCGCGGTTGAGGAAGACACATACAACCCATAGGGGTGAGACGGGATTTTTTTTAAAAATTCTTTCCTAAATCAGTGGTTCTCAACTAGCAGCACCCATAGTGCAGTAGGACACTGAAGTAGTCTAAATGTCTAGAGTAAATCTTCAAAATGCTAACTGGAGGAGGAAGACTGAGGAGAATGAAGAGCCATGCCTGTCTGCTATCCATCAGAGCCCAAAATGGTGCCACCATGGGCTTGGGCTTGGTGGCACACCGTGCTACAGTGGGGGAGGGGTGCCTGAACTGCTCCTACACGGACCTTCAGCAGCCACCTCAGTCCTCACCAGAAAGAGGCGCTGCGCAGTGAGCCTGTGGGGCTGCCTCCAAACTTTCCTGTTGTGCGCCACCCGTTCACAAGCTTAGTGGAGAGCAGATCCTGGCATTGGCCCAGATCCCAGCACATCCAGGCAAGCACCATTAGAAAGAACCACCCAGGGGTCTTTCCCCATCACACAGAGGAGTTTTGAGTGCTCAACCCTCTCTTCTTTTCTGGGTGCCGCCACTGTGAAATTTTAACAGACCCTTTTCTTCTACTGGGAAACATTTCTGTGTAAATTGGAGAGGGATTTCTTCCCCATCCATTATTATTTTGTTGGCATTTGAGAGCAAACCAGAAGGAGACAATTCTGCTGGAGGCATTATAACCCCCTCTTCGTTTTCAAGCCATTTGGCTTCTGGTGGAACCCAGAACTCTTGGGGTGATAAGATATAAAAGGTTGAGAACCTCTGAGGTAAACTCTGTATTTTTTTATCTTGGTGGCAAGATGATTCTTTTATTAAGGCATTTCTAGATTTTTCTACACCAAGAACGATCAGCCTAAGGTCCCATGGCTGTTCATGGCCTTGTTGCTGGTCCTCAGAACACTTCTAAGCACAATTTCCCCAAATCATCAGCAGAGTCAATATTTATGGAAGGGGAAGCATAAAAAATGTAGCATCTGCCCTAAAATAGATTTAACATTGTTTTTTTTAAAAAAAGAAAGAAAAATCCCCAGATTCCTTTCCAACACACACACACACACACACACACACACACACACACACACACACACACGATCCTGGGCTCACTCATGTGCATCATCACTCCATATATTGCAATCTGACTTAAAACAATACTATGTTCACCCACTTTCCTAGTCATCAGAGGGTGGTCCGTCCATTTTTATTTGTGTGTGTGTGCCTTCAAGTCAGTGTTGGCTCATGGAGTCTGCCTGGACAAGTCCCTACAGTTTTCTTGGCAAGATTTCAGAAGTGGTTTGCCATTGCCTACTTCCTAGGGCTGAAAGAGAGGACTGGCTCACTGCCTTTCTGCCCAAGGTAGTACTAGAACTCACAGTCTCCCGGTTTCTAGCCTGGTGCCTTTAACCACTACACCAAACTGGCTCTGTGTCTACCCATGTTCAACATTAAATTGCCATAGCAGATCCCTAAGCTTAATTCTCATGAAGTTGAAAAGGAATTATTTGAAATTATCGCAATCTCTTTAAGCCTACAATTTTTGGTATACCATAATCACAACTAATGCTATCTAATTTAGGGCCATTGGATCTGGTTTTATGGCATAGTTGTAATGGAAACCTCACTGTTATCAAAGGTATGCCTATCTTCAGCACTGGAACTAACTGTTTTATATTGGGTCTCCCCAATCTAGATGATTATGCCAGCTCAGAACTAGAGGAGTGGAAGTCCACCAAATCTGGAGGCCAACAGCAGGGGAAAACTGATCTATGCTTTACACAGAAATTAAACACACATGCATATGTGTACACACAATCATTGGTAGAATATACATCAAGAAAAAGATCTGGTCATATTCATTTGTATTCCAGACCACTGCACGGGCATCACTCCTTTTACTACCATATAACTGTGCAGTAAGAGTGACAGTTTCTAAGGTGATAAATGGCTACCAGTCTCTTATCTACAGTGAAATTGTTGCCAAGCATCTTTCATACTAATGGAAAACACACACAGCCGGTTGCACTCTCTGCTTCCTTGTCAGCATATAGCCACACAAGGCTAGCATGTCTCTGCTCCAGGCTGTTTGTCTATTCTAATACCCATGGAGACAACAGCCTGCTTATGTCATAAACCACATCTATCACCACAAGCTTCATTTCTTTATTCTTGGGTTAATAATATTTGAAGGAAGCATAACTTCTCTCTCTGTCTCTGTCTCTTCCTTCTAAGCACAAAGGCAGCATTTATGGTTCAAAGATCTAAACAAAGCCTTGGACAGTGATGAGCTGAAAGCTGCATGAATGTCAGTGTTGAATCTTTTACACAGGCTTAGGAAATGAATGTCTATAGCAAGTATGTCTCTAGCAGCACACTCAAATGCTTTCCATCGTGTCACCTAGCATGGTGCTCCAGTCTGGATGTTACAAGGCTTAGTAAACCCTCCTCCATGCTAATAAAAAAAGTCCTTTTCTGTCATCACCTTTCCTGATTAACAACATTTAACGATCCCTAGTGATATTACATTTGCCCACCATGGGG
This sequence comes from Charina bottae, assembly GCA_023362775.1. Lineage (NCBI taxonomy): Eukaryota > Metazoa > Chordata > Lepidosauria > Squamata > Charinaidae > Charina > Charina bottae. Next base: position 2,383,303 of record JALMGJ010000044.1, on the reverse strand, counting down.
CTGCTGTTGGAAGGATTCCAGAGAAGATATTGACATGAAGGAAGGAGAAAAAATATTATGCCAAAATTAAACAGTCATGTGGCATTCTTGCAATAACCCCAATAATAAGAGCTAGAAAGAAACATGCTATATACTTCTTAGGTATAACTCCTGAAACCCCACATAGTTATATTCCTCTGTATTTTTATTGTAGCACTAGGATTGGGTAAAGATTTGAGGTCGTCTCCAAGAAATTCCTGCTTAGTGGCACTTTCTAACAGGCTTACCAACGTGATAGTAAATGTAGGGGTACCATCTGCAGTTCAGAGGCATTGTATGAGCAAGGGGACTTTGATCTAGTCACCATTTCTCAGCTTAACCTACCTCACAGGATTGGGATTTTTTTTTTTTTAAGAGTAAAAAATATACAGTGAAGTAATTCAAGATTTTGCCATTAAAGGTTTTGGTTTCAAAATGTGGTAAGTCTTTCCTACTGCATTTGTTGGCTCTATTGCTCATTCTTCTTACTGGGCCAAGGAGTTTTGCTCTCAAATACTGCCCTGGCAGGATTGTTAAACCACAGATGGGTAATTTATGGTCCAGGATCTGCAGTGTGAAAAGAATATATTAGATACTTTATGAAGATTGTTCCTTCAGAAAGTAAAAGTACACCAGCCTTCCTCTCTTACAATCTTCTAGCTTCAGGAAAATCGTTTGTATAATGTTCATCACCTGAAGATTTTGCCCAGTTATCACAGCCAGAATTTTTATTCTCATATGGAGGACTCTACCTCTTCCATGTACAACATATTTATAACCATCTGCTGATGTACTTATAGTGCAAGCGATCAGTGCATGAACAAAAATTAGATTTTCCATAAGTGCTATTTAGTTCTCCTTAATTACAAGTACACTAGGCTTCTTAGGCGTGGTGGCCCAGTGGGTAAGACGCCAGGCTTGTGGATCGGAAGATTGCAAGTTCTGAGGTTCGAATCCCTAGCCCTGCGTGTGGAGTGAGCTCCCGCACTAGCTCCAGCTCTTGCCAACCTAGCAATTCGAAAGCATGCAAATGCAAGTAGATGAATAGGTACCACTTCGGTGGGTAGGTAACAGCGTTCCGCGCGTGTCATGCGGCCACATGACCGTGGAAGCATCTTCGGACAACGCTGGCTCTTTGGCTAACAAACGGAGATGAGCACCGGCCCCTAGAGTCGGACACGACTGCACAAATGTGCGAGGGGTACCTTTACCTTTACCTTTACCTTTACCTTTACCTTTACCTTTACCTTTACCTTTACCTTTACCTTTACCTTTACCTTTACCTTTACCTTTAGGCTTCTTAGAGAGAGCCAGTTTGGTGTAGTGGTTAAAGGCACTAGTCTAGAAATTGGAAAGCCATAAGTTCAAGTCCTGCCTGAAGCATAAAAGCCATCTGGGTGACCTTGGGCCAGTCACTCTCCCTCAGCCCTAGGAAGCAGGCAAGGGCAAAGGCAAACCACTTCTGAGAATTGTGCCAAGAAAAGTGCAGGGAATTGCTCATGTAGTTGTAAGGATTGAAGATACCCCCTCCCCCCAAAAAAAATTCTTACACTAAAGCATCCATTCATTCCACCCATACAGCTAAAGTATATTTTTCTAAAGAAGCATCTGACAAGTCTTGAAGTAGGCCATTGTGAGATCCATCAAGTTAATTCTTACGTTTCTATATATTTACAGACATGAAGTAGCCGTGCTGAGTGACTCACACAGATTTAAATCTATTTTATGCATCCTGCCTTTCTTTTGATGGCCTAGTGGCAAAAGTATTTCCTGTGTAATGTCTTCTGCAATTCTGTTATCATTCCCTAGAAAATCCTACTTTAATTTTCTTGGTCCTTTAATGCTCCTATTTATAATTTTCATCGCGGAAATTTTAGTTGAACTTCTGCATTCCTAAACCGAAATTCCCTTTTATGTCAATGGCGCCTTCTCTTGATTCTTAACTATCCAGATCTGTTGTTTTTCCAATAAGGGTTTCTTATTCCAGGCTTCTGTATTTTGCAGTAAACTGTGTTTTCCCCATTAAGCACACTAGAAGATAACCTGTGATTAGATAACTTGTAATTAATATATGTAACATCCCTAAACAAAATTGTCAATCAATGAGCAACTTGTTTATGAATGAGAAGCATGGCTTTGTCAGGTTCCAGTATCATGAGGAAAGCTGTCTGTGAATTGAACTGAATGCAAGTTATACTTTGCTGCTGATTTGCTGCTGAACACAATGGACTTAGGAAATGGGAGGAAGGATATGCTTGAGTTGCACTGCTGTGATCTCGCTCCCAAACAGCCCTGGAGAGTTTTCTGTAAAAATACACATGGCATTTCTGTCATGTCTTCAGCTCTGTGGCACTGCCTCCTTTTTCCTGCAGCCCTCAGAGTTATTTCTTACAACAGTAAGTAGCAAAGGAAAGGAACCATTTTCTGCCATTTTAAAGTGGCAAAAAGACAGAAACTACAGTGCGGGGCATAAAATAGGCATAACACTGTGAACACACACAGAGAGAAGAAAATCCTAATTTTTCCACCAAATCCCTCCCTGTCTATATGTTGGATGTGGCTCCATTCACTTTGTGCCCTTCAGTCCTCAAAATGTTGACCACCAAGAGTTTGTCCATCCCCACTGTAGATAATTAGGGATTATTGGCCAAGGAGCAAATTGGGGTTGCTGTTAGCAGGACTTTTGAAACCAAACTAATATCTCACCCTAACCCATTTGCATCCAGCCTCACATATGTGAGGAGCCTGGAGCTACATGTGATGGCCTGACCTACTCTGTTCTTGTTACCAGCGCCCAGTGAATTTCCATGGCTGAGGGTGAGACTGGAACTTGGGTCTCCTTTCTGCAGTCCAAACCCTTAAGCCAGTGTTTCTCAACCTTGGGGAAGTTTAAGATGTGTGGACCCAGCATGGCTGGCTGGGGAATTCTGGGAGTTGAAGTCCACACATCTTAAAGTTCCCAAGGTTGAGAAACACTGGCTTAAGCACTACACCCCATTGGCTGTCATATTTTTGGCATGATGAACTCAGTCGTGGAATTCTGCAGTGCCAGACTCAATCAAAGGAGTGATCACTGAAGACTGTAGTTTAAGCACAGACTATTTTAATCAGAGAGCCAGTGGGGTGTAGTGTTTAAGAGGTTGGGTTTAACCTTAGGGAAGATCAAATTTTTGTCCATGCCCTGATCACTTGCACTATCAATGCAACATCATCATGGGAAGGAGGAAGGGATAGTTCCTCATGAGGGTGGCTAATCCCCTAATTTTATAACTGTCCTTCTTTTAACTATTCCATTACCATCTGGATTTTCAATTTAATTTATATTTTCAATTTAATTTATATTTATTGTATAATTGAGATTTTAAACCTTATTTTAACTTGTTTATTGTGAACCGCCCAGAGTTCCCCATGGGGGAGATGGGCGGTTATAGAAATTAAATAAATAAATAAATAAATAAATAAATAAATAAATAAATAAATAAATCATGTAATATAAACATGTTTTTACATGGAAGAGGAACATTCCTCCATATAGGAATAGAAATTTTGGATGTGATAACTGGATCTTAATCTTTTGGTGCTGAATATTATCCAAATAATTTTCAAACTCCAATATCTACAATCTCCATTCAACCCTACTAATATGTGACCCACCAAACTAAATAAAGTCCACTCATAAATAGAACTTCTCCTGCATTGCAATAAGTTGTTTTTAAACTGTAGTTTAAGTATAGATTATTTTAACCAGATAGATGCTTTTGAACTGTGGTGTTGGAGGAGAATTCTGAGAGTGCCTTGGACTGCAAGAAGATTAAACCAGTCCATACTCCAGGAAATAAAGCCAGACTGCTCACTTGAGGGAATGATATGAAAGGCAAAACTGAAGTAATTTGGCCACATAATGAGAAGACAGGATACCCTGGAGAAGATGCTGATGCTAGGGAAAGTGGAAGGCAAAAGGAAGAGGGCAAGATGGATGGATGATATTCTGGAGGTGACGGACTCAACCTTGGGGGAGCTGGGGGTGGTGATGGCCGACAGGAAGCTCTGGCGTGGGCTGGTCCATGAAGTCACAAAGAGCAGGAAGCGACTGAACGAATAAACAACAAATTTTAACCAGAGACTCAGTTTCTCATAGTAGTTTAAGGCTCCAGGCCAGAAACCAGGAGACTGTGAATTTTAGTCCTACCTTAGGCATGAAACCAGCTTGGTGACCTTCAGCCAGTTACTCTCTCTCAGCCCTAGGAAGAAGGCAAGGGCATAAAACTTCTGAAAATCTTGCCAGGAAAACTGCAGGGAGTTATCCAGGCAGTTGCCAGGAGTGAAGACTGACTTGAAGACACCAAAGGGATGGGGGAGGGGGGGAGAAATCAACCAAGCACTTATCAAGAAGCCATATTTTTAAACAAAACAGATGCCTTTGCTTGTGAGTCATTGACTAAGACTACGATGATAAGAGAAGCTTTCAGAGAATCTCAGCAATGCATAGACTCCAAAGGTATTACAAGCTGTTTTCCTTTGGGATTCTGTTAAAGCAAGCCTTTTCATCTCTTAATCAATCAGTTTAGTTACTACATGTATTCACTTTTGTAAGTTTAAACCTTTTGAAGAAAACTGCCGCAGGAACAGCATCATAATATATTTCTAAATCTACCTGGCATTAAGTAATACTTAGCTGTTTGTATTCTAAGTTCTTTAAGTTACATCTTGCATCACTGAAATATATCTCATTTTTACTAACGTCTATGCATTATTCCATTAAATTTTATAGACTAAAATTTAAAGTGGCACAAAAGAATTTATGCAACTATGCTAACTATCTATGCAATGATCCATGGCATCAGGTTAAGAGTCCTGTTGTTGAAGAATCAGCAACAATGCCTTCAGACCTCTCCCTTCTGTATCTCAGATAATGCCCATTTAAGGCCTTTGAAGACTCCAAGGGGTCTGGAGGCAGAAGGAGTTGGGATGGGAAATATTTGCCCATGCAATCACCAAGAGTCAAATTGATGATACCTAATGAATCTACTTCTTTTCATCACTTTCTATCCAATGTAGTTTTTTCCCTCCCTTTAGGGAGGAAGCCAATGGAGCAAGAAGACTTTGAATGTACAGGTAGTCCTCGCTTAACAACCATTCGTTTAGTGATGGTTCGGACTTATGAAGGTGCTGAAAAACCGACTTATGGTCAGTCCTCACACTTACAACTGTCACAGCATTCCCCACAGTCACATGATCGCTATTTGGGTGCTTGGCAACTAGTTCGCATTGATGACCATTGCAGTGTCCTGTGGTCACGTGATCGCCATTTTCAAACTTCCTGGACAGCTTCTGGCAAACAAAATCAATGGGGAACCATGTGATTCGCTTGACGACCACATGGTTTGTTTAATGTCCATAGTGATTTGCTTAACGACCGCTGTGAAAAAGGTCATAAAATCAGGTCGGATTCACCTAATGACTGCTTCACTTAGCAACCAAATTTCTGGTCCCAATTGTGGTTGTTAAATGAGGACTACCTGTATGGGGAAACTCAAATAATTGTAATTTGATGGTTGAAATGAATTGTTTTAAATGAAAAGGGTAGCTCCATAGGGTCATTTGAAAGAACTAGAGTTTGGACTGGGATGGCAGCCAGGTGGGGAGCTTGGACAATTGTCCCCATTTCCATGTTTGTATCTGCCCTGGTTTGGCTTGCAGAAGGAAGTCTAAGCAGAGATGGGCAACTTTATTCAGCTTGGGGCTATGTTTTAATTTTTTTTCTGAACATTTAGCCTCTGTCTGAGAACTGCAGGGAAACATTTCAGTGACATTAGGATGTTACCTGGAGTTCATATCTCAGCCTTTTTTGTTTTTTCCCTGACAGATTTGGAAGGGTTGAAGATGCAAGAAGTGCATTAAAATCACAGTGCCCAAAATCAGCAATTGTCATATCATATTTTGATGCTGCAACCTTGTGTGCTATGAGGGTCACAAACCTGGACACTAGATAAAGTTTTTAAAAAGTTGCTTTGTAATATACTAAATAGTCTGCCATTTATCAGGTGGATTATTATTTTTTTTGAAGCTACAGTGGAATTATTTAAAATCATGTCCTGGAAATCCTATAGAAACAAGATCCTTAAATCTGTTGGTTCACTAGCAAACCTAATGCCTAGCTGTTTTCATGAAGTTGGGGAATAAGTATTGGAGGAGCATCTATCAGCATAATGCATGATATTTTTTGAGAGGTGATAATACTTTTTTGGGGGGTAAAATACTGCTTTTATAAAGGTTGGAAATCTTTTCTAAGATTTGACTGAAATTGCTGTCTTCCGTACTGACTCTTTCTACAGACTCTGGAACACTTACCTTTCTCCATAGTTGGGATTGGCAATATTGGAACAAGGTGTGTGGATGAAGGATCAGTCTGTGGTAGAAGATGGGAGAATGCCAAAAAAAGAAGAAAGAAAGAAAGAAAGAAAGAAAGAAAGAAGGAAGGAAGGAAGGAAGGAAGGAAGGAAGGAAGGAAGGAAGGAAGGAAGGAAGGAAGGAAGGAAGGAAGGAAGGAAGGAAAAGAATTGGTGTATTGTCGAAGGCTTTCCCGGCCGGAGTTCGATGGCTGTTGTGGGTCTTCCGGGCTGTGTGGCCGTGTTCTGGAAGTTGTGGTTCCTAATGTTTCGCCAGCATCTGAGACCGAATCCGACCGAACACAAGCTAGAGCCACAGTTAAGGCCTACCTTGTGGCGGTAAGAGTGGCGAAACATCAATATTTCTCCGCTCTTATTGCATCCGCAGAATTCCGCCCGACGGCCCTGTTCGGGATTACTCGATCTCTCCTAGGTAAGGTGGGCCCAGTGACCCACCTTCAGGGCCGTGCGGAGGAATTTTCAGAGCATCTGATGGATAAAATCACTCGGATTCGCTCTAAGCTGGACTCCAGGCGTGATGCATGGTCTGGGGAGATGCTGAGGGAATGTCTTTGCCCAGTTATCTGGGAACGGTTTGATCCTGTTGGGCCTGAGGAAGTGGACAGGATCCTCCGGACTGTAAGAGCCACCACGTGCCATCTTGACCCATGCCCCTCCTGGCTTGTGAAAGCAGCCAGGGAGGTGACATGTGGCTGGGTCCATGCGATGGTTGTTACGTCCTTGGGAGAGGGAGTGTTTCCGGCTGCTTTTAAGGAGGTGCTGGTGCACCCCCTCCTCAAGAAGCCATTGCTGGACCCTACAGTGTTGGACAACTTTCGTCCCATCTCCCACCTCCCCTTTTTGGGGAAGGTGGTTGAGAAAGTGGTGGCATTACAGCTCCAGAGACTTCTGGATGATACGGATTATCTATACCCCTTCCAGTCAGGGTTCAGGCCGGGATATGGGGTGGAAACTGCATTGGTCACACTTACAGATGATCTCTGGCAGGAGCGGGATGGAGGCAGTGCGTCCATCCTGGCTCTTCTTGACCTCTCAGAGGCTTTCGATACCATTGACCATGGTATCCTTTTGGGGCAGCTCGGAGAGTTGGGGGTGGGCAGTGTAGTTTTGCACTGGTTTGCCTCCTTCCTCCGGGATCGGTCCCAATCGGTGGTAATAGGAGATGAGAGGTCCGACCCTCGGCCCCTACTTTGTGGGGTGCCGCAGGGCTCGGTTCTCTCCCCTCTCCTGTTTAATATCTACATGAAACCACTGGGTGAGATCATCCGCCAACACGGGATGAGGTATCATCAATATGCTGATGATACTCAATTGTATATCTCCATCCCGGGCGAGTTAAGTGATGCAGTGGCTGCCCTCTCTCAGTGTCTGAAGGCTGTGGGGGTCTGGATGGGGAACAACAGGCTTCAGCTAGACCCTGGTAAGACAGAGTGGCTGTGGATTGATGGCGTCTCGGGATCCAGAGAGTTGTCATCTTTAGATCTGGATGGGGTGGCACTACCCCGTTCGGACTCGGTGCGGAACCTGGGGGTCCTTCTGGACTCACGGCTCCTGCTCGATGAGCAGGTGGCAGCCATGGCCAGAAGGGCGCTTATGCAACTTCGGGTTGTACGCCAGCTACACCCTTTCCTGGACCGAGATGCCCTCCGTACAGTCACTCATGCCCTGGTCATCTCTCACATAGACTATTGCAATGCGCTCTACATGGGGCTACCCTTGAAGAGTATCCAGAAGCTTCAGCTGGTCCAGAATGCAGCTGCGCGCGCAGTTATGGGTGCCTCAAGATCGGCACATGTGACACCTCTGCTGCGTGAGCTGCACTGGTTACCAGTTTGCTTCCGGGTGCAATTCAAGGTGTTGGTGGTTACCTTTAAAGCCCTACATGGCATGGGACCAGGTTACCTAAGGAACCGCCTCATCCCCAGAACGTCGACCCGCCCCACCCGGTTATCCAGAGAGGGCTTGCTACGGATCCCGTCTATAAAAGAATTCCATCTGACGGGGTCCAGGAGGCGAGCCTTCTCGGCAATGGCACCTGCCCTTTGGAACATTCTCCCCCTGGAGGTGAGGCAGGCCCCCACACTCCTGACCTTCCGAAAGCAATTGAAGACCTGGCTCTGCCACCTCGCCTGGGATGGGGGGGTAATAGCTCCTCTTGGAGGTGGCTGGCACCATAGAGTTCCTTTAAACAATAACATAACCTCTTGGATTTTATATATTTATATATTTATATTTAATTAAATTGGAATGATGTATTGTATTTTATATGCTTTTAATTAATCAATTTTGTTGTAAACCGCCCAGAGTCCCCTTGTGGGGGGAGATGAGCGGTGATATAAATTAAACAATAAATAAATAAAATAAATAAATCTGTGGCCAGCATCTTCAGAGGGCAGGAGCACAGACAGAAGCGAAATCTCTGTGCCCAGGTAGAGTGATTGCCACTCTACCTGGGCACAGAGATTTCGCTTCTGTCTGTGCTCCTGCCCTCTGAAGATGCTGGCCACAGATACTGGCGAAACGTTAGGAACCACAACTTCCAGAACACAGCTACATAGCCCGGAAGACCCACAACAGCCAAAAAGAATTGGGTAAATGAGTGGAGAGAGAATGAGTTTATATAAGAGAGGGCAAGGAAGAAGAATGCAGAGAATGAGAAGGGAAGGGAAGAAGAACATAGGAGACAAAGAGGGGAGGTGATGTGCAACATGGACAGAGAGGCTGTGGGAGTCTTTGGGGAGAGATTCAGTTGGACAGTGATTTGATCAGAAGACTGGAGAAGAGGGTTGAGGGAAATGGTGGAAGTAGAATGACTTGGACAAGAAGTATAAGGGAAATTGGAGGAAGGCAATGACATTTCTTCATTACCGCCATTACCAAGAGAGGGAGTGGAGGTGTCAAAGAAGAAGAAAGTGAGGAGAGGCAGATCATTCATTGATCCCTTAGCTAAACCTATCCTACAGGTCTGCTACTGGAGGGATAAAATCAGGGAAGGCCTTCATGTATACCACCTTGAACTTGTAGAAAAAGGTGGACTATAATGCAATAATTAGATAAATATTGTGCACTGTATTTGTTGGGGTTGTGCTTTCCAGAACTTGTTTTGGCATTAGTTCAATGATTTGCAATGATGGCCTGGAAATTCAGCTCTTTGTAAAACAAACTTATGGGGGAATGAGGTTTTAGATGGGGATGAATTAGCCATAAAACATGTGCTGGAAATCGTTGAAAGAATAGACTCCAAGAAAAAAGCTTACAAACAAAAGGTTGTTTGGTCAGTTATTTCAGTTATGTCATTTGCAGCAAACAATCTTAAGGAGCATAAAATGTAGGTGAAGGTTAGCAAACTTCTAAGAGTTCTCAGATACATGTAGTTTCATCACACTCAAAGAGAGTCAAGGTTAACACAATTCAGTTCTGTAAATGCTTTTGTAGTTTACTTAGTTTAGCAACGATCAAGTTTCTGCTAAAGTAAGATGTCTAACGGGAAAGAGTTTTTATAAAGAGACTTCTGAAATCTTGTCTGAACATTGATGTGCATTCTCAGGACATACAGTAACTATCTGTTATGTTAAAGGTGCTAATACTTATTCCTAGAATACAGACCAGCATCCTAGAGTGAGTACACCTTACCCCTTTCTTTCCATTGCAGTCCCGATCTGGATTGGTCCCCTCCTGAGGGATCAGGTTATGGAAGTGTAAACGGCAGATATGCAGGGTCACACCTAGCTCAGGACTACAACGATGGGACAAAGGCTTGAAAATCTATACATCTCTGTGCTCAAACTCTTTAAAAGGATTAATAAGAAATACAACTTTGACATGGTTTTAATCTGTTGAACTGCTTTAGGTATTGTGATGACATATTGCTTTAATCCATTTTCATTAACACCAGCCATGCATTGGAACTACATGCATTGCATTGGCATGAATTGACAAGCATTGTAAATCCATCCATAGGTTTAGAGAAGCTGTCCTAATATTGTGGCTCGTATCTGCACGCAAATCCAGGTAACCTATGAACAGTCCCTCTGGAGGCAGCACGCAAGTCTTGTAGAGTGATAGTCCCAGCTGTCTTTTGTCAAACCACTTATTTTGGGTTCCTGCCCTGAGCTACAACATTGGATGGCCTGTCAGGCTGCCTATCCTTGACTAAGAGGACAAGAATGGCTGGTGAATCTCAGATTGCAGGCTGTTTTGTTGGTGTAATAAAATTGCAACTACACGGTAGCTGCCCAAGGCTTTGGGCTCCCACTCAAACTGGCTTTTTAAACGTTTCTGAAGGACCGCCAGTATCATCCTGAGTGGATCATTTCATTCCAGCTTCTAGAAAATGTAAGAATGTAATAGAAGAGCAGCTGTGATTTTTCTTAAGAAGGTTCCCCCCTCCTCTTTCTCTTTATAGTTCATAGATTCTGACATGAACCTTCCAATTGCAGTTAAATTGTTGGAGAAATAGCCTGTATTATTAGACGTGCGGTTGACAAAGTCAGGTGAGCAGAGGACATGAATGATTAAACAGAACATTAAAAAATAAATAAAAGTCTCCTCCCCTCCAATTTATGAGAGCGCATCTACCTTGAAATACCAACTAGGAGAAATTCTATTGGGAAGGAAGATGCTGCCCTCTGCTGACTAGAGTTAAACATGTTTAGGGCTGTTTACTTTTAAAGTATATACTAATTGTATTGTCGAAGGCTTTCACGGCCGGAGTTCAATGGCTGTTGTGGGTCTTCCGGGCCACAGATGCTGGCGAAACGTTAGGAACCACAACTTCCAGAACACGGCCACACAGCCCGGAAGACCCACAACAGCCATATATACTAATTAATATTACAGCTGCTGTCTTTTGATCTTTTGATCCTGCAACTGTTCACTGAGGTGTGGTTGGGCCAGCCAGTCAGTGGGCATTAATGTTATCTTATGAAGATGTCTTTTGAAGCCAGTTTGGTGCAGTGGTTAAGGCACTGGGCTAGAAACCAGGAGACTGAGAGTTCTAGTCCTGCCTTAAGCACGAAGCCAGCTGGGTGACCTTGGGCCAGTCACACTCTCTCAGCCCTAGGAAGAAGGCAATGGCAAACCACTTCCGAAAAACCTTGCCAAGGAAACTGCAGGGACTTGTCCGAGCAGTCTCCGAGAATTGGACACGACTGAACGGATAAAAAAAAAAGAAGACTGTATAGGTGCACAATGTTCTTTTCGGTTAAAGGCGTTTTGATAACTGAGCATTCGATGGAGACCCCACTGCTAGAAGCGGGCAAGACCAGAACGAAAAAGTTTCTTGGATGAAAAGCAAATAAAACCAGAACAAAAAAGCTCAATGAAGTTGAAATGTAAATATTAACTAATCAGATTGCATTTAAGTCATAGGTTTCATATGCAATCAGACCCAGTAAGTTTTATTTACATTCTCCTTTGTTGTCGTTCAGTCGTTTAGTCGTGTCCGACTCTTCGTGACCTCATGGACCATAGCACGCCAGGCCTTCCTGTCCTCCACTGTCTCTCGGAGTTCACCCAAATTCATGTTCGTCACATCGGTGATGCTATCTAACCATCTCATCCTCTGCCGTCCCCTTCTCCTTTTGCCTTCAGTCTTTCTCAGCATCAGGGTCTTTTCCAGTGAGTCCTCTCTTCGCATTAGGTGGCCAAAGTATTTGAGCTTCAGCTTCAGCATCTGTCCTTCCAATGAGCAGTCAGGGTTGATTTCCTTTAGGATTGACTGGTTTGACCTCCTTGCAGTCCAAGGGGCTCTCAAGAGTCTTCTCCAGCACCACAGTTCAAAAGCATCCATTCTTCGGCGCTCAGCCTTCCTTATGGTCCAACTCTCACAGCCATACATTACAACTGGGAAAACCATAGCTTTAACTATACAGACCTTTGTCGGCAAGGTGATGTCTCTGTTTTTTAATATGCTCCTTAACATTAACATTCTCCTTAAATGAGACCATTTACAGGAAGGCTTGGAGGGCCCTAGGAGCTGATTTCAAAGGTTGGGGTTGCCCCACGTGGGCTGAGGTTGAACCTTCTGCAGCAGGATTGCACTTTAGTGGACGGGCTACTTGGTCCAAGCAAGCAGAGCTCCAAGAAGAGAGAAAGGTTGCCCATCGGCAGTCAGCACCTGGAGAGCAGTGTGGAAAAATGCACAAATCACTTGGTCACACTCTTTAGGTATAAATGCCTTTTGGTTTAAATTATAATAACTATTTATAAATATAGAGTCCTTGGTGCTCTCTGAGCTTGGTGGTTTGCTTGCAGACGTTTCATTACCCAACTAGGTAACATCATCAGTGCCAGTGAGTGTGGGGTTTGCTCCCTGTTTATATACAGCGGCTTTTATAAATATATTGCGTATATATGCAAATTTCTGTCTTTTTTGGTACTGCTTTTGCTAATGCCATTCCTGGTGTTTGGCAATGACAACAGTATATGGCTACCCTTGCATATATGCAATTTATGCTTAAAAAAAGGTAAAGGTTCCCCCCGCACAGTTGTGCAGTCGTGTCCGACTCTAGGGGCCAGTGCTCATCTCCGTTTGTTAGCCAAAGAGCCAGCATTGTCCGAAGATGCTTCCGCGGTCATGTGGCCACATGACGCGTGCGGAACACTGTTACCTACCCACCAAAGTGGTACCTATTCATCTACTTGCATTTGCATGCTTTCGAATTGCTAGGTTGGCAAGAGCTGGGGCTAGTGCGGGAGCTCACTCCGCACGCAGGGCTAGGGATTCGAACCTCCGAACTTGTGATCGTCCGATGGACAAGCCTGGTGTCTTACCCGCTGAGCCACCACACCCCTAATTTATGCTTATAAAGTTGCTAATTTGTGATACCAGCCCAGACGAGGCCTACTTTGTGCTTTCGGATCTTTCCTTGCTAAGCGGCACATCATTATCTTTGAGTTATCTTGCTTCTGCTAAAGTAGAACCGTGATAATATTCATGTCAATCAGACAGAGCAAACGAATAGCTGCATTTCACACATAGAACAGCCTGTTCTTTGAATTATGCTGTAAATGTAAGATTTTTGGATCCAGTATAATCTTTTAGTATTGATTCTAAGAGATAACCATGGAGTTGGAAATAACTCAGTGTATTGGTAGGGGTGGGGGTGGGATATATTACAGACTTTGGAAGTTCTCAGCTGTGATAGATAGGCCCATTTCAAACATTTTCACAGTACATGAAATGCTTTCAAGTAGAGATGTCTTTAGAATCAATCAATACCAATATGATTTTTAAGAGTTTCTTCCCATTTCAAAATAAAAAGGAGTTACGATCTGTCAGAGTCAAGAAGTAAAAACAGTTCAAGGCTGAGATGGGGGTCAGACAGAAAGGACTGGGTTCTATAAAAATGGGGAAAATTCACTTTTAAAATACAGTGAGATTTGTACTGTGAACTGTTATTAACTTTTAGAGCTGTGTTGGCTTGAACAAATGATGCTGGCTCACCTCACTGTAGAACTTCTGTCCTGATTTTATCAGCACCTTTCATTTGATGAAATGGATTATTTTCCAATGAGTTCTAATCCATTAGCATGTGTACACCGCACCTTCATTATTGGTTTCAGGAAAATTAAAGCTGTGCTTCTGTTGTTGTCAACAAAGCTGATGATCTTTTAAAGTCACACTGACATTGGACTCTTTGCAGACAACATAAGTCAACGGTGTTAATTGCCAAATTGCCATTACAGCAGTCTTTGGGGAGAAGAAATGTGGTGCAGCTCATCCACGTGCGATTTTTAAAAGTTACATGATGTTCCTCTTCAAGTTTCTTCACAGTATTTTTCCACCAGCCTCAGAAGTTAGTCGTCATAAATCCTGCCTGTACTGCAGAAGACTTTCTCTAAAGAAGAGGATAATGCAGAACTAGGATGGCAGTGTTTTTAAGCAATGGTGTCAGAAAGCTCAGACATACAGCAAGATAGTAAGAACACTAAAAGGAAAACTATACATTGGAGGTATGAATTCATGGGAACATCACGTTCTGGGGTTTGGATTCCAGTTTATTTCATAATCTAAATTCAGCATTAACATAAACAGAATTGGTTGTGAGTCACAAGTCCCATGTTACTGGTAACACATCATATCATTGGGCCAGCTCCAGGTTTGGTAGAACTTGAGGCCAAGTGCTGTGAGTCTGAGAGCCATTGGAAGGTAATGGTTTGGTGAGGGTTCCTTCAGCAAGGAAGTTCACTGCATGCCTTTGGCCCCATCACGCTATTGCAGCCCAGCTTATCTCATAAGACGGCTGTTGTGGGAAAAATAGGAGGGAATGCTATGCGTGCCACCTTGAGCTCCTGAATCAATCAATCAATCAATCAATCAATCAATCAATCGAAGAGAATATTTGTAGCTCAGGGTTGAACTGCACCATGGACTCCACAATCAATCAATCAATCAATCAATCAAATACTATATTTTATTCTAAATAAATAAATAAATAAATACTATATTTTATTATAATTGTTAAATGAAAATGGTAGCACCAGAAGTTCCACCATGTGGACTGTGCAATCCCAATGACAATGCTGCAAGAAACCAGAGCATTTAGAAAAAGATGTTCAAGTATTAGATGAAAAACAACATGTAAAATAAGAAATAAAATAAAATATCTTTTCCAAGCAATGAGGCACAGGGGAAAGATGACACTGAACTCTGATATAGAGATAGAGAGATATAGATATGAATATGAAGAGGAGAATTCTTGCAATTCCATTACAATGAAATTGTGCAGAAAAATGAGGTAGGATATAGATTCGGGGATAAATTTACAAGAGTCATTCAAAATACGGCATTGAAAAGTCCAACGGAATGCAGAAAAATCTTACCAATTTATTGCAAGAGAAGAAGGAAAAATGTATTTCTCCAATGTTCATGGGGAGAAAAAGTTTCTACTCAAACTCCTTTGGGACCATGGTTTGTTTCAAAAGCCACAACAGCTGAATTTACAAATAATGTTAAGCCCAAACCAAGCAAACTACATTAGGGGGTGCAAACTTTCTTTTAAAATTGCTAGCAGCATTACTGCTACTACTAATTAATCATTTAATAAATTTAATTACTTAGCCTTTTTCAGTGCAGTACTTATATATCAAATGTTGACAGCCTGAATTAACAGCAGCAAATCCTGAAAATTATCTAGTGATTAAAAAGGTAAAGGTTCCCCCCGCACATTTGTGCAGTCGTGTCCGACTCTAGGGGCCGGTGCTCATCTCCATTTGTTAGCCGAAGAGCCAGCATTGTCCGAAGACACTTCCGCGGTCATGGGGCCGGCATGACGCGCACGGAATGCTGTTACCATCCCACCAAAGTGGTACCTATTAATCTACTTGCATTTGCATGGTTTTGAATTGCTAGGATGGCAAGAGCTGGGGCAGGTGCGGGAGCTCACTCTGTCATGCACGACTACGGATTCGAACCTCTGAACATGCGATCTTCCGATCGACAAGCCTGGCGTCTTACCCGCTGAGCCACCACGCCCCTTTTATCTAATGCTTATAGAAGGTCTATTTCATTCCCAAGTTTACATTCAATGCAACTGCCCCCCCCCCCGAAAAAAAATTCCCTTGCTTTTTTTCATCTATCTCAGTAATATTTGATCCAAAGAAGAAGCGTAGCTGAAACTGCCTGGGTTTCCCAGACACATAAGCAGATGCTGGAGAAACCACCGCAATTCAGTTGGAGCCAGGCAAGTAAATGTAATGGATGATAGTGTTCAATCACATCTAATATATTCTGAACAGTCCTGTCCTTTCCTCCTAAGTAAAGCTTTGGCTACCTCATAAGGAATTAGTACTAGTATCTATTCATTAATCTGGACTGGGGTTAGGCAAATTGTACAACAATCATGCAACTGTCTAAGACATAGCTTTCCAAACTGTGTGTCGGGACACATTAGTGTGTTGGCTGCAGTATCTGGGTGTGTCGCGGCTGCTGCTGCCTCCGAGCCCTGCCAGGATTCCGTGCAGGTCCTAGTGCTTGCCTTGTGCCTTGCTGCCTCCAAACCTGCTGTGATTCCACGCAGGTCCTAATGCCTGCCTTGTGCCCTGCTGTAAGAGTGTGTTGCGAAATGATGCATGATGACAAAGTGTGTCACCAACATAAAAAGTTTGGAAAGCTCTGGTCTAAGACTTCTTAAGCTTCTTAAGCAACACAGAATGAAGAGTTCAGATCAGTACCAGCAGAATTTTACCAGCAAATCTCATTGTTAGAAGGAAAAATGGGTGCAGATGTAGACTCCAGTTTATCCTTGAAACCTGAATATTTGCCCCATACTGTATCTACAAGCAGAGGACAAAGAACAAAGTCCCACATTGGAGGTTATTGTTTTGAAATAGAGATAGTTGTCAAAACATAGTGAGAGACTGTTCATAAGGGGGAAACTACTCCTTTCTTCTTCTTGCTTTATCACCCCAAAGATTCCCACCAGGTCAAGCGATGAGAAAATCAACAGTTCGTATCCTGGGAGGATAGAATGGCTTATGTAAATATGAAGGCAACTGCTAACCTTTTCCTACATGTGAACAATTGGTTAAATGTAATCTGGGAAAAAGGAACAAAAAGATTAGGAAACGATTTGTTTTTAATAAAGCCCAACAGATGGCAAGACCTTTTATGGCCAAAAGGGATGTTTTTCTCATGACTCCGATCAAGTGCTTTTTGGGTTTTTTTTTTTTTTTGACAGATCAGTTATGAAATCTGTTTCAGAGGCCAGTTCATCATTATAAAACACCCTATGAAATCAGACACGGCAGCTGCCACTCTCAATTATTATAATAAAATTTCAGACTGCAGGCACAATGGAGCTGGGTGTGTGCGTACATGAATACAGAATATTAAATTGGAAACAGATTAACCATCGTCCTTGACCAAGCTATCCCCCTGTGGTTGGAAGTTGTTTCTTGTCTGATACTGACCTCTGGTGGACACTACATGTGTGGCAACCAGCCCCAATGTATTAAAAATAGAATTCTCCAAAGAACAAAATCCATTTCATGATTTGCAGTGCTGGAGGTCTTTCCTGGAGCCCACAACAGCTCTTAGGAGCATGTGGGACAGAGCAGTGAAAGGAGCCTGGCTTTTGTGCACGGCCATGGTAGCAGCTGCTGACAGCGGAATAGTGGCCTGCTGATTTAGGCTAGGTGATGCAAGTTCTGTCTTGGGGTGGGAGGACGGTGGGCCTTCATGAATGGATAGGATGGGGCTGGGGGCAGCTGTGCTCCTGGCTTCACAGCGGTGTGCTCTTGCTGGGGACTGTCTTCCCTTCCACCAATGCACTTCTTCACAATAGCTTTAGGGTTGGTTAAGAAGCTCAGTGCTTGGAAGGCAGTGGTCAATCCTGGGCAGAGTGGGTTGGAGGGATGGCAGCAGTCTTGGCCTTGGGTTGGGGCACAGAGGGAGCTGGCACTTCTTGGCTTGCTCCTGGTGGTATGGGGCTGCAGCAGTGGTGGGTGAAACGGTGGAGGAGTGGTCGGAATGAAGATATTTGATTGGTGGAGATTTTCTGGAGGGGGAGGGGGAGTCAGCAGTGGTTCTGTCTCACAATTGAGGTTTTTTGATTGATAAATAAATGCTTGGAGGTGCACTGTGATGCTTTTCATTTTCATTTTGTCTCACTGGAGACTTTTGTATGGGTGGATTGGAGACTTCAGTGTTGTGGCCCTTGGACGGGTAGGCTGATCCTCTTGTGGCACTCAGGGCAGCTTGAATTTGAGACCCCTTTTTAACTATTCTGGAAGCTTCCCCAATTCTGTGGGACAGAGTTTGGAGAGGCAGAAAAGACAGTGAAACCCATAGCAAACAGCAGTTATGCCAAAATCATATGTGTGCAGTGATGTCACCATGGAAATGCCACCATACTTATTCGTGTCCTGACATCTGATCCAAGCCTTGGAATGATGGTGTTGTCTCATGCTGGCTTCATTATTGTCCCCCTCCTTGGTGCCGTCAAGGGTGCATTACAAAGGGAAATAATGGTAAGGGGACACAGTGGAAATGATTCCCCCCTCTCTTAGGTGTGTGTGTGTGTGTGTGTGTGTGTGTGTGTGTGTGTCTTCAAGCCAGTGCTGATGCCTGGCGACTGCCTGGATGAGTCCCTGCAGTTTTCTTGGCAAGGTTTTTCAGAAGTGGTTTGCCATTGCCTCCTTCCTAGGGCTGAGAGAGAGTGACTAGCCCAAGGTCACCCAGCTGGCTTTGTGCCTCAGGTGGGAACAGAACTCACCGTCTCCCGGTTTCTAGCCTGGTGCCTTAACCATTACACCAAACTGGCTCTCTTCTCTCTTAGTAGAGGCTACTTTAAAAACCCTTCAGTGAGCCAAAGAACACAACTGGATTCAAATGAAAGCCTGTATAGAAGGCTGAACCTGAGTTAGCCTGATTGTCTGACTTCTACTCAAAGTTAAGAGTTTTACTGTTCAATTATTTCAGGTATATTTCAGATCCATATGACCTTCATCACTATCTTCCACTCACCAGGATTCCTTTGGGTTCCTGTCTTCTAGTGCCAATTAGAAGGTTTTTAAGAGAAAATGAATGGCAGGAAATGAAATTATGGGCTTAGACTCCCATTCTGCTAACTGTGGCATTAAGATGCCTCGGCCACCATTTTTGTAGACCAGACCCTCATGCTGCTGCCTTTGTCTCATCCCCATCATACATTCATATTTACCTTTTTCCAGTCTTGCTGCATGAATGATCTCTGATGACTCCACAGTGGTGCTAGTGGTGATGCAGGGAAGGCCTGTGTTCTGCCCAGCTCCTAATGGCACCATGAAGCTGTGGCAGATATGCTGCTTATCCTCTGTCCTTGGGCCATGTTTCCCAGTGCTGCTCTGCTTTTGGCAATGGGAGAGTCTGGTTCTTTGAAACTGGGTCTCCCCTGTACCAAAAAGCCTTTCTCTCTATTTCTCCTGATGGTGGCTCCGCTTTTTCTTGCCATCCCTCCAAGCCTAGGCAGGGTCGGAAGCAGAAGCGGGCAGTGGGGGAGAGAAGCAGGAGGAAAGGAGATAGGAAATTTTACTGGGCAGTACTCTCCATGGATTGGGCATTGCTTCTGATCTGTGTGGGGTGCTACTGCCCAATAAAAGCAGAAGAGTGTTGTCTACCAGGCAGAAACACGACCCCCCTCTCCAGGTTATCTGCAAGGGAAGATTCTGCCTGTTAAAGCAGTGCCCGATTCACGAGGACGCCTGTGTGCTTCTGCTCCTTCCTCCCCTGCAGATCAGCTAGCTCAGGACCAGCTTTTATCAGATGGTTTAGCCATCTGTCAGCAATTGCCCCTTCTCTTAAGGAGAGAAACTGGTGGCTGTTTTCCTCACTAGCAGATGACCCCAAGGGAGTCCACCCGTCGCTTTCTTTAAGCTGTCCTGCATGGAATTGGTGAAGACAGAATAGGGCTGGGCATGAGACCAACACCACAGATACCAACATACTTTTGTGCTGCCTTAGGAGCTTTCTTCACAAAGACCTTTCTGTCAGTCCCTGTAGGTAGCACAAAGCACACAAGAAAAGCCCTGCTGGGTCAGAGCAACGACCTATCCAGTTTAGTATTCTGCATCACACAGTCGCCGACCAGATGCAAGCAGGAAGCTCTCGAGCAACCTTCTCTGCTATTCCTCCCTAGTAGCTGATGTTCGGCATGCTACCCATAATTTTGATAGTAGCCACCTGTCATCAAGATGAGTAGCCATTGACAACTTCCGGTGGGAATATGGCAGTCTGAACAGCTGTGCTAGTGGGTTCCGTGAGCAGAACTGACAACGTGGCAATTTTTTGAGCTCAGGCAGGTTTCCCCTGAAGCTCAGGAGCGTTTTTCAGGATAAAGGAAAGCACGCGGAATCACCCCATTTGTCCTCGGGAAGGCTGCTTGCAGCCAGAAGATTGCAAACAGCATTCGTGATCGACCGGTAAGAGCAGCCAGGAGGCTGGGGCGTCACCATTTCCAAGCTGCGCTGTAGCCTTAAAGGGACATTAAGACTGGCCACCCCATTTCTAAACCATCCAATTTATTTTTCTTCTAAGTTTGTTTATTTATTTATTTATTCAATTTATCCCCGCCCATCTCCCCGAATAGGGGACTTTATGTACCCTAAGAGAGGCTTTCTACAGCAAGGAGAAACGTACTGTCTTGGTGCTTATCATTATTTTTGTGATTAATTTCTTAATTTTTTTTTTTAAAGTCTTGGACTTTGCTTTCCATCCGAATATTAAGGAATGTTGAGAGTATGTAATCATCTCCCTGTTATTAGTTTTGTACTAAATTTGAAGATTTTAGCATTTTCCTACACGTTGAATCTGCTTTTTTGAACTTTCAGCTTTCTGCTGCTACTTTCCCTGGGAACTGCCTGTTATCATACTTTCACTTGTATAAATATGTCTCAGAATTTTTCTATAACCCCCCCCTTTCACTGGTTAAGTACCTAGGGGGTGCCATAAGTGTGAGACATGGAGGATTTCAATCAGACTCTCTCAGATTTCCATCGAGACTTTAAACAGATTCTTTTTGATTCCTGTCAAGTTTTTATGCAAGGCATTCAGGACATTGTGGAAAATATGAGGTCTAAAATGTGTCATCTGGTTGAGGATGTCATGGAAGAAATTAAAGAGCTTAACAACGATAGAAATGTTTCTTCTAACAGCAAGATCGGGGCTTCTGTTGAAACGCTATATGAAGAGTGGATAGTCGATTTGAAGAAATTAAAGGGACAGACCGAGTTGCAAGTCATTACTGAAATTGATTTTCTGATGGAATGTTATGGAAAAGAATGGATTATTATGTTATTAGGTTATTCTGTTGAGAAGTCTGATTTTTTAAGGGGGGCAGTTGGGCTCTTTGATTTCTTTATGAAAAAAGCTCTGTGTGTATTTTCTGTAGCTTGAATCATGTCAACTGGATTTCTATTTTCTCAGTGGAAACGTTTCGCTCCTTATCCAAGGAGCTTCTTCAGTCTGAGCAAAGTTAGTAAGGGAATCCTTAAATATGTTTCTAGGTGAGGCCCCCACCTCTATTCAAGGAAGGATTTTCCAAGTTGGCATAAATTGATTCCTTGACCCCTCTCTCAAACCACCTATCTTCTCTGTCTAAAATGTGAACATTAATGTCCTCAATGTTCATCTAAGATGTTCACATTTTAGACAGAGAAGATAGGTGGTTTGAGAGAGGGGTCAAGGAATCAATTTATGCCAACTTGGAAAATCCTTCCTTGAATAGAGGTGGGGGCCTCAGGCACAACCTTTCCCCTATTTTCCTTCCTGCTTTGTCTTCTGTGCCTAGGAAGATTAAGACCATTTCGCAAGCTCAACAGCAGCATGGTAATCTTAACGATCCTCCTTTAGATGATAAAGGGACTTAGAAATAACATCTCAAAAATAACCATGACCTAGCCCCAGGTGCAAGGTCACACAGCCACCTAGAAACATATTTAAGGATTCCCTTACTAACTTTGCTCAGACTGAAGAAGCTCCTTGGATAAGGAGCGAAACGTTTCCACTGAGAAAATAGAAATCCAGTTGACATGATTCAAGCTACAGACAATTCCACCTGGATGACTGAGAACCTTCATAGACTCTGTGTGTATTGTGGGGATATGTAAATGCTCTGGTTTATTTTGAAGTGGGGTAAGGGTTTAAGAATATTTATCTGGATTGCTTCTAGGTTTTGTTTGACTTCATTGATTTTTAATGATTTGGATTAAGATTAATAAGGTATAATAATAAATGCTTGGTTTTAGGCTTAATATGATTAGGATTATTATAATTGTATTATTAATTATAATGGCAGACAATTTATATGCTTTTTAGTTTGATTTTTATTATAGTAGACAGAAATGTATGGAATAGTAGTAGGAAGGAAATAATTAAATAATTGTTATCTTTGGGGGAAGTTGATTAGGAGGTTGATATATATATATATATATATATATATATACACATACACACACACACACACACACACACACACTGTATATACATATATACATATATTTCTTCTTTTTCTTTTAATATAAGGGGATGGAGCAACTGTATTTAGTGATTTTTATAATGTGCCAATGGAATGATTTATAGAAATAATGTGATTTTGGTTTAATATAGAGTAAGGGATTGATTATGGAAGTTTGTTGTATATCCTTGCTGTTAAAAGTCAGAAGTCACCTCTTTTTGTAATTTTGAAAAAAATTCTCTTGTGTTTCTACACTTTTTTTAGTTTTTTTTTCTTTTTTACTTTGTAGTTTTTTTGATTTTGGTAGTTTTTATCTTTGTCTTAAATCTAATAAAACTCTTATAAAAAAAAAAGATGAGTAGCCATTGATAGGTTGGTCCTTTATTATTTTTTTCCTGAGCCCTCTTGTTGGTTGTCACCACATCAGAGGGCAGGGAATTCTACAGTTGGCGCAAGGATGCTTCCATGTTGCACCATTTCTATTCCCCCAAGCAAGTCCTGCCTGCAATCATCTTCACTTCTGTTGTTCTTGAAATTCCAACAACAAGTAGGGGACAGCTGGTTCCTGCTCTCTCCAGCTTGACAAGATAAGAGTGCAAAAATCTTCAAGGAGGCAGGCAGTGCTCCCATTGATATGTAGAGAAAGATGTCTGGCTGTCCAGATGTCATTCTTCTGGAATGTAAATACATGTAGAGGGCAGAGGGAATGGCCTTGGAGGGCAGGAGGAAGAGCCACTACCAAGGCAATGGTTAGATAAAAGGGGGCTGAGCCTGGGCCAAGAAAGAAACTTGAGAAAAATGTCTCAGAAAAGCCCTTTCCTAGTGCACACAAAGATGGAGGGAGGGAGGGGAAAGCACATTCAGACTTGCAAGATTCTGCTACAAAAGCTGTTACCATAAAAGTAATACTGACCTACACAACATTGGTTTGCTAGTCTGGTTTACCTTAAAGGACTGAAAATACATGAGGTTAACATTACACTCTTGCTTTGCAGCCAGGTAAGAAATAATGGCATGCTTGAACCAGGGACTGAAGTAGGCAAGAGTTCAGTGCATGCTGCTTATGCAAGCAAGGGACTAGGGGGTGAATATACATTGGACACTTCACAGCAAGTTTGAAACTGTGGCATGATTTTGATTGCAGATGAGGCTATCTTTTATAGCTCCAACGAACCATCTGTGCATTCACTGAATGTACCCAAGGATGTTGGTGATTTTAGTAAAGGGAAGGTACTTTAAAGGAATGGTGTAGTGATTTAAAGAGCAGGTTCCCCTGCTGAATATTCACATGTTTGTTTGTTTTAGCTTGTGACAGCAGCACTTAGCTGACCTTGGATGACCTTGAAAGCTAAGCAGAACTGACCCTATTCGTACTTGGATGGGGAACCATCTGGGAAGGCCAAGGTTGTGGGTTTGGCTGGCATGTAAAAACAAAACAAAACCCATCCTGGAAGGAGGTTATAGCAAACCATTTCCATGTTGCTATTATGAAAAGAACTGTAGCCACCAAGATTCAAACTCAACTTGACATTAATTGCTTGTCGACTAATACGTTTTGATTGATTTGCTTCTCCTGTTGCCATTTATATGTAATGTTTCTGGGACAACTGAGGCATCAGGCCAGTGTTGCACTTACCATTTTTGGAGGGCTGAAGGCCTCAATGTGTGTGGAGTTGTGTTACACTGTGGATGGGACTATAGTTTTTATCATTGTTGAGGGGAAGGGTGTTCCTTGCTTTATAATGATGCTCTGCCTCAACCTGGCAGGACGACATGCTATGAGTTTTCAGCAATCTTGGTTCAGCAAATTTTCAGTAAAAAGCGGACCCAGGTGCTGCATGTGGCCCAAGGACTGCAAGTTGCCCATCCTTGCCTGATGACACGTTTTATTTCTATAACGAGACTGGGGCTTTGCTGGTAATTTTGGATGCTGTTGTGTTTGCATTGATTGAACTTCATTATTGCAAGACCAATAATAACCTCGTAAAAGAAATTGTATGAGAGAATGCCTGTGATACAGGGGAAACCACCAGATTGAAACATGCCGTATGGTGACAACGAGACACGTTCTATGGGGGGAGGCCCCTGTAAGCCATGGCACTTCTCAATTATGAAAGCCCCAATTTATTTACAAACTCAGCAGCCCCGTGCCATGAAGCTGTGCCAAGACATTAGCTGCTCCTGTGCAATAAGCCTCAGGGGTTCAACCACAACACAACACAAAACAATTAGGTAGATAAAAGTCCAGGTGTCTTGGATTTATCACATGCAGGCACATGGGCAGTCATCTCAGCTTAATTGGCTTTGGCAGAAAAGCTTCATTTGCAGTGGGTGGGAGCCACTGGAGGAAATGGTCATAAACTTCTCTTTTGCCATTTCCAAATATACTTTACATGGTAAGAGGCAGTTGCATGGTCATGAATAAGCCTCTCTCTTCTATACTATTTTTGCTTGTGGAATGAGGGGCACTGCAGTGTGATTTGTTGCACACTGGTATACCTTTTTATAGGAACTCAGGGGTAATGTTAAATAAACCCTTCAACTCCTTCTTATACAAGTTGCAGCCCAGTTTTTGAGATTAGTAATATTGTGGAGTCCTTGGTGCTCTCTGAGCCTTGTTGTTTTCTTGCAGACGTTTCATTGCCTGACTAGGCAACATCTTCAGTGCCAGCAATTAGTAAAATTGATATGGAGAAATAGTTCAGCAGGACCTCTCATATAATCCAAGTATCATAAAAGAGCTGTAGTGATACTGGGATGGGCCTGCTGTCAGCCCTAGCTTCTTGCTGGTTCTTCATGTATCCATGCATTCATGCAAACCCAAAGAAGTCAGTTTGGACTTGCTTAGGTGATAACGTGCTGAAGGTGGCTGTAAGTACAAATTATCAAAGGAGATAGTTCTCATAGGAAAAGGTGGCATGGCAGATATGAAGTGACAATGGGAGAAGTCTTTAAAACTCCCAGGAGGCCTATGGGAAAAATAAGCAGATATGGAGGTGATGTCTGGCAGCTTAAAAGCTACCAGGGCTTTAGATAGCTCTAGTGGCTGTTGAAGATAGACTGTTGGATTCAAACCAAAGAAAGGGTGGATAATGATCCTAAAATGAATTAGGCAGGGTCTGTACTGCTGAAGACTTGATAGTTGATGAGTGGTCCAAAATCCATGAAATTTATGAAGGCCTGATCTGGGGGAAGAGTGCTAAAATGAAGAAGACTAGCACTTCTCTTCTCATTGCAGAGGATCATCAGAGGGTTTGAAAATGATGGAACAGTCAAAGATTTTACTTGTCAGAGGATCACCAGCTAGACCAAGGATTGCTTGTTGTTGCTGTTGTTCAGTCATTTAGTCATGTCCGACTCTTCGTGACCTCATGGACCATAGCACGCCAGGCCTGTGCCTGGCTTAAGCACATTTAGCACAAGCACATATGGGCTGTGGCCAAAATGTCTCAGACTGGACAGGATTTTTTAAAGTTCATTCAGACTCAAATTGGTGTGAGCACCGGGCAAAAGTGGCTTCAATGATTTGTGCAATTATACCCTATATCTACTCTGTAGCTCCTTGGAAAGTGTAGGAAGAGAAAGTAAATGAAAGGAAGGCAACAATAGGGTTGAAAGAAACAACATGGAACCCAGATGAAAATAGGTTAAACACTGGAGCTGGGGACAAGTTTCTTGACATTGTATGAACCTTAAGAACTATCACAACTGTGTGAACATGTGAAGAAAGAGCTTCTATTTCCTCCACAGATAAGGAAGAAAGGAGAAAATTCCTTTAATGTATGCTAAGCTGCAGATGCAGCCTGGAATCTGATGGTTTTCCGTTTGGAGGACTCAAGAAGCAATGGGGAGAGCTTTGCTATCTCCCCAGGCTTCTGAATTCATTAATTTATCAGAATATTCATACTCTTCTGGCATAGAGGAAGATTAGGATTTTGTCTTTGCTTTTTTAAAGAACATACTTCTACCAGAGGGAAAACATGTACTCACTATTAGTGAAGGCATATATGGATCTTTAAGTCAAGAAGACAAACTCACGGACTGGAAATAAATATTCAGACAGACAATTTATTTATTTATTTATTTATTTATTTATTTATTTATTTATTTATTTATATTTCTAACTTATATCACCGCCCATCTCCCCCCATTCCTATGAACGTCATAGGAATGTGAAAATATTTACCAGATTTGAAACTCAGTAATGAGGTGGAGCCCATTAAATATGCTGGTAGAAAGATGAGGAAATTTAAAAAAAATCAAGGGAACAAAAGGAGATCTGAAGGAATGGCATTGAAATTGCAGGATGAAGAAGACAATGGCAATGGTGGGAGAGAGATTGGGTCCCATCATGATGGAAACAAATGTCCCAGAAGGACATTTGCATGCTTATAGACATTTTCTGTGGCCTGGATGCCACCAATTGTGATGGATTCTTCTTTGATGTCCCGTTATGGGATATGATGAGCACTGAAACTATAGAAAACTGATTGGTAGTAGCAGAAGCAGGGGGTGGGGGGAGATATATTCTCGACAGAGTTCTCTGCCTGAGTGGGGGTGCATTCAACATGTAGAGACACAAACTGTGAAGGCCTCCTTTAACCAAAATGGATTTAAGAGCATTGATTCACTATTTAAGTGAATTATTTTCATTTTTTATTTTTTTTGGTTGCACAAAAATGCAAATTGGCAACCAATAAATAAATAAGCCCTTCTTAACACTGTAAATCCTCTACCCTCAATTCCGGAGTATTACTAGTTATGCGGAGGCACACTTTCTAAATATTCAAAGGCTCTTTTTTCTTTTTAATTTTACTTCTTAGATTCTAAAGTTGAATTGTGGTGGGTCCAAGGCTTAAATAATTCCTTAGACTTCAAATGAACATAAATGGATACAGGATTGATCAGCTAAGAGTCTTTCTTTGAAGTTGGATACAGATTGGACTAAATCCAGAGAAGCTCATTTTCAAAAGGGCATTGCAGTACATTGACTTGAAAATTTTTTAATTGCCGAGTTGTGTTGGAAATTCAGCAAATCAACATGCCTCATTTGCATGTAGATGAGTTCATCCCAGGATGCAATTCTCTGTGTCTTTGAGGAAGTTGTTTTGTTGCCACTCCCACTTCCTCCTTCTCCCTTCGTAGTCAGCTCTGTTTTCTCCCACCGGAGGAGTAGGACGCACGTGCCTGAGCTCCTTCTATCGAGAGGCCATGTCTTGGCTTCAAGCCCCTTTTCTCTATGCAGCCCTGGCAGCAACATAGGGCCAGGGGTCTAAAACAAAGTTTAGGAAACCAAAGAAGAATCATTTCTCAACAAAATGGATGTAACTGGACCAATAAATGTAAGAACTCTTTTGTACGTACTTTTCGAACCTACTATGTCTAACCGTGTGATTCTTTATGCTTGGGTGGACTAAAAGTGTAAGATTAAGAACCTGGATCTCTCTAACGTGCTCACTGGCTCTGTTTTTAAACAATATTATTTTTCTGTGCACGAGCTTATACTACATTAAGCTCTGCTCCATTCACTGGTTCTAACAGGCCACTGAATGATCTTCAAGTTGTAACAGACAGGCTGCTTGGTAGACTGGGGTCTGGTCACAATAAGGATTTCCACAGTTAGAATGCTTTGTGCAAAATCAGATGAACATATTGATCTATTCTGCCACTTTATTACAGCAAGACCCAGTCTGCATGAATTGTGGGTTATGGCATTAATTGTGGATGAAAATAATTGATTCTGTAATAACATTAAGCTTCTAACCAAACAGAGTTGAATTACAAGAGAAATGTCAAAACATCACATGATTTTACTCGGTTATATAGTAATCCCTCATTTTAATGAACTTTGGTTTAAAGGACTTCAGATACAACGGACAAATGTTTTGTTTAGTCTCCATCCCCATTTAACCGACTAATGTGTTAAATCAGATTTTGTCCATTAAATCAAGTAGTTTGTCTATGAAAAATGTGGTTTGTCCACTTGTTGAGATTTTAGATTTTAAAATTTAACAAACATCCTGTCTACCTAATGGCCCATTAAATAGAGGTTTTACTATAATATATATGTGATATGCAATGTAATATTACTTTGTTATTCCTGGCCTCTTTGCCTTTTAATTGGTCATTTTTAAACCCACTAATCTCATTAAATGTTTCAGAGTTCTTCATTCTTTGCAGCTTGATTGCCCTTTCTTTGCCCAAGACTCTACTTTGCATTTTTTAATTCAACGGTAGCTGAGTTATATGGATCTTATTGCTCAATTATCATTTGTGCCTTTTGATATAATTCATATACTTGAATCATTCCCATTTTAATTCTGGGTACTTTTGCCATCATGTGTCTGTGTGTGTGTGTGTGTGGTCTTTTTTCTTTCTTTCTTTCTTTTAAAGATTAATTGTACAAGCTCCAGACAATGACATTAAAACAAACAAAACTTATGCAAACACGGGTGGGAAGAGCTTTACCAGTGAAGATGATAAAAATAAAAAAGATTAATTATCACAAAATCCCTGCTATAAATGATTTAGCGTCATCTTTAATCTTCCGTTCAATGGATCTACATAGAGGTTATTGCGTTATATAATGAGCATATTGCTGATACCAAGGGCCTGTTTCATGTTTCATTTAGAGCAGCTTTATAGCTTCAGAATTCCATTATGAAATCTTCCCAGCAGCTGTAAATTTACAAAGCTCCATTGGCTTCAGTAAAGTTATGCTGATTTACCTCAGTTGAGCATCCTATCCAAGAAAAATATTCATAATTTATAATGTGGAGAGGTCTGGATTGTTCCCTTTGTTTATTAAACAGCCCTTATAAATGTGAGATTTTAGAAACGTACACTGAATGGATTGTGCAGCAGATTATGGTGTAAATGTACTGAGTCTCAAGCAGTTAAATAATAATAAGTACAGTTAGAGTGATCAATTGATATGCTGAACCCACTCTGCAGTGTTTCCATGCGCTCATCTGCAAGGCTATACACGTAGGAACAATGATGGTATTCCTATAGGATAAGGAAGTTATACTGCAGGAAGCTGGAACTCCTAACAGGTCATGACACAGGGCAAACCTGTTGAGAATGTACAGTGGGTCAAATGGCGCAGGATTTTTAATGTGCATACAATTGTTTGGCTTAAGACAGATCAAGACAGCTTTAGTCCATTCAATAGGCAGCAGATTTCAATAATGGAACATGGAGTTTTGTAGGCTGAGCATGAAAGGATCTGGAACTTATTGGCTTTTCAAATTCCCGTATGGCTTGTTAGCTTGCCGTCGCCGGTCCCGCTATTTTTAGACATTCTTTAAATCTAAAATGGACTTACAGGCTGCTGGGTTATGTGCTCAAAGCATGATGAAGCAATTCTCATAGCTGCATCAGTACATGCTGAACTTTACAGGAATCCACCCAACCCTTATTCCCATCATATTGATTTCCCCTGGCAAGTGGTCCTAAAATGGCATTGATAGCCACAAAGGAAACCTTTTGTGCAAAGTATAAACACTAACAATGGACAGAATAAAAGAATCAAAGTGCTTTTTCCCAGCTGAATGGAACTATATGTATATACCATCTGATATCCCTTTTCCAGGGTGTTTAAAAAAAAACAATGCTCTAAACTGGAGGGGATCTTGAGGTGAACTGTAACAATTATCTGTCACTTATAAAGAAACTTGATTCAACTTGAATTTGGACAAAATCGTCTGGAGGACATGGAATATTGCTTGTAGAATAAATGGCTCAGAGAAAGGTATAGCGTTAGCTAATGGCTACATTCTTGAATACATTCTGATTAGGTATAAGGCACATTGAAAGGAAAATAATGAATTTCAAAGGCAGTTGTAATTTGTTATAAAGAATAATTCAAAGAAGGAATAAATCCCCACAAGACCAAAGCTAACCTTGAAATGATCAATGTGAGTTTAGCTGGTACAGGATATAGCCAAAGAACGAACCACGGTATCATCATTACAGTCTGGAAACAACTTGGAACATAAAGAATATGTGATGATTACTAGGTCAACCTGATGCATGTCTATATGTTGTGAATTAAGCTTCTGTGGGTCTTATAGACCAATCAATCAATTATGTGACGGTTGCCTTTTCAGTTATAAACACTGAACAATCAGTTCAAGTATTCGTTTTGTGGTTGTTATTATTAGGCAATAACTCTGAAGCCAACAAACGAGTCCATTTTAATGATTATTTGTTCAGTGAATTTGGAGCCCATCAAAAAGACTTGTTGGGAAGAAAAATTAATTAGTACAAACGTGAGTGCAAATTTTCTGGACTTTTGTTTTGTTTTGTTTTGTTTTTCCTTTTACTTTAAAGCATTTTGTTTGAAGTATACAACTTTATGTGAACAATACAAAGTTTGTACGGTTTTCCTTGGTGACGATAAAAAGTGGTTTTATTATTATTATTATAATTATTATAAATGGGAATAAAAATTAAAATGAAAAAGAGAGGTCACAGTTTTGTCATTGGTATGTGAAGGTTGTTCCAAGGACCCATCCAGAGTTCTTCATCATCTGACTGTGCATGATCACTAGGCAATTCCAAAGCCTCTTTGATACCTTCATGATCAAGAATGGACTCTTGGGGTTCTGTGCTTTTCAATCTGCTCCCCCCTGCTTTCGTTGCTGTGTTTTCTGGGTCTATAGCAGAGGCAGCAAAGGAAACACTGCAGGGTCTGGTGTTCAGTTTATCGTTACATGATGCCCCTGTTGGAAATGTGTTCAGCGGGATGTTTTCCTCGTGTGTTACTCCTAACTTATCAAGCTTCTTGAATTGTTTTCCCAGTCTTGCAGGAGATGTGACCTTCAAATTGTTTGAAAGGCAACTTCGACGGGTTCTAATAACTGACCCATTTTGGGCTATGTAGATATTGCCGTTGATATTGGCTTGAATATTGGGGTTGCTGAGACGGTTCCTCTGGCTTTCTGGGGCGCTGTCCTCTCCAGTGGAGCTGGACTCATATTCAGGATCGAGGACCAACTTGATCCTTTTCTTTTTGGCCCACTGGAAGACAACAGAAAG
The DNA here is from genome assembly GCA_023362775.1 of Charina bottae. NCBI lineage: Eukaryota > Metazoa > Chordata > Lepidosauria > Squamata > Charinaidae > Charina > Charina bottae. Next base: position 2,351,898 of record JALMGJ010000044.1, on the reverse strand, counting down.
AGGGAAATCATTTAAGTACCTCCTCATTTATTTTTAATGCAGAACATGGCTATTCTTTTGTCTCTACTAAAAAACTAAGCATAGAAATAAGATTTATGATTGTCTGTCTGATTAATGCATCAGTCTACACTAGTTGCTCACAACATGCTCTTTGAAACTGAAGGTAAGTGCCTAACTTGTAACAACATTGAGAGAATGAGTAGGAAACAATGATTCCCTTAAACATCTTCTCCTCTCTGGTTTGTAGCATGCAGGAAGTTTATTTTTAATCATGTGGAAAGTAGGAGACAGTGATCTTCACGGTATCATGACATTTATATAGCATACTGAAAATGACCTTAAATTAATACATTTGAAGTTAGTCTTGAGTTTATATTAGCTAAAATGTTCCAACTTGGGAAGAAATACCTAGGGATGGCTTTTGGTGCCATCTATGGGTAGAACAGTGGTATGAATCTGTATCAGTGATATAGATGCTGGCTGGGGAATTCTAGGAGTTGAAGTCCACAGATCTTCAAGTTGCCAAGGTTGAGAAACACTGATCTATATATTTACAGTAGTGCTTAAAAGTTTGTGAACCGTTTTGAATTTTCAATATTTTTGAAACATTTCAGTAGGTTTTTGACTCACTTGCTTAATTTGGTTCTCTTTATCTAGTTTTAGGACTTGTGTGGAGAATATCTATCTATCTACAGTGTCTGTCTGTCTGTCTGTCTGTCTGTCTGTCTGTCTGTCTGTCTGTCTGTCTATCTATCTATCTATCTATCTATTAAATTTGTATGGCTGCCCATCTCACAAAAAGTTACTCTGGGCAGTCTTTTAGGTCATATTTATGCAGAAATATTGAAAATTCAAAAGGGTTCACAAGCACCCCTGTATATATGTGTCTGTGCCTGCATCTCCATCTATGTTTCAATCATTATGAAGGTATCTCTTGGGGAACAGATGAGCTATATCTGTAGGTATCTCCAGACATTTCCTATAAATCATAAAACAACTGTAGGTGATACTGTACATTATTAACCTACTGAGGGATCTCTCAGCCAGCTTTGATTTAGTTTCCAAAATTTGTTCAAGTGAGCCGGTAGCTAAAAAATACCATAACTTGATGCACATCCTTCCATGATCAGATAATGAGGATTTACTTAAAGTTCCATACATGATAGCCTTATTATGAAATAATTCAACTATCAGCATTATCACAAAATAAAAACTGACAAATGTATAGGCCTTAGAAATAAGGGTGGTACTCATGCTAATAAGGTTAATATTTTAAAAATAATTGCTTCCTTTCAGAATAAGTCATTCAAAATACTGTATAGTGACAAGGGCTTATGAAGAACAGTCGATATTTCCTCTTATCATGGCTCATTATATCAAATTAAACAATAATCTTTATGTCTCAAGGAAGTGCAAGGTATGGACAGGATTAGAAAAAATGAAAACATGACTGTCCAGACAAAACAGCTCTGACCACAAGGATCTAATATGCACATGTATTTCATCATTTAAATTAATTATTTTATCCAAATATGAAATTCAGAAACAAGCAGCTAATGATTGTAGTAAGAGAGTCTATCCTTATAATTAGCACTAGCCAAGGAAGTGTAGTGAAAAAGCACCAGTCTACTTAAAGATTAATTTCCATGCAAAAGAATAAAACTATCAGCTTCAGGAATAAAGTGATAGACTATTTGCAAATAATTTTACAGTGAAAAGATTGGTTATAAATAGAATTGCGCAGGCATTTTTAGGAAATGCAAACCATGCATTATAGTATCATACATGTGTTTCAGTGCACAGCTAATTCACATAATTAAGCATCATGGGACAAGTTGTTTGTGTGAATGAACCATCACTGGAAAGAAGGGTCACAGCAGTTCACACCACTTCAAACATCTCTACTGCTGAATAATCAAGTGAATCAGAAAGCGCTATGTGGTGATTTATACTGCTTGAAATAGCTTCAAAACAAACTCTATAAATGTTCCTGTAATCTAGAAACGTTACATAACTGAAAGCAGGCTAAATGTCTTCTTGGTTGTGTCCTCTGATGAGGATGAATTTGAGTTTGCTCATTTTCCCAACCTTAGTTTCCGCATCTAGTAGCGCTTTTGAAATAAAAAGTGTACTTGAAAATTCTTATCTGTATGTATATTTTCCAATATACACACTTTTGTATTTCCCTAATATCCTTATTTTAGAATGCTTTGCATGTTACATATTTAATTCTTGAGGCCTCTTGACCTTTTCAGATTGGAACATGTAATTTAACTTCTGCAAAAGTATGACTAACTCCCATATTTTGTCTGTCTATCTAGTTTGTTCTGTGAGATTTTCATAACGCTTTCTCATTTGCAAAAAGCAATACAGAGTGCACAGCAAACAAAAAAACCCACTTTACTGCAAACTGTCTAACTATAGTCTCACTTTTCTTTTAAAAGGATGTGGAATCACTAGGAATATCCGATTCTGTAGTATCTGGAACATCTTTGGTATCATGGTCTGACTCCCCTAAATATCCTGCAGGGACTTTTTTCTTTATATTTTCACTTTTCATGTCTTCTTTGGAAACTGTTGCTGATGTTGATTTCTTGATAGTGCTTTTCTCCTTTTCGCTAGCATCTAGATCAATCTCTTCTTCACTGCTCCCTGTCTGTTGGCTGGAGGCAATTTTTTCACTGTTGGAGGTGGCTTCATGGTCACCCGATTCCTCCTCCTCCTCCTCCTCCTCCTCCTCCTCCTCCTCCCCCTCCCTTTCTTTCTCTTCCTCTTCCTCTTCCTCTTCCTCTTCCTCTTCCTCTTCCTCTTCTCCTTCTTTTTCTTCCTCTTCTTCTACAGCTGAAGGTGATTCTTCAGTATCTTCAGATACTTCAGCTATTGCATCATCTAACTCACTTCCACGTCTAGAATGTTTTTTGAAACTGGACCCAGAGTCCTTGTTCTTCTTTGCCTTTGGAGTAACTTCACTGCTGATGGAACTTTGCACTGATGATGAGATTTTTGACTCTGTATCATCTTCCACAGTGTCAGAAACTTTGCTCTGAGAATTGGTTGTTTCGTCTTCTGAGTCACTGCTTGATGTGGATCCAGATGAATCTGAATGTTCTTCATTAGAGTCCACCGTGCTTTCAGTAGTTTCATCTTGGTCTAGTGTAACTTTCAAATAATCTTTATCTGATTGAGATGTTGAAGAACTACTTTCTGATGAAGAGGAGGATGAGGAGGATGTAGACTGATCAGTCATAGAAGATGACAGTCTTCCTTTCTTTTTTCCATAATCACTACCTTCAGATTCACTTTCTGCTGTGACACTAATTGAGATTCCTGACTTAGATTCAGATTCACTTACTTCCTCAGAGGTACCATGCTCCTGACTTTTCTTCAAAACGCTAGCACGTTTCAATGCACGGCCAAACGTCTTTGAAGATGGAACATCATCTGCTGATTTCTGGAAATAGCTTCCCTTAATAACCATACTGTCTTCTCCATCCACTTGGTGGGCTGCCCTCAGCTTGGTATCATCTGAATCTTTGCTTCTTCCTTTTTGTAGCATCATGGGAAATATTTTTGCTTTTTTCCACGGGGTTGGCGCTGCTTCAGTCGTTGCTGGCCTGTGAGCACTAACTGCTATTCGGCTCAGCTGCATCACTGCTCTTAGTTTTCTCCTTCCCTGGTTTGGACCTTCTCTTACAGTCTTCTCTTTACCTATAGTACTAAGAGCTAATTGAGATCCTGGCTTCTGGGTTACAGCTCTTCCAACTTGACTTGTTCCCTGTTAATTATATAAATGGAATTTATATATGACTTCAGCATGATTTTGGAAAACCTTTTGGAATGAAACTTGATACCAGAGAATACACAGGGTGTGAAAAATGGAGCAATTAATAACCAAAATAAACACGTGGATCACAATTTGTACAGCATCATAGGAAACTTGAGTCTAGAATGTCTGTGCAGCATTTGTTAAACTCCCTCAGTGGCAATTAACATTTGCCTCAATAAGCATGATTATTATTTTTTTAAAAAAAATCCTGAATAGCTGTGTGTCTTGGCAATAATATTTTCCTAAAAGAAACTCCAGTTTGGGGGCATTTTGTGTGACTTGTAATGGGGAAGAGCACACATGTGGGGGATTAGCATAGATCATTCCCCTTTAATTATATATCTCATATCACCCTGATATTTTACAAAAGATTTTAGATATCCATCCAGTAGCTGAAAAACTTGAATTTTTTTTTATTATGATAAACATTTTTGATTAGTACTCTGACCACTAGAGGGTACTACAGATCTGAACAAGAATAGGAGATGTCAAAACCACATTTTAAAAATGTCCTGGGTTTAGGCCTATATATAACTATAAATGTGGTATAGCTGGTTAGCAGAATGAAACTGTAATATATGCTACTCCCCATGAGTTATTGGCTGTTGTGTATTCACCCTGCCAATACTAAACATCCTGAAGATAGTAAGGGAAAGAACAGTTACTAATGTGGTATAAAGTTCAGGGACAGAGAAGATTTATTAAGATGCCGCTTCAGTTATGCTACTAGATGCAACTAGGCCTCTACAATGCACAGAGGGAAAAAAATGTTACTACAGAAATAATAAATGAACTAATCCTTGGCCTTAAGATAATGTCAGTTGGCTATTATTCCAAAGGCAGCTCTACCAGCACTATGATCTCAAACAGTTCAAGAAAGTAAGCATGCCTCTTTCTTGAGGCATGCAAGCAAGAAATGCTAAACTTCTCTTCTCTGAATTTATTTCCATTTGCTTCTTGTAGAATTCTTAGAAGTCTATGAATACAGAAACGGTAACCTACTGCATGGACAGAATATTAGAGCTTTTGCTTACCAGAGCAATGAATTTATTTATTTATTAATTTATTTACTTATTTTCTATCCTGCATTTATTATTTTTATAAATAACTCAAGGCGGCGAACATACCTAATACTCCTTCCTCCTCCTAGTTCCCCCACAACAACAACCCTGTGAGGTGAGTTGGGCTGAGAGAGTGTGACTGGCCCAAGGTCACCCAGCCGGCTTTCATGCCTAAGGCAGGACTAGAACTCACAGACTCCTAGTTTCTAGCCTGTTGCCTTAACCACTAGACCAAACTGGCTTTCTTTAAATGAATTTTGGAATAGCATCAAACCAACAAACCTACCTCTGCTTCTGTTGTAGTCCCTTGCGGACTATAATAATATCCACCATCACTCTCCACAACCACTTCACCATATTCATCATACATCCCAGAAGGAGACAACAGGCGCCGCCGACTTCCATATTGAGGCAATTCGTACCTGGGGGAAAAGCCAGGTACAGACATCTTCCATGTTTTTATACAAATAGATTAAATGTATTTACAAGGACAAACTAATGTACTTCTCTACTACATTTTTTTTACTTATTCCACCACTTTCAGTTTCTCCATCCCTTGCCCAGTGAAAGACATAATTTTTCCTTGGCTTACCCTTGAGAGATGTCTTCACATTCTACATTCACAGATATAAACAAAAACCAAAAAAGTAATAATCGGATACTAACAGCTAGATTTGCAGTTGTTGTTGCAGTGTTTATTATATTAGGAAGTTGTATGTGCAAAAGGAGGCATTTTGATGTTTTATAAAACAAGATAAGTAATAAATAACATAACATCCTGTTTCCTGAGAAACAAAATCTCATTAATTCCAGTTTATGGCACAGCTATTTGACCAAAATGCACTAGATATCTCAACTTTATTAAAACATAGTCAGATTTGTGGCTATAACATTGTTTCTACTGCCTAATGCTTGGGATAGGAAGAGTTCCTATATGATAACATATCAACAGAGAAAAACATGTATTTATGTTGGAACAGATTATTTTTTAAGAATTTTAAGTCACTTTTCGGGTGATCATAGTTTGCTTTAGGTTCTGTGATGCGGAGACAAAAATAATGCTACTACCATCCTAAAACAAAATGTATATACATTATATCACATCTAATAAAGAATTTATTTGTTGCTTATTTGATTTACCAATTGAAGACCTCTTATGCAACTAGATCCAACAGTGAATATAATCAGAGTCAAGTGCTTTTTAACATAATGGGTTTTGACAAGGAGTTAATATTATTGATAGGTAAATCTTTCCCAACCTGGTGTCTTCCAGATAGGTCGTGTATTATAGGAATTGCATTTCAATTGTATGTTGATGAAGGTTCTCAGTCATCCAGGTGGAATTGTCTGTAGCTTGAATCATGTCAACTGGATTTCTATTTTCTCAGTGGAAACGTTTTGCTCCTTATCCAAGAAGCTTCTTCAGTCTGAGCAAAGTTTGTAAGGGAATCCTTAAATATGTTTCTAGGGTGGCTGTGTGACCTTCCACCTGGGGCTAGGTCATGGTTATTTTTGAGATGTTTATTTCTAAGTCCCTTTATCATCATTTTTATCATTTAAGGATTCCCTTTTCACTGAGAAGTTTCTGAGTTTCCACTGAGAAAATAGAAATCCAGTTGACATGATTCAAGCTACAGACATTTCAATTGTACTTCATGACTGAGGAAGCCTGATAAAGAGGTCTGTTGTTTAAATTAGCTAATGCTAAATACCCTCGGACATAGTCTTCAGATTCCAGCCATGATATGTTTGCAATAAATAATAACAGTAGAGATTCATAATCTATGAAGTCATACCAAAAATAAAAAGTGAATCATACCCATGTTCATAACTGTAGTAATCTTGCCCGTAATACTCTTGGCCAGGATCAATACCTGATTCCATTGAAAGCTCCTGCAATTCAACAGGAATATGCAAATCCATATGTTATTAAATGTAAACAGCCCTGAGTACAACATGTCAAAATGGCAACGGAATAAAGATAATTGTTGGTTGGCCTTTTTAGGTTAAACTTTGGCCATCAAAACAACAATGGCATTTCTGGATGATTTTCTCCATATGGCTTAATGCTCAGATGCAGTAGCATTCAAAGTTCTGTGGTTCTGTTCAGAATTCACATTTGGCATTATAATAATTCTAGGCCAATGCCCCCTATAAATCCTTTTTAGGATTTTGTTCAACTCTATTGAGAATTCCAAAAGATCCAGTTGACAGATGGTGCACATTTATGCTAAAGCTGAAGAAACAGTATTTTGTTATTGTGCTTTATGCACAATCTTGTTTAGCATGTTGTTTTCTTATCCCAACTCTTTACTTTATTGCTAAATATTTTAAAAAATATATTGTTCAACATTAAATAAGAATTTAACTTATTCACAGGATGTGACAGCTATTGAACAAAACAATTTTAATAGACATTACATAATTATAGTAGAATTATTACAATTACAACTATATACTATTTTATTGTAAACCACCCAGAGTCGCTCTGGGAGTGAGATGGGTGGTGACCAAATTCAAAATATAAATAAATAAATAAATAAATAAATAATAAATGCTCATTTTGGGATTTATTCCTTTCATAACTTATTCTGTAAGGGTGGCCCTCATTCTTGGTGGAACTTCTGTTCTGGCTGAACGACAGCAGATAATGAGATTGCATATAATGACACGGTAAAAAGAGTACTTCACATATGTGCAAAAATCCATGCATATGCATAAAACACACAGAAATACACCAAATGGAAACTAGTTACCATAGATACCCCGATCTAGTACATAATTTTCTATATAACTATGGATATATGAAACTGGGGAAACTGAGACTGGATAATGAGGGTCACTTGGATCTGAAGGTTTCATAATATCAAGTATGTCCAATTCAAATCTGTGTGTGTGTATGTGTAAGCATTTTCACAATCTCTTCAGGAAAATGTCACAAAGTAATTTACTGAAAAGAACAAAGGGCTTTTACTTCTCCCAACATTCTCCTTCCTTCTTTTTCTTTCTTTCAGACACATAAACTTCCCCCTACTGATGTAAGGGAACACTTGTCAATGAAGTCCATTTCAATATTCTCATGTCTATTTAGGGCAACTGCCTGACTGTATGAGCTGTCAGACAGAGGAACAGGTTGCCTACATGAAGTTGTAAATTCTTTCCTGCAGATCTTGAAAACAAACAGAAAAACAAGCAGAAAGACTGGATTGTCATTTGCCCGAGAAACTCTAATAGATCCTGCTGTCAGCTCCACTAGGTAGACCAGACCAGGAAATCAACTCCACAGGAAGGCTAAAACCACTTTTATTGAGATTGGCTATAATAACAGAACCTTGCAACTCTGATTGTGCTATACCACCCCTTCTCCCACTTCTTGTACTCCAGTGAATCAGAGAGGCATCTGCCTGAGCTGCTTCTGAATGTTAAGTTGTTCTGGACTTAAAAATGTTTCAGCCCCATTTGCCTAGGTAACGGTTTCTACATACAGTATATCCATTAAGGTTATATTCCTTACTCTTGACACCTGCACTGAGCAGTGGTTGTACTTGGAGACTCTAAGTAAAGGTAAAGGTTTCCCCTGCACAGTCGTGTCCAACTCTAGGGGCCGGTGCTCATCTCCGTTTGTTAGCCGAAGAGCCAGAGCTGTCCGAAGACGCTTCCGCGGTCATGTGGCCACATGATGCACGCGGAACGCCATTACCTACCCACAGAAGTGGTACCTATTAATCTACTTGCATTTACATGCTTTCAAATTGCTAGGTTGGCAAGAGCTGGGGCGAGTGCGGGAGCTCACTCTGTCACACGGGGCTAGGGATTTGAACCTCCGAACTTGCGATCTTCCCATTGACAAGCCTATTACCCGCTGAGCCACGATGCCCCTCACTTGAAGACTCTAAGCTGCCCCAAATTCTAGTATTCTAAGCTAAGTGGCATCCAGGGGTTTCTACAGCATAGGGTCAAACAGATCAAGATGGCAGCTGTGACGTTGCAATTGAAGCTCCAGTTGCACTGTCGTGGCCACCATTTTGACTTTTTTCGACCACACCCTGTGGACCCCTCTGGTGGTACATCTCTGCTTTGATTCATTGGCTTGGGTTTCAATATTGTCATGTTCGCTTCCCTCCTGCTGGATTAGAAATATCAAATAGGATGTGTAAAGTATGTTGTGCACTTTTAATTATCTATGTTGCAAAGATGTAATTTGTTTGAAACCTTATAACAACAATTATTTGGGACTACAATGAATTAAGGACAAGGCCAAAGACACTCCAACAGACGTTACAGAAATATATCAGCTTGGAAAGCCCTGAAATCAAATGGCTGAATTGCAAGGCATCAAATAAGATGTCAGTGCATCTAAATTATTATATCAGATATTTATTTCCTTTTCCTTTGCTGACAAAGTCATATATGTCCCCAAAAGTCTGTCAGAATCTAGGGCTTAAGAAAAGTTCTTTGAAAGTCCTAGAATAAGGGATAAAATGGTACCTCAGGTCTGAGAAGAGAAGGTCTCAGCAATTGCTGTTGCTGACAAAGAAAAATTATAAATAGAAACAAGTTCATGAATTAGATATAATGGTAAAAGGCAAATAATTTTTACTGAAGCTGAAGAGCTGAAAAGTAATCTTTACCTCATTATAACAACAGTGTATTTGTTTAGGATTAGAGCTATCGTTTAGTTCAGTATCACAGTGGCTTTTCTTCAATGCCAAAGGGCAAAGCCACCTCAGATTTAGAAAATGAATACGCTTGTGTAGAAGCAAATTTCCGTACTTTTTCTCTAACTCTTCCTCCATTAAACCTAGTAAAAACAATTCTGGTTTTTTTGTTATATTTACTTTAAGAAATTTCTGAATAACATTACATATCTGTTCCCATTTTTTTTTCCTTTTTCACACACGTCCACCATAAGTGATAGAAGGTTCCTACTCCCTGTGAGCATTTCCATCATATATTCGTTACATTTTTAAACTTTTTTGATAATTTATCAGGTGTTAAATACCATCTGTACATCATTTTGTAAAAAATTTCCTTTAAATTATAACTCAAAGTAAATTTTAAACCTTTTGTCCATATTTTTCCCATTGATCCATCATAATGTTATATCCAAAATTACTAGCCCACTTTACCATACAGTCCTTAACTTGTTCATCCTCCAAATTCATTTCTATTAACATCTTATACATTTTAGTAATAATAAGTTCATTGTTCGTACAGAGTTTTTTCTCAAAATAAGGTGTTTCATTTACAAATCTAGAGTTCTTTTTATCCAGCTTAAAATGCTCAAATAATTGCATATAACTAAACCAGTGACATAAATAACCTTCTATCTTTAATTTTTCTCTTGTCTTAAACATAGTCTTACCTTCTTCAAAAATTAATAAATCTTTATACCTTAACCATTTTATTTCTCCAACACTTTATCGTCTTACAAATGCCTCCTGTGGTGATATCCATAAAGGTACATTATATTCCCATCTAGTTTTATATTTCTCCCAAATCCTTAATATAGCCTTCCTAATATAGTGATTATTAAATTCTTTATTCATCTTAACTTTGTTGTACCATAAATAGGCATGCCACCCAAATCTTAGCTCATGCCCTTCAAGTCCTAACAACGGCTGCAAGAATACGCTACGCACAACAATGGAAGGAACCACAAATACCAACAGTACAAGAATGGATAATAAAATTAATGGACTTGGCACAAATGGCGAAATTAACATAATTGATAAGGGATAAAACTATTTCTAGATTTACAGATCTATGGCAACCATTTTTAGATTATCTGCTAATGACAGAAAAAGATGAAGCTATGATTATGGGTTTTACATAAGAGTGAGTTTGCTAGATAGTCCCCTTTGGGGGAGATGGGGCGGTGATAAAAATTGAAAGAATAAATAAATAAACAAATAAATAAATAAACAAACATGTAGTGTATTATCTAAATTCCCTTTATATGTAATTATATTTTGAAATAAATAAAGTTTGCTTTAAAAAAAGAAAGAAAATGAACACGCTTGTGTGCTAAACTTCCTTTTGTGGCTCCTTATAAGTTGCATTAACAAGGTCCCTATAAGCTGCTAAAGTGATTTGCTTTGGCAGGACAAACCGTCTCAGTTCTGTCACCCAACAACTATTTTAGAAGGACTCCTGTTAATAAGGTCACTACCCCTAACTGTTATATTTCATTTTCCATATCCCTCTATCCTCACAGTTTTCAGTATTCTTATCAGAATAAACTTGTGAATTATACTTTTATTTCAAAATGCATATGCCAAGTGCAAGCTTCAATTAATAAGTGAAGCAAGCTCTGTATATTTCATAGTCCAGTTTATGTGTCCAAATACAAAATTGCAATTACAAAATAGCATAGCTTGGACTGATTCCACCCTTCACACCTCTCAAGACTGGCCAATTAATCATACAACTTATAAGAATGACCAGGGAGTATCAGGAATCCAGAAAAGGCACACTTTTAAAAAGAATATCTCTGTCTATTTGTGGGTAGCACCATATAAAATAAATCTTTCTTCTAGTGTTCAGCCTTTCTGAAAGCAGTTAAGTCATAATTATTTTTATATTATAATAAATAATGTATTTTAGTCACTTTAAACGTTTGGAATGTATGTAGCAAACAGAAGAGAAAAAGCAACCAGAGGCAACCATTTAAAAGCTCAGGGAGAGTTATGCACACCCATAATTCTCACTGATAATATGCTATATTTTGTATTTGGTGAATAATCTAATTCAGTGGATTAAATTCTTTAGGCTATGCTGAAGAAAACAGCTATAAATTAGAACTTTTTACTAAAATAAATGTAGGCAATATATATCTTACCTCTTGCTGTGCATATCCACGTCTGAATAATAAGAAAAAGAAAAGAAAATCATGACATAGAAAGGAGTTGGTTGTTATTCAACAATAAATGCATAGGTCATAAATATATCTAGCATAGGAGTACTTTGAACTTGAATAACGGAATAAAGGAAACATGAATTCTAAATTGCTAAGGAGAACAAGTTTTTTTTTAGATTTCTTTAATCCCAACTTTATTATTTTTATAAATAACTCATGGTGGGGAACATACCTAATACTCCTTCATCCTCCTATTTTCCCACAACAGCCACCCTGTGAGGTGAGTTGGGCTAAGAGAGTGTGACTGGCCCAAGGTCACCCAGCTGGCTTTCATGCCTGAGGCGGGACTAGAACTCACAGACTCCTGGTTTCTAGCCCGTTGCCTTAACCACTAGACCAAACTGGCTCTATAAATTTCGTCTGATATTGGCTATATACTGTGGAGTCCTTGGTGCTCTCTGAGCCTTGTTGTTTTCTTGCAGACGTTTCATTGCCAGGCTAGGCAACATCTTCAGTGCAAAAAGGGAGTGGGACTTGCTCTCTGTTTATATACCCTGGCTTGTCCTGCCTGTGTTGGTGGGGTTTTTTTAATCTCCTTGGTAGTACCTTGCTTGGGTTGTTGTTTGCTGCTTGGTTGATTGACTGAGTTAATAGTTCCTTGATTAGGGTCTATTGTGTTGTTTGATTGCTCCTCTGCTGCTAATCTTGCTGTTAATCTTTGCCTATCTGGTTGTTGATTGCTGGCAAGGAGGTGTTCTGGTCTTCTGGCTTTTCTATTGTCTCTTATGAATGGTATGTAAATGTTTTTTACCTCTATGTGTCTGTTGATGGCTGCTTTGTCTGTTGATGGCTGCCAAGCTTCCAGGAATTCTCTAGCATTTTTGGATTTGGCTTGGTTTAAGATGCTCACTGTTTCCCAGTTGAAAGTATGGTTAAGTCTGTCCATGTGTTGTGAGATTAAGGAGTTTTCGTTGTGTCTTCTGACTGCTAGTTAGTGTTCGTGGATGCGTTCTGCTAGTCTTCTGCCAGTCTGTCCTACATAGTGGCTGTTACAGTCCTTACACTGTATGATGTAGATAACTCCTGGTTTTTCTTCTTGGGCTACTGGATCTTTTGGTTTACTTATGATGTTCTGAAGGGTTTTGGTTGGTTGGTGTGCTACGGTGATACCATGTGGATGTAACAGACTATTAGTAGTTTCTGAGATGTTTCTGATGTATGGCAGTGTAATCCTTTTCATAGCTTCTGTTGGTTTTGCTGTGGCGGGTTGAGTGGTCAGGCACTTTTTGATAAAGTTGCGTGGGTATCCATTTTGCTGGAAGGTGCTATATAAGTGGTCTATTTCCTTTTTGGCACCACTACATCTATCACCACCGCCGTCTTCTGGTCCTTGTCTACTACCACAATGTCTGGTTGATTGGCCAGTACCTGCCTGTTTGTCTGGATCTGGAAGTCGCACAGGATCTTAGCCCTGTCATTCTCCACGATCTTCTGTGGAATCTCCCATCTGGACTTTGGAGGGTCTAGCCCATATGCTGTGCAGATGTTCCTGTACACAATGCCAGCTACTTGGTTGTGCCATTCAGTGTATGCTGTTCCTGCCTGCATCTTACACCCTGCCACTATGTGTTGGACTGTCTCTGAGGCCACTCTGCACAGTCTGAACCTTGAGTCCTGTCTAGTGTGGTAGACCCCTGCTTCTATGGATTGGGTGCTTGGTGCTTAGTGCCTGTTCTTGTGCTGCTATGATCAGTGCCTCAGTGCTGTCTTTTAGTCCAGCCCTTTCCAGCCACTGGTAGGATTTCCCAATGTCAGCCACCTCAGCTATCTGTCGATGGTACATCCCATGCAGGGTCTTGTCTTGCCATAGCCCTTCCTCTGCTTGATCTTTCTTCCATGTCTGCTGCTGCTTCAGGCATTCTCTCAGCAGCTAATCTTTAGGTGACATCTTACTGATGTACTCCTGGTTGCTCTGGGTCTCATCCAGGACAGTGGCTTTGACACTCACTAGACCCCGCCTGCCCTCTTTCCGGCTGGTGTACAGTCTCTGGGTGTTGGACTTGGGGTGAAAGCCTCCATACATTGTGAGGAGCTTCCAGGTCTTCACATCAGCAGCCTCCATGTCCTCCTTTGGCCAGCTCACTATACTGGCAGGGTATCTAATGACTGGCAGGGCATACATGTTAATGGCATGGATCTTGTTCTTCCCATTGAGCTGGCTCTTCAGGACCTGTCTTATCCTTTGGTGGTACTTGGATGTTGCTGTCTTCCTTGCCTCCTCATTGTGGTTCCCAGGTGACTGTGAGATACCAAGGTACTTGTAGCTGGTCTGTATGTCTGCTATGTGGCCTGCTGGTAGTTCCACCTCATCAGTCATAGCTACCTTCCCTCTCTTTACTACCATCCGGCCACATTTCTCTAGTCCGAATGACATCGCAATGTCCTCACTGTAGATCCATGTCAGGTGGATCAGTGAGTCGATGTCTTGTTCACTTTTAGCATACAGCTTGATGTCCTCCATGTAGAGGAGGTGGCTGATGGTAGTTCCACTCTTGAACTTGTATCCGTATCCAGTTCTTGTGATAATCTGGCTGAGGGGGTTCAAGCCCATGCAGAATAGTAGTGGGGACAGTGCATCACCTTGGTATATGCCACACTTGATGGCCACTTGTGCGAGCTGTCTTGAGTTGACTTCCAGTGTTGTTTTCCATAGTCCCATTGAGTTCTTGAGGAAGGTCCTTAGTGTCTTGTTGACTTTGTATAGTGCCAGGCATTCACAGATCCATGTGTGTGGCATTGAGTCATAGGCTTTTCTGCAGTCAATCCAGGCTGTTCTCAGATTGGTCTGTCTAGACCTTGAGTCTCGGGCGACTGCTCTATCTATGAGCAGCTGGTGTTTGGAGCCTCTGGTGTTGTTCCCAATGCCCTTCTGAGCTGTGCTCATGTACTGGCCCATATGGTCCTGCAGCTTGGCGGCTATGATGCCTGATAGGGCTTTCCATGATGTGGGGAAGCAGGTTATTGGCTGGTAGTTGGCCGGTGTTGTACCCTTGTTGGGGTCTTTCATGATCAGCACTGTCCTACCTTGTGTTAGCCAGTCTGGGTGGGAGCCTGCTGCTAGCAGCTGGTTCATCTGTGCTGGTAGGCGTTCATGCACTGCTTTTAGTTTCTTTAGCCAGTAGGTGTGGATCATGTCTGGGCCAGGTGCTGTCCAGCTCTTCATGTTCTTGACATGCTGTTGGATATGTGCTACTGTGATGTTGACTGGTTCCTGCTCTGGGAGATTTCTGTGGTCTGCTCTCAGGTCCTGCAGCCACTTTGCACTGGTGTTATGTGTCTTCTCTTTCTCCAATATGTTCTTCCAGTACTGTTCCATTTCTGCTGTTGGTGGCTCTGCTGTTACTGTGTTGTTGCACTGCAGCTGGGAGTAGACCTTGGATGGTTCTTTGGTGAACAGGGCATTTATCTTTTTGGCCTCTGGTTCTCTAGTGTATCTCCTTAGCCTGGTAGCCAGTGCTGTGAGCCTTTGTTTAGCATTCTCTAGGGCTTCAGATGGAGTCAGGCTCTTGTATTTTTTCAGTAGCCGAGTCTTATCCTGTATCTCCACACCCTTCTGTAGTTCTATCAGCTGACTAACTTCTCTCTGAGTTGCCTTGATCTTAGCCTCCAACCTCATTTTTCAGGGGGGATATGTAGTGCTGTTCTTCTTGATCATGTAGCCAAGCATCTCCAGGATTACAGTGGCTGTAGCATATACCAGTTCATTGGTTTGAGTTATAGTGGTAGTAGGGATTGTTGTGAGGGCTCTGTTGACATCTTCTAGCATACTATCTGATGGTACTTCTCCACTGAGCCTTGGTAATCGGTCTCGAGAGTTGACTGTGGCTAGTTTATCCATGACCTTTTGCCACATATCAGCTGATGTGCTCTGTAATGGAGGGGATGGCAGTGACATTCCAGCTTCAGGTGTTGGCTGCACCTCCAGTTGTTCTTCTGGATCTTCTTGAATCTGGGATATAATTTGTAGTTGGTCTATCTCAAGTTGTGAGAGCAGCTTCCTCTTCACTATGTTGAAGCGTTCGGTAACTAGCTGTTTCTCAGTTAGTGTGGATGCAGGTCTTCTGTCCATCCATAGTTCCCTCATACGTTTCATATATCCCCTCTCATTAGGTCTACTGTTGTAGTAGCATTCCATCAATTCCAGTTTCTCTTGTCTCGTCCATGTATGGTGTGTATGTGTATGTGTATGTGTTTTTGTGTGTGTGTGTGTGTGTATATTTCCTCTAGATTATATATTATCTAGATTCTCTAGATAGAGAGCCAGTTTGGTCTAGTGGTTAAGGCAATGGGCTAGAAACCAGGAGCCTGAGAGTTCTAGTCCCGCCTTAGCATGAAAGCCAGCTGGGTGAACTAGGGCCAGTCCCTGTCTCTCAGCCCTAGGAAGGAGCCAATGGCAAACCAGGAGACTGAGAGTTCTAGTACCGCCTCAGCATGAATGCCGGCTGGGTGACCTTGGGCCAGTCACTTTCTCTCAGCCCAAGTCACCTCACAGGGTGGTTGTTGTGGGGAAAATAAGAGGAGGAAGGAGTATTAGGTATGTTCGCCGCCTTGAGTTATTTATAAAAACAATAAAGGCGGGAAAATAAATAAATAATAAATAAATAAATAATAAATAAATAAATAAATAAGGGATTTCCTATTTCATTTGGATCTTTTGCTTAATTGGGATATACAGTAGTTGTGTTTGAGAAGAATAAATGCTTCAAATTGTGGTAACTTCAAACTAGGAGAGAGACAGCAGATGAGAGAAACAATTTAATCATACCTAAGGGAAAAATAAAGAACAATCTGGAGGATCACATTTAATTTTTAATATTACCATCTGTAAAGCTTTTCAATTAGCATTCATCCTATGCAGAGGATTATTAGAGGTGAATTGTTGCTGTAGGCCATTTGATAGACAAATAATGAACGTTTACAATGAAGATTATCAATGACATTTCAAGGTCTACTGAAGCCATAGTGAAACTCACAGCTTTATTTTCCTGGATGACATCTTCCAATGCCCCCTTCTCTTTTGAAAACTTAGGTCCCACTTGTCTTTAACAAAGTGACACTGGGAGAAGGCAGTCCGCAGAACGCTCAGTGGCTGCTCACTGTGCCTGCGCGATTTTGTTTACTTAGATTTAAAGAATTTCCTGTTTCTCAGATAAACATCATTGGTTTGAAAATATCTTACAACAGAACAAAAACATAGATCAAAATCAAAGCAGGAAAGAGAATTTAGAATTAGACTATGTTTACCTTTCGGCTTGGACATAAAAACTTTATTATTTAAAATGTGAAAGCTTGAAAGATACTATCTATCTCAGTTTTTGATACATAAGCCTCGTTTCCCAGTGTCCTGTGGAAGGATCATTTTTCTTTCAAATCAGATTCTTTCAACTCTTCTGGGTACAGAATAATATTTCCAGAGGCTTGTAGTATAGTATGGTAGAGATATCTTGCTTCTGGCCTCTGATCAGGCAATGCTACAGAAGTCCTTACTACCCTGAGCTGCCTGAACAGGACTATATTTTCCAATGCATCCATGTCTCCGTACTGTATGGATGAAAGGGTCCTTGAGGTTAATAGCAACTATGTCTCTGACTGCTCATGAATTGGTCCTCAAGGTTAATAACAACTGACTGCAAAAAATATCTCCCATGCACTTGTTTTCTAAGTGGCTTCAGAAGCCATAAGATTTATTCTACTTATATTGTACATTGTAGAAACATGTAGGAGGAGATGAACACTTAGTGCAATTTCATCTTACAGTGCGTGCAAAGGCACAGGATGCATGAACATTCACACACTTTCCCTTTCCATGGTGCATTTTCACCTTCAGATATACTAACGCAGGAAGTGACATTCAACCTTTTTGTTTTCATGTTGCGTAAGGTTGAGCATTTCGTCAGAAATCTCCCCTATGGAAGGTATGGAAAGTATCTTTGACTGAAGGAAAGGCAGCAAGTGTGCACAAACCTAGTATTTTAAAAATGTCGATGAAGATTCTCAGTCATCCAAGTGGAATTGTCTGTAGGTTGAGTCATGGCAACTGGATTTCTTTCTTTTGGTTGAAACGTTTCGCTGCTTATCCAAGACTGAAGAAGCTACTTGGATAAGCAGAGAAATGTTTCAACCAAAAGAAAGAAATCCAGTTGCCATGACTCAACCTACAGACTAGTATTTTAAAATATTACAGAAATGCAAAACCAAAACTAATAGAAAGTGGGATTAGGGTTTACTGGTACATGAAAAATGATTTTGCATTTTAATGCTGAAATTAAACATAAATTATATAAATTTAAAAAAATTCTCTTCTTAGGGAAATGTATTAAGTTGAAAGAAGGAAAAAAAGAAGTAGGCTGCTTACATCCACCAAACATAAGCTGTCTTCTATATTTACAAACAGAGAAAGTCAAGTTATAAACTAAATAATAAAGAAAGTTACTTTTCTGGCCCCTGCTCTGCTGTTGTTTAGAAGAGCCATGAAGATCTATTTGAGAGGGAGAGGGAGGCTCTTTGCTTCATTGTGCTTGCCATCTTTTATCTTTATCTTTGATGTTTTATTGTATTGATTGTAATTTCTTTGTTTGATTGTTGTGAGCTGCCCAGAGTCATTGAGAGTCGGGTGGCATACCAGTTTAATAAATTATTACTGTATTATTGTGATTATGATTATTAGCATTAGCATTTTTCAGAGTAACAGAATTATTTCAGGAGCTAATTCTGAGCTGAAGTAAAAAAAAAAACGTTTGTAAACAAGCTTATACTGTACTGGCTAACCCAATTGCTAATGGAAGGTCACAAATGATTAGAGATTCATTATTCCCTTGATGAGATTCACCAGAAACTAATTTTGAAAACTGGTGACAATTTGGTTTGGAATAATTTTAAGACTTTGAAAAATATGTTCTCCTGTAGTAAATTTCAAAAGCCTCCTTTGACTGACTGTATCTGTCTTTCAGATTTACATGCCCACCTTTGCTCATAGAAATTAGTTTTATGAATTCAAATATACAGTATGCCATAAACTTTTTCTTTAGGATTTGCAATGCTGTGATAATACCAGATTTTGGCGTAGCATTCCTTTTCAATAAATAGCAATAATTGAGAAACTTGAAATTCAGGACGTCCTAAAGCCCACAGAAACTTGGCCATGCTAGGGTTGAGCTGAAGTCTGTTCCTCCCCATCCAGACCTTCACAGCCTCCAGGCAATGGGAAAGAATCTCAGCAGCATAATTTGGGCAGCCAGGAGCAGAGATGTAGAATTAAATATCATTAGCATATTTAACCCTGTGCCAATGGATGACCTCACTGTTGTATATATTTTTTATGTCTGTAGAATATGTGGCTGAGTTTTTAAAAAGCCAGGCCTCAAAACTTTTTTCCTGTTTGGGCTCAGGAGCACATGTTCACCCCCCACTCAGGAATGCTAATTGCCCCCAGGTGCCGGCCAGTCTGAGAGTTTTGACCAATCAGAATTAGTTGTTTGAGCTTTGCCCATATTGGGAATCTGTTGCCTAGGTGTTTTTGGTCACATGGTGGATCCTGTCCACTCAGAGGCTGGTCAGGTAAAGGTTTAAAAATGTAAATGCCTTTTGTCCTTTTGTTCTCTGCATTCTGGTCTCTGCTATCTAAATGGCTATGTTAATCAACCATGCCATGCTTTGGCTGAAGAAGATTCAAGGTTTGTTCCTATGTTTTTGTTTTAAATAAAGCAACATTTTTACTACAAACTTATCTCTTGGTTTTTCCATAACTCTGATCACAAATTTTATAAAAATACAAAAGGTTCTGTGCCCAGCAATTGCTTCTGGATCAGAGACAAAACTTATGGAAATAAAGAGAGAAGAAAGCTGACCTGTTTTAGTCTGCATTTAGAGAAGAGGCTTTTGTTTTTTGAAACTTGCCGGCAGTTACAGAAAGTTTCCATTGGAGGCGGAGTTTTGCCTCGTGTTTGCAAGCCTCGTGGTGTTTTTTGGATTTCTACAACAGGGGAGAGAAGGAGCCATGGCTGCTGCTGCTACAGCTTCAAATTTTCAAGGTATGCTCCTGGAAAGACTTTCTAATTCTAATTATTTGAACTGGTCTTTGAAAATGGAAAGTTTCTTGAGGAGAGAAAATTTATGGTCTGCAATTTCTGAACAAATTCCTCAGAATCCAGATCAAGCCTGGTTGAGGAAAGATGAGAAATGCAAAGCCTCCATTATTTTGGCTGTTCAGGATGATCAGCTTATTCACGTGAGAGGCAAAGAAACTTCCAAAGACTTATGGGACTATTTGCGTGATTTATATGTGAAAACTAGTCCAGGCAGCAAGGTTATTTTAACGAAAAAACTGTACAAGGCTCACTTGCCTGAGAATGGAAATTTGCCTGATCATCTCCACAAGCTTCAGAATTATTTTGTGGAACTTCAAGAGCGTGGGATGGAATTTACCCCCCTGATGAAAGCCTACATTATGCTTTCTTCGTTGAATGAGTCCTGGGACACTTTAATTTGCTCCATGGAGGGAATCCCAGAAGCTGATTTAAATCCATCGTTTGTGTCTACCCGTTTGCTTGCTGAGTGGGAGAAGCGACAAGAAAAAGCTGCCTCCATTTCTACAATAAAGTCTTCTCGTGGCCAGCAGAGGGAGCGGAAGAGCTCTGAATTCCAAGCTTCTGCATTATTCATCAGGCGATGCTTTACCTGTGGATCCCCTGCTCATCTCCAAAAGGACTGTGTTCAAAAGAAGAAGACTTCTCGCAAGAAAGAAGAGACTTCTAGAAAGAAGATTCTTCATGCAAAAGTTGTTGAGAACTCTGATAATAAAGATTTGTGGGTTCTTGACAGTGGGGCCAATTCTCATATATGTCACAATAAAGATTCCTTTCTGTCTTTGTCTAAAACTAACAAACAAAAAGTTTCCTTAGCAGATGGATCTGTATCCAAGATCGTGGGTGAAGGTGAGATCAATCTTCCATGTTTGGGGGAAACTGTTAAAAATGTTTTGTTTGTGCCTAATTTTCAAAGCAATCTCTTGTCTGTGGGGCAGCTAGTAGCCTCAGGTTATGTTATAACTTTTAAGAAAGAGGGTTGTGATATTAGAAAGGCTGGCAAAATGGTTGCAAAATGTTTGCAGAAAGATTCTCTGTACATTGTACAAAATGCTGAAAAGCAGCAAATTGCTAAAGCTAAGGCTGTTTTTGAAAATAAGCCCATACACGACCAGTGCATCCATTTAATGCATAGGAGATTTGCTCATGCTAATTTTAAATACATTTCTCAAATGCCTAGTTATTCTGCTGATTTAAAATTGAAGTCTTGTGATAAATATCTAGACTGTGCAGTTTGCAAGGAGAATAAGACTACTAGAGCTCCTGTGAAGAAGTTTTCTGATAGGTCCACCTCTAGGCCTCTAGAGATCATTCACTCTGATGTAATAGGCCCATTTTCTCCTAGTCTTGGGGGAGCAAGGTACATTTTGACCTTCATAGATGATTTTTCCAGGTACACATTCATTTATTTGCTGAAACACAAAGATGAGGTCTTTGATAAATTTAAGGCTTTTGTGGCTTGGGCGAATGGAAAATTCCCAAGGCCAGTGTCTGCTTTGCAATCAGATCGAGGTGGAGAGTATCTATCCTCAAAGTTTAAAAGCTTTTTGTTAGAAAAAGGGATAGAACACATTTTGGCTAACCCTTACACTCCTGAACAGAATTCTGTTGCAGAGAGAAAAGGCAGAACACTGCAGGAAGCAATGATGTGTTTGCTGAAGGATGCTAGTTTGCCTTTTAGGTATTGGGGAGAAGCTGTTAATACAGCGTGTTATGTGCAGAACAGGCTGTTTAGCAGTGCAATTCAGGATGTCCCTTTTCATTTGTTCTATGGTGTGAAGCCTAAAGTAAGCCACCTCAGGGTGTTTGGAAGCACAGCTTGGGTCCACATTCCCAAACAGCTGAGGCGCAAGGGGGCTTCCAGAACAAAGAAAGCAATCTTTGTAGGGTATGAACAGAGTCAGAGAAGCTACAGGTTCATACTGGATAATCAACTGATAATTAGTAAAAGTGCTTCTTTTGCTGAGCAGAATTGGGATAAAATAAACTCTAGTTCTTCAGTTGATTTATCCATGGGGGAGCAGCAAAGTCTTGCTGATGGTGATTTGCAGGAATCACCCAGTGAAGTCAATGATCAGGAAGCTGACTTGTCTGGAAAGTCAGAGGTTTCTGAGGTCAATGGTGGGAAACAGAGTGTTAGTCCTGTCCTACCTCGCAGGTCTGAAAGGATTAATAAGGGAGTTCCTCCTGATCGTTATCAAGTAGATGTTGTGAAGGCTTTTCACATTCACACAGAGCCTGAGTCTCTGGAAGAAATTAAAGAAATGCCAGCTGAAATAGCTAAGTGTTGGCATGAAGCCATGCAGCAAGAGTTGGATTCCTTAAAGGAAAATAAAACTTGGAAACTAGTAAGTTTGCCTCCTAATCAGAAGGTTTTAGGTTGTAGGTGGGTGTTCAAACTGAAAAAAGATTCTGATGGCAAAATTCAGAAGTACAAAGCAAGGTTGGTAGCAAAAGGTTTTGCTCAAAGAAAAAATGTGGATTATGACAAAACTTTTGCTCCAGTGACAAAAGCTGAATCTATCAGGTTGCTTTTAAAGGTTGCTGCCATGAAGAAACTGTCTGTTTATCACTATGATATTCAAACTGCTTTTCTGTATGGTGGCTTGGAGGAAAAATTGTTTATGCAACAACCTCCTGGTTATGAAAAAGAAAATCATCTTGTGTGTGAATTGCAGAAATCCATCTATGGTTTAAAACAAGCCGCGCGTTGTTGGAATATTAAAATGGATAATATTTTGCAAAAATTTGGATTTCAAAAAGGAATTGCTGATCCTTGTGTGTATGTAAAAAATGATGAGCAAGGTGTAATGTACTTGTGCTTGTATGTGGATGATTTGTTGCTGCTCACTTCATCTGATGAACAGAAGCATTCCTTTGAGGTTTGTATGAAAAACAATTTCTCATTGAAATGTCTTGGAGCAGTCAACAATTACCTAGGATTAGAAATTCAGAGGGAAAAAGATGGCAGTTTTCTCATAAGCCAGAGCAGTAAAATTAAGAAGCTGCTGGAGGATTTTAAAATGCAGGACTGCAAGTCTGTCTCCTCCCCCATGCTTCCCGAGTTTCTAAAAGAGGAGGGGGTGAAGGGGGATGGTGAGTCATCTGAAGGAGATAGTTTCAGATCAGCCATTGGCAGTCTTCTTTACATTGCAAACAACAGCCGTCCGGACATTTCTAACAGTGTGTCCATTTTGAGCAGGTTTGTGGAAAATCCCACATCTGCTGCAGAGTCTGGTTAAAAAGGCTGTTTCGTTATTTGCAAGGCACCAAAGATTTTTGCTTAAGGTTGTCTGCTACAGACACAGAAGAAAAGTTAGAATGCTGGTGTGATTCAGATTGGGCTGGAGATCTCAGTGATAGGAAGTCTACTTCTGGAAGTGTAATTCAATTTGCAAAGTCCACTATTGCTTGGTTTTCCAGAAAGCAGACTGTAGTAGCCATCAGCACAGCTGAAGCTGAATTTTATGCTTTAGCACAACTGTGCAATGAGGTAATTTGGTTTACTCAATTGTTGGAAGACATTGGAGTCATTTTAAGCCAGCCTGTAACAATTCATGAAGACAATCAAGCCTGTATTCATTTGGTTTTATCTGAAAGTTCCAGAAACCGCACAAAGCACATTGATGTGCGTTTTCATCTTGTTAAAGATTTTCTAGCCAAGAAAAAGGTTGTTTTGAAATACTGTGATACTAAATTAATGTTGGCTGATATCTTAACCAAGCCTTTAGTTGCCAGTAGGCACTGTGAGTTAATTACCAAGCTGGGTTTGTTTCCATATTCTTTCTAGTCATAAAAAAAGGGGAGTGTTGTATATATTTTTTATGTCTGTAGAATATGTGGCTGAGTTTTTAAAAAGCCAGGCCTCAAAACTTTTTTCCTGTTTGGGCTCAGGAGCACATGTTCACCCCCCACTCAGGAATGCTAATTGCCCCCAGGTGCCGGCCAGTCTGAGAGTTTTGACCAATCAGAATTAGTTGTTTGAGCTTTGCCCATATTGGGAATCTGTTGCCTAGGTGTTTTTGGTCACATGGTGGATCCTGTCCACTCAGAGGCTGGTCAGGTAAAGGTTTAAAAATGTAAATGCCTTTTGTCCTTTTGTTCTCTGCTATCTAAATGGCTATGTTAATCAACCATGCCATGCTTTGGCTGAAGAAGATTCAAGGTTTGTTCCTATGTTTTTGTTTTAAATAAAGCAACATTTTTACTACAAACTTATCTCTTGGTTTTTCCATAACTCTGATCACAAATTTTATAAAAATACAAAACTCACCCAGTGGCTTCATCTAAATGTTAAATAGGACGTGGGAGAAAGTTGAGCCCTGAAACATTCCATAAATCAGAGGCCTCAGGCTAGACTTCCCACCCCCAACATTGACTGGAGGAAGGAGGAGAACCACCAAAGAACAGTGCTCCCCCACCCTGAACCCCCTAAGCTGATCCAGAACGTTACATGATTGATAATATCAAAAGCCTCAGATCAAGGAGGACCAGGATGGAGATCTCACCTCTGTCCCCGGCCACCAGAAATTACCCATAAGCATACCTAATGATGTCTCAGTATTATACCTCAGACTTAAACCAGCCTGAAAAGGGCCAAGATAATCTGTTTCCCCAGAGCCCTTGGAGCTTTAAGCCTACAACCTTCTCAACAACCTTCCCTAAAAAGGTTGGGTAGACTGGAGGAAAATTGTCTAGTACTGCTGTATCCAGCAGTGAACCACCACTTCCTTCAAAGCAGGTGTCATCATCCCCTTCTGCAAAGAGGCATCCCCCACTGCCCAGAGGACTTGGTCCGCTTCCTCAGGAATAGGAGACTCAAGCTCTCCCCAGATAATTGAGCAACACTGTGCCTTAATCAATTCCATAGGACTTGCACAGCCAGAATTCAACCCCAAGTGAATTTGAGCAACTTTATCTAACAGAGGCCAAGAACAAGGTTCACAACAACTTTGCAGAGGCTCTCCAGGTCTCTCCCTATTCAGGAGGGACCAAGTCACTCAAACAGAGCCACTGGCCAGCTATCTGTGGACATGGTAAGAGGGAGAAATACATACATTTCACTGCTCTTATCACCATAAAGTAATCCCTGATAAGGTTCTTACCTGTGCCTGGTTGGATGTGCTCTTTCTTTTCCTCCAGTGATGCTCCAGGCATCATTTGTGTCATTTCATCCCCTGCGGTCCCTCTATAAACCAGAGGCCCTCCAACATCCACACACATAGAAAATCTGCATGGCCACCAAGGCCACCATCATCCACTCATCCAAGCAGTGACTAAGGCCTTGGTCAAACCTTGCAGCAGAGATTCAGAAACTACCCCACATTCCCTCTGGAACCCCACCAGGCCCATCAGGCACCTGAGACAGATCACTGCAGGGCAGGGGGACAACTCCAAGGTTAACAGGAGTGATCTGACCATGACAAGGGAGTGATGATTATATCCACCAACTCCAACTTTGTTGCTATTGCCCCAAGCCAAACAGCAGATCCAAGGGATGACCCCTCACAATGAGTCAGGCCATCAACAACCTGGATCAAGTCCATGATTGCCATGGTGGTCATGAACTCCTGAGCCCACTCTGAGTCCAGGCCTAAGCAAGTTGAAGTCCCCCAGAACCATCCTCAACATAGAAGAGAACAGCTACATCCAGGAGTCCACCAACTAGCAACCTATGTGTCATTGTTAAAAAGAAAAAAAACCCTCTGAATCATGAGACTCTGCTCATTATCACTCATACCTTAATTACTTCCCAGTTGAAATATTGCAATGTGCTCTACCATGGTACACCATATAAAACCTATGCTATGTGAACTGCACTGGCTTCCAGTAGGTTTCCAGGTACAATTCAAGGTGCTGGTTATCACCTATAAAGCCCTATGTTGCCCAGGGCCAAAATACTCAAGCATCCACCTGTCTCCTGCCTGTCCACCAGGTCTTTAAGGGTGAGCATTCTCTATGACCCTTCTGTGAAACAGTGTCGCCTTATGGGACCTGGTAGAAATACCTTATCTGTTGCAGCACATGCCATGTGGAATAGCCTCCCTACTGGGGTACGGATGATCCCGACCCTGTTGGCCTTTCAGAAGACCTTAAAAACCTGACTCAACAGGTCAGTTTATTCTTTATCTGTGATTGCTTTTTTATTATTATTATTTTCATATAAAGGTTTCTGTTTTTATACTTGTTAGCCACTCAGAGTTATTTGATTACGGTGGCAGCCATATAAATTGTAATAAATAAATAAATAAATAAGTACGTACATACGTACGTACGTATGGATATGTATCCATACAGAAAAAAGCCAAACAGCATTCAGTGGTTATACTGTATGTGTATAGGCAAGCATATATAGGAATGTAGGTGGATTTTCTTAGGCACAGGATATTTCTAGTGTATCAGCAGAACTCAAGTGATGAAGTTCACAGAACGTGGCTCTTGGACAACTTTTGATCAAGTCATCCATTCTTGTGTCACTAAGAAAAAGTCAACCAGCAAAGCAAAATGAGCTATTTTGAGACCTTTTACTAAAGGATGTTTGTGATTTCTTACCTGTTGATGATGGATAACGTTAGCCCAGAAAAGTGTTTTTAAGCTTTTGACGTTTACTCCACATGCCTGGTTTGCCAACATTAATTACACATACTTCTAAAATATGAGCCTTAGCCTAGGATTTTGTTTTTAAAGTAAGGAATGGAGGGGATGGGGAAGAAACAGTGAGCTAAGGATCAAAGTTGATGTCACAAGAGAGATCTTTTATTATATTGGGTCCATGGTGCTCTAAAAGAGTTCTACTGGGGTCCTGGAGAAC
This sequence comes from Charina bottae, assembly GCA_023362775.1. Taxonomy (NCBI): domain Eukaryota; kingdom Metazoa; phylum Chordata; class Lepidosauria; order Squamata; family Charinaidae; genus Charina; species Charina bottae. The sequence goes on along the minus strand of JALMGJ010000044.1, from coordinate 2,325,197 downwards.
TGGGAAAAATGCTCAACCCTTTCTCCTCACCAATTTTCCTCATGGAATCCACCCCTTTCCTAAGCCATGGATAAAAAACATCTAATATGGTTTTGGACCACATTTCCCATTAAGCTCCAACCCCAGTTCCAAGCTTCCTCCCTTCTTTATTTGTGGTTAATAAAAGCTTTTATAAAAAAAACTCAACTGTCGTTGTATGTACTCATGATTGTATATGTGGGGAATGAAGATGGAAAACAAAAAATTATTTGCTTCCCTTTCCCAGCAATGTACTCCTAAGAAAAAAATCATAGCATCTTCCCTTCATGATTGCTTTGAACCTAAGCAAATGACAAAAGATTTGAAGTTGGATCTTCTATATTACTCCTGGTTTGGCCCTTGGCTCAAATATTTGTTTGCCCACTTCCACTATGAGCAAGCCTACCTCCACTAGAGCAAAGAAGCTAAATTAATAAAAATAAAATGTTAATATTGTAAGTGGCTTTTGTTTAGAGTGTTTAAAAGCTAAATTTAGGCTTTGGGGAAATTCACGGGCTTATAGTTTCCTCTTTTTTTGTAGTACTTATTCAAAACATTTATATTTGACAGGCTGAAAAACATGAAAAAGAAATATGCTTAGCAATGTAGCATGCAGTAGAGAGAAAAGTATTTTTAATAGGGTATTTTTTTAAAAAAACGGCTTTCTACAGAAAATATATTACAAAAGTGAAGACGTAGAATGTGCAGTGTCAGTATATAAAGAAGTAATAAAAGGCATGCTGTGGGTAACGGGAGGGAGAACAGGGTGAATGATAAATTCTCACTTTGATGAGAATCTTCATCAAAGCTACAAGCCTGTTGCCATGGCACAAAGCACTCTAATTTACAGAAGAAGATGATACATTACTGTAATAACTTTATTCTTTCTTTTCTTTTTTCTTTTTGCCAAATCTCCTCGTTATTGTTGTTATCACTTGTTTTCTGATGACATCCAACCATACTTTTCAGTGAAAAGTTAAGATTAACCAGAGAAGTTAACCACCTTCCCTTTCTCCAGGCCATAATAGTTGCTGTCCTGAGCCAACCCATTTTGACCAAACAAAATATCCCTCTGCTATCTAGCATCCCAGCTGTGCTAAAACGCACTTACGGCTCTTAGATGTGTAATGTCTCATTTTCCTCCTTAAACATAGCTGAGCAAACTAAGAAACAAACGATTTAACATTCCAAAATGAAATAGTGGACCAGCTCAAGAAGAGTGACGTCAGAGATTAGCAGACTGTGAAGTGTGAAGGAGGAAAGAGAAAAAGAAATATAAACGTCTGATTGGATCTAGGGTGTATGGGATGGATGATGCACTTCGCACACATCATGCATAAAGTCACGCAGGACTGTCATAGTGCAGTGGACTGAGATGGGAACTGCTTTCCAAGTTCCTCCACTAAGCTGTTCAAACTACCATTCCGTTGGTTGTGCTCAGCAGCTTCAGCTACAGTTTCAATACTTGTCATTGGCTTGGGCTTGTCTATGTCCTTAGACAGAATGTAATTTTTATTTATCTGACCATACATATTGGCCACTGATTTTTCAATCTCGGCTAAGTTCTGGATATTTTTAAGAATCCCCTTCCGTTGCCTGCGAGAAGAGTCAGAAGGCTCTGACCCACAAGCCCGTGATGGCAACGTGTTTTGCTTGGAGGCTGACCTAGTACATTTTGTAACATGTAAGGGCTGGGTGCTTTGAGTGGGTGAGGAAGATAGGGAAAGCCTTTGAGGGGTGGGGAAGGGAGGTGATAATGAGGGTGGAGGTGGTAGCAGAGGGGATGGAGAAGGAGGTGGAAGTGGGAAAGGAAGTTTTGGTGGGTCTCCAACACTTTTCATTTCATCTACAGGCATTTTGATCTTAAAAGGGGGAGGAGTTGGCTTATGGCTTGGTGGAGGGGATAACTGTTCAGGAATGTCATGATGAGTGATGGTAATGGATGGTGCTGTTGATGTTCTGAGTTCAGTCACCTCAGAACATGCTTGGAAGGAAGAAAAAGAAAGTGCAGGAGGGTCTGGAAATGGAAGGAAATATTCAGAAGTTGGTTCTACCATTCTCTCTTCATCATGAGCACAGCTGCTGCTTGTCAGTGAATACACACTTTTCTTCTCTTGGCATTTCACTTGTTTCATTTCCTGCAGAGCCTGTTGCTCAAACTGCCTTGCTTTCTCTTTAACTGATGTCTTTGTGCCAGCGGTGGTCTTAAAGACTGGACTGCTACTATCAGATCCTCTCTGTTGGATTCTAACTCTTTCATTCTTTACTCTGTCTCTCTCCTGGTCCCACTGAATTGGATCCATGATGACCAAAATATGTTTCCTGGTAAGCTGAGTTGGTAAAGTCCAAGCCCGGTGGATGTCTCTCAAAGGGCCTCTCAACAGAATATTTTTCAAAGCTGACCTTCTAGGAGAAAAATGGGGCACAACGTATTTTCTTTCATGTAAGAACTCAGAAGTGGAACTCTGCAATGCACCCTCAATGTACAGAGGGTTTTGAATAGTTAAGGGAGTCTCATCAGATAAAAATGTAATATTACTTGCAGATCTGGGAAGATTATTATTCAGTGTTCCTCTGATATTAGACTGCTTGTGGGCCTCAATTGCACGAGAAGCAAAGTTGCTAATAGCTCTCTGACGGTCTCCTTCTTCTAACAATATATTTTTTCTCCTGCTTTGTTGAAAATGGTAGAGAAGAAAAAGACTTGAAAGAAAAGAAAATAATCACAAGTAAGAAAGCATGCATGAGAAAAACAAAATGGATGCAGTGAATATGAAACAAAAAGTGAATAAAAAGTCTATGTTCTTCTAAGGAATCTAGATCTAGTGTAATTAATTTACATGTAATTAAACTACTAAACCAAAGAAAGTTATTTTACTACTTCACCAAGGGAAGGGGATATAATAAGCAAAATAAAATATTATAAGTTGTAAGTCTGCAATCCACATTTGAAATAGGATCAGATTTCTCTGTCTAGAAACTACTTGTAGCTAATATTGCTGGAGGGACAAAGCATTACAGAAAATACATTTTTGGGGGTATCCCAATTGCACTTGTGCTTTTCATAGGATCATAGATGTGAAAGAGACCTCTGAGTCACCTGGTCCAACCCCATGCTCAGTAGCAAGATCTGCTAAAGCATTTCAGATAGATGGCTAATCATCTGTTTGAAGACCTCCAGTGAAGGGAAATATGACAACTATCAGATATGTGAAGACTGGAAAAAATCTCCTCTCAAGCTTCCCTATTCCTTTTAACTGTTCCTCATATGATTTGATTTCTAGTCTCCTCATCATCTTGGTAGCCCTCCTCTGAATTCACTCCAGTTTGTCAATTCCCTTTTAAAGTGCAGTACCCCAAACTGGACTCAGTATGCCAAGTAAGGCCCGATCAAGAGTGAGACTTCACATGATCTGGATTCCATGTTCCTGTTGATATTGTCTAAACTGGCAATTGCCCTTTCAGCCGATGCATCATCCCATCAGCTCATGTTCAACTTGTGATCTAGAACACCCCAATCCTTCTCACATGTACTTCTGCCTCCGAAGTTAGCTGTCCCCAATCCTATACATGCGCCTTTCATTTTTTTATCCCCAGTTGTGGCTCTTTTTATTCCTCTCCATAAATTTAATCCTGTTTGTTTAATCCCATTGTTCAAGCCTGTCTAGACCTTTTCAAATCTTTTCTTTTTCTTCTGCTCCTCCTACTTTTGTGTCATCTGTGAAGACATAAAGCCTTTTTCAAATGAAAATCAGAGTCAGCCCATGAAGCAGTTTTCCTAGAACTGGAAAACATGTTTAGGAACAGTGGTTGGCCAACCATCTCTCTCTTTCTCTCCTCTGCTCATTCTGATCAGTCCCACTTTAGCATAGCCTAATTGCAGACACGAGGAACAAAATAAGGCTGTAGTTGGTGAATCTGATGATTGCAAATCTTAAAACATGTAACTGAGATTATTCTTACTGATGTTAACGAGTCCTCTAATAAATGAAAATCTTCAGGATTGTGGCTTGTTTTTGACTATTGAGAAATGCCATTAACACAAGCAAGCTGAAGGGCATGGAATCTACTTGCTATAAGTTACTGATATTCAGTCATACTGTTTTTAATCTTTTATATCTAGTTCCCTTTGGAAAGTAGTAAATGAAATCTAGGTACTACATACTAAAAAAATGAAATAATTGCATTTATTTTTAAAAAAACAAAACTGTTTCCATTTGCTACAATATTAGCCACCACTATGAGAGTTTACTTACTGATGCCTATATGTCCAAAGACAGAGAAATAAGAGAAAAATAAAATAAATACATTTAGTTTCAAAATGCTATCTGTAGAAGCTTTGTGTAATTCACAACCCAAACAGACTTCAATTGAAAACAGAATGAGAGTCCCAAGGAAATTAGAAAAGTAAAAGAAAAAAAGGTATTGTCTTCAGAGCACTTATTGCTTAAGTCTGCAGGCATCATTAACTATTGGCATTAAATATTTAAAATTCATGGTGAAATACTTACTAAAATGATACAAGATGTTAATTTGCAAAAACATTGTTAAAGATCATTTTGCTATGGTGCAGTTAAGCATACATCATGTTTTAATCAAAAAGAGTTTCTGTATGCTTTCTTGGAGATCAATGGATTTTTTGAAGTCCAATTACTAAAGGCAGCTTTACCCATTTCTCTGAGGCAGGCTTGACCAATAGAGCTTGATTAGTGCTCAGCTGGAAGCTCTGCTGTGAGTACAAAGTTTTTGTACAGGTTGAAAAGACTATTCAACTTTCTACACCTTAGTATATTCAGCTCTTTGGCTTATACGGCATACAAATGTTTGAATGTTACTACAGATGCTCCTATTCATATGTGGCCTTTAAACTTCTTGACACAATCTTCCAGCTATCAGAAAAACTTTGCATTCAAGACATTTTGCCAGAAAACACTGGCTTTGGGCAGAGTTGTGTGCAAGTCTCAAGTGGCTATATAATGGTGATGATCTTTGCAGTTTGAATGTAGGATCTAAAAAAAAAATACACCCACCCACCTTACATGCTCTTACAATGGAACGAGAATTTTTCAATAGTAGGTCATAACAAATTTTCCCAATTCATGTCTATATGTTTTCATACATATACACAAACATTATACTTATCAGTCATATCTTGCTTTAATTATGTTGAGCGAAACCCAACACTTCTAAATATGTTTCAGAAAATTGCGGTGAACGAATGTAACCACAAGCCATTATACAGAGGGGAGTGATATTGTGGTTCTTCAAGGACTGGGTTCATTGGATGATTGTTAGGTCACTGGGAAAGGCAGGTTCAAGTAAACTCTCCTTCATCTGAGCTCTGACAACTTATATCTTGCATCTCCAATGTACTAGTTCCTTGGCTAGGCTGACAGACCAGGTTGACCTACATGCTACCATGACTATTGTCAGCTGAAGCTGTAAGTCTGTTTAGGCTGACAAAACTTTACAAATCCTTAGAGGTGGAATCAGTTCCATATTCCAAATAGCTTGACAGGGAGAGTAATAATGCAGACCCTTGGCTTTCTATATTCACTGGACCTCTTTAATTCAGTTTGGACTACATTCCTGCCTATTGTCCTGTAAATCCTCATCTTCCATCCCCCAAATTTGCTATGACCATGCCTGTAAAAGGTAAAGGTAAAGGTTCCCCTGCACAGTCGTGTCCAACTCTAGGGGGCGGTGCTCATCTCTGTTTGTTAGCCGAAGAGCCAGCGCTCTCCGAAGACGCTTCCGCGGTCATGTGGCCGGCATGACAAGCACGGAACGCTGTTTCCTTCCCACCAAAGTGGTACTGTACCTATTTATCTACTTGCATGTGTATGCTTTCGAATTGCTAGGTTGGCGAGAGCTGGGGCAAGTGTGGGAGCTCACTCCGTCACCATGCCTGTATCACCTTTCTTTTCCACTGAGCTCCCTTTGGTCTTGACACACAGCATCCAGAGGCCAACCTTGCTAAAGCCTATCTTATTTTCATACACTGATGAAACTTGGTCTCCTCTGGTGTGCCTAGGGAGAAATGCTAACCTATTTACTTCTCTCTCCTTCCCCTGTTCCAGTTTTTGGGTGAAATGTAGAAATGCATTGATTCTGTAAGCCTTTTAATGTCCACATAGACACATATGCTTTGATCAGATCTTTCCAATGCTCTAAACAGAATTCACTTGTACACGAAGGAGTAGGCTGGACTTGAGAAACTACTTAATTCTGTCATACCAAAAATAAATATATATACTTTAAAATATGTAAAAAAAATCTATAACATTATAAAAAAATCTATAAAAGATGATCTACACTTGGTATACCAAATTAACAATAATGCTTTTCACAACTGAGGAACACTTCTCTTGTGTGCTCCAAAATTTACCTGCATGCTTCTGCTTACATAATTATCATTTCTTTATTGCCCATCTTACCAGCACAATTCCCTGGTGATGATCTCCATCATGTGGTTGATATTTAGGAGATTATATATTAATTTACTTGGCCATGATGACTGTAATTTCTAAAGTATCAAAATTATACCCTGCATTATTAGCGTTCTAAATTTCATTGAGGACTTACATGGTGCTGTCACCGAGTTCTTCATAGAGATTATTCGCAGGAATGCTTGTTGATTTGCCAGCTGGTAAGGCCATCTGGATGCGAGCTGTCTTTGCACATTCAGCTTGTCTCCTTGGGTGAATTGAATGGAGAAGAAGTGAAGAGATTTGAAGAGAATCAGTGTCTTTCTAACAAGCCCACATTGGTAGAAATAGCCATGTGAAGAGTATTCATTAGAACTTTTCACCTAGTAATTGATAGTAATGCTAAGCATTTGAATATATTGCAAACAGAATGAAATTTGGCTCCTTAATATAGTCAGTTCTGTTACAATGGAATATTGTAACAGTATTCTTGTGCATGCTTGGCTAGAAAGTTCTGGAATGCTGAATTATAAACTCCAGTTCCCTAAAATTAATAACTGGGATACCTAAACCTGAATGTGAATTATACCCACCATTTTTTAATACCTACTGTATGCCAAAGGAAGGAAAAAAAACAATGTTGGGATTATAGAGTAGATAAAACTAGATCATCTCAAGAGTTACTACTGAATTAACAGATTCACCTGTATTAGGATAATATTCTGGGATTTTAAATCAATGTGATTATACAATTAGACTGTATTTTCCTCTTGTCTTCCCAGTCATGTTTAAGATTCTATATTTCATATAAAAATGACCTTTCTTGACTCACGCAAACACCTGGTTTCAAGCACATGTTCAATGTAAATTTTATCTAACAGAAATTTACTTATACATTTCACAATGTGAACATAATCTGGACAATCTCAATATTATAAGTTAATAACTTTTTTTTGTAGAACTAAATTGCTTAGATATTAAAAGCTGTAAAGGGATTCATCACTTAGGTGAATAACTTGCCTTACCTTTGGTGGGGTGGCAAAAAATCTAAGATGTCCCTAGAACACTTCTAATGTCCTAAGCCTGTTCTGGAAAGCTTCACACTTTTCCATCATTATGTTCTGTTCTACTGATACACACCTCCCTCTTCCTCTTGAAATCATTGCACCTCAAGCAAAAGCTAAACTTTTCCATACTCATACACAAGGCAAATAAAGTTTAAAAATAAATACTTACTCTTTAAATCTGTTTTGTAATGCAGAATGGTAAAACAGAAATAAAAGAGAATAAACAGTGAGTTTCATGTAGAAAAATAATTCAGAAAATTCTTATAAACTTCATAGGCTATGGAATCCCATTTTTAGGGCTGCATCTTTAATCTCTAATTGGTTGTACTAACCAAGTACAGATATTTTAATAAATTAATAAGGTATCTTTAATAAGGCAACACCTACTCAAAGTAATTATTTAGTTGCAATTAATTTTTTGATAAGTGCTTGCCAAACACCATCTTACAAAAAGCCTTCCCTCCTTTGAAAGAGCCAGGGAATAATACCTCTTCTAAGGGCAAACTAAAAAGGAGGGATAATATTTTTAAAAACACAGATTCATGCAGATTTAATAGATTAAAGCTAACATGAGCTGACTCTTAATAAGGGGACAACCTGTTAGGTTATTGTGAACTAAAAAAAGCCTAGATAATTGGAAAAAACCCTTCCTTCTGATGGACATATACCAGACCTGTTGCCAGAAATGGCAAGAAATAAGCCTTAATCCCATAGGTTTAGTCAGGGATTAAATAGAGTGGTCATGTGCTTGTCTGTCTGTCTGTCTGTCTGTCTATCTGTCTGTCTGTCTGTCTAGTATTCTACCCTGCTCGATAATAGCTATTCACTGCAATCCTTTATCTGAAAGTCCTCCATTTGAAGATATTCTCTGTGAACAAAGCCTTGAAGTTGCCCATCAATTGCTGACAGAGCAGAAGCCACGTGATCATATATTCCTGGCAGTAATGAGATATACCGTAGTTTTACTAAAATGTTCACACCTACTAATATATGTTCAGCCTTTATTCAGATTGTAATACTGTGCAGCAGGTGTGAAAATTAGGCATTAATTAGTGAAAGGTTATTTCACTAATAACATAGTTATTATTATCCACAGTTATAACATACTTTTATATCAACTATTACAATTGCCTGTGTTACTCTACTTCTTATTTAATTAATTTAATTGTTTTCAGTTATACTTTCTGTTTCTGGCTTTTGGCTATAGATTCATTCATTCACTTACATTTACATCTCCATGTACTTTATACAAATTTTAGCACATACAAATTGTATACAAATCTGTGCCTTTGCATTTTTCCTCCGGATTTTAAATTAAACATAAACTATTACAGAAAATTTAAAAATAATGGGATCTCTCTGCATTTTGTGTCTATTATGAATATGCAACTTGCCCATTATTAATTCATTAATCTTTGGTTCATAATTATTTTCTTTTCTGTAGGATACTGAAATTTCAAAGGTACCACTAAATAGAAAAGAGTAATGATATATTTCTTTTTTATTATTTTCCTACATTGCTACAACAATACTAACTCCCATGGGCAAATAAGCAATTGAAAATTCATTTAACTTCACAACTTTTTTTTAAAAAAATGATCTGCAAGAATTCATTGAATGTTAAACAAATTGGTGGGCTACAATGTATTGAAAAAATGTTTTATTACGAAGCAGAACTGAATGCTTCCATTTTATGTGCACCACTAATGATGGTTATGTTAATTCAAGTATAATCTTTGCACTAAGTAGCAGACTTGAACATTTTGCTAGATTTATAGTTGCCAATAAAAGCATAAAAGAAGCTATAGAAAAAGGAATATTATATATATATATATATATATAATTTCCTAAACCATTTAAGTCAGGGCCATAGAAGAATAGTATTTTCAGGATTTTCACATTCCTTTGGAAAAAAATCTGCCTTCACTATGATGTTATCTTGAGGCAGTCGATGTAATGGTATGTGGGAAAGACCATGGGAGACGGAGCCAAGAGACACTGCCAAGGGAATGGTCAGATAAGAGACAGCATAGCCCGCAGCCGGATGCTGGACAGGGCAAGTGAAGAGACCCGCCCTAGCTTCTTCGGTGGTAAAGGAGACTGGGGTGGGGGGAGAGAATTGTACTTTCAGACTTGCAAGTTTCTGTCAATGTAGCTTTATAATAAAGTTGAATTAACTCATCTAATGTGCTTTTTGTATAGTCGAATGTGCTTGTGTAGTCGAATGTGCTTGTTGTATAGTCGAATGTGCTTGTGCTTGTGATTCCTATCTGGTTTACCCAATGAGGCCAACAGTCACTTCTCAATCACTTTAGATGTTTCAGTTAAAGAAAAGGCTTGTGGAAATGCTACTAGTTATATTGGCAATGCTTCAAAAATAACATATAATGAGCTGAGTCAGAACATGACTTGCCAAAACCCCTGCCCCATATTGGAAACTCAGCATGGGATGAAAACAGTTCTCTTCAGGCTCAACTGATTACATGCTAGGTTGCAAGTATTGCTAGTGAGCAAGCTGTCAAGCCAAAGCTAGCTTTACTGTTCTAGCATGCCTCTTTATTGTCAAGGTTTCCAAGAGAGGTATCTGCTAGGCAACAGCTCCATAGAAACATGGATGAACTTGTCTAGGAACTAAATCTTCCAGAACTGCAGCCATAATAGATGGTCTTTAGTAGGTGGGAAAGATGGTTCAGACTTTATATGCAGACATATTTCAAATCCTGGTCATTCTTTTGCAGTGCTTCTCACATGGAATTGCTCTCCTTTTCTCACACTCCCTTGTCTCATTCACTGGAAATAGTTGCATGTTTACATTCTCTGCATTCTGTTCTGTTCTGTTCTGACCAAATTGCCAATATCCGCTGGATAATGGAGAAAGCCAGGGAGTTTCAGAAAAACATCTATTTCTGTTTTATTGACTATTCTAAAGCCTTTGATTGTGTGGATCATGACAAATTGTGGCAAGTTCTTGGTGGTATGGGGATACCAAATCATCTTGTCTGCCTCCTGAGGAATCTGTATAACGACCAAGTAGCAACGGTAAGAACAGAGCACGGAACAACGGACTGATTTAAGATTGGGAAAGGAGTACGGCAGGGTTGTATACTCTCACCCTACCTATTCAACCTGTATGCAGAACACATCATGTGACATGCTGGGCTTGATGAATCCAAGGCTGGAGATAAAATCACTAGAAGAAACATTAACAATCTCAGATATGCAGATGATACCACTTTGATGGCTGAAAGCGAGGAAGAGCTGAGGAGCCTTATGACGAAGGTGAAAGAAGAAAGTGCAAAAGCTGGGTTGCAGTTAAACCTCAAAAAAACCAAGATTATGGCAACCAGCTTGATTAATAACTGGCAGATAGAGGGAGAAAAAGTGGAGGCACTGACAGACTTTGTATTTCTAGGCGCAAAGATTACTGCAGACGCTGACTGCAGCCAGGAAATCAGAAGACGTCTACTTCTTGGGAGGAGAGCAATGGCAAATATTGATAAAATAGTTAAGAGCAGAGACATCACACTGACAACAAAGGTCCGCATAGTTAAAGCAATGGTATTCCCTGTAGTAACCTATGGCTGCGAGAGCTGGACCATAAGGAAGGCTGAGTGAAGGAAGATAGATGCTTTTGAACTGTGGTGTTGGAGGAAAATTCTGAGAGTGCCTTGGACTGCAAGAAGATCAAACCAGTCCATACTCCAGGAAATAAAGCCAGACTGCTCACTTGAGGGAATGATATTAAAGGCAAAACTGAAGTACTTTGGCCACATAATGAGAAGACAGGATACCCTGGAAAAGATGCTGATGCTAGGGAAAGTGGAAGGGAAAAGGAAGAGGGGCCGACCAAGGGCAAGATGGATGGATGCTATTCTGGAGGTGACGGACTCGACCGTGGGGGATCTGGGGATGGTGACGGCCGACAGGAAGCTCTGGCGTGGGCTGGTCCATGAAGTCACGAAGAGTCGGAAGCGACTGAATGAATAAACAACAAAAAGTCTGTTCTTGTGTCTAGATAGTTCCCAAAAGTTAGGTTGGGATACTATCTTTTCACTAACAGAGCCCTAATATTTATGCCTTTAGAAGTAAACATATGAAAAGAGCCATAATAAGGAAGAGGTGAAAGTGGAGGGAAATTTGCCTTGAATATGTTTTGAATCAGCCAAGTAGTCACAACCCATTGAAATAAGTAAATTTCAGTAATGTCAATCATGATTGCATACCTTACTGAACAAAGTATTTCAAGAGCCCTTCTGAGATTTGAAAAAAGGTTACAGGTAGTCCTTGGCTAATGTCCATTTTTTCAGTGACCATTCAAGCTTGTGATGGTGCTGAATGAGGGAACTTACAACCAGTCCTCGGAGTTCTGGCAATTGCAGTGTCCCTGCAGTCACATGACTGCAATCCAGGCACTCAGCACCCAGCTCGTGATTACGATTTCATGCGGTCACATGATCGTGATTTTTGATGTTCCCACAAGCAAAGTCAATGGGGAAGCTGACAGGAAGTCGGAAGTCCTCACTTAATGACGGCAACCAGGACTGCTGGAACTGCCATTGCTAAATGGCAGGGTCATGTGACATTGTACTTTATGACCTGTCACTTAGTGACAGCAATTCCGGTCCTAATTGCCATCATAAACCAAGGACTATATATAAGGTATATACTGTATATAGGATAAGGATCAGGAAAAAACAGTAATATCTGATTATATTGAATGTGAATAACTGATGCTCACTGAAAAGAACCACAACTTAAAACAGGAGTTGACACCTAAAAAGGTGTCCTATCCCTGAGATTGTATGGGATCTCAAATGAGAATACTAGAATCATAGGTGATCCTGTGTGAGGACACCCAACACCTCAGAGGAGGCTGCCATTTAAAAAATTTATTTCATTTTTCAAAAAATTTTGTGGGGTTTGTGGGTGTCAGCAGTGAGTGCCTTCTGTTGAATCCTTCCTTCCTTCCTTCCTTCCTTCCTTCCTTCCTTCCTTCCTTCCTTCCTTCCTTCCTTCCTTCCTTCCTTCCTTCCTTCCTTCTTTCTTTCTTTCTTTCTTTCTTTCTTTCTTTCTTTCTTTCTTTCTTTCTTTCTTTCTTTCTTCTTTCTTATTATTTAAATTTATATCACCGCCCATCTTTGCTACATAATGAGGGTTATGCAAGCTACAGTAAAGGGCGCTTGTATACTTACTGTCTATAGCTGACCATAACTATTAAAATAGCAGGCATGCAGCAGAGGATGATGATGACAGCCAGAGCCAGCAAAGCTCCTTCTGTGTAGCCCACAGCTTGTGCCTGCTTTTTAACATTGGCCACCGCATCTGGAGTTCGGATTTCCAAAATACGCCCTCCTTGCCCAAGGTATGGCTGAAATTCTTTATTGATATCCAGAAGCTTGCCATCCAGAAACCTTCAGTGTTAAGAGAACAAAGCAAGAGGACAAAGCAAGATCAAGCTAACCCCTATTTTTTTTAAAGGCTGAATCAATATTAAAAAGTATTAATAGTCTGCACCGCCCCCCCCCCTCCCGGCCAACTTTGTGTTTCCCCACTATGGTTCTTTTCGAACATTTCATCCCCTTTTTGCCCTCTCTTGGGTTTCTTTGATCTCATTTTCATTCTAATTGATTGACAGCAGTAGTGCTGTTTATAGTGTGCCATCTGTGATGACAGACACAGCTTCATAACGAAAACACACTGGTCGTCTCAAATGGCAGTGAAGATGATGGGTAATTTTTAAAAGCCAGGAACAATAGAACAAAAGAGTATAAAATAGTTCTGAAACAAATCTATTGGAATCATGATGTTGAAAATATGAAAAGTGATTATACTGCTTTAGAGCAAAATTACTCCAACTGTTCAAAGACCAGGCTACAAACCATGAATACAATAAAAAGAGCTAAACTGGTGGGCTGTTGCAATTGGGCTCTGCGTTAACATGAGTCAAAGTAACTAGTGTCCATTAAACTGAACAATTCAGGTGTAATGAAAAGTGAAAGCCTTCTCTTACATAATGCTTGCATGAATTAAATGCCATTTATACTAATTAAGAATGTGAAGTGTCCTTCAGGGAGTTGTAATACTGTCTCTTTAAATTTTTATAAGCAATTTATCTACAAATCTCTATTTCTAGAGTTTTTATAGCTCATCTATGCTTATTATCCTCCAGATGAAGCATGACATAAACTACAACATGAGATGAGGGCTTTTAAAATTTATTTTTAGGAAGCCAGTTTGTCTCAGAAGCTACCCCTCCTTTTTGTCCTCATGAACGATAATGGATAATGCAAGTACAGTATTTTTGATCTCTAATAGTACCTTTCTCCTAGTACTGAGAATGGAAAAAACATGCAGGTCACAGTGTGGGTGGCGTTAGCAAATAACTTCACACACAGACATTCGGAATATCCACAACTGCATTTTGATCCTGAATGCCACAAGACGTTCAAATACAAAGACTAAAAGCATATAGAAATCAGTGGAATTTCCCAGTAAGGTTACCTGAAGACCTGGCCAGAAACACTAGACAAAATAATGAAGGTTTCATTGCTAGATAAGTGAGAAGGTGCAATGAACATCTGAAGCATCTTTTCCAAGTTCAGCTTGGAGAAAGAAGTCACTATCAGTCACTGATCTGGATTAGGGCCTAGAATGGAGTGGAAGTCAAGAATGATAGAAAACTACCCAGTTACTGCCTAACAATTATAGCACCATTTTCAATCAGCAGCTTAAATCAACACTCCTATTCAATGGAACTGGTTGGAGAGATTCCTTTCCCATGGGCATTACATGGGTCTTACTGGTCAGCACAAGTGTCTCATGGGGAGGGGGATAATCCGAGTCCCCCTGGTCTTGGCAGCAAGGGTGAAGATGGCGGCTAAACACTGCAATTGAAGCTGTGCCCACAGACAGCACAATTTTTTTTTAAAAAAGGCAGAGCTTTGATTGTATTGTAGTGGCCGCCATCTTGACTTCTGCATCTCTTGTTTTAATATATGTTTTTCTCTTTACTCGCACATGACACATTTTTGCAAACCTGGGCAAAAGGACCACATTTTCTTTAAAACAGTTGCGATTTCTACTGTTGATTTGCAGGCAAATAATAGTTTGGGTAAAGTATGGGTTGCTTAAAATCAGAAAGTATAGGAAGAAAAAGGAGCTTATGAAAGGAAGTGAAAATATGGAAATCCAAATCTCACTCATATACTAACTTTTTTAGTGTTAAGGTGGCACCAAGTCATTGCAATATGCAGCACACTGCATTATTGGCGCTTATTTTTACAGAACCAGTAATTTTGTTGGAAAAACTAAACATGTGCTCATTGAATAGGTTTTGCTGATTTCAGCTAAGTCTATTTTCTGAGGAAAAGTGATTTGTACAGGGACAGGGGATAAAAAATCCCCCTCAAGATGGTAGATGCAACACACACACAAACGGGCAGGGCTTCAGTCATGCAGTTGCAGATCCTGCATGGACAATTTCATATCTTCATTGGGTGACCACAAAGACACTGTGGTGTAACCACTGAGTCTTGACTGGGGATGTTTCATATCTGAAAAGTAGGATATGGTACACTATATTCTTGAGAATTATTATGGTGATTTTATAAGGGGGAGAGAAAGGTTTCCTTAAAACCATATAATGTGGTAGTGGTGGGAATGAACATCACTTTCAAATGGCTTTGGTATTAATTATTACTGTGGGAGGAAGTTTTAAAAAATCTGACAAAAATATATCTTATACTATACAGCCTCCCATCACAGATCTGTGCTTTGTCTTGTTTTGAGGAAATATTTTCATCTTTGATTAAACTCTAGGAATAGTCAAAACATTATGGGCATTTTATTATTCCCAAAGCCTCCTTTTTGTCAAGATGCCATTCCTTGAGAACAAGTCTAGGGATCAGAACATCCTGAGGGACACAGAAGAGGTAGCTGAAAAATCTGGTTTGTTTTCTTTGGAAATTATCCTGCGAGTGTACAGTGGGGCAGAAGGTGACTGCGACCCTTCCAAGACTTCTCATTGCAGGATTAAATAAAGGAAAGTACCAGCTGGAGTTGCTTTTGAAATTTGGAAATACATCTGAGCTTACTGGAACCAAACCGCTGGAGATTCCCTGCCAAGTCTAAAATATGCTAATGTTTCAGACTGAAACTTTCACTTCATTTCTCTTCTTCTCTTTGCTAAACTGACACTCCTTCACCTCTATCCCAAGGCCAAGAAAGTATTCCCTAGCCTTTTGATGCTATAAATTTTTGAAAGCTTTGGAAGAGGAAATATAAAGCTGGTTGTGCAAGCTAAAGAAAAATGTAATTAGGCTGCCTCTAAGCCTGTGTTAATTAGTAGCTGCTCATATTTTTAAAAAATACACCCTTTTTTCTTTTTTTCATATTTTAATCTTCTTTAGTACCAAGACTGTAGATTAAATAGATTCAGTAGTTCAAAGTGATACCTTAGTCCAGTACAGAGGAGAGAAAATTCAACCTATTTTCTAATATATTAGATCTCAAAAATATCCTTTAAATAAGTCTTGAATGAATGAAGGCCATGATGATTGGTTGTTACAAGAATTAGCTCCTCATTACTTTAATTCTCCTTTTTCTGCTCAACCTTTTAGGTATTTATTTGCATCATTCTTTTTTGAGACAATAAGACTAAAGGCAGACATTGTCTCATTATATTTATATTGCTCTGGAGAACCAGATTGTAACCACATCAAATAAATAAATAGTTTATTTTTGCTATTTGGCTGTCAATCTCATGAATTCTTATTTATAAAAAATGTGAGAAAAAAGGGTTCGAACCTCCGAACTTGCAATCTTCCGATCAACAAGCCTGGCGTCTTACCCACTGAGCCACCACGCCCCGTATGCAGTCTACCATACATTTATTTCAAAATCGGGAGTGGAAGAAGAGTGAACCAATGTTGCAAAAGTTTAGCACCACCACCACCAAAAAACCCACAACAAACTAAAAACCCCGCAAATGTTTTCTTGTTCAATTCTATGTTCAAACATTTGTCACTGTCAGTCTATATATCTGCTGTTTGTAGATCATAAAGACTCTTCTTTTTTACTTTAATACAATAGCGATTTGCAACCTCCCTCTCCATCCATCAAGTGACAATGTGCCAATTTTCTCAACATCAACATATTTTTGAATGTCAGTATTAATTTACCCACACAAGGTTTGAAAGTCCAGAGAAAAAAATACTGGCAATAAATCACAATTCATTTGTTAGCTCACAAACATTTGCTTCTTAAGCATATGGCTAGCAGAACATCACATTCCATCACCAGGCCTAGTTGTCCTTAGTGCAATGGAGATATAATAAATACAAGCACAGTACCTCAAGGCTGGAGACCACATCAACATCTGAGGAGGCTTCACAGTTGATAGGCCAGTCCCGGATAGATCCATTAACTCTTCACTTTTCCACTGCCTCCCACTGAGATAAATTGCCTGTACTTTTGGTGGCCTTGGTCCCAAAAGGACCACTGGCACCATTAACTCTTGGAGGTTATGCAATAATGAATCTTTGATCTTGAGAAATCAGGTGGCCCTAATATCCATGTTCCAGAATGCACTCCAAAAATAAGCAACTGTCAAATCCAGGGAGAAAGAAAGTGGATACGCCATCAATTCTACCTTTGAGTCCTAGCCAAGTGGCCTTGGTCCCACAGTATTGACAATGGTGTTAGCACCTCTTGTTCTGCATCTGCTGTCTTGTCCTCTCCTATTCTGAAGCTAATGAGGGAAACAGCAACTGTTGAAAGTCACCTCATTGGTTAAATCTCTGAACAGCAGATTTGGGACCATTCATCTCCTGGGTTATAGTCTCATATGTGATCTATAGTAAGCCAGGGCTCTGCCAAAAAAACTGAGCCTCTGAAACATTTGGAGCTGTGCAGGTACAAAACCCCATATGTTTGAATCACAGAAACTACAGCGAAGAAGAACAATCTTATGAATAACAGAACACAAATACATTACTGCAAAAGTGTCATAAATGAGGTACAACAGTTGGTTTTGCCAATAAACTGTGTGTGAAATTCAGCATATGTGGTCATATGTCTGCTTGAAATGTACCATAGGCAGATAGAGAACATTTAGACTACAATTTTTTTTAGGATTATCCCCATCTAAGTCTGTGTATTCATCAGAACCCAAGCATTAAATCAAGATCGTGGTATTTTCAAGTCCAAAAGTGATCTCTTAAGTAGTTGCAGTTGTGCGGCACTCAAAACTGTCACATGGTCCCTGTATGATGTTATCTGCAGCTGTAAACATCAGGCACATAAAAGAACAGAAATTCTAATTTTGCAACAAATGCAGTCAGTGCCTGGATAAAAAGGCCTATTTTCTCAAATGACATTCAGTGCGTCAATATGCTTAACTACTTACTTGAAAAGCTCATTCCTCATTATAGCACGGTTAGTCTGAGGATCAATTGCATAGATCATGAGGTCAGATTTGGAATAATCTTCTTCTGAATATCCATCACCATATCTGCGAGCACCAATGGATTCCACTACAACTTTGGCGCCAGGAATCTGGTCTTGAACGTAACGTTCCAAAATCCTAATAATGGTAAACATTTTGTAATTTATTGGGCATATTATTTGATTTTTTTGCAGTAAGACAAAAAAGGTTCAGATCTTAAAATATTATAAAGAAAATGCAGTGTTTAAAAGCGTGTAAATAGGAAGGAAGGAAGGAAGGAAGGAAGGAAGGAAGGAAGGAAGGAAGGAAGGAAGGAAGGAAGGAAGGAGGGAGGGAGGGAAGGAGGGAGGGAGGGAGGGAGGGAGGGAGGGGAGCTGAATCATCATGGAACTGAAGGCAAGAAGCTGAGCCAGCCAAGAGAGGAGAGCTACATATAAACAAATATTTTTTTCTTTATTTCTTCATTAGGAATAATTGTCAGAAAATGATAGAATTAGCATTGGAACTGGAAGATACTGGAAGGAAGGAAGGAAGGAAGGAAAACTATTTGCAAGCATGAGGTATTTAATTCTACCTCGTAGTATTTATTTATTTATTACTCAAATTTATATGACCGCCCATCTCCCCCAACGGGGAGATAGGATTTGAGTTTTAAATGGTTTGGAGGGAAATTGCAATGGTATTTTGCAGATGGAACGGATAGGCATGATAAAGGAATAGGTTTTATCTTTTTACAGAAGCTATTAAATTCTACAAACTATGTTCACAGTGAGTTGCAATAAGTATGAGTGTACTGTATATAACACAAAAGTGGCCATACATCTCACATGCCTAAGCTTTACACCTCTGAGAAAAATTGGAGTGCCAGACTGTCAGGCTTACCAGAACAGAATAAGCAAGACTGGCAGTTAAGTCACAGGTATTTTCAGAAACTGAAAAAGTTGTTAAAAGATTGTTTAAACAATGCAAGTGCAGAGCTACGATGTGTCAGGAACACAGTTGACAACTGTTTGAGATCTAGCCAATGTGATCTATAAACAAAAATAGATTTCCACGTACATAGTCAATGTGGAGCTGCATGTGTTTGACTCTTTAAAAGTAGTCCATGTGGCACAGTAATAGAGCATTAAATCAATATTACCAACATTATGTAAATCCATAAATTCAACCCATACAATAAAAATCTGAGTCAATATAAAAAAACTAGTCAGTCTACAGGAAGACCTATGTTTAAATTGTTCACAACTACTGTCATAAGATGAACAGAAAAGAGGCTCTCCCTTTTTCCCCATTTACTGTTCTTCACATAATTTTCAACCAATTCTTTTCTATGTCTTTGTTTATTGTCTTCCTTCCATACCTCATGGGTCTATTGAGTATAAGGCACTGGGGAGTCACTGGGGACTTAGTTCAACATATAGTTTTGTCTGGAATCCTTTTTGGGGATATTAAAGAAACTAGTTTTCCTCTCATTTCAGATCAGAGTTCCCCAAACCCATGCTCATTGACCCATTCTTGAAGTTTCAGATTGTTCATCAACCCCAAACATTTATTATATGAAAATAATTTAATAAATACTAATTTAACTAATAGTATTATGAATGATAATAAAAATAAGAACAACAACATTGATCCCTTGGATAGTCCCATCGATCCTTCGGGTTGATATTAACCACTTTGGGGGACCCTGTTTTAGATGGAGTCCCAGTGACTACTCTTCCATGGGACCAATCCAACGAATGCCCACTTAGTATCAGCGTCAGCAGCCCCAAACCATTTTCTGTGTTCTTCCATTGGGAATTATGCTATATGCCAGGGGTCGGCAACCTTTTTTCCATCACGGACCACCCCTGCTGGAAAATTTTTTTCAAGGACCAGGGGGCGGGATTTGTGGGCGGCAGCCAATCGGACAGATGGGGGTGGGGTTTGCAGGCCTGCCGCTTTGGGAACTGAGGGCATTTTCGGGGTCCCTGGAGCCTGCCCCTTTGAAGGGAGAAGCTCCGGGGACCCCAAAAATGCCCTCGGTTCTGGCAGGGAAGCAAAAGCGTCTCTGCGCGCACGCTGCTGGGCCGCTTTCCTGAGGCACAGAGATTTTCCACCCTGCCCCCCCGCACCGGTCAGCTGTGCAGTGGGGAAGCAGCCGGTAGCCTGCATGCAGTGAGGCTTTGCCTCCCTGCCAGAACCGAGGGCATTTTCGAGGTCCCCGGAGCTTGCCCCCAAAATGCCCTCGGTTCTGGCGGGGAGGCGAAAAGGTGCCTCCGCCCTTCTTTGCTGCACGCTGATAGGTGGAGGTGTTTCCCCTTCCAGGCCTCCAACAATCAGCTGCTCCGGCTCACCCTGTGGCCCATTTCCTAATGGCCCATGGCCCACCAGTGGGCTACGGACCACAGGCTGCCAACCCCTGATGTATGCCCATGTATGTCCATGGGCTTTGTATGTATGTATGTCCATGTGGCTTTGCTCAGTTCTGAACATGAACATTTTTTATTATATATTACATATTATATTTATTATATTATCATCCTTTAAAAAGGGAAATCTAACAAAATCCTCAATCTTACAAACCACTTTTGATAACCGTGAAGTAATTATTATTACTTTTCTGAAAAGCAAGTATTTTTGCCTTCAAAGTTAGTATCATCAAACAGGACAGCAAGTTTTCACTCATGTTATGAAATTTTAATAATTTAATTGTACTGTGGAGGTCTCCATTAAGAGACCATCTTTGATAGGGAATAGGGGGGAAATAATTTTTAATAGGGGCAGGTTTTTATTTTGTTTTACTAAAAAGGCAACTATAGTGGAGTTTTGTTAATAATATTTTTAACACAGGAAAGTGGGGTTTATCTTGCATGGCCAGCCTGAAATTCCTTGCAGCAGTTGCTACATTCTTTGATTCCTTCTAGGACCTGCGTATTAATTTAAACGAGAGCTGTGCAAAGCTAATTAAGCTTAGGGAAGCCCCTTCAGCAAACACTTGGGTTAATTTATACCTTTACATAAACTCTAAGCTGAGTTGATGAGTCAGTAGACAGGGTTGCAGCATAGGTGATTCCAGTCACATGGCTTTGGAGATTGACTCAGAGAGAATATGTGAAAAGGTTCTAAGTTTTAGCTCATCAAACCAAGATGTTTCTTTGAGCCAAGTTAAACAATTAGGGACTGCACAGATTCCTTACTACCAAAGCTTAGTAGGATTGCATGAACCATGCTTACTTGCCTTGTTTAGGTAGTACTCAGTTTGACTAATCTCTAGGGTTTCTTATTTTTTTATGATTTACAATTGATATTACAGTCACTTCCTTAGTCACTTCCTGTTTGGATTACTGCAATGCACTTTACATGGGGCACCCTTGAAGATCACTTGGAAGCTACAACTGGTCCAGAATGCAGCAGTGTGCACAGTATTGGGTGTTTCTAGATTTTCTTATGTTATACCTCTGTTCCATGAGCTGCACTGGCTCCCAGTTTCCTTCCAGGTGCAATTCAAGGTGCTGGTTATCTCCTTTAAAGCCCTACATGGCATAGGATCAGGTTATGTGCGGGACTGCCTCTCCCTGAGAGCATCTGCCCATCCTACCAGACTGTAGGAGGCACGCTCCAGGTCCCTTCCCTGAAATCTTGCCATCTAGTGGGACCTCGGAAGTGTCCCTTTTCTATGGCTGCTCCTATCTTATGGAACACCCTCCCCCCAGAGATCCAGCAGGTTCCCATCCTTTTAGCCTTTTGGAAGACCATCAAGACCTGGCTTTTTACCCAGGTGCTGAGGTAGAGTGAGGAAACGTGAAGTTGGTTGTGGGGCATCCCAAGGGGATGATTGGGGTGCCAGGCTCTGTTTTGGTTTTATGGTTTTATGCTTTATGATTTTTATACTTCTGGGTTTTATTGTTGTTGTGAGCGACCCAGAGTTGTTTTTAGATGGGCGGCCATACAAATATTTTAAATAAATAAATAAATTACAAAAATTGCCAGTTTTTTGTAGGTTTTTGGATTGGTATGTTTTTAATCATAAGTGACCTTTTGGTGATTATGGAATGAACATATGCTTTACCCTATAAGCTGATCTTTGTTTTGTTCTACAAGAGTAGGAGGAACATTTGAGACGACGACTTGCATATCCAGCTGGTTGACTACCGAGACCTGAAACAGAGAAGCAAAAATGTAGTTGAGTTTGCAAAACGTGTAGTATTTCTCAGTTGAAAGTGGATCTCATTTGAGAATTCCCTTTGATTGCCAGTGATATGGAGCCTGAATGGAGAAACTTACTATAATAAAATGACAAGACAATTTTATCTCCTTAAACATGGTGGGATTTTAAAACACAAATATGGCTGGAGTACCAACTTTTTTTTTTAAAAAAAAATGACATGCTTTCATTTAAACGAGCCAGGTTTTATAATTAAGTAATATACAACAGACCATCATTTGCATATTGCCTTTTACTATCCATAAAAAGGTAAAGGTTCCCCCCGCACATTTGTGCAGTCGTGTCCGACTCTAGGGGCCAGTGCTCATCTCCGTTTGTTAGCCAGCGTTGTCCGAAGACCCTTCCACAGTAATGTGGCCGGCATGACACATGGGGAGCGCTGTTACCTACTCACTGAAGTGGTACCTATTAATCTACTTGCATTTGCATGCTTTCGAATTGCTAGGTTGGCAAGAGCTGGGGCTAGTGCGGGAGCTCACTCCGTCACGCGGGGCTAGGTATTCGAACCTCCGAACTTGCGATCTTCCGATCGACAAGCCTGGCATCTTACCTGCTGAGCCACCACACCTCTCTTTTACTATCCATACCTGTATTGTAACTCTATAAAATCTGTCTGCAGTTTTGTGTCTTTTTATTTGGAGATTCACTCCCCAAATTGTGCACTTGAGTCTAACTGGGTGTAGGATTTGTGACAGAAAATTGACCCTCTATATTTGAAATACACTATTTCCTATCAGTCTCTATCCATCTATCTGTAATAGCAAGAGAAACAGGGCTGGAAAATTTCAGGTCATATTGTCTTCTGTGTATAGAGTACACAAGGAGGGCAAGCACAAGGTACAGTGTAAGCACAAGGAGAATTTATCCACATGAACATTGAAAGAGCTGATCAAGCTGTGTTTCTACTCCCCCTTCATCTCAAATGAAGTATAACCTTAGTTGCAAGAATGGTGTGCCCTTAGGAAATTAGCTTGAATGAATAGCGTGGTCTACATACAACTGAGGCTGCAAGCAGAGGAAATTCCTAATTTCCTTGGTCACATAAGGCCATGCTTTTTTCAGCTTATCTGGGTAGGAAAAAGAAGCAATTGGGTTGCTGAGAGGAGAGTGAAATTGATACAATGACCTCTACAGCCCACAAATTAGTCAAGTAACTTAAGTTAAACCGTTGGCAACACAGCATACAAATTCTGTAATAGTACCAACCACAACTCAGTCAGAAACTAATCAAGCAGTTGGATATATGTACGTATAAAATATAAAGCATGTTTCCTGATGTATATATACTTGATGACAAAACTAAGTCTCTTGATAATGTCTGAAGTAGCAAAAAGGTCAATTAATTTCATTAGACTTTCTGAGTACTTGAATTGCATAAGTAGCTTGGTTACTTAATGGCTTTTAAAACAATTTAATCATCATGATGGTAGAAACATAATTTGATATTTTGCAAGGCTATGAAAAGAACCAGCACTCCATGATATGTCTTTTAAATAAATAAATATATTCCAAACACACAAGATCTTGAAGGGAAAATCTTGGGACTCTTCCAAGCAGAGATGTAGCTCCAACAATGTAGCAGCTCCAGTTTTCCTGAAAAGGGAGTGAACGTCACTGTGGATGGAAAACCATTTCACTCCCTTGTAGGTATGGAGGTATCACAGGGGACATCTGCACCCCGCTCCCAGCTGCATTCCCACCATACTGGTGTCCTTGCTCAAAAAGGAGTCCAAATAGAGGATGGAAGACATGATAAAGTCAGTCTATCCCTATGCTATCAGGATAGACCCTGAAGGAGTAGAATTGTTCCCCTTATTATTGTATATACTTAAGGAAGAGGTTAATGCTTTGTGCAAGACTGAGAGACCAGAGCAAAACTTCTAAACAAGGACAGAGATGGGGACCAAGATTCTGGCTGTCAATTCCCTAGGCACAGTTGCTGGCCCAAAAAGGCAAGTGTTGATTGACTGGTTATTGTAGTGGAAATGCAGAAGACCTTTGTTATTTTGAGGAGTTAAGTGACATATTTTGATTTTCTCCCTCATGCAAAGAAGATTATAGTTTATTTTGAGTTATACTGATGTTTAACTGGCTTGTTTTTATTTCTGTTTCGAATGGAGGGGGAGATAGATTACCCCAAGATTGTTAGTTTAAGCATGAGTCCACTCCTCCAACAGCCCCTCCAGTGGCTTGGAATGGGGGGGGGGAGATAAGAGATTGTTGTTGTTAGGCACTGGCTTATCTGTAAAGCTTCCCAGGCTCTTGGATGATGTCATAAACAGGTGCTCTAGACCCTGGAAGTATCCCAGTCAAGGTCAGGCCATGCAGCCTCTGTACCATGGAAACATGGTCACGGGGTTTGAGGGCCAGACTTTGATAAAAACCTTAGGATTGTCTTTTGAGTGTGGGAGCTTCTGTACAGACTCAGGATGCTGGGTGCTGTAGAACGTAAAAGCCATCCTTTTTGGGGTTATTCTCGCTACCTTGGTCAGGAGGCTTCTGGTAGCAAAAGGGAATAAAGGTGTCACCTTGCTTGGTATGTATGATTTCTTTCTTTGTGCTATGCTTTTTATGCTTTTGTTTAATTTTCCTAAACTGTGTTTCTGGTTAAACTGTGTTTTTGTTTAAATCTGTTTGCTTAAGTTTATAATAAATCTTAAAGTATCTTTATCCACTGGTGTGCTTATTGTCTCTGGATCTAAAAGAACCAATTGCCTGAGCACCTGATCACTGGTTGGACACTTGGCAGAATAGTTATGCCCTGCAACTAAACTTGCCTGGCCTCATAGCACCCCAAATTCCACTATGATCTGAAAAGCTCAGAACAACCCCAAATGACCTCTGTTAAAACTTGGTTACTATCCACAGACAGAATATGTTTTGTCCATTCCCTTGTTCTGGAGGATCATTCTGATGAATTTTTAGAATCCAAGGCAATGCCAAATCTATATTAAGACAAACAAACAAACAAACAAACAAACAAACAAACAAACACCAGCCTGATTTGCTCTCTGAAGGGAGATTTATGCATGACAAATCAACTTTGAGATAATGCATGAATTTTAATAAGGGCTAGTGTACAATTTTTTGAAATTCAACAAAACTACATTAACTAATGCTATTGAACTAAAAGGAAAGCAGTGTCATGGTTATAGTGATGAAAACTGAGTTCAAATTTAATTTTGTCACAGGTGGATAATTTAGGCCAGATAATATTTCCAGCTGAAACTGTCTTCTACTCCTATACATGCATCTGGACTTTTTCTGCAGATCCCTAAAATGCATTCTGAAAGTCAGTGAGCATCTAGAATAGCATACATACCTATATGTATATGAGTGTGTGTGAGTGGGGGGGGGAGGGGGTTGTATCTGCAAGGCAATTAAAAAACTGCCTTAATTTTTTGCCATCTATGACATCTCTACTTATTAGCCCATCCAGTTCAGTCCTGCATACACTAACCAGCAACAGCTGTCTAGGATTTTTGACGGGAGCCTTTTCCAGCCATACCTGGAGATACACCAATTCAAAACATATGCAGTTTCAATGAATTAAGGTCCTTTCTTTAACATAAGTGTAAGCAAATGTTTTGATTTCAAGGGCTAGACATAACCCTGCACATACAGATGTGCACGTGCACACACACACGCTCCTTTGAGAGAAAGTAACAAAATGTCCATGATTTCTCTCTTCAGCCAGCCCTAGTAAAAATAAAAGGAAGGTGATTTGGATCTTCATGCCCAATGCTGAGAAATACAAACCTTAACAAACCTTGTGCCAGTCCTGAAACACAATGAGGAAGATTGCACACGGGGGTGATTTCACAGGAAATGTAATGGAATTTTAACAGGAAATTATTTTATAAACTAAATGAAGCCAAATCTTTAGATGTAAAAAATAAATTATTAGAGAAAGGAACATACAGAAAAACAAAGGAAGGGAAATAAAAGAAAAACAGTCTCTCACACACAATTCCAGATAAAATAAAATATTAGGGGTTTATAAATAAATATATTTATTACAAGCAAATAAAAATCAACATCTTCAAGTGATTGATAAGACTTTATCTTGCCATCCCAAGCAGACATCAGCAAGGAAAGACTCACAGCTACCTATACTAACTGCAACAGAAGCTCCGTCTAATGCAATCAGATCAAGAAACTACAAAGATAAATGTCTGCAAAAACAGGTGAATCATCCTAAAAGAAATGTACAAGAAAGATCCTCGAAAAGTATCTATTCAACCATACTTACAAGTACATCTGATTTGTTGCTCAACCCTTTTCCATAATTGTCAGTTGCAATGACCTGAAACTTGAAATAAGATCGTCGCATGTTTTTGAAGAGCATTGCTGTTTTGATAAGCCCTGTATATGGTTCAATCACAAAGCCTTCCTTGCCATCTTTGATTGGAGGGATGATGAGTCTATACTGCATGGCGCTATAGTTGCCAGTGTCTTTATCATGGGCCTGATAGGTAAAAGTGAGAGATGACATGAAGAAAAATATCCATACTAAATAATCTAAACTAAAAAGTATTGTGTACAATATAACTAACAGCACAAATTTTGAAGTACAAACATTGGAAGCATCAAACATTTTTTAGTATTATCAAGATTTCCAAAAGAAATTAGATTTTCAAAAATGGCATCAAGGGGAATTTACAGAACTACATGGGCACACAGAATTGCTTAAAAATATTACTAGAGCATGTATATTATCAGTGAAAAATATATTTTCCCATATTCATAAAAATCTATGGAAAAGTTCATCCAAAATTAAATTTTAGAGAGCCATTAGTGAAATGAAAAGGTTAAGTAATATTTAGTCTCTCCCACTGATAATAATAATAATAATAATAATAATAATAATAATAATAATAAATGAAAACATGCACTAGGCATTGATCATGATTTTGCCAAGCCTTACCTTTTCAGAAAGAGTTTACTACAGAAACAGGCTTGGTTATCATAGAAGTTATTATTGTAACCTGCGTAACCATTACTATGCTGGGATACTGACATGGAGACTGATCAGGATTTGAACATTGAGGGGTTCTGTATTGCCTGTTCAGTTAGAAGGCAGTTGGAAAACATAAGCTAGAAACTAAGAGTATGTAACGAATTAACCTTCTTAAAAAATAAGGACTGACGTTATTTTTACCTCCAGACTGTTGTACAGACTGGAATTAAATTATTCTTTGCATTCTCCCTTTTTTCCAAAAGTTATAATAAAGTTTTCAAAAACATACAAAAATGCTTAAGAAACTGTCTATTTATGACAAAATATATAAGAAATGTGCATGTGGGGGGTGGGGGAACTGCATTTAAATCCATGCTAAGCCAGAGTATAAATTTGACTAAGTATTTCATGCATAATTTCTAAAAATTCAGAAATTAAATAGAAACGGGGACAGCTTAATGAATGCACGGAAATGCATGTAAAGGTGACATAGACCAGAAATAGACCAATACCGCTACCTCTAATTAGCACTTGACTAAGGTATCAAGATTTCAACATTTTCATGTACATTGCATTGCTTCTTTTTATCAACTTTATTAATATCTCATTGTTATATATTCAAAGATTTTTGAACTGAAGTTTTTTTTTAAAAAAAAACATGTTTCAATTGTCCCAAAACCACCAGAGAGAGCTTGTGTGCTGCCAATATCAGAGCATGCCCTAACCCTTTTTATCCTACGGGAAAGATGTTTGCAATCCCCATAATTTCCCCTAAAGGCAAATATTCTTGTCACTTCATTAAGGGAGATATATGATGCCTCAGGGGTTCTGATATGCCTGTCAGAAGAGAAAGAACTTCAGTTAATCTTAATAGCAGTATATTCTTCTTTGTTTATATGGCATATATAAATATGCAGATGTTTTGACAACTCTGCGATGAACGGATGTGAGAAATAGATATGCTTTATAACAAGGGTAATTTTAATCTACTAATTAGATGTAACTGTACAGTATATCAATGTCTGCACATTTATACTCAGACTGCAGTATGTTTAAAACTTTAGTTTTCAAAATTAAGTGTGGATTGAAGTCTCTTGGCACAAGAGTCCTCATTATATGCTTTTGACTCATATATAAAAAAGGAGCTATTTCATACATTCAGTCCAGCAGTAAGAGAAAGCCATTGTACATGGATGAAACATGGCTTATAAAAGTTTTGAATTAACAAATAAATAATTTGGCTTTGTTTGAAATTGGAAGAGCAAGCTTTTATTTGTAATTATGAAAGAGGAGAGAAGTAGTCTACACAACACATTCACATTACACCTCAAGTAGACCATAAATGAGAAAGGGGATGCCCTTTGTTTCAGGTATTCCAGACCATAAGAAACCAACCGGATGCCTTCTAACTCCATTAGCCCACAACTAGAATTGTGAAAAATAAAATTACCCACAGATTCTGCTGAGAGTGAACCCCGGAGGATGAGAATCATAGCTCAGACCCAGCATCAAAATAAGTCTGTTTACATTTAATCTTTCCCTAATCAAAACTTCACCAGAAAAATTGTACTATCAAAATGGCATATACAGTCCACCTTCCCTTAAGCTCTCAGCACAAAGATATAGATATTGTATTATGCCATGTCCCCATGTATGTGGGATACCAGTGGGCATGACATAATGTAACATCTGTATCTCTCTGCTCTGAGAACTTAAGCGAAGGTGGACTATATATTCTGATAGCTTCTAGATATTCATTCCTGCAACCATTGAGAACCAGGACCTGAATAGCATCTAAAGCTATATATAGTCATCTGCATATGGGTTATTTAGATCAAAGAATAGGAATAGAATAATTGGTATTAAAAATAACCTCAGTCAAACTAGAAAAATACCTACCTAAAGTACAAGTACAGAATTAGTCTCCATTATTCGAAAATGTTTCTGATGTAAATGATCATGACATCTTCTGCAGATTCTTTAAATCCATTAAAAAAGACGCCATTCTAAAATCGTATCCTACTAACAAGATGAGTAATGCAGCCTGTATTTGTATTAATCTGCACTTCTTTAGCCCCTGTCTCTTAGCATGGCCAATGACAATGAATGGTGGGAATTGTAAACTGAAAGATAGCAGTTGCCTATGATGTACCAGGAAATAACTGTTTTGGTCATATAAATGTTCTTATTTATTTATTTATTTATTTATTTATTTATTTATTTATTTACTTTATATCCCGCCTTTATTATTTTTATAAATAACTAAAGGTGGCGAACATACCTAACACTCCTTCCTCCTCCTATTTTCCCCACAACAACAACCCTGTGAGGTGAGCTGGGCTGAGAGAGGGGGACTGGCCCAAGGTCACCCAGCCGGCATTCATGCCTAAGGCGGGACTAGAACTCACAGACTCCTGGTTTCTAGCCCAGCACCTTAACCACTAGACCAAACTGGCTCTTATACTTAAAAAACTCTTTAAATATTACACACAAAAAAAGGCATTGCAGACAAAAGCAACAGGCTAAAGTGTTTGGTTGCAAACTTTATGTGTACAACAGGATTTTTGGAACCACCTTTCCAAGATTTCCAAAGCCTGAAAAATATCGATAACAAATTCCTGTAATTTCTTACTCACTGCCATGGCTTTTTTAAAAAATCTATAGAAAATGTCATAATCGTTTATCAGAATGGCAATTTAGAGTGATCAGTTTATTTGTTTCTCTGCCTGAGGATGATCTTAATTGAACACTTATTGTACGTGCAAAATATGCTATGCATTAGATGAGTCAAAACAAAACAAAACAAAACAAAACAAAAAATGTCCTTGTGCATTTATAGTAGAAGAGAGTTTTCATCAGAACAATATAAGCTATGGCTAGTTGTGGAGATAGTGACAATAAAATGACATTTTAGTGGTGTTAAAACAAGTCAGAAAGAAGAAAGAATATTGAAATGCAGAGACAATACATGAGCTAAGACATGATGCCATACTGAGTTAGCAGGTGTAGCTTTTAAGACTAAAAATATACATCAAGCTGTCAATTCCTGCAGGGAGAAAAGTGCTTCTGTTTTAAAAAGCTATTATATTTTGCAGGAAACTGTGACTGGAAACATCTGAATTTGCCATCTGTTTTAGTGGTGCTAAAGTTTAATAGAAAAGATCATTCATTTTATAATCCTATTTAATATATTAGAACAAAAATTAAGAATGACCTGATAAAGTAGACTACAATGCCCAAAAGGACTAATAATAAAGTCTTCCTCCCCCGAATTTAAGTTTGATTTAGGCTTTTTATTTTATTTTAAAAAAGGACAAAGAATGGTTAAGCTGGATGCCTCTCATTGCTAATAAAGTGGCCATTTTTCAGCAATCCTCAGATTTGCTGAGGAACATTTTTCGGAGTTCAAGAAAAATGCAGGGGAATGGGATACTACGATAGTACTTAGGGGCTCCAACAGAAGTGAAGGAATTGTGTAATATATTTCTAATGTGACCTGTATGAACTTTTTACTGTTTTTTTTTAATTATTGAAAGATCATAAGTTTCATAGAGACAGGTTTCTGGCAAAATGAGTCCAGCTTGAAGTATGATATTTGACAGCATCTTTTTTAGGGTCTTTGACCAGCTTTTACAATAAAAGAAAATAGTTTAATCCAACAATCTGTTGTCAGGAAAAAGGAAAACAATAAAACAGAGAAACAATATATCTAATTAAAAGTTTTGCGTAATTGTATAATTTGATAAAAATATTTGGCCATCTGGTGTGTGAGTAGAGTCAGCAACACTTAAAAAGAAATAAATGTAAAATCTATCAGTATGACCCTCAAATTTGACAGCCAGTTTGGTCAGTAAGGTAAAGGTAAAGGTTCCCCCTGCACATTTGTGCAGTCGTGTCTGACCTTAGGGGCCGGTGCTCATCTCTGTTTGTTAGCTGAACAGCCAGTGTTGTCCGAAGACGCTCCCACGGTCATGTGGCTGGAATGGTGCACGCGGAATGCTGTTACCTACCCACCAAAGTGGTACCTATGAATCTACTTGCATTTGCATGCTTTCAAATTGCTAGGTTGGCAAGAGCTGGGGCTAGTGCGGGAGCTCACTCCGTCACGTGTGGCTACGGATTCGAACCTCCGAACTTGCGATCTTCCGATTGACAAGCCTGGCGTCTGACCCGCTGAGCCACCATTCCCCTCTTAAAATCTATCAGTATGACCCTCAAATTTGAGAGCCAGTTTGGTCTAGTGGTTAAGGTGCTGGGCTAGAAACCAGGAGTCTGTGAGTTCTAGTCCCGCCTTAGGCATGAATGCCGGCTGGGTGACCTTGGGCCAGTCCCCCTCTCTCAGCCCAGCTCACCTCACAGGGTTGTTGTGAGGAGGAGGAGGAAGGAGTATTAGGTATGTTCGCTGCCTTGAGTTATTTATAAAAATAATAAAGGCAGGAAAATAAATAAATAAATAAATAAATAAATAAATAAATAAATAAATAGAGAGAGAGAGAGATCAGAGCACATCGTGGGGCATCATAAAAAGGATACCGTATGAGGACATGGGCAAGAGTTTCTACCTCCCTGGATCGACAAGGGCAAAGTCTCTGTGAATAAGGAAGTATGGAATTTCTATTATATCCTCCTCCCTCCTTCGCTTTTAAAACAACCTTTTGGTGAAGCTTTTCTCCCAGTTTTCAGTCCCAGTTCAGTTCCCCAAAAATAATAGAATCATAGAATCATAGTGTCGGAAGGGACCTTGGAGGTCTTCTAGTCCAACCCCCTGCCCAAAGCAGGAATCCTCATACCATCTTGGACAAATGGTTGTCCAAACGTTTCTTGAAAACCTCCAGTAACCCACAACTCCAGGAGGCAAGCTGTTCCACTGCTTAATAGTCCTCACTGTCAGGAAATTCCTTATTTCCAGGTTCTTAATAATAAAATTATCTAAATAATTTTAAAAATTTTAATTAATAATTTTTAGTTGTCTTATGGGATATTAAGCAGACTCTGAATGTCTTGAAACTGTTGTGAATGCTCTAGAAATCAGGGAAGATTCAAACTTGCAATTTATAGTAGTCTGTTTAGACAATTTTAATATATGCAAAGGTGCTGAGAAGAAATTAGCAAAGAAGAGAAAAGCTGCATTTAAAATTAGTCTCAGAAATAGAAGATACTACTTCTGCAGGAGCCATATCCACAGGCAGATTAAATGCCCCAGAAAAAGGAAGTGCTGGTGAGAAACAAGTCAAGCCACACTTCAGAGAGGATGACTCATTGAGGGACACTAGACACACAGACAGCAGAATGAGAAAGCTGGCAGGCAGAAACTCGTGTTGACACAGAGCTAAGTCTAAGTCTAAGTCTAAGTCTAAGTCTGAGAAGCATTTTGAAGTGATATGCATTGACTCTATTATAACCTGTAATTTAATTAAAGAAAGGGAGAGATTTACTGAATTGGACATTAACTGCAAGATGGACATTACCTACCAGATGGAAGATAAGTCTTCGCTGAAGGCAAGACTGCATTGTGAACCAGAAAGAAACAGAAACTATTGATGTTTTGCCTATTCCAGTTTAGATACTCATTTGATATCAGTGAAATACGCCACTGAAAGAGACCATGACAACATTATACGTTTTGTAATTTATATACATTATGCAATTTAAAGAATTTTGCCAGGGATGGAGATGAATTGCTTATGAGAGAGACTGTCAAGGACAGTGGTCTGTTTGAAATAGATTACTGTATGTAAATGAAAAAGTCTAAAAATGTGAAGCAATGTGCAGATAAAATGTGTTTGAATGTATAGCACAGGAAATTAGGTCATAGTGTTTCAAATGAAATATCTCAACTTAAGTGAAAATGGGGATTTAGTAAGAGGCTTGAAAACAGATCCTTTCATAATGAATTATAGATGTTTGTTCTGTCTAAAGCCAAAAAAAACCCTAATCCCCTTTTCTTCAGTGGAAGGAAAGAGTCACCTAGAGCCCTTTAGAGATGATTCACAGTGGTATTCATGGGCCCATGAAGACCAAAGCTCCAGAGCGAAACTGCTATCTACTAACATTTATTGATAACTTCTCTGAATATACATATTGTTATTTAATTAGTGAGAAAAGCAAAATCCTGGAGAAATATAAGTAATGTATTGTGACACAGACTTAGATTCGGCATTCAGATAATAGAAGCAAGTACAAAATGAATGAAATAGCAAGATACTAAAGGGAAGAAGTTACTAAGCAACTATACTATGTACAGAATGCAGAATGGTATAGCACAAAGAAATAATTGTTCTCTGATGGATGACATCCAGTTTGGTGCAGTGGTTAAGGCACCAGGCTGGAAACCAGGAGACCGTGGGTTCTAGTCCTGCCTTAGGCACGAAGCCAGCTGGGTGACCTTGGGCCAGTCACTCTCTCTAAGCTCTAGGAAGCAGGCAATGGCAAACCACTTCTGAAATCTTGCCTAGAAAACTGCAGGGACTTCCAGGCAGTCACCAGGAGTCAACACTGACTCAAAGGAACACATAACATGGAGATGACAAGGTACATGTAGGGCTATCAAGCAATTTCTGAGAGAAGAAATCAAGGCTACCATCTAACTTCAGGACAGGTTATCAACCATGTCCAGACAACTAGTACCATAGAAATCACGGTTCTCAAAAAACAAACAAACAAAAACCAGTATGGACTATATCAGAGTGTTTGGATCCATATATGTCAAAGATGAAAAATAGGAACTGTAGATGCAAAGAGGTGATCCTCGAGAATATGCACAAAGTTAACTTCCTGAATGCTACTACAGAACCAACCAGGATGTGCACTGTGGCATACTATGATGGGAAGGAGAAATCAAGTGCAAAGAAATGCAGATGTTGGATGAAGCTTTCAAGTAGAGGCAGTGTCAAGGAAGCACCAACCAAGAAAAGAACTCATGGTGACCTTGAGACAGTCAGTGAACCTGAACAAGAAAGCGAGGCAGAAAACTGAATCTGAATTCCACACAAAAGACATCCCTTCACTGCCAAAGCAGAGGAGACACAAAAGCCCTCCCTGTAGCAATATTTTGAAGTTATGTTTTAAAGTAAGAAATTAATTTTCTGCACAAGAATCATACGTGGACACTCACAGAAAGGCCTGCAGGAAGAAAAGCTGTAGAATGCAAATGGGTCTTTAAAATCAGTCATGGTATAGAAGAGGCCATCCTGCATTAGAAGTTCACATTAACCACCAAGGAATATTGCCAAAAAGGATTATGGCATGACATTTGTTCCAGTTGGGAACACTATTCACTAAGGAAGCTTTTTCACTATTGCAGCATACGGAAGATGCCTTTTAAAGACTTCCCTTTTGCATGGAGAAATCTAGGAAAACATTTGTATGGAACAACAATCAGTGTTTGAAGATTCTGGAAAAGAAGGGTTTGTATGCAAGTTTCAAATAATCTTTTATGGCCTGAAGCAGAAGCTGACAAAATTGTGCTTATAGAGGGCTTTACACGAGAAAAGTCAGACCTCAAGACCCAGGACTTACCTATCAAATCAAATCAAACCTTTATTATGGCTTTAGGTTGGACAGCACAAAAATAAAACACATAAACCTGTAATTATTATTAATAAAATTTGAAAAAAAGACAAAATGCAATAAAATTACACAAAATACATTATTATAGTAACTGTAATACAGATAGCAGTTTCAATCACCAACGTTTGTGCTAAATTTCAACCGTAAGTAAGACGGATACAACAAATGGTAGTACAAAATTGGGCAACATGGAGAGATAAGTCAGGCAGTGACAGACAGACCTTGTGCTCTCTACCACGGTAGTTCTTTAAAACGGGATAAATATTTATTATTTTCCAGGATTCCCTATAGAGAAAGCAACAAAGGAGCAAGGGATTCCACAGAGCCATCTCCACATGGGCAGAAGCACTGCTGAAAAGGAATGTTTTATACCGCCCCCACAGGACTGCAGAGGGTAGTGCATCCAACCTGACCAAGGTGAAAGCCCAACAAAATTTCAGAATTAGAATTGAAGAGAGATAAGATGATGGCCCATGCCCACTTAAGAAGAACACATAAACCGTAGGGTTGGATACTAGGCTTAAACTGGTTTGAAAATCAATATCCCAGATACATTGTTCAAGATGACTCCTGGCATTTTCAAGCCCTCATGGACAGGGGCTCTCCAAAGAGAGTCTTAAGGACTGGAGTTTGCTATTAGCTTTTGTTAGCCAGGTTGATTTAAAACGGTCTCTAAGAACCAGTGGAGACAGACCCACAGGAGAAAAAATCAATTTCAGATTCAGTGCGAAACTTGGGGGTCCTCTTGGACTCATGACTCCTGCTTGAGGAGCAGGTGGCAGTCGTGGCCAGGAGGGCCTTTGCACAGCTTTGGGTTGTGTGCCAGTTGCGCCCCTTCCTGGATCAGGAGGCCCTCCGAACATTCACTCATGCCCTTGTCATCTCCCATATAGATTACTGCAACGCGCTCTACATGGGGCTACCCTTGAAGAGTATCCGGAAGCTTCAGCTGGTCCAGAATGCGGCTGCACGGGTACTTCTGGGTGCTATAAGATCAGCACATGTAACACCGCTACTCCGTGAGCTGCATTGGGTACCAGTTTGCTTCCGGGTCCAATTCAAGGTGTTGGTTATCACCTTTAAAGCTACATGGCATGGGACCAGGGTATCTGAGGGACCGTCTCATCCCGATTACATCTACCCGCCCCACCCGGTCATGCAGGGAGGGCATGCTTCGGACCCCATCAACAAAATAATTCCATCTAGCGGGGTCCAGGAGGCGTGCCTTCTCTGCGATAGCACCCGCCCCGTGGAATATCTTGCCCCCTGAGGTGAGACGGGCACCCTCGCTCCTGGCCTTCAGGAAGTCTTTAAAGACCTGGTTCTGCCGCCTTGCCTGGAACGAAGGAAATAATAGTTCCTCCTGGGGGTAGTTAGCTTAGTAATATCCTCCTTTTAAGAACAGACCATCTCTTGGATTTTTTTTAATTTTCTATAGTAGATTTTAGATGTATAGGTTTTTAACTTTTTATAATGTGATTGTAAACTGCCCAGAGTCTACCATGGTGGAGATGGGCAGTGATAAATCCAAATAATTAATAAACAAACAAACAAACAAACAAACAAATCTTCAACCAGAAATTAAGGAGAGAGAACTAGGCTCTGGCACCCACAGAAACCAAACTTGTCTCAACTATAAAACAGCATTCTTGATGCATCTTCGAATTGCAAGTATTGCTCTTATAAATTTGAACTGGACAGCTTCCAGGATATTAAACTTTGTAAAAATGCAAATCAGAAAACCATAAAGAAGCAGAGAGATGACCTTAGCAAGAAAAACCTTGCAAGCTGCAGGAATAAAATGTGTCCGCTTTGAATAAAAGAATGTTAAGACGGCTGTGGAGCTGTGTTAGGCCACACTTGCCCCATAAGAGAAATGTGCACCCCAAGATAAGGAAGCCTGGAACTGCACCCCAGGATATTTATAAGTACACACCTGCTCTATTGGGTCCCATTAATTTTCCATTTATGTAACCTACTGTTGTGTCGTGCAATCACTAGCACTTTAGTATTTTTGGTAATTTACTACAAGTTGTTCTTTCAGGCAAAAGGAAGCTAATGCCCTCAGTTTTGATATATGCTTTCAGGAAAAAAGAAGATAGTAATAAGATTGTGAAGCACCTAAACAGGGAGATGGAATGAAAGGATGAAAAGAATGAAAGAATCCCCTCTGATCTTGGTATTTGCACAGAAAGAGAAATGAACGGAGGCCACCTTCTCAGTCAGAAGCAGAAGATAAAATACATCTGGAATGCATAGGATTAATAGAAGTCAAGGAAGGTGGTACACTAATGGAGAATAACTTTCTAAACACAAGGTGAAAATGATGAGCTTCTATCAGGTAACTAGCTCAGGAATGCAATTGAGGTGTTCCTTAGGTAGCCAGAGTTACAAGGCCAGACCATTATCGCAGCTGTGGAGATCTTAAGAAGAAAAGTGAATGCTTGTTTAAACATGATTGGTTTGCAGTCAAACACTGGAAAGGGGTACCCTGCATTTGAAACTCAAATTACCACCAATCCTTATAGCTTGCTGCAAGTAATCTTCAGGGAGGAAGCTTGATCCCAGAAAATGCACAAATGGATATGAAATTGCTAATATCTGAGCTTTCAGGAAGTATAGCAAACATGCTCCATGCTTTTCTCAGTATGTCTAAGGATGGTACAACTATTATTCACCCTAATTTAATGTTGATTGTATCAAATTATAATCAAAAATTCAAAGCTCAGTGGGTTTCAGACTTTGCCCCTTTCATAATATATTTCCTTAGAGATTTATATGCTCAGGAAATCTGACCTATCTTGACAGAGCTCCAGAATATTGAAGATTTTGGTGCAGCTTGGGAGCATGGGAGCTGAAGCCCACCAACCCCTTCTGAAAAATGAATTTGCAATTCTAGGACACTGTAGCAGTGAGGGGGTGGGAAAGATGGTTAGTACTGGCAAGAAAAATTAGCTCTTTGTAATAATTATTATATCCTTACTTACGATAAATCTAGGAGAATTCAGAGCTGACAAAGTATTGTCAAAGTATTTTGACAAAACTACTACTTAACTAATTAAAAACTGAATAATGCAAAGGACATTGTTTGACCTCTCATTACTCCTTGTCAGGAAGTCTGGAGAAAAGGTGAGCAAAAAAACCAAACAACACTTAAGGCATTCTGTGTTATAACCAGATGTTAATGAACTGTAAAACACTGAGGGAATATGTCAACACTATAAAATGGAGAACCTCAGTCTTTTAATTAATCAATTACTGTGTAATGTGTTAATTGAACCTTGCAGACTGAATAAAGAAAGAGGACTAGATAATGTAGAGGAAAAAAGATGTCTGAAAACACAACTGATATGCAAAATATTTAAACAAATTCATGCTAAAAATCTCAGCAAGTTTCATAGACAAATAGCTGCAATTATTTTTTAAATACTTCTTTACTACTCCTCTCTCTCTCTCTCTCTCTCTCTCTCTCTCTCTCTCTCTCTCTCTCTCTCTCTGTGTGTGTGTGTCTGTGTGTGTGTGTATGTATGTATATACAGTATGTGTATATATATATATTAACCTCAAGCTAACAGCGAGACCTTGGAATGAGAAGTTGAAGAAAATGCTGCCTTAGGATGATAATAACAAATTAACTCAATTAACTTTGATCATTCTGAAAAAACATTTTAACAACCATGTTCAAGAATAGATATAACAATTCATTTTGTTGACACCTGATATTTATAGCAAAAGAAGCAATATACACTGCTCAAAAAAATAAAGGGAACACTGAAACAACACAATGTAAGTCCAAGTCAATCACACTTCTGTGAAATCAAACTGTCCACTTAGGTAGCAACACTGATTGACAGTCAATTTCACATGCTGTTGTGCACATGGAATAGACAACAGGCGGAAAGCATAGGCAGTTAGCAAGACATTCCCAATAAAGGAGTGGATCTGCAGGTGGTGACCACAGACCACTTCTCAGTTCCTATGCTTTCTGGCTGATGGTTTGGTCACTTTTGAATGCTGGCGGTGCTTCCACTCTAGTGGTAGCATGAGATGGAGTCTACAACCCACACAAGTGGCTCAGGTAGTGCAGCTCATCCAGGATGGCACATCAATGCGAGCTGTGGCAAGAAGGTTTGCTGTGTCTGTCAGCGTAGTGTCCAGAGCATGGAGACAGGTCAGTACATCAGGAGACGTGGAGGAGGCCATAGGAGGGCAACAACCCAGCAGCAGGACCGCTACCTCCACCTTTGTGCAAGGAGGGACAGGAGGAGCACTGCCAGAGCCCTGCAAAATGACCTCCAGTGGGTCACAAATGTGCGTGTGGCTGCTCAAACGGTCAGAAACAGACTCCATGAGGGTGGTATCAGGGCCCGACGTCCACAGGTGGGGGTTGTGCTTACAGCCCAACACCGTGCAGGACGTTTGGCATTTTCAAGAGAACACCAAGATTGGCAACTTCGCCACTGGCGCCCTGTGCTCTTCACAGATGAAAGCAGGTTCACACTGAGCACATGTGACAGACGTGACAGGGTCTGGAGACGCCGTGGAGAACGTTCTGCTGCCTGCAACATCCTCCAGCATGACCGGTTTGGCAGTGGGTCAGTAATGGTGTGGGGTGGCATTTCTTTAGGGGGCTGCACAGCCCTCCATGTGCTCGCCAGAGGTAGCCTGACTGCCATTAGGTACCGAGATGAGATCCTCAGACCCCTTGTGAGACCATATGCTGGTGCGGTTGGCCCTGGGTTCCTCCTAATGCAAGACAATGCTAGACCTCATGTGGCTGGAGTGTGCCAGCAGTTCCTGCAAGACGAAGGCATTGATGCTATGGACTGGCCCGCCCGTTCCCCAGACCTGAATCCAATTGAGCACATCTGGGACATCATGTCTCGCTCCATCCACCAACGCCACGTTGCACCACAGACTGTCCAGGAGTTGGGGGATGCTTTAGTCCAGGTGTGGGAGGAGATCCCTCAGGAGACCATCCGCCACCTCATCAGGAGCATGCCCAGGCGTTGTAGGGAGGTCATACAGGCACGTGGAAGCCACACACACTACTGAGCCTCATTTTGACTTGTTTTAAGGACATTACATCAACGTTGGATCAGCCTGTAGTGTTC
The DNA here is from genome assembly GCA_023362775.1 of Charina bottae. NCBI lineage: Eukaryota > Metazoa > Chordata > Lepidosauria > Squamata > Charinaidae > Charina > Charina bottae. The sequence goes on along the minus strand of JALMGJ010000044.1, from coordinate 2,285,390 downwards.
TTTTCCACTTTAATTTTTGAGTGTAACTCCACATCCAGACCTCCAGGGGTTGCTTACATTTGATTTCCATTGCTTTTTGTGTGATTTTGTTGTCAGCACATTCAACTATGTAATGAACAAAGTAATTAATACGAATATTTCATTCATTCAGATCTAGGATGTCTTATTTCAGTGTTCCCTTTATTTTTTTGAGCAGCTTATATATACTGAAAGAAAATGGATGTTCGATGGCATAGCCAGCTGAAGCCAACTTTCAAATGAAATTCCTTTTTAGTTGCATGAAATGGTGAGGAAAGAGTCTGTGAGGTGATGCTGACCATTTAGAAGTGAAATTTTCTTCTCTGAGGGAGATCTAGGCATAATTTAATATGTTGAGATGGCAAGACTTTAGTCATGGTCATCCATAGTGGAGGCAGGAGGGATGACAAAGCCTCTGGGTTCAGCAGACATCAGTAACCATAGCACAGGAATGAGAAAAGTTCCTCAAATCCACAAAGCAGGGCACGGGAATAGTAGCAAGATGCAACAATGCTTTGCTAGGAGAGACATCTGAGTCTCTAAGTGAGTGTTCTCATTAATAATCTGCCCTAAAACTCTAGGAGAAACAATACAATGCAATACTATATTTGCAATGTTTTCTTAGAAACAGCTGCTGAACCAGTAGTTAATTGGCTGAACTGCTGAAGACCAAGAACAGCTTATAATGTGGTCTATAGATAAGAGATTTATTTATTTATTTATTTATTTATTTATTTATTTTTCAGTTTATATAAGAGATCCTAGTCTGTGTAGATTACAGTGAACATTCCTGGGTTAAATTTATCTTTGCTTGTTACCTCATAGAGCACATATATTATGTACTCTGTGAGGTAATATACTTTTAGAAATTCTTTACATTTATTCTTTTTCAAAAGTAGGTATTTTATTAAGAAACATATCTTAGACAGACAGATTTAAATATTTTTCATTAGCTTCCTGATCTAATATGGTTACATTTGTAAAGTTAAAAGACACATTTACTGCACATAATTTTTTTTTTTTACTTTTCTATGAAATATATGTGAACTGATTCTAATTCCTTGCCTGTCTGTTGATATTCATTTTAAATTCATTACCCGTTTAGAAAATGCTTTCTTCCTGATTTGGTCCAAAACATTTAATTAAATTTAATAGGAGACAGCCAATAATGCTGTACAAAAGACTGTATTTCTGGTTAGTATTGTATTTCAGTATGGGAAAGAGGAGTACATCATTACTCTTTAGACATTTAAGCTACAGCCATTTCTTATAGTAAAAATCCTAGGAATTAATTTCAACTTAAATTATTACATAAGCATCCATCAGATTGAAGCCATTTTTCATGACTCACAGAAAAATAAATGGACACCAATTTAGAAGTGTGTAGCTGCTTTGCTTTATTTTTTTCCAAGGTGATGCACATAAACTCCTACAGTAAAAATTAATAGTTACAAAAGCTAATCATCCAGGATAGTTAAAATGGCACAACTCCAGAGGGAAGTGTACATGGTGACTGGAAGAGTGCACAAGCCAAAAGAGCTTGTTATTTAGCTTCCAATACATAATATACTTTAGAACTGTCTTCTCCAAACTCTCTCCCCCAGTTGTGTGGAAACTATGGCATTCAGAATTGCCAGCTATCATGTCTTTCGGAGACCCAACTTTAAAACATTTTTCCATGTTGAATAACAATGATAGATGGATAACTAAAACTGAAAGAAGTTTATTTGGATACTTAAAACTGCTCTTCAGTTAAAAATGATCAATTGTCTTAGCATGGTCTATCCAAGTTCTTGGATCAGAATTTTAGGTAAGTGGCCATAGGAATGCAGTCCTTAATTTGAGATGTGTAAGACATAGATAGTTTAATAAGAAAATGGTCTAGCTGCCCTTGGCAGTCTGTTCCCACAGGCATTCTTAGGAGATAACAACTTATGAGGAGCTCAGTCTCTATGTAGATGTCCCAAGTGATGAATCATTGAACTGAAGATAGCAGCTTTCTCAGTGAAGTACCTGCTCACACAGGATTGGTTGATGGGGTTAACATATTACACTAAAGCATATCTGTCTGTTTGTCTTTCACTTAACGAGATGGTGACCATGAAGGTTTGTTTATAAAAGCATGGCTAAAAACAAACTATGGTTTATCATGAATCGTGAACCCGGCAAGAAAGACTGAAGGAATTTTGGTGTATTCCTGTATCCTTGGTTATTTGGGTATTCATTTGAATCTTGATTTCTGCTTTGCACCTCTATCCTGTCTCCTGATTTAATTTTGACTTATTATTGTTTATTATATTTGTATGCCACGAAATCACTCAGACTCCTGGCAGCTTACAAAAGAGAATCAAAAGTAGCAATAATAGTAACAGTATAAAATAAAAACATAACAATGGTGTTGAACAATCACATCCCAAACCCTTTTGAGAAGAGTTCAGCTTTGCTAGCCTACAGAAGAGGTGTAGCCTAACTTCTAGAACAGAGCTTTCCAAACTTTTCATGTTGGTGACACACTTTTTAGACATGCATCATTTCGCGACACACTCTTACAGCAGGGCATCATTTTGCGACACACTCTTACAGCAGGGCACAAGGCAAGCACTAGGACCTGCGCGGAATCACAGCAGGTTTGGAGGCAGCCAGGCACAAGGCAGGCACTAGGACCTGCGTGGAATCACAGCAGGTTTGGAGGCAGCCAGGCACAAGGCAGGCACTAGGACCTGCGTGGAATCCTGGCAGTGCTCGGAGGCAGCAGCAGCCGCGACACACTCAGACACTGTAGCCGACACACTAACGTGTCCCGACACACAGTTTGGAAAGCTCTGTTCTAGAAGGAGGCTGTTTCAAAGAATAGGTGCCAAAGATAGGATATAAGGCTTACTGTCAGGGAGAGCAGAGAAGAGGGCTGGGCGCTAGATAAGAAGCGAGCACGCAGCTCAGAGAGCCTAGCCTATTTCCCCAAACGTCAGAAGAAAGCTCCGCCCTAGGTTGAGCTGATATACTTGGGAATCTTCAGGCACTGTTAGTTTAGCAGGATTTCTGCTTGTAGGTATGCAATAAACACTAGAGACTAGATTCCTGGCCTCGGCGTGTTATTTCTGCATCTACACACGACATCAATCCTGCTAAACCAAAACTCCCATCGAAAGAGGGAGGAACACATAAACCAGGAGAATGGCTTCTCAGACACAGGAATTGCAGCAGGCCACAATCCAGCTAGCAGCGGCCTTGACACAACACCAGCAACAAGTTGACGACCAGATTAATAACTTACAAGCGGTGATGCTTCAACAGATGCAACAACCAGCTCCAGGGGCACAGCAGCCAGCACCAGTGGCACCACCCCCACCAGTCGTTCTGCGATCCCCAGGGTGTTTACCAGAGAAATTTGGGGGAGAGACGGCACAGCTCAGGACCTTCGTCGCCCAGTGCACCATGTTTTTCGACAGCAGACCAGCCGAATTCCCGACGGAGAGGTCCAGAGTCACATTCATTTTAAGTTTGCTGAAAGGCTCAGCCGCAAGATGGTCCATCCCCATGGTGGAAGCTAACGACCCAATTCTGGACAACTACTAGAATTTTATGGCCCGTTTCAGAGCCCATTTTGATGATCCAATCAGAGAAGTCACTGCCAGCATAGAGATCCGACGGCTCCGACAGGGGAACAGGAGAGTAGGAGCGTACATCGCAGATTTCAAACTGCTGGCAGGAGATTTGGGCTGGAATGAGGTGGTATTGAAGGATCAGTTTAAACAAGGACTGGACGAAGAGATTAAGATGGAGTTAGTGCGGCAGGGCACTCCAGCTACATTGGAAGACCTATACCAGTTAACAGTCGTCATAGATGCTCGATTGGAGGAGTTAAAGCAGCTTCGGCCAGGGAGAAACAGGGCAGGAACCCGACCGGCTTTTCCAGGTTTTGCTACCCCCTCTAACACGTTGGTTCCCCTGAGCGCAGAAGAACCCATGCAGATAGGGGCCACAAGAAGGGGGCTCTCTGAAGCCGAGAGGCAAAGGAGAAGGGACAATGCACTTTGTTTTTATTGCGGGGGGCCAGGGCACATTGCAAGGGTGTGCCCGACCAGACGCCGGGCAACCCCGGTAAGATTTACAACCCAAGACACAGAGCAGGCCCACATACCAGCCGCTTCTTCTCAGCAGTTAAACTCCAACGGCCCCCCTTGTCAGAGCCCCGTGGGGAGGCCATCCAGCAATTAAGAAGGGCTCAGACGGCAGATCACAACCAAGATTTTTATATTGTTCCAGCCACGCTGACTACAGATTCCAAGCAACTATTACCGGTAAATGTTATGATTGATTCTGGGGCGACAACCAATTTTATAGATGGGGAAGCGGTGGAAAAGTTTCACATTTCAACTATTGCACTACCAAGCCCCATGCAGGTTGAAACCATCGACGGGCAACCTCTCAAGGCAGGTGCGATCGAACGTTGCACCCTGCCAATTCAGCTATCCATCGCAGATCACACGGAGTGGATCCAACTGTACGTTACTGCTTCCTTGCAAGTCCCAGTCATTCTCGGGACACCTTGGTTGAGACTTCACAACCCCAATTTGGACTGGATGACCGGAGCAGTTTCCTTTCCCTCTCAAGACTGTCGGCACCACAAATTGCAGGGCATTACCTAAGCCCAACCGGCAGCTGCAAGCCGGGAAGCAGGGAAGCCTCCCCTACCAACAAAGTATGGAGATTATGCAGACATCTTCGGAGAGCAAGAGGCCACAGTGTTGCCCCCCAATAGATCTTTCGACTGTACAATAGATTTGAAGCCTGGAGCCAAGATCCCAGCGGCACGGCATTATACAATGTCCCCAAAGGAGCTAGCTATGCTGAAGGAATATTTGGATACCAACCTAAAAAAGGGTTTCATTCGGCCATCGACATCACTGGCATCTGCCCCTACCTTCTTCGTGCCTAAAAAGCCTGATCCTTTCGCCCCGGCAGCACAGGCTGGCGATAAGGGACCCCCCATGCTCACGGTGCATGACTACAGCGCATTCAACGCAGTCACCGTTAGAGACCACTACCCTCTTCCAGTGATATCGGAGTTGCTAGATCGCCTGCAAAAGGCTCGTATTTTTACCAAGCTAGACCTCAGGAATGCATACAATTTGATCAGAATAAAACCTGGCCATGAATACTTGACAGCCTTTAATTCCAGATATGGTAAGTTTGAGTATTTAGTCATGCCTTTTGGACTAAGTAATTGTGGGGCAGTATTTTCCAGGTTCATGAACCACATATTCTCAGACTTGTTAGATAAATATGTCATTGTATATCTGGATGACATTCTGATTTATTCTGAGGACCCCACCTCCCACATTACCCATGTGCGTAATGTTCTGCAGAGATTAAGAGAGAACAAGCTGTTTGCGAAGTTAGAAAAGTGCGCCTTTGACTTAACGCAATTAGACTATCTGGGATACAGGATTTCCACAGAAGGCGTAGCCGTGGATCCTGCAAAGGTCCAAGCAATTATGTCATGGAAGCCTCCCCGTAACGTCAAGGAGCTCCAACAATTTCTGGGGTATGCGAATTTCCTTCACAAGTTCATTGCCTCATATGCGGAGAAAGTGCGTCCCCTTACTTAGCGTTTAAAGAAAAACAGATGCTTTTGCTGGGGGGAACAGCAGCAAGCGGCCTTTCAAGAATTTAAACAGCTGTTTACCTCCCCACCACTCCTGAGGCACCCGAACCCTTCAAAACAGTTCCACGTCCAGTGCGACGCCTCTAACTTTGCCGTCGCCGCCATTTTACCCCAAGCGGCAGACGAAAGGGGGGAAGATTTATTACCCTGTGTCACCAGCAGAGAGGAATTACGATGTCTTCAACAAGGAACTGCTTGCCATAAAATCAGCCTTTCAAGAATGGAGGCATTGGTTAGAGGGAGCAGCTTTGCCAATCAAGGTTTACACAGACCATAAAAACTTAGCGCTGTTGCAGAGCTCGGGATCCCTCAACCCCCGTCAGGTCAGATGGAGTCAATTTTTTTCACGCTTCGATTTTGTCATCTCGTATTTGCCAGGCAAACAAAACAAGCTGGCTGACGCGTTGTCTAGGCAGCCGCAGGACATTGCAGAACCTGACCAAGCCACCCAAGCCACGATCTTGCACCCTCAAAATTTTGAGAAGCCTCCCGAAGGGGTCCAAGTAGAGACCTTGGCAGCAGTCAGACTAGTAGACGATCTCCTTGTAAGAATCAAGGCGCAGCAGCAACAAGACCCCTACGCACGGGCTAGGCTGGATGTCCTCCAGGGGGCCCAGCATGGTACACCGTCCCCTTTCACAGCAGAGGCAGGGACCCTTTGGCATAGTGGGCGGCTTTATGTTCCCAAGACCCTGAGGGAAGAAGTATTACAGCTCTGTCATGATAGCCCAACGGCAGGACACGGGGGGGTGTTCAAAACGCTGCACAGAACACTCAGAGACTACCGGTGGCCCAAGATGGCAGCACACATCAAGACTTACGTGGCCTCTTGCCACGTGTGTAGACGCGCTAAAACGGTTGCAGGGAAACCAGCAGGCCTGTTGCAGCCCCTGCCCACACCCCCCCAACCTTGGGACACTGTCTCCATGGATTTTATCACCGACTTGCCACAGGCACAGGGTTTCACTTCCATCCTGGTGGTGTTAGACTGCTTTACAAAAATAGCGCATTTCATTCCCTGCAAGGGCCTACCAACAGCACAAGCTACAGCACAGCTCTTTTTCGACAATGTCTTCCGATATAGAGGTATGGTTAACCACTTGATCTCAGATTGAGGTTCGCAATTTACTTCCAGGTTCTGGGGGGCGCTTTTCCAGACGTTGGGGGTCAAAATACACTTGTCCTCTGCGAATCATCCTTGTAGTAATGGCAAAGCTGAGAAAACTAACCAGTTATTGCAGCAATATCTCAGATGTTACATTAACTACCGGCAGGACAATTGGCCAGAACTTCTCCCCATGGCAGAGTTCGCTTACAACAATGCAGTACATTCCTCAACCAAGATGTCCCCTTTCCAGGCTCTCTATGGCACAAACCCGGGAGTGTTGCCCCTTTCCTCACAACAAACAGCTGTGCCTGCAGCCACGGATTTCCTGGCAGAAAGACAGGCAGCCCATCACCTGTTAGCAGAGCAGCTAGAGCTGGCAAAGGCAGCCTATAAACGGAACGCAGATGAACACAGACAGGAAGGACCCCCCATATCACCAGGAGACAAGGTCTGGCTCTCTACAAAGTTTCTACCCACTAACAGACCTTGCAAGAAGCTGGACTCTAAGTTTCTTGGCCCTTTTCAGGTGATACAGCAAATAAACCCTGTGGCTTATCGTTTGCAGCTTCCACACTCCATGAGGATTCACCCAGTGTTTCACAAGTCCTTGTTAGTCAAAGATTCCCCTCCAAGTGCCTTGCAGTCGCATACCACCCCCCCACCTCCGGTACATGTCCAAGGGGAACCAGAGTACGAAGTGCAAGAGATTTTGGACTCCAGAAGGAGGGGCAGGGGAATTCAGTATTTAATACACTGGAAGGGGTATTCTCAGACAGAGCGCTCCTGGGAAAATGCCAAAGATGTTCACGCACCCTTCCTAGTGCATAGGTTTCATCAGATTTTCCCTCACAAGCCTCGACCAGCTCGACTCCCAGAGCTACAGCCCCCAGCTGAAGACGAGGAAGCCGAACAGCCTGAGGATTTCGTAAGTTGCCAGCAACCATTCCTGCTCCCCCCGTCAGACCCAGCGAGGGGGGAGGTGGTGGATTCGCATCCCTCCACCTCTGGTTGCCAGCTCCCAGGAGGGGGGAGGGAGAACCTTTCTAACGATTTAGCTGTTTTTCAGGAGAGGCCAGCTGCACCCGGGCTATCAGATCAGACAGAGAGCCGCGAGCCTTCCCCCGACATTCCTTTCCTGGATGACCTCCCTTCACTGCCCAGCTCCCAGGAAGAGGAGCAGATGGACACATTTTCACACAGGATCCTACCCGACACCAAGGACGAAAGGGGGGAGGGAGTTGCTATGGAGTTTTTGGATGGAGAGGGTGGTGGTGTCAGCGACAGCAGAGAAGAGGGCTGGGCGCTAGATAAGAAGCGAGCACGCAGCTCAGAGAGCCTAGCCTATTTCCCCAAACGTCAGAAGAAAGCTCCGCCCTAGGTTGAGCTGATATACTTGGGAATCTTCAGGCACTGTTAGTTTAGCAGGATTTCTGCTTGTAGGTATGCAATAAACACTAGAGACTAGATTCCTGGCCTTGGCGTGCTATTTCTGCATCTACACACAACACTTACTAGCCTTAGCTGTTCCTTGCCTTATGAAAATGGGGCACTCCCAAGCATCATCTTCTACAGGGACTCCTTGGACAATTGACAATAATTGGAATAGGTAACCCTTCAAATACCTTGATGCCAAGTAATATAGACAACTGGTTTATTGGTTGGTTCCCACTAGTGGCTTCTCCCACAGGTCCTAATAGTCAGTTCTTCTCCATCAACTGCCCATGACCAACCCTGATGTTTTGGCTAATGGGAATAGACACTATTTTCTTTAAGAATGCACTGTTGATAACCATTTTTTATTAATTATCAATGGCTTTATTTTTTGGGAAATAATTTCACATTCTACTCATCTATCCTCATTTTCTCACATTTTGGGTTGCAAGATTTTGCTTTGTTTCCTTAAGGTTTTTTTTCCTCCAAAGTACAAGTCTTAATCTAGTGGAAAACAGAAAATGTAAAAATGACACCTTTCTTACTCAGCAGATCAGATCTCTCTAGTGCATTCATCATAATATTGCTTACTGCAAGAATAACACTTCTGTGAATGGCTTCTAAAGAAACTAACTAAAATATATTTTCAGCAAGAGACAGGGTTGTGTTTATGGCCTGTAGTCTTGTTCATATAAGTGACAAATTTGAACCCTGCTATATAAATAAACTCCAGCAAAGGAGATTGTTACCTTGTCGTGGTGCTGGAGCTTGAGCACCTCCATGAAACCATGAGCTAAACCGTGAAGGGACACCCAAGATGGGAAGGTCGTGGCAAAGAGGTCAGACTAAATACGATCCCTGGGGAAGGTAATGGCAACCCACCCCAGTATTCTTGCCGTGAAAACTAAATGGATCAGTACAACCAGAGATATGTCGGTATACCATCGGAAGATGGGACTCCCAGGTTGGAAGATGGTCAAAATGCTACTGGGGAGGAACAGAGGATACGTTCAACTAGCCCCAGACGTGATGACGCAGCTAGCTCAAAGCCGAAAGGACGGCTAGCGGCCGACGGTGCTGGTGGTGAACGACGAATCCGATGTTCTAAAGATCAACACACCATAGGAACCTGGAATGTAAGATCTATGAGCCAGGGCAAATTGGATGTGGTTATTGGTGAGATGTCAAGATTAAATATAGACATTTTAGGTGTCAGTGAACTGAAATGGACTGGAATGGGCCACTTCACATCAGATGACCACCAGATCTACTACTGTGGACAAGAGGACCACAGAAGAAATGGAGTAGCCTTCATAATTATTAATAAAGTGGCTAAAGCAGTGCTTGGATACAATCCAAAAAACGATAGAATGATCTCAATTCGAATTCAGGGTAAGCCATTTAACATCACAGTGATCCAAATATACGCCCCAACCACAGATGCTGAAGAAGCAGAAGTAGATCAGTTCTATGAGGATCTGCAGCACCTACTGGATAATACACCAAAAAGAGATGTTATTTTCATTACAGGAGACTGGAATGCTAAGGTGGGTAGTCAGACGACACCTGGAATTACAGGCAAGCATGGTCTGGGAGAACAAAATGAAGCAGGACATAGGCTGATAGAATTTTGCCAAGACAACTCACTGTGCATAACAAACACTCTCTTCCAACAACCTAAAAGACGACTTTATACATGGACTTCACCAGATGGTCGACACCGAAATCAGATTGACTACATCCTTTGCAGCCAAAGGTGGCGGACATCTATACAGTTGGTAAAAACAAGACCTGGAGCTGACTGTAGTTCAGATCACGAATTTCTTATTGAACAATTTAGAATCAGACTAAAGAGAATAGGGAAGACCCACAGATCAGTTAGACATGAGCTCACTAATATTCCTAAGGAATATGCAGTGGAGGTGAAGAATAGATTTAAGGGACTAGATTTAGTAGATAGGGTCCCGGAAGAACTATGGACAGAAGTTCGCAACATTGTTCAGGAGGCGGCAACAAAAAACGTTCCAAAGAAAAAGAAAATCAAGAAGGCAAGATGGCTGTCTGATGAGACACTGGAAGTAGCCCAAGAAAGAAGGGAAGCAAAAGGCAACAGTGATAGGGGGAGATATGCCCAGTTAAATGCAAAATTCCAGAGGTTAGCCAGAAGAGATAAGGAATTATTTTTAAACAAGCAATGTGCGGAAGTGGAAGAAGACAATAGAATAGGAAGGACAAGAGACCTCTTCCAGAAAATTAGAAACATTGGAGGTAAATTCCAGGCAAAAATGGGTATGATCAAAAACAAAGATGGTAAGGACCTAACAGAAGCAGAAGAGATCAAGGAAAGGTGGCAAGAATATACGGAAGATCTGTATAGGAAGGATAATAATATTGGAGATAGCTTTGATGGTGTGGTCAGTGAGTTAGAGCCAGACATCCTGAAGAGTGAGGATGAATGGGCCTTAAGAAGCATTGCTAATAACAAGGCAGCAGGAGACGACGGTATCCCAGCTGAACTGTTTAAAATCTTGCAAGGTGATGCTGTCAAGGTGATGCATGCCATATGCCAGCAAATTTGGAAAACACAAGAATGGCCATCAGATTGGAAAAAATCAACTTATATCCCCATACCAAAAAAGGGAAGCACTAAAGAATGTTCAAACTATCGAACAGTGGCACTTATTTCACATGCCAGTAAGGTAATGCTCAAGATCTTGCAAGGTAGACTCCAGCAATTCATGGAGTGACAATTGCCAGAGGTACAAGCTGGGTTTAGAAAAGGCAGAGGAACTAGAGACCAAATTGCCAATATCCGCTGGATAATGGAGAAAGCCAGGGAGTTTCAGAAAAACATCTATTTTTGTTTTATTGACTATTCTAAAGCCTTTGACTGTGTGGATCATAACAAATTGTGGCAAGTTCTTGGTGGTATGGGGATACCAAGTCATCTTGTCTGCCTCCTGAGGAATCTGTATAACGACCAAGTAGCAACGGTAAGAACAGAGCACGGAACAACGGACTGGTTTAAGATTGGGAAAGGAGTACGGCAGGGCTGTATACTCTCAACCTACCTATTAAACCTGTACGCAGAACACATCATGCGACATGCTGGGCTTGAGGAATCCAAGGCTGGAGTTAAAATTGCTGGAAGAAACATTAACAATCTCAGATATGCAGATGATACCACTTCGATGGCTGAAAGCGAGGAGGAGTTGAGGAGCCTTATGACGAAGGTGAAAGAAGAAAGTGCAAAAGCTGGGTTGCAGTTAAACCTCATAAAAACCAAGATTATGGCAACCAGCTTGATTGATAACTGGCAAATAGAGGGAGAAAAAGTGGAGGCAGTGACAGACTTTGTATTTCTAGGTGCAAAGATTACTGCAGATGCTGACTGCAGCCAGGAAATCAGAAGACGTCTACTTCTTGGGAGGAGAGCAATGGCAAATCTTGATAAAATAGTTAAGAGCAGAGACATCACACTGACAACAAAGGTCCGCATAGTTAAAGCAATGGCATTCCCTGTAGTAACCTTTGGCTGTGAGAGCTGAACCATAAGGAAGGCTGAGCGAAGGAAGATAGATGCTTTTGAACTGTGGTGTTGGAGGAAAATTCTGAGAGTGCCTTGGACTGCAAGAAGATCAAACCAGTCCATACTCCAGGAAATAAAGCCAGACTGCTCACTTGAGGGAATGATATTAAAGGCAAAACTGAAGTACTTTGGCCACATAATGAGAAGACAGGATACCCTGGAGAAGAAGCTGATGCTAGGGAAAGTGGAAGGCAAATGGAAGAGGGGCCGACCAAGGGCAAGATGGATGGATGATATTCTGGAGGTGACAGACTCAACCATGGGGGAGCTGGGGATGGTGACGGCCGACAGGAAGCTCTGGCGTGGGCTGGTCCATGAAGTCACGAAGAGTCGGAAGCGACTGAACGAATAAACAACAAAATATAAATAAAGCCAGTGTGATATACTGTAATAGTTAAGATGTTGGACTAGGAGTGGGGATGTCTAAATCCTAATCCATCCCAACTCATGGAAGCTCAGTGGAGTGACTCTCAGTTCAACCTACCTCACAGGATTATTGATGTGGGAAAAAATAGGAGAAGTGTTATGTATGCTGCCTTGAGCTTCTGTATGATTCCAAACTAATAAATACATAAATAGAGAAGAAATAAAGCTTCATGATAAGGTCCATAATTAGCTTCACTTTGACACATCTTATCTTCTTTGTATGCTCTACACTACAAAGGAGAGTTCCCATCACACATTAACCACACCCTTTGGCAGTTCAGTGTGGAAGACAGGGTTATTTATTCCTCTTTTTCTTCTTTATTGGGACAACTGTGGATTGATTTCTCCTTTGCTAAAGGAAAATCAAAGTCCTGAGAGGCAAATTGTATGATATGCTAGACGTGTGTATACATTTAATATGACTGGTTTTAATAGCCACATGTTAGCTTGATCAGGATTATGGCATATGGAAAGGATATTTTTAAAACTCTTTTCTATTCCTTACAAGCTTTAATTTTCCCCAAGGAAGTAAATTGCCACTGATGTCTATGGCAGCTTCCCATCCCTCTCCCAGTCCGGGAAAAACAGCACACATCTGAAGAATCATCTATTTGGCTTGGTTTTTACTGAGAGCACACCGCAAGTGGGAAGAAATCGTGGTCCGGAAAGTGTCATACCTGTCTTAACTAGCAATAGGGAATAATTTGCTTGTTTTGCATTTTAATCTGAACATATGTAAACAGCAGCTTACAGTTTTTGAATTTATATGGCTGGAATGCAAAAAATCTACCCTGCAGTTCTCAGCTGATTCCAGACTGGTAATTTGGCAACATTATACACGACAAATGTCCAAAGTTCTCTCATTCGGAATGAAAACTCATCAGCACTGTGATAGTTCTTACTTCTGGGATTCAATTAACCCACATTATTTGGAAACAGACTGTTTATCTACTGTGATCAACTGATACTAATCTGTTAGAGGCTGGCTCAGAATATAAAATAAACAAAACTTCAAAATTTTGTGCTATTCCCTATGTTCAAGTTTTCACATACATTTATCATTGTCAATGACCTGCTGAGAAACTCATAGGAATAGCAATAACAATGGAACATCTCTTTTTGTTGTTGTTTATTCACTTAGTCACTTCTGACTCTTCGTGACTTCATGGACCAGCCCACGCCAGAGCTTCCTGTCGGCCGTTACCATGCCTGTCACCAACACTGTTTGATAGTTTGAACATTCTTTAGTGCTTCCCTTTTTTGGTATGGGGATATAAGATTTTTTCCAATCTGATGGCCATTCTTGTGTTTTCCAAATTTGCTGGCATATGGCATGCATCACCTTGGCAGCATCACCTTGCAAGATTTTAAACAGTTCAGCTGGGATACCGTCATCTCCTGCTGCCTTGTTATTAGCAATGCTTCTTAAGGCCCATTCATCCTCACTCTTCAGGATGTCTGGCTCTAGCTCATTGACCACACCGTCAAAGCTATCCCCAATATAATTTTCCTTCCTATACAGATCTTCCGTATATTCTTGCCACCTTTTCTTGATCTCTTCTGCTTCTGTTACCATCTTTGTTTTTGATCATACCCATTTTTGCCTGGAATTTACCTCCGATGTTTCTAATTTTCTGGAAGAGGTCTCTTGTCCTTCCTATTCTATTATCTTTTTCCACTTCCACACATTGCTTGTTGAAAAATAATTCCTTATCTCTTCTGGCTAACCTCTGGAATTTTGCATTTAATTGGGCATATCTCCCCCTATCACTGTTGCCTTTTGCTTTCCTTCTTTCTTGGGCTACTTCCAGTGTCTCAGCAGACAGTCATCTTGCCTTCTTGGTTCTCTTTTTCTTTGGATGTTTTTTGTTGCCGCCTCCTGAACAATGTTGTGAACTTCTGTCCATAGTTCTTCCGGGACCCTATCTACTAAATCTAGTCCCTTAAATCTATTCTTCACCTCCACTGCATATTCATTGGGATATGATTTCGGTGTTGACCATCTGGTGAAGTCCATGTATAAAGTTGCCTTTTAGGTTGTTGGAAGAGAGTGTTTGTTATGCACAGTGAGTTGTCTTGGCAAAATTCTATCAGCCTATGTCCCGCTTCATTTTGTTCTCCCAGACCATGCTTGACTGTAATTCCAGGTGTCGTTTGACTACCCACCTTAGCATTCCAGTCTCCTGTAATGAAAATAACATCTCTTTTTGGCGTATTATCCAGTAGGTGCTGCAGATCCTCATAGAACTGATCTACTTCTGCTTCTTCAGCATTTGTGGTTGGGGCGTATATTTGGATCACTGTGATGTTAAATGGCTTACCTTGAATTCAAATTGAGATCATTCTATCTTTTTTTGGATTGTATCCAAGCACTGCTTTAGCCACTTTATTATTAATTATGAAGGCTACTCCATTTCTTCTGTGGTCCTCTTGTCCACAGTAGTAGATCTGGTGGTCATCTGATGTGAAGTGGCCCATTCCAGTCCATTTCAGTTCACTGACACCCAAAATGTCTATATTTAATCTTGCCATGTCACCAATAACCACATCCAATTTGCCCTGGCTCATAGATCTTACATTCCAGGTTCCTATGGTGTGTTGATCTTTAGAACATTGGATTCGTCGTTCACCACCAGCACCGTCAGCTGCTAGCCAACCTTTCAGCTTTGAGCTAGCTGCGTCATCACATCTGGGGCTAGTTGAACTCTTCGTGACTTCATGTCACGAAGAACATCTCTACCTCAGCAAAAATTTGGAGCCTTCTTTTTTCACTCAAGATATCAACTATTTATTTTCTTACATCTTATTTTAAAGTGTGCATTTTAATGATTTTTCCTATTAAGGTTGCACTGATAAGACTTCCTTTTACATTAACATGCAGAGAACCCAGCTAGCTAATCAGAAATATTCCTTTGATTTTGTTATTAATGTAAGTTTTGAAGTTCAAAATCAAAGTGGCATTCTTTTTTTTTTAATCCTTAGGTTTATTTACTACTTCAGGCTTTCTCCAATGCAAGAAGGGTTACTGTGAATTTGGAATCCTGAAATGTGAATACAGAATTTTAAAAATGATTTAAAGCAGAAGGTATTAATTTTACAGTATTTTATTATTTATTGGTTGCTTTCCCGTTTTTCTAATGCCTTCTCATAAGATGCAGGAATAATAGAATCAGAAAAGCCATCAATGCATGTGGCCCACATGTTTTAGCAGTTTCAGAAACACCTAAAATACTTGGATGTTTAAGAGAAAGTATATTTAAAGTAAAATCAACAATTTGTTTTTAAATCAGAAATTAAATAATATGATTAAGGTTAATATTGGTAGTATTTATGATCTGTAGAACAAGGCATTGCAATATCCAGTTCTGGAAAGTCAATAAACCCAAGTTTAAATAAGTGTTTCTTCTGATTTGACGACAAAGTTAATCCATCTGAAAATGTTGTTTTGAGTCTACTGTACACCACAAAGAATGTTTAAAAAAGGATGCACATTGGATTTTCTGTGATAGCACTGTAAGAAATTTGAGGGCTCTTTGATTCATATGATTTGTCCATGTTTCCTTATGTTCCATACTTCCTTTGTGGCTCAAATTACGTTAAGTTAGTAAACAACCAAATGAAAACTCTTACAGTAGTTGATGTGGGAAAACCTAGAAGAGGGAGTGTTACATATATTGCCTTGAACTCTTGGAAAAAGGTAGAATACAAACCTAACAAATGAGTTAAAGGTATAAAATTGATATACTTAAATGTGAGCATAATATAAAGAAATCAGATATTGCAATGACTACGCACATTAAACTATATAAGCATACTACTATTTATCAAATAAATAAAATGTCTTTATAGTCATCACTATATCACATGACAAAATTGGTCCTGTGAAAAGGTACAAAGTGTGAAAAAGTATTTATTTCATATTGCTATTTTTCTGTCAGCATCCATTACTTAGTGTATAGCTTATCCCTACATTCACACATGATTGCTGTCTTCGATGCACAAAATAATTCAGTATATTTTTGGATTTAGTTTGCTATCTACTTCATCTTGTATTTTATATACAGTAGTGGATCTGGGAAAGTGTATAAGCTGCCAACTTTTTTATAGAAAAATAGTTCCAGAAGCCTGATTTATCAGGAATTCTTTCTTTTTTGAGCCTTTTTCTAAAGCTAAAAATCCAATGGAACCACAACAGCAGGTGTTTCTTCCATATTTTCTTCAAGGCAGTTCTTCATTGTGTTAATTCAGAGATATTGCAGCTATGGTAAGAGCTAGATTTAGCTATATAAACATACTTCTCATCAATCATCTTTTTTCATCCTTCCTACTAGTAGCAACAGTAAATAATATCTTCTGGGAAGAAGACTGCAAAGATACCAAGAGTTCAGACTTTGAAGTTATAATGGCTAAGTAAGAATAATTATCCCTTAAAGTGTGGGCAGCATGTAGTAGAAACAACTTATTATATCAATAAGTAGAACAAGTTAAAATTGCTGGCTCTGACTGAAAGTATTAATAGCATACTTCGGGGTTAAAAAGAAAGCAGTAATGAAAAACCTCATTTATCAAAACTCAAAGTATTATTATAGAAGCTGCTTCTGTATTTAAGGGGGTAAAGCAATTTTCAGCCCTCTCATGGCTCCCATTTTCGAATTCCTTTCAACTCTTCTGCAGTTTGGAAATTTCTGTTAAATGGTTTTCAAAAAGCAAATCTTCCACTCACAGATAGCTGAAAATCTGTATGCATACCAACTGGTATTTCTGCATCCAGATAAGACCCTATGGTATGTATTTGAATGGATAGGTAGATTTGCTTTATAAGTGCACCTTCTAAAAATATTGGAAGCAAAAAGTGTTGTTCAGCATAATTCCTACCTTCACTTTGATCACAGAAGAAAACATTCTAGCGTCTTCAGAGACACCTCCTATATAAAGTTTTTTTGTGAAGACAGGAGCATGATCATTTTCATCCTGAACCTCAATGAATATCTTAGCAGTATTGCCTGAAAGTAAAAACAAGGGGTTAGCAAAATTAGAATACACTAAATGCTTTAAGTCATAGGCATTTCTCTTCTAGATTCTGTTAGTAAAGCTGTAAAGAAAATTGCCACATATTTGCAGTACATTTTTGGGATCTATACATAATTATTCCATGCTCTTGGTCTAAAGTTTCTGAAGAAACAAAGTCTATATTTTGCTGCCTCAGTGGCATTGAAACAAAATTGCTTTGACCAAAAAATTAACACAAGAAAGAGTTTTGAAAACTCTACAATGAAAGACAAAGTCAAACTTGAGTGCCCTTGCTAGCACAGAAATATTGAATACGGTATTTCAAGTGTTTCATTTTTCCTTAAGACTTCCTAATGAATACTAAAATTTATATCTTTGTTTTCAATTATTCTTATTTTCCATTCTTCAGGTAATTCCAAACACAGGCCTCGGCAATTAGTTTATAGCATTAAATTATTGGTCCGAAAGGCTTAAAAAGGTGCCTTTATTTTCAAGGTTGCTTGTTGCCACTATTAATAAATGGTATCCTGTGCAAGATTCGTCATCCTCTTTGCTCATCACTTCCAATTCCATTATATTATCCCTTGGATATTGGCTGTGTAGGTTTTGAATGGCATACAATTAAAGTATAAGTCATATAACTATATTGTTTAGAATCGCGGCCTTATAGATAAACACAGACAGGACCAGTCGTAAGTTGTTTTTTTCAGCAGTGTTGTTAGTCTGAACTGTGGCTAAACGAATGGTTGTTAAGCGAGGACTACCTGTAGAAGATAGTGCTCTATGTCCTTAAACTCTGACATTACCATTGGATCAGATGAAGGTGCTATAAAATAAAATCAGGCTTCACATTCTGAGACCCAGAATGGTCTCAGTGTGAGCATCTGGACTCATAAAAAGATTGTGGAATTTTAGGCTTGAAAACACTACTTTTCTACTAACCATAGGCCACAACTGCATTCAAGACTCAGTAACAATATGGAAAGCAAACAGCAATCCCTAAACAAGGTAAGGAAAACACGCAGAGCATGGCTTTTGGAACTGTTTTCCTAATACCTTTACCAGGAATGGTTGTAGGAGGCAACTATATTTTCTTCTGTGTGAGAAAGCAACACACTGTGCCTTTGTGTATATATGTGTTACTATCTTTTCCCTATGTTACATCCATGTATGTACTTATGTGTGCATAAGTACACTGGGAAGCACAAGTCAGGCTACATACACTCCACCTGGGTCACAGGACTAGGAAGGAGGAAGAAGGGGAGTAAGATTGCAGGTGTCAGCAACATTCGAAGCCATTGTCCAATGGCCTATCCTATATAGATGCTTCTTTGTCTCTCTCTACAGCCCCTGGCCAGAACCAGCCCATTTTCAAACCACCTGTCTTTTGATATCAAATCTGGTCCCATTCTGTTCAGCTTTAGAAAGTTATTGTGCTGATGACTGGTCAGAGAGACAGAGAGAATCCTGAGTTCCATTACCCAATTTCCTTCCAATCTGTTGGGTTGGAAAGAGTACCAAATACAACTGTTACAAATAAAAACCCAAGCTCAACAACAACAAATCAAAAGCACCCACATCTCTTTCAGACTTCCTAATAAAATAAATTGGCACATCCTTGAAAACAGTGCAAAGTCCGTTTGCTGGAAGAAATCCCATTTGCCAGCAAGAAATGATTTCCTCGCAGGCTACATACACGTGCAGAGCTGATTCTTTTCCATGACACCTAGTTATGGCTGTTTCAAAGGGCCATACAGTATATGGGTCACGTTCTATTCATAATTGCCACCCTGATTGCGTTGGCTTATTTTCTTTTTGAGCACTGTGCTGAAAAGAGTTCCACAGCTGTAACTGGAATGGAAGCATGCCACTTTCGATATTGGCAGAGAAATCAACAATATGTTTTCAAAGAACCCTGAGAAAGCGTAAGTTTACTGCTGAAATTTGGCAGCAAATCATTATTTGTCTGGGGGAAGTCAACTTATTAAGAACATTATAGTGCTGAAAGAGTGCATTCTATTTTATAGTTAAACATTATCCTGTTCTTTATTTTTGTAGCCCCCTACCAGTGCAACTCTTGATTGTAAAAAAAATTACAAAAGGCAACCCTTGGCCACCCAAAGGTTTCAACAAACAGTTGAAAACAAAAAGAGAAAGAACAATGTGGATCAATGAATTGCAATTGTTATGACAGTCAAAGAATTGGCTATGGAAGACTTTACAGGAATTACTGCCATCAGTGCTGATAGTGACAAAAAAAAGAGTACTGCTCAGACTGATGTCTCTGCATCTGGCAAAAACTAATGTTTTACAAGTTGCACTGCATTTTCATGACTCAGTAACCAATAACTAATGGTTTACTGCAACATTAAAATTAGCAGCTGCTGGGTTTTGTATGAGTTATTGCATTGTTTATATATGTCATCCATCAGCTCAGTAATCAGAAGATTCAACCAAAAATTATGGGGGGGATGGACATGATGACACATGTGTAATGACAGTGCAATGTCAAAAAACAGGATAATGTTTAACTATAAAATAAAATGCACTCTTTCAGCACCATAACATACTTGCATTAGATATCATATTGCAAGTACACAATTGAAGCATTTGACATCATCAGAGCTTATTGTATATGTCACCGACGACAACTCTTAAATCAACCTTAGAATTAAGAGCAGCTTGGCATTTGGGGAAAGGGTCAGCTGGCGCAATCACACTTTACCATATTCAAACACATACCCTGAATGGGACAATATGAAGAAAATATTTAAAATTAGAAATTTAGACCAGCCTCTTTTAAATTTAACAAATCTATATTCTTCTAAAGGGGCGTGGTGGCTCAGTGGGTAAGACGCCAGGCTTGTTTATCGGAAGATTGCAAGTTCAGAGGTTCGAATCCCTAGCCCCGTGTGATGGAGTGAGCTCCCACACTCGCCCCAGCTCTTGCCAACCTAGCAATTCGAAAGCGTGCAAATGCAAGTAGATGAATAGGTACCACTTCGGTGGGTAGGTAACAGCGTTCCGTGTGCGTCATGCAGCCACAGGACCGTGGAAGCGTCTTCGGACAACGCTGGCTCTTGGGCTAACAAACAGAGATGAGCACCGGCCCCTAGAGTCGGACACAACTGCACAAATGTGCGGGGGGAACCTAAATATTCTTCTATGAATAATAAGATGTAAGTTTTTAGTTCTAGCTTCAACACTTTAGCTAGAAATTACTGCACACCTATAGCTTAGTTCTGAAATAGCAGAAGTTACAAAATGCTAATATTGATAGCAAATGGAAGCAGAAAGGTTGTTAAATGTTTTCTGGAAAATATAAATTTTCACAAGCTATATACACTATGAATTAAGATCTGTAACAATACTTGAAGTGCAGTTTTTCAGGGAATTGAGCATATTCCTGAGCATGTTTCCAAGACAACCATTGTGTGCACTTAGATTGTTTTGACTAGGATATTGATAGAAAGTTGACAGAATAATTCTGTCAGTACTTCTGATGATATATATTATTTCCAACTTCATAGGCAGTACCCCACAAAATACCAGTTGTAGAATGGTAGAAATGGGAGATTACTATTCTGCTCCTCCATATCATTGAATCCATGACTGGAATACTTTTTTCCCCTTTCTCCTGTCTCAATCAAATTTTCCTCATTCTATGTTTTTTTCAAATATTAGAGTCTGTTGTCAAAGAAGTTATGACAAAGAATGATCCAATATATCTGAAGACAGATCTAATAAGTCAGAGGACATATGATTGCAGCCTATGCCACCTAAAAATATTTAATACTTTCAGTGTTACTTTAACTTATGGTTATGTTATTACCATAACATAATTGTGAAATCTATATTTTCACAATTCAGTAACATGTGCTATGAGCTTTTGTGCATACTTTTGTGCCATTTAAAATGATTGCCACAATGTAATTTTCCCCTCTTATCAGACTTGTCATCAGTCTTGTTTGACATCAATATAGTTATAAGCAAACACAATGGGGTGTTATCTCCATGGCTGGTACAAATAAAAGAATAGTCATATGGTGCTGTTACTTGGCAGCTATACTGTGAAGAGCAGGTCAAGAATTTTTAATACTGTATCAAATAAACCACAATAATGAAAATTGCTCTGATTTCTGATACGAAACTCTTAAAATGTTTAGTCCATTCAGATATGGATTATATGGATAGATCCATCTATCTACCAGATTAAATTTCACTGACATTTAATTAACAATCTTCATTTTGTCTCATCACTTCATTTTTATATATGGCATATATTTCACTGGCTTTTGCACGTCCATGAGTCATTCAGTACTTAATTCTATCCTTCTAACAAGGTTCCAGCAGTAGCTGACTATAATAAGAGATCTGCACGTCAATATAGTAATATAGGTTTGCTCTCCAGTACATGGATTTATTGATGGTAAAATCCCTTATCTTGTTCTTCATGTACATAGGGAAAGATGCAAGAGAATACTAATACTATAATACCAACAAAACATCATGCAGAACAGAAAGACATCTATCAAACAACATAGCTTCCAACTGATTCTAACAGGAAACAAAGGAACAATATATGAATATAGTGGCAGGCTGGATGAAAATTCCTAGTCTGATTATTAATTACATGAGAGTGGTAATTGAACAAAGTTTTGATGTTTTGAATATCAGACTTTGTTTTTAGTGTAAAGGTATTAATTTGTGATATCTACAAATCATGAAAAAAATTAACACTCCAACCAAAATTGCACATCACCTATATTGTGCTTATGACTCTCAAAATGTTGATTAGTATCCAGAGATGCCCTTCTGTTAATGGAAGACCTGTTCATCAAAAGCTATTTCTGACTTAATGAAAAATGTGACGTGAGAGAAACAATCCCAGATCCAGCGAACATCTCTTTGCAAAAACATTTTTCATTAGATTTTATTGGTACTTTGGTATTTGTAGGCCACAGCATGCATTTTCTTTATTCCACAAAGGAATTCAAAATAAGAGCTCAACATCTAGCAGACTTTTGCACTGCTCATCAGGAGATCTTTAAAGTAGTTCAAAGGGGGGAGGGTTGTAAAACACCAGAGTTGAGTATACAGCTGACAAGTGAGGATGGGGAAGGTGGTCATAGAGGTAGGAAATAGCTAAAGAAAGAGGCAAGAAAATACAAGAGTCAGGCCATCAAGGAGTGCCAACTACAGACTAAGGTGCCTTTATACCAACACACAAAGTATGGGAAACAAACAAGAAGATCTGGAAATCCTAGCACAGGACTATAAATATGTCATAAGTATTACTGAAACATGGCGGGATCATACAAATGAGTGGAGCACAGTGCTGGAAGGCTACAACTTATGTAAAATAAATAGGCTCAATGAAAAGGGAGGGGTGTTGCATTCTATGTGAGGAAAACCTATGAATCTACAGAAATTCATATTTCAGAGCATGGGAGCCCTTTTGAGTGTCTGGAGAAGAATAAAAGAGAAGTAAAATGGGCACAGATGTGGGAGTTTATTATAGGCCTCCAGGACAAGCTGAATAGGAGGATGAAATATGAAGAGCATCAAAAGAGCACAGAGTCCAAATCACATGAAGTAATTATCCTGAGTATTGCATTCAGTTCTGCACACCCCAGTTTAAAACAGACATTGATAAGTCTAGAGAAGGGCTACCAAGATGGTGAAAGGACTGGAAACCAAGTTCTGTAAGGAATGGTTAAAATACCTAGGTATGTTTAGTTTGCAGTAGAGAAGAATGAGAGGCGACATGATAGCTGTCTTCAACTATCTGAAAGACTGTCACATTGTAGGGGATTCAGACTTACTCTCATTTGTTCCAGAGGGTAAGATTAGAAGTAATGTGATTAAAGTTCAAGGATGTAGATACAGATTAGACATTAGGAAAAACTTCTGGACAGTAAGAGCTGTCAATCAGTGAAATGTGGTGAGTGGTTTCTTCCCCTTCACTGAAGGTTTCCATACAGAGGCTGGATAATCATCCATCAGATATGGTGTAGTGAATCCTGCAGTGTGTAGGGGGTTGGTTGTGATGCTCTCTTAGGTCCCTTTCAACTCTATGATTCTACGCTCTGAGGGAAGATTTTCTATGGCACTTACATAAAGAAATACAATTCACAACATAGTTTTTTGTATTCAAGCAATGTGATACTAATGATAATAATCCTCATTTTACATCATGCTTTTAGCATAGTCAATGTACATGCATATATTATCCCATCGTAAATCATATTAAAACTCATGCTAAGCACACTATAATTATCACCCTATGTTGCATAGAAACTGAAACTGAGGGAACAATTGTTTATGGAATTTAATACTGAGGGGACTTCCCAATTAAAAAAAGGAGTCTCTATGCTACATCTGGTCTGACCTTGCTTTGGTACATGTTGGCTGCCTTTAAAAATTGCCTAACAAATATATCTTTGGATATTACATTGACCTCTTGTAGCTGTTCTCCTAATCTCTTTCTCTTTTTAAATTTATTTTATAGCTCTCAGCTTCGTGACTCCCCTTGACATCCAGTATTTCTTATGGACAATTTATTTATTTATATATTTTTTAAAACTGCCCAGTAGCCAAAACCCTCTGTCTAAAACCAAAATAATATAATTCTAGTTAAAATAGATCTAATAAAATCAAATAAAATACAAAACTAGGCAGCAACAAGGGTGTCGTCAAAATCTAAAACAACATCAA
Organism: Charina bottae; assembly: GCA_023362775.1. Taxonomy (NCBI): domain Eukaryota; kingdom Metazoa; phylum Chordata; class Lepidosauria; order Squamata; family Charinaidae; genus Charina; species Charina bottae. Next base: position 2,261,423 of record JALMGJ010000044.1, on the reverse strand, counting down.
CTAATATATGATTTGAATACAATTAAAATATGATTTAAAAGCCTGGGAAAATAAAAAGGTCTTCATCTGGTGCCAAAAGGATACTAATGTGGGTGTCAGACCTCTCTGTGAAGTGCTTTCCATAAATGGGGTGTCACTACAGAAAATCTGTCCCTCCCTTGTACAGAACTACCTCATTTACTTTGGTGGGAGGAACTGGAAGAGGATCTCATTTTAAGATCTCAAGGTTCAGGTAGGTACATACAGAAGATGGTGCTCCTTTAGGCAACCTGGTCTGAAGCCATTAAGGGCTTAAGGAGGATGACCTTGACAGAAATAAGCAAGAGCTGTTCTCAAGGCAAAGGAGGCCAAAACAGTCTTTAAGTCCTGGGAAACAAGATAGTATTCAGAAGCAACTGAGGCATGGGGCTTCCTGGTTCACTGGGGTAGGAGGAGGAGGGCAGGTTCAGCATAAGCAGGCTTGCAAGATTCTGTTATTATTGAATAATAAAAATAAAAATGAATTGAGTCTATCTCAATAAAATTCAGTTCTGGTCTTCCTGTGGAGTTGATTTCCTGGCCAGGTCTAACTCATGGGGTTGACAGAACCTGCTCTTTAGGGCAATTACATGCCCTTCCAGGACTGGCAGGGTACCACTCAGCTGGACAGATAATCCACCCACAAACAGTATTTCTCTCTTGTCTGGCTTGAGTCTCATTTTATTCGCTCACATACAGTCCGTTGCCCTGCTCAAGCGCTGGTTCAGCTACATTAAATGACAAAGAGAGATAGCACTGGGTAAAAGGTAAAGGTAAAGGTTCCCCCCGCACAGTTGTGCAGTCGTGTTCGACTCTAGGGGCCAGTGCTCATCTCCGTTTGTTACCTGAAGAGCCAGCGTTGTCCAAAGACGCTTCCACAGTCATGTGGCAGGCATGACGTGTGCGGAACGCTGTTACCTACCCACTGAAGTGGTACCTATTAATCTACTTGCATTTGCATGCTTTTGAATTGCTGGGTTGGCAAGAGCTGGGGCTAGTGCGGGAGCTCACTCCATCATGCGGGGCTAGGGATTTGAACCTCCGATCTTCCGATTGACAAGCCTGGCATCTTACCTGCTGAGCCACCACACCCCCTAGCACTGGGTACTATCTGTCATATTGATTATAGTACTGTACAAGGGTGTGCCCATGTTTGTTTCTCTGTCTGTGGATTTGTATATATCAGTTTACTATAGTGTATACCAGGGGTGGGCAACATCAGGCCCACAGGCCGTATAAGGCCCGTGGGGCTCCTGCCTAAGGCCTGTGGGGCTCCCGCCCACAAACCCCGCCCCTTCCATGCAATTGGCTCCCGCCCACAAACCCCGTCCCCCAGTGTTTGTGATTGGCTCCCACCCGCAAACTCCGGCCCCCGGTCCGCGGAAATCCCAGAAACCCCGGCCCCCACCCCCCCGGTCCCCAGTTATAAATATCCAAATGGCCCTTGGCAGAAAAAAGGTTCCCCACCCCTGGTGTATACACTTCTTCACCAAAAAGCCAATCCTTTTAAAAATCATGAGGCATGCTTTTAAAACAGGCATTTCACATTAATTAATAGTGGAAAATATAACAGAACAGTATTATGCAATATCAATAATCAATTTCATATTTTTAAAGGCTTCAGAGCCTTTTGTATGCATACATTTAACTAAAGTATCCTGCACAAGTGGAGTGTAAAAGGGTTTTTTCCCCAAATGACTGTCAATTCTTTAAACACATAAATAAAATAAACAGAGTAGAAATTCCATTAAATCATGGAAAGTTATAAGAAACCAGATTTAAAAGGAAGATTTCCATAGTTATTTCAAAAGCAATCTAATTCTAAATTCTTGTCTTTAAAAGTTATATTTTTGATTTCTGATTTTGTGTATTTTCTGCTTGATATTCATTTCATGTACTGTCTCATGTTTTAAAGGGGGTCAAAAAGTTTGTGCAAATTCCTTAGAGTCACAGTTTTAAAGAATTTTCTTCCTGTTAGCATTTCAAAATGAATTATAACTGTATCTAGATTTGTCTTATGATCTTGTCTACAATTTGGTTAGCATTTACATTCATCCGTCAAATATATGAAGGAGGCAGTTATTTATATACCTTAAAACAATAAGAGGAACTCTCTTGTGCCACATACTTTTAATAGTTTGCAGGAGTCACATCAAGAATGGCATGCATCATTTTATTTTTATTTATAATTCAAATTTTGCCACCGCCCATCTCCCCCAGAAAGGGGGACTCTGGGCGGTTAATATCATATCATGATAAACTGCCTACATTATTCAACGTGCAATATGAGCTTGTCAAACAGGTGGGACAGAATAAGATGAGAGACAGCTCATAAAAGGCACAGTGTAATGATCACCCAATGTTTAAATCATTTGTTAACAGAATGGATTCATACATGTTATTAAGTTAAACAAAACAGGTTCAACCAATTCAAAGAACAGCACCGGTTTTAAACACATCAAAACAGTGTATACTTAGGGTCTCCCAATGTGGAGCCAGAATGTCACCAACAACTGGCCTGGTTCACTAAGCACATGTGGTGGGTTCTCCTGTGATCCTCCAGCCATTTCATATGATGCTTTCTGTAGTTTGCTTCAAGGCAGGAGGGTGTCAATGCATTTTTAATGTTTTACAAATTGGCTGAAATGCCTTGAAGCCAGGAAGAAGAAAAGCAACTATTTCTGCATAGATGTACTGTTAGCAATACCAGGAAAGGAGATTTGATCCCAAGAATATCACTTTGTTCATAGATCAGAAAAAGAGGTGATCAAAAGCAAGAGGGCCAGCATGAATACAGCATGAACGTTATATGCCAAAAGAAGAATACTCCTTTAGGAAAGTTCTAGAACCATATAAAAACCCTTACCTATATAAAAACCTGTAATTATTATTATTATTATTATTATTATTATTATTATTATTATTAATATTATTATTATTATTTAAACTTGTATTACCACCCACCTCCCCCAAAATCGGGGGACCCTGGGCGGTTCACAATAAAAACAAGGTTAAAAATACAAACACAAAATCACAACATCAATAAATAAATATAATATCCAAGGGCGATGGCTCTTAATACTAGGGAGGGCTTCATGGGATCAGCCAGCCCCAAGAGGAACTGTTGGTATTCCCATCCCAGGCAAGGCGGCAGAACCAGGTCTTCAAGTTTTTCCGGAAGGTCAGGAAACCTGCCTCAGCTCCGAGGGCAAGATATTCCAAAGGGCGGGCACTACTGCAAAGAAGGCTCACCTCCTGGAACCCACTAGATGGAATTCTTTGGTCGATGGGGTCCGTACAATGCCCTCTCTGCATGACTGGGTGGGGAGGGGTGGATGTTCTGGGGATGAGATGGTCCCTCAGGTAACCTGGTCCTATGCCATGTAGGGCTTTAAAAGTGATAACCAACACCTTGAATTTTACCCAGAAGCAAATTGGTACCCAATGCAGCTCGCGCAGCAGAGGTGTCACATGTGCTGATTTTATAGCACCAATAACTGTCCACACGGCTGCATTCTGGACCAGCTGAAGCTTCCTGATACTCTTCAAGAGTAGCCCCATGTAGAGTGCGTTGCAATAGTCTATATGGGAGATGACAAGGGCATGAGTAACTTTTTGGAGGGCATCTCGGTCCAGAAATGGGCATAACTGTCGCACAACATGAAGCTGTGCAAAGGCCCTCCTGGCCATGACTGCCACCTGCTCTTTGAGCAGGAGTCATGAGTCCAGGAGGACCCTCAAGTTCCGCACTGGCTCCGAATGGGGTAGTGCCACCCCATCCAGGGTCAAAGACAACAACTTCCTGGATCCCAAGAGGCCATCAATCCACAGCCACTCCATCTTACCAGGGTTCAGCTGAAGCCTGTTGTTCCCCATCCAGACCCCCACAGCCCCCAGGCACCGAGACAGGGCGGCGACCGCATCACTTGCTTCACCCATGATGGTGATATACAATTGAGTATCATCAGCATATTGATGATAGCTCATCTGATTGGGAGCGGCCCTGGAGGAAGGAGGTGAACCAGCGTAAAACTACAACACCCACCCCCAACTCCCTGAGCTGCCCCAAAAGGATACCATGGTCGATGGTATTGAAAGCTGCTGAGAGATCTAGGAGAGCAAGGATGGATGCACTCCCTCAATCCCACCCTCACCAGAGATCATCCATAAGTGTGACCAATGCGGTCTCCATCCCATATCCTGGCCTGAAACCTGACTGAAAGGGGTCTAGATAATACATTTCCTCCAGAATCCTCTGGAGTTGCAATGCCACCACTTTCTCAACCACCTTCCCCCAAAAGGGTAGGTGGGAGACAGGATGAAAATTGTCCAAAATAGTAGGGTCCAGGGATTGTTTCTTGAGGAGGGGGTGCACCAGTGCCTCCTTAAAATATCATGCTATTTTCCTTTCTCTGTTATCAATTATTGCTACATAAGCAATGTTTCATCTCAGATCTGGTTTCAATTAATATACTTTTACATAGAACCCATCTAAATTATGGTGCAAGGACACCTTCCTTGGTTCCTTAGTTCTAAGAATGTATCTGGGCTCCACATAGATATAGGCTGACCATACGTCCCGTTTTGAATGGGACTGTCCTAATATTTCACCATTTCTGGAGCGTCCCATCGTTATAGTAAAATTCTCAATTTTGTCCCGTTTTTGAAAGTTCCCCTGTGAAGCACAGGCATGTGTGTGTGTGCGCCCCCATGCGCACCCCTCCTGCACGCATGCCCCCCCCGCGCACCCACTTTGTCCGGCGACATTTTTTGCCTCAAGGAAATATGGTCAGCCTACTGGAGGGAGAACCGCGAGACTGACAAGGCATGAGGCTGAAGAGAGGGAAGGGGGTGCGGGCACGAACGTGAGCCAAAAGCTACTGCCGGCCTCCCCGTCCTGAAGGTGAGCGGCAGTGTCCCTCCTGTGTGCTCGCTGCTCCAATGGACTTAGCGGTCCCGGTATATCCTCCCCGGCTGCGGGGATGGTTGTTTTAAAATGCCCATCAACTGTGGAAATGTCTGTGCCAAAATAATAGGGAGAAAGAACCTGACTGCTACGGAGATTGTCGGTATGACTGGGAAGGGAGAGGTGAGAGAAAATTAGGTGCCCGAGGTGATTCTTTAAAAGTGAGTCAGCCAAATTTCCTTCGAATGGAGCTGGTAAATTAATGAATCCCAAAGAGAGGAGAAGGAAAGAGAAAGGAGGGTGGATTGAATGGGCAGGGGGATGAATGCGAGCAGCCAATGGGGAACTGGGAAGCTTCAAGGGGGATGTTTATTAAGGTAAAAACAAAGCCTGAGGGAACTGGGAAATGAAGATGAGAGGTTGGAAGGAAAAGATGCCAGAAAAAAAGGGGTTGTAAGAAAGGGAGGGGGAGTTGAAGGGAGGAACTTGGCTTATTTAGTTTAAAGAGAGTTGAGAAGTGAACCTAGGATTGGTGGGGCGAACAACCTGGATTAGTGATAATGAAGAAAAGAAAGGTAGCACCAGCCTGAAGTTCTTTAAGGCATTGCCTTCTTTCCCCAAGATCGTGGGACTATCCTCTGCAGCTGCAGTGCAAACCCAGGAAAAGGCACATTTGGTTTGAGGAGCTGCAGGCAGATCCTATGTGCTTTGAAACACCCTTTTCCCTTTGAATTAAAGTGCTGCATAGCCTTAATATCTTGTAGGATGAGGAGCCTTCATGAGAAATACAGTGTGATTCACACATTGTGCTAATCTATAATATGATTTGATTTTTTATTTTTAAGGTGTTTTGTGAATCTAGCAAATTTAGGTTTATTCAGTAAACTGTGTTTAAGCAGGATATAATTTTAGAAGCTATCAACCTAGTTATTAATACTAAGCCATGATTTGTTGAATAAGACACTGTTGGTCAGATTCACACCACACATTAAGAGATGAATCATAAGTTAGTATCATGCTAAGCCAATCTATACTACAATCTGAGCATGAAACACAAATATTTTTCCTTTGCTTCCATTGAATCCAACTGATTTATAAAAGATGCTATCTTACTGCAGTAGTTGGGTTTACTGAATTAGTTATTACTGTAACCCAATCACCTGATTGTGTGCCATCAAGTGTGCTGTCAACTGTTTACCAATTGATATTGAATGTTTTGCAGTGAAAGTATACAAATACTTCCATATATACACAGACTTGATGAACTGAAAAACTTTTGTGACTTTGCAGGAAACAATTACGCTAAATTGTTAGAGCATGGAAATACAAGATTTTTGTCCTTGGCTCCATCAACTGACAGAATTTTAAGCATGTTTGATGGGCTTACTTCTTGTTTTCTTTCTCAAGAAAAATGCCCTGTTATGTTGAGAAAATGGTTTGAAGATCCCTGTTTGAAATTGTGGTTGTAATTTGCAAGAGATTAATAATACCAGCCTCAGTAATTCCATAATGGATAAGGGACCATTTCCACAGACCGGGGGGCGGGGTTTGCAGGCGGGAGCCAATCGTGAGGACTGGGGGATGGGGGTTGCAGGCGGGAGCCAATCGCGTGGACCGGGGGCCCTTGTCTTTTTCATGAATACAGAATATTACATAAGACCCCCGTCCCGTTTTGCCATCCCAATGTCCCATTTTTGTCTCAAAGAAGTATGGTCAACCTACATAGATACATATAGAAACAGAAATAGTAGTGGGCTATGTCAGTTTGTCCCCTATTCCCTTCCTCCTATCAAAGCTAAACTGGAGTATTCTGAAGGGAGAATCCTGAGAATTTAAAGAAGGTGATGGGTAGTAATCTCACCACTTCGCCTTACAATAAATGGTTGTTTCATGGTTAGGCATGGATAAAATTTCAGTTATTTTGTATGAGTGCCCATGGCAAGTTCTCAAAATGTCAGATGTGTTCACCAGCTAAAAAGTTTTGAAACCTCTGATAAGAAAGGAACATGGCCACAATGACAATTATCTCTGTCATACTGTAGCATCTACTGCAAATACCAATGAGTTGGTTCCTTGGAAATGGGTAATTCCATTCAAAATTCACTCTAAGGTGGTCACTAGAATTGCTGACACAAGCCATGTGTGTTGTACTTATGGGGAAAAAATTAAGCATTCCTTTATTTATAAACAGTGTTTTTTTAAACTTTGCAATAAAGGTGTATGAATAAATTCATTTAGTCTCCTCGGTGTGGATTTTGGGAAGTGCAGCCTACTGATAGCTAATGTACATTTGCCAGAGTCTCAATTGACAGTGAAGATTCTACCGTGCTTAGAAACTTCTGTTGCAGAGAACTGTAAGGTCAGGAAGAATTCTCAACTTTTCAAGTCAGCTTCAGTATTGATTTCTCCCTACCACCTCCATATATTTGGAAATATGTCAGGAAAACAGGAGAACTGACTGGCAAAAATAGCTTGAAAGAATGAGAACTTATGCTTCTTGAGGCTTCTGAAAATATTTGCAACAAAATGTGCTTTTTTTCTTGAGAACTGCACAATAGTCTGACCAAATTTATGTTAATAGAGATGAGAAAGTTTTATCTGTTGCATTAAATTGAGAACTAACTCTGGGCCCACAAACTACAAAACTGTAGAGTTTCATGTCTATGAAGGTTCTCAGTCATCCAGGTGGAATTGTCTGTAGCTTGAATCATGTCAACTGGATTTCTATTTTCTCAGTGGAAACGTTTCGCTCCTTATCCAAGGAGCTTCTTCTTCAAATGTAGAGTTTCATTTTAGTTTAGAATACCAAGACGAACCTACCCTATCTATTTTAGATTGTTACAAACCATGAAAGATGTAAAAGAGACAAATGGAATTCTACCAAAATAGAGGCTGAGGAGTATGGATGAACAAGGGAGGTGATGTCTAAGTACATTTTAGAATCTGTATAAATCATATAAAATCCTACGGTATCCTCTCAATTCTTGTGAAGGTCTTGCCAAGCTGGAAGAAATGCCCTGTGTTTAGATTTTTTTCCAGTATGAATAAAACTCCTTGAATTAGACTGTGCTAGACTTCTGCATAATTGATGGTTGCTGTTCACAATCCAAAACGGCATGGAGAAACACAAAGAAGAGGAATAATGAACATGACAAAATAAACATATGGACAAGAGGACTGCTGTTCTTATCTTACAGATAAAATTACAGTATATCAAAGTTAAAATTATATCAAAGAACTGAAAGAAATGTAACATTGAGATATCTCCCTTGCCAAAGTTCTAGAGCGAATAGTAGCAGAAGGGCATTTATTAAAAAATAAAACTAAAATATTATACAATCGGAATGTATAAAATTGGCTAATAAGGAAAAAAGAAACTCCAGAATACTGCTTTATTTCATTGAACTGTGCTTTAGCAAATAAGGATTTCTTTTAAAGTTTCCCACTTTCTAAATGGCTATAAAATGCTCCCTCGCCCCCTCCCCCATTATATTAATCATATCGCAAGCTTCTTGTCTTCTATAGTATTTCAGGGACACTCATTGAAATAACATAGAGTACAAATATAAATTTCTTTGCTCTGGAAGAACTGGCAATTCTGTGTGGCGAATGTATTTTTTTATGAATGTTATTTTTAATAAGAATTTCACTCACTTCATCTTAGGTTTCAGTTCTGGCATACAGTATCACCTAGGAACTAAAAAAAAATTACAAGGATATGCCCTGAAACAAAAACATAAAATGAAATGCAGGGAAACATTCAACTCATCTTCATCACAAAATTTATTTTAATTGCTTTGCAATTCATTATATTTAGAAAGCCAATTAGCCAAGTGTTTTGATTTTCTAGTAAGATGTATTGCTTATTATGTTATTATGATTTAAAGGCAAATGGATTAATACAAACAATTGCTTACAATACATGCTCTGCCTCATTATTTCTTTGAATTTCACTCTTTATCCTAATAGCATATTGTATAATAGAAAATTTCTTTTTCTTTTTTTACCGTATAAGCTACCTTATACAAAATTACATGAGCAATCCATCTAGTAATTCAATAGGACTTACAATTACTATTCTCCAGGGTTTCAGAGTGTCATATATTGGACCTGGGACCTCTAGCATACAAACAATGTCACAGTGAAATCATGGCCTTTTCCATTAATGTATTCCCCATTAACTGCATAATGTGTTTATAATGGGCAACAGTCAATAATGGAGACAATCCAATTCTTCAGTAATGAATATATAAAACAAACCCAAGGTTTTATTACATTTCACTTCTGATGTAAACTGGAAGGTAAATAGAAATTTGCAAATTAGTTTGGTCTACAAGTTGTATAGCCAAAAGGAAAATAACTGAATATTGTTTCTTTTCTGTAGGAAACGTAAGTTAAAAAGGAAAAAAAAACTCTTTCTATTTGTACTCTTTCTATTTTTGTGCAAAAATGGAATAACCTATACAATACCATTGCTTGTTCTATTTCTTTAGCTCATTAAGTTTGGTAATTGGATTAAAGCAAGTAGATCTTCATAAATTAGAGTGCCATACATTCTAATCATTTCAAGTTACAATTCATAATGATTGCACTATCATTTTATTCTAAGAATGTTTATTTATATTACCAAAAAGTTCCAAATACTTTTTGTCTTCTCTAAAAGCTACACATACTCATTTATGATGTAGAATCAGTATATTATAGGCCTAAAATATCTAGTTTTAAAACAAAAAGGACACAATGGTGGACATGGCATCGTGATCCACATCAAAACTTTTGTATGTGTGTGTAATGTTGACACAAGGTGGGGCTTGGATAGCAATGTCATGTCCACCATCTGGCCTGTTTTGACCAACCCCCAGTAGATGCTACTGAACACTAACCCCTGCCAAAAAAGGAAACTCCATAGTTGAGAAGATGCTATGTTCCTCAAAAGCCTTGAAGAGGCCATTGGAAAATGTAAGGCTGTAGAACTTCCACTTTCAGTGTTTCTATAGTTGATAGGAATTTATCTATATCTATCTATCTATCTATCTATCTATCTATCTATCTATCTATCTATCTATCTATCTATCTATCTATCTATCACATTTATCATCACCCAACTCCCCCTAGGGGGACTCTGGGTGGTTTACAACAAAATTAAAATCATTAACATACAATTATAAATAGATTAAAATACATAGTAAATAACAGTTTAGAATATAATGAATATAATAAAATCCAATAGCAGAACCTTCTTAAGTTTGTAAAAAGGGCACTCCAGGGCTAATCTAAGGTGCTAGCCATCTCCAGGTATATACATTCTCCTTCCCGCCCCAAGCATACTGACAAAGCCAGGTTTTGAGTTTTTTTCGGAAGTCCAGGAGCAAGGGGGAAGGTCTGATCTCTGGGGGAAGAATGTTCCAAAGGGCAGGGGCAACAGCAGAGAAAGTACGCTTCTGAGACCACGTTAGATGGAACTCCTTAACTGATGGGGTCCGTAGCATGCCCTCTCTGCATGCCCGGGTGGTATGGGATGAAGCAATGGGGATGAGACGGTCCCTTAGGTATCCTGGTCCCATGCCATGTAGGGCTTTAAAGTTGATAACCAACACCTTGAATTGGACCCGGAAGCAAACTGGGATGCAGTGCAGCTCGTGCAGCAAAGGTGTTACATGTGTCCTCCTTGGGACACCCAAAATTGTCTGCGCGACTGCATTCTGGATCAGTTGTAGCTTCTGGATATTCTTCAAGGGTAGCCCCATGTAGAGCGCATTACAATAGTCTATGTGGGAGATAACCAAGGTATGAGTGACCGTTCGAAGGGCCTCTCGTTCCAGGAAGGGGTGCAACTGGCGCACAACACAAAGTTGAGCAAAAGCCCTCCTGGTCACGACTGCCACCTGATCTTTGAGCAGGAGTCGTGAGTCCAAGAGGACCCCCAAGTTATGCACCGGATCTGTCTGGGGCAGTGCAACCCCATCCAGAATTAAAGATGACAATTTCCCAGATGCCGAGGAGCCATTAATCCACAGCCACTCCATCTTACTAGGGTTCAGTCGAAGCCTGTTTTTCCCCATCCAGGCCCCTAGAGCCCCTAGGCACTTGGACAGGGTGGTCACTGCATCACTTACTTCACCCGGGATGGAGATATACAACTGGGTATCATCGGCATATTGATGATACCTCACCCCATGGTGTCTGATGATCTCACCCAGCAGTTTCATGTAGATGTTAAAAAGGAGCGGGGAGAGTACCGAGCCCCGTGGGACCACACAGAGGAGGGCCCGTGGGCTGGATCTCTCACTCCCAATTAACACCAACTGGGACCGGCCTTGGAGGAAGGAGGTGAACCAGCGCAAAACCACGCCGCCCACCCCCAACTCCCTAAGCCGTTCCAGAAAGGTACCATGGTCGATGGTGTTGAGTGCTGCTGAGAGGTCAAGAAGAGCGAGAATGGATGCACTGCCTGATCTCGCTCCCACCAGAGATCATCCATAAGTGCGACCAATACAGTTTCAGTCCTGTAACCTGGCCTGAAGCCTTACTGAAAGGGGTCCAGATAATGTGTTTCATCCAGAATCCTCTGGAGCTGCAATGCCACCACCTTCTCAACCACCTTCCCCAAAAAGGGGAGGTGGGAGACTGGATGAAAATTATCCAGTATAGTAGGGTCCAGCGATGGCTTCCTTAAAAGCTGCCGGGAACACCCCCTCTCTCAAGGATGTATTCACCATTGCCTGGACCCAGCTACAAGTCCCCTCCCGAGCTGCTTTCACCAGCCAGGAGGGGCATGGATCTAATGAACCGCCCAGAGTCCCTCCTTGAGGGGGAGATGGGCGGTTATAGAAATTCAACAAACAAACAAATAAATAAATAATTGGCAGGTGGTGGCATTTACAGTCTGGAGGACTCTGTCCACTTCCTCAGGACCAACAGGATCAAACTGTTCCCAGATAACAAGGCAAGTATGTTCCCTGGGTATCTCTCCAGACTCTGTCTCACGCTCGGAGTCTAACTTGGAGCGAATCTGAGCGATTTTATCCTGCAGATGCTCAGAAAATTCCTCAGCACGGCCCTGCAGATGGATTTCAGACTCCCTTTTCCCTAAAAGGGATCGGGTAATCTTAAACAGTGCCACCAGGCGGCATGCTGTGGATGCAATAAGAGTGGAGAAATATTGATGTTTCGCCACCCTTACCACCACAAGGTAGGCCTTAATAGTGGCTCTAGCTTGTGTTCAGTCGGATTCAGTCTTTGTTTTCCTCCAGTGGTGCTCTAGGCGTCTCTTAATCCTCTTCAGAACCCTCAGCTCATCCGTAAACCAGGGAGAGTATCGTGTTCGACTGGACAAGAGATGCCACACAGGCGCGATCCTGTCCAAGGCCCTGGCCGCCTCTCTATTCCAGGCAGCAGCCAGAGCCTCCGCTGAATTGTGCAGCAGGTCCTCGGGTATAACCCCCCAGCTCCCTCTGAAACCCTATCGGGTTCATTAGTCACCGGGGGCAGACCAATCGAATAGGTCCGGCCTCCCTGATGGAGGGGAGCGGCATAGGAGAATCTCAAGGTTACCAGGGCGTGATCTGACCATGACAAAGGGGAAAGATGTAATTCTCCCCTCAGATCACTTTACCACTGCTCCGACAAGAAAACTAGATCCAGAGTGAGGCCACTGTCTCAAGTCGGGTCCTGGATGATCTGGAACAGGCCCATGGCTGCCATGGTGGTCATGAACTCCCGAGCTGCTTCCGAGGTTCATCCCAGGGAAGGCAGGTTGAAGTCCCCCAGAACCATAAGCCTGGGAAGCTCAACCGCCAGCCCCGAGATGGCCTCCAGCAGCTCAGGCAGGGAGGTTGCTACACAGCAGGGAGGCTGGTACAGTAGCAATCCTCCCAACTGTTCACGAGAACCCAACTTAAAAAACAAGGTCTCACACCCAGAATTGAAATGGAAAATTCTGTTGGTATGTTATTAAGCCTTAGATCTGTTCAAACCTAGGTCCTTCTGGCTTCTCTTATTAGCTGTTGCAGTTGACAACTGATCCATATGAGTTTGGTGCTGTCATAGACAGCTTCTCTCCCATTCATTTCTTTGGGAGGAAAAATTATAAATAAAAACATAAGCACTGAACAGCCAAGAAGCAGAAAACACAAAGCTACTCTCCCCACTGGAAATTGCTGGAACGACCAGTTTTGGGAAATTGTGGTGCTTTCTCCATATTTTCCTATCTCATTGTTAAGAACTGCAATGTTTAATTTCGATTCTTGCTTTTTTTAAAAATAATGAATTCTTTTTGGAATAGTGCTAAGAAACTTTTAAAAAACATTCCTGGTTTAATGTTGAATGTACACAAGATTTTCTGGAATGCTCATATCTTTCATGAAAAAATATAACAGCTAGAAAATAGAATAAATACATTTATTTTTCTCATTATATTCCAGATTAATAATAGGAGGACAGCTATCCTGTGATTGGGGAAGGGTGGAGCTTATTCCTATCTTGTTGATTCAAGGCTTGATAGACCCCTTACATGTTCAGCATAGAATATAAACAAAAGAAAGGTTAATTTTCAAAGTAACTGGAGATCAAGAAAAGAACAACAGACATCCAACTTTTGGGAAGGAAGGAAGGAAGGAAGGAAGGAAGGAAGGAAGGAAGGAAGGAAGGAAGGAAGGAAGGAAGGAAGGAAGGAAGGCTAATTAAATTAACTTACTTTTGGATGGCACTGGCAAATTAGAACGGACTACTATCAATGAATCGGCTTGCACCCGAAGCAAATAGTTTTTTGCAGTTTCATAATCCAGAGATCTTTGAATGGAGATAATACCTGTTCTGTTGTTAATAGCAAACACCCCTGGAATGCAGAAAAAAGAAGGTTTTACAGACATTTTAAGAACGGATAGAATGGTTCATTCAAAATCATGCTATGTATCTGAAACTGAAAATGTCAAATTTGCTTTTTTCCTTTTAGGATTTTTTACTTTCTCCCTCCTCCCCCTTAAAATATACTTTTCTGATACCAAATGCAAGGACCTTTTAACTTACCATCTTCATTTCCTGAAACAATGGAATAGACAATTGTTTGATTCAAGGCAGCAGCTGTTACCATAACAACTTGGGTTCCTTTGGGGGCACCTTCACGCACAGGTGGGGGCCTATAGAATTGGTTGAAACAGATTGTTGTTTATTTTGGTCACATTGTCAATATTCTCCTGATCTATTCAACATACCTATGAAACTGAAGTAGAAATGTAAACCAATCAAAGGAACAACAATAAAGGTGTAATGTAAGCATCAGCATTTGCCGAAATCAACACTGACAGTGTGAATGACAAGAGAGTGAGGCCAGTGGGGATGCAACTTCAAGGGTTTAATAAGTAGTGTGCTCCTGCTCAACTTTAAGAACCAAAATCTATATATAGGTAGTTCTCGACTTACATCTGTTCATTTAACAATGGTTCAAAGTAACAACGGCCTCGGAAAAAGCTCTTTACAACCTGTACTTGCACTTATGACCATTGTACCACCCCCGCAGTCACATGATTGCAATTTGGGCACTTGGCAACCAGCTCACATTTACAACCAGTTGCAGCGTCCTGCGGTCACGTGATCACGAGTTGCGACCTTTTTTACTGCTTTCCGCCAAATATACCTCTGATTCTGGAAACACCAAATAATAGCAATAATGATAATGAAGTCCGGTTCTGTGCCACCTAAAATATGCAAGTCTCTCTCAAATTTCATGGGGGAGAGCACTGCAAAGCAATGGTGCTGCCACAGAGAAGTTCCATCCATAACTGCAAGGTGACCAGTCAGCTCTGCAACAGGGAAGGTGGTCTGACACCATCCTGATCTCAAGTTGTTTAGGGCCTTTTATGTCGTAAGCAGAACCTTGAATCTGGTGGTGTAACAGCTAATTGGCAGCCAGTGCAGTTGCTTTAATTGCACTTGGCAATCTGGTCACACTGAGGTTAGATATTGTCACTATGAAGTAGTCCAGATCAAGAAACAGATGCGAGATGTACCTAAAACTACTTTTATTAAGATATTGCAAGTCTCAATGTGCTTCTCCTCCTCTTATATCTTCAGGGGAATTTGGGGGATGTCTATCTGACCCCTCCCCCCTCATCTGGGCTTCTGCAATGTTTATCCGCTTGTTGCCTTGGCAACGGATCTTCCCTCTCTCCTTTCTCTTTATTCTCTACTGAAGTAGAGCTGAGCATTAGTTTACTGAGGACACCAAAACTTCTCATGACCACCTCCAGGAGTTTCAGATAGCTGTTGAACAGGACCAGGAAAAACCTAGTGCTTTGAGGCATACCCCAGCATAGCCACCATTGTGCAGAGGAACAATCACCATTTTCTACATCTATTTTCTATTTTCTGCAATTAGAAGTGAAGCTGTAATACAGTGTCCAACAAAACTCATCTTCAGGATAATGATTTTATTTATTTAATTTATATGACTGCCCATCTCCCCCCAACGGGGAACTCTGGGCGGTAATTATGCCTGATTCTCTCCCCAAACTAGGCTCGAATCAAGCCATTGAGATTGTTAGGAGCCCTAAAAATGACCATAGTTGCATATGTTTTATTCTCTCAAAAATCTTGCCCTGAAAAATTTGTTTTTGTGACTTGGAAGTAGTTGATGAAATGCTCTGGATCCACAGAAGATTTCAGGAGGTGGGGACCACTGCTTCTTTTAAGCTCAACAGTACATTTCCATCATGCAAAAAGATACTTGCCACTCTAGTTAACTCAAATAAGCTGAGATGGACAGGAACAAAAACTGCTGTTGACTCAAAAACTGGAAGGAATCTCATTAAATTATATCAGATGAAGCTCCAAACATCTCAGAATCAACTGTGTCAAAAGTCAGCACAAAGATGAACTTCTCCCCCCCCACCAAGTGCCTTTCATACAGTATTTCTAAAATAGATTTTTGAGACTTCAACATCATAACAATAAGTTCTTCATCATCCTAAACAGCTCTACTAGATAGCTATTAAGATTCGATCTCAGAGGTATACTAATTTAGAAATCCTCTCGTTCTTGCAGGGGGATTTATGCTATGAGATCAAACTTCATCTGGTTGTTGTGTGGTCATGCTGGGGGAAAGTTAAATTGATCACCACCCTAATATGCTGTTCCTATGTGAATTATTTGACGACAGCTTCTGTAGACCCGACACTGCCATGGAGGCCACAAAATCCTAAACTAGGCTTCTTAATGAAGCTCAATAAATGGTGAGTATGTGTCCCATGACACCATACTTGTTCTCTAACCACCTGAGATTAACTCTGCCTGAATGGTTAGGGAGGTCATTACAATATAGCCAATTGCAGTCTGTGGGATTTAGTTGATTTTTTCTTATTTTTGAACTGAGGCTGTATGCTAAATAATACCAACTAGATTCAAGTTGGGATGACAGATGATTTTCCTAATTGTAAGCAAACCACATTTGCAAATCTTAAAAAAAAATCCTCCTGGTTTGTTATTTTCAAAACCTGCAAAGCTGATTCTTTTCATATCTGTACTTCTAAAATGAAGTGTTTGAAAAATGTAAAATCTTCTAAACCATTCTTTTGATCTTTGCCGGCTTTTGGCACATTTTTAAAGTAAAGTCCCCATAATGTCCCTATAACCCTGATTCTAACATTGCTAAATTCTATGCATTGATTAGGAAGCTTCTTTTGCATTCAGAATAGGAGAATTTGAAGTAGGTGCCCATGTTGTTGTTTATTCATTCAGTCGCTTCCGACTCTTCGTGACTTCATGGACCAGCCCACGCCAGAGCTTCCTGTCAGCCGTCACCATCCCCAGCTCCCCCAAGGTCGAGTCCGTCACCTCCAGAATATCATCCATCCATCTTGCCCTTGGTCGGCCCCTCTTCCTTTTGCCTTCCACTTTCCCTAGCATCAGCTTCTTCTCCAGGGTATCCTGGCTTCTCATTATGTGGCCAAAGTACTTCAGTTTTGCCTTTAATATCATTCCCTCAAGTGAGCAGTCTGGCTTTATTTCCTGAAGTATGGACTGGTTTGATCTTCTTGCAGTCCAAGGCACTCTCAGAATTTTCCTCCAACACCACAGTTCAAAAGCATCTAACTTCCTTTGCTCAGCCTTCCTTGTGGTCCAGCTCTCACAGCCATAGGGAATACCATTGCTTTAACTATGTGGACCTTTGTTGTCAGTGTGATGTCTCTGCTCTTAACTATTTCATCAAGATTTGCCATTGCTCTCCTCCCAAGAAGTAGACGTCTTCTGATTTCCTGGCTGCAGTCAGCGTCTGCAGTAATCTTTGCGCCTAGAAATACAAAGTCTGTCACTGCCTCCACTTTTTCTCCCTCTATTTGCCAGTTATCAATCAAGCTGGTTGCCATAATCTTGGTTTTTTTGAGGTTTAACTGCAACCCAGCTTTTGCACTTTCTTCTTTCACCTTCGTCATAAGGCTCCTCAACTCCTCCTCGCTTTCAGCCATCAAAGTGGTATCATCTGCATATCTGAGATTGTTAATGTTTCTTCCAGCGATTTTAACTCCAGCCTTGGATTCCTCAAGCCCAGCACGTCGCATGATGTGTTCTGCGTACAGGTTGAATAGGTAGGTTGAGAGTATACAGCCCTGCCGTACTCCTTTCCCAATCTTAAACCAGTCCGTTGTTCCGTGCTCTGTTCTTACCGTTGCTACTTGGTCGTTATACAGATTCCTCAGGAGGCAGACAAGATGACTTGGTATCCCCATACCACCAAGAACTTGCCACAATTTGTTATGATCCACACAGTCAAAGGCTTTAGAATAGTCAATAAAACAAAAATAGATGTTTTTCTGAAACTCCCTGGCTTTCTCCATTATCCAGCAGATATTGGCAATTTCGTCTCTAGTTCCTCTGCCTTTTCTAAACCCAGCTTGTACTTCTGGCAATTCTCGCTCCGTGAATTGCTGGAGTCTACCTTGCAAGATCTTGAGCATTACCTTACTGGCATGTGAAATAAGTGCCACTGTTCGATAGTTTGAACATTCTTTAGTGCTTCCCTTTTTTGGTATGGGGATATAAGTTGATTTTTTCCAATCTGATGGCCATTCTTGTGTTTTCCAAATTTGCTGGCATATGGCATGCATCACCTTGACAGCATCATCTTGCAAGATTTTAAACAGTTCAGCTGGGATACTGTCGTCTCCTGCTGCCTTGTTATTAGCAATGCTTCTTAAGGCCCATTCAACCTCACTCTTCAGGATGTCTGGCTCTAACTCACTGACCACACCGTCAAAGCTATCTCCAATATTATTATCCTTCCTATACAGATCTTCCGTATATTCTTGCCACCTTTTCTTGATCTCTTCTGCTTCTGTTAGGTCCTTACCATCTTTGTTTTTGATCATACCCATTTTTGCCTGGAATTTACCTCTGATCTTTATAATTTTCTGGAAGAGGTCTCTTGTCCTTCCTATTCTATTGTCTTCTTCCACTTCCGCACATTGCTTGTTTAAAAATAATTCCTTATCTCTTCTGCTAACCTCTGGAAGTTTGCATTTAATTGGGCCCTATCACTGTTGCCTTTTGTTTTCCTTCTTTCTTGGGCTACTTCCAGTGTCTCAGCAGACAGCCATCTTGCCTTCTTGGTTTTCTTTTTCTTTAGGACGTATTTTGTTGCCGCCTCCTGAACAATGTTGCGAACTTCTGTCCATAGTTCTTCTGGGACCCTATCTACTAAATCTAGTCCCTTAAATCTCTTCTTCACATCCACTGCATATTCCTTAGGAATATTAGTGAGCTCATATCTAACTGATCTGTGGGTCTTCCCTATTCTCTTTAGTCTGATTCTAAATTTTGCAATAAGAAGTTCGTGATCTGAACTACAGTCAGGTCCAGGTCTTGTTTTTACCGACTGTATAGATGTCCGCCACCTTTGGCTGCAAAGGGTGTAGTCAATCTGATTTCGGTGTCGATCATCTGGTGAAGTCCATGTATAAAGTCGTCTTTTAGGTTGTTGGAAGAGAGTGTTTGAGACAACTCACTGTGATGAGACAACTCATCACAGTTAGTTGTCTTGGCAAAATTCTATCAGCCTATGTCCTGCTTCATTTTGTCCTCCCAGACCATGCTTGCCTGTAATTCCAGGTGTCGTCTGACTACCCACCTTAGCATTCCAGTCTCCTGTAATGAAAATAACATCTCTTTTTGGTGTATTATCCAGTAGGTGCTGCAGATCCTCATAGAACTAATCTACTTCTGCTTCTTCAGCATCTGTGGTTGGGGCGTATATTTGGATCACTGTGATGTTAAATGGCTTACCCTGAATTCGAATTGAGATCATTCTATCGTTTTTTGGATTGTATCCAAGCACTGCTTTAGCCACTTTATTATTAATTATGAAGGCTACTCCATTTCTTCTGTGGTCCTCTTGTCCACAGTAGTAGATCTGGTAGTCATCTGATGTGAAGTGGCCCATTCCAGTCCATTTCAGTTCACTGACACCTAAAATGTCTATATTTAATCTTGACATCTCACCAATAACCACATCCAATTTGCCCTGGCTCATAGATCTTACATTCCAGGTTCCTATGGTGTGTTGATCTTTAGAACATCGGATTTGTCGTTCACCACCAGCACCGTCAGCCGCTAGCCGTCCTTTCCGCTTTGAGCTAGCTGCGTCATCACATCTGGGGCTAGTTGAACGTATCCTCTGTTCCTCCCCAGTAGCATTTTGACCATCTTCCGACCTGGGAGTCCCATCTTCCGATGGTATACCGACATATCTCTGGTTGTACTGATCCATTTAGTTTTCACGGCATGAATACTGGGGTGGGTTGCCATTACCTTCCCCAGGGATCGTATTTAGTCTGACCTCACTGCCACGACCTTCCCGTCTTGGGTGTCCCTTCACGGTTTAGCTCATGGTTTCATTGAGGTGCTCAAGCTCCAGCACCACGACAAGGTAACGATCTCCTTTGCTGGAGTAGGTGCCCTTAGAAACATCCAAATTCATATTCTTTGTAATTCTAATGTGATTGGGCTTTACTGATTTCATTTCCTTGAGCTAACTAATGCAATCAGGTTCAAAGTCCAATACAAAAGTTCAGTGAAATCTTATTGTTGAGGTCTTGAAACTTTGGATGAAATACATATAAATACATTGGTGAAAACGATCCACCAGCTAATTTGCAGCTGTGTGTGTCTTGCAGATTTTAGCTCAAATGGCTTTTCCTTCTCTGAATCTTGAATTTATTTAGGATAATAGCTACAGAGAGGACTCCACACATATAAAGGGGCAAGAGAAGTTTATTGCTAGTCCTGTCCTGGAGATTCAGCAATTCCTTGTCTCCAGCCTTTAGCATCTGAGTATTGAGTCACAACAACTGCATAGAAGAAGACTACAGATGTGTGCCTTGATGCATGTAGGGTCACATGTAAACTGAAGCCTTACATTGAATGAGTCAGATGGTTCAGCATAGATTAACAATCTCTTTCCATGTTAAATAAATGACCTTGTCACTGACTCAGGAAATAGTTTTTCCTAGTTCTGATAGCCTTGTTTAGTTGGAGGTGCCAGATAATGATGCAGAAACTTGGTGTATGCAAACCATGTAGTGTACTATTAAATAATAAATAAGCTAGTACTTGAACACAGGGCCAGAGTCTCGAAATCAATATGTTATCACTTTATTTCTTTTTTTATATTTCAAGCAATTTAATTAGGGACAGGCAGAATCTGCCTGTTGAACTCCAAATTAATTTGGATGCCCTTTTAAAACATTAGCAACTTTTGGATTCGGTAATTGGGTTTCTTATGTAAAGCAGAATTGGAATGAAGGCCCCCCCCCTTTTTTTTAAAATAAAAATAAAAATGAAGTATTTGCTTTTATTTCTTTGGGCTTCTTTATTTTGAGAGCATTGCAAAAGCTTTGCTTTTGTAAATGTGTTCCAATCATTGATTCTGAAATAAAACAACAGTATCATCCTCTTCTACCTTGCATTTTTTTTCTTTTAAGAACCAAGTTAATCATATTGTACTGGAAAACAAGTAAAGGTTTCCTAGGACAGCCTGGGTGTCAAATTGAGCCCGCCAAATGATGCAAGTCTAAGAAAAGATGCTGAAAAACTTTAAAATGCTGTAGGCTTCCCCTTTTTGTATCCATGCTGGTGCGGCAGTTCTCAATCAGTGAAACAAGAGTATAGCTCAGTGTTTCTCAACCTTGGGAACTTTAAGATGCGTGGAGTTGAAGTCCACACATCTTAAAGTTCCCAAGGTTGAGAAACACTGGTATAGCTAATCTGAACAAAAAACAAAGGACAGATCGAAACCAGTTCTCCCACACAAAACTTCCTCATTTTTCTTCAATAAAGATCACTAATCAGTCATCCTAGGATTCTTGTGAGCTTGTATAATTGTGAGTGAAGCCTGTCAGCCACGAACAAAATCCAACTTCTAGCACATCTTCAGAGCATCCTTTTTGCCCCCAGCTTTTGCCAACGCATTGTTAAAAACTGGATTGTGCATGTGACAGCGAACACACACAATAAGCTGTTGCCAGCTATGGATACGCATACATTTCATTTAGCAGTGTAACAACTGGATCCTGAAGCAATATTGACAATTACCTGGGTCATCCTTTCCTGTTATGGTGGCAGTTCCATGCCATGAAAGATAAGGGACCCCATAGTTAAAGCTATGTTTCAATGTACACCAAAGGATTCTATTATAAAGTTCTCTGGATATTTCAAGAGAGACTATTTCATTTTTGCATGAATTTGTCTCTGCATATGCCAAACCACTGCAATAAAACATATTTTCCCAGTATGTGTGATATTATTTGCAAAGAATGTTCCATAGGGCTGTGTAGTCTTTCACTATGCACCCTCTTCAAACTTCTCATATTAGTTCACAAAATTTTGACCTTTTCAGTGGTATTTACCTCCAAAAAGCGATGACAAGGGAGTTTAGGTATTATTACAATGAACCACTGACATGGGCTATTATCCTTAAATGTCAAACTTCATTCTGATGGATTTAATGTCATCAGGTGCAATGCAACTTTGTGTAATCTTTGCAATAATTTGGTGAAAGCCACAAGTTTAAATCTTAAATATTTTTATCAGGGATTCAGCAGAATCATTAGAATTGAAAAGTGTACCATCCTCTTTAAATAACTTCAGTAGTTAAATATTGTGAGATAATTTAAAGGTAAATAAAATATGGGAAGGTTATTCTCTTAGTTTAAATGAAGTGAAAAGCCAGATATGTCCCTAGATAAATAATATGGGTTATCAAATTCAGATGCTACATTTATTTGATTTGTTTAAAACAATTTTGTTAAGTGATGCTGCCATTAGTGATTTATTTGGCAAATCTTTTGCTTATTTTGATAATGGTAGGGGCTAAAAATATTTTTGCTTCATTGTAACGGTCAGAAGAAATTATTGGTTATTGTGGCCGCTGAGGCAAAATTGTGCTATGATTATATGCCCCACGTCTTCTGTATTAAATTCCCTTAAGGAGATGTTCTGAGATTCAGTTATTGGATTTTGAGGATAGAAGATGGAAACAAACAAATAAAATCCTCTCATACAGAATCTTCTGAGGAAGAATACTTTGTTGTCCCTTTCTGAGCATCTCAGAAGAGAAAGTTCTTCTATATTTTTCAGTGAAAATGTTATTTTTATTAAGAACAAAGGATGTTAGGATAATGCCCTAGCAGAGGTCTGCATACAAAATAAACAGAAAGAGAAAAAAAACCAGAATACCTACAACATTTTTGGGGCTTTAGAGGAAATCTTTAGGGCTTTAGAGGAAATTTTGAGTAAATAAGAGATAATAAAGAGCTTTGTAGTTGTTCAAAGTTATTACAACTAGTTAGGGGCTGAATATGGAGGATTTATATAAATGCAAAATATAGGCAAATTTATAATTAGCATTGTATAGGCAAGGACTTTGAATCATGCCCAAAAACCCTCTGTTGGTGATTGGCTGCTGTAAAAGCTTTCCAGAAATTAAAAAGAGTTGTTTTGTGAAGGAAAGATCAGATCATTATATGAACAAAGAATGACAATAATCCTTATGTTTTAAGAACAGTTGTAACACAAATTTTCAATATGGTATAACTCAGTTCCAAAATTTATATTACATAGAAGGTAAAGGTTTCCCCTGCACAGCCGTGTCTGACTCTAGGGGGCGGTGCTCATCTCTGTTTCTTAGCTGAAGAGCCAGCGCTGTCCGAAGACGCTTCTGTGGTCATGTGGCCGGCATGACAAGCGCGAAACGCTGTTACCTTCCACACAAAAGTGGTACCTATTTATCTACTTGCATTTGCATGCTTTCAAATTGCTAGGTTGGCAAGAGCTGGGGCGAGTGCAGGAGCTCACTCTGTCATGCAGGACTAGGGTCTCAAACCGCCGATCTTGCGACCTTCTGATCGACAAGCCTGGCGTCTTAACCGCTGAGCCATCGCGCCCCTTATATTGCATACATATCAACAAAATGAATACTGGATTAGCAATTTGCTTGCAACTCTTAACCATTGCCCCTTATTTGGAGGTTTGTATATTAGTCTGTGTGTGTTTGTACAGTTCAATTTTATACATACATACACATGTATGTAGTCACACATATATGCATGTGTGCAATATAAAACAAATACAAAATTAACTTTTGTAATTGTTTTACAAAAGTTAAGTTACTATTCTTTTAAATCCGGTTGCAAAATGAATTCATAGATAGAGAATAACAAACAGGCATCCGCTATAGACAATTTCTTCAGCCTATTCTATGTGGAGAAGATGTAAAATTTGCATTCACATGTATGTGAGTGTGTACACACACACACACACACACACACACACACACATATAAATTTACATCAGCTTTAAGAGCATTAAAAGCCCTTCTACATTCCTATTGAAATACAACATACATGTGTTTTCACTCAAAATGTCTCCTGAACAATTATTTACATCTAATTCCTTAGTAAGTTTCACAAGTTCTGATAAGATCTATGAACTTTCATACCAGCGCCTGATATGAAACAACAGCAGAGCTGTGATTCTATTAAGAGATATTACTTTGTAGTATATTATTATAATAATTCATAATTATGTTGAATAACCCCATGCTTGAAATTACCTTCCACTACATCAAACAAGACCTGTGTGCAATCTGGGGGTCCGTCTGGACTCATGGTGTTATGTAGAATTTTAGGGTTTAAGTGTAGGAAACCATGTTTTTCCTTTGTGCCAAAGGCATTTCCTTTGATGTGCAAAAACTAGCCTTTTCAGGGACAGTGATGAGAGCAATCAAACAACAGGACTGTATTCTGAAGTCCTTGAAAGAAACAAACCTGGGTGGGAAAGGAGGAGATGCAATATATTTTACAAAAGACAAAGGGGTTCCTGTGACCATCAGCTATCTCAAGACATAGATTTGCCACTTGAGGAATTTTATCTAAGGAGTCTTTTCTCACATCTAACAAAAACAAAGAAACCTTTATTGCACATCAGTGTTTTCTTGCTTTTTTGATACACTTATCATATATCAAATGCATGCTATCAATTTGTTTCTGTACCCTGTATAAAGACTTGACCCTCCCTCTTAATAAACACCTTTTTGCTTTGCCTGAAGTATTTGTGGTTCAAATTGTCAGGGAGCAAAAAGCCCCTTTGCAAAGGTATTGGGTGTTCCTCTCTCAAATTCAGGGTCTAGGTTCTTTCCAGCTCCACACCAACTCAGGTGCCTGAGTTTTGGGGCAACAATGGCTCTTGTTCAAAGAACAGGTTGCGGCTGTGTCCAGGAGGGCCCTTAGACCACTGTGTGTTGTGCATCAGTTGCGCCCATTCCTGCACTGGGAGGCCCTGTACACGGTCACTCATGCTTTAGTCATTTCTTGTATGGATTAATGCTGTGTGCTGTACATGGGGATGCCCTTGAAGAGTATTCGGAAGCTTCAACTGGTTCAAAATGCACACAGTTATGTGTGCTCACAATCTGCATATGCTATACCTCTGCTCCGCGAGCTCCATTGGCTGCCAGTTTGCTTCCGGGTTCAATTCAAGGAGCTGGTAATGACCTATAAAGCCCTACATAGTGTGGGGCTGGGTTAGTTGAGAGACCGCCTCTCTCCAATTACATCTACCCGTCCCATCACATCTGGCAGAAGTGGCGAATTGCAGGTCCCATTAGCCAGGGAGTGTTGTCTGGCAGGTCCACGGAAGAGAGCCTTTTCTGCTGTGGCACCTGCCCTGTGGAGCATCATCCCCACACAGGTCAGATTGGCCCCAACCCTGCTGGGTTTTTATAAGGCCCTGAAGACAAATTTTTGCCAATGGCCCGGGGGCCTGGGTGTGTGGTGGAGTTGGTGCAGTGGCTGTACTGATTGTTTTAATGGGATTGTGATGTTTTTTATATGCTTTTATACTGCTTTTTCTTGTTTTCAAATTGTTGTATTGTTCTTGTTTGTTGCTTTTATATTTGCTTTAATTGTTTGTAAGCAGCCCAGAGTTATATATAGGAGATGGGCAGCTAGATACATTTGAATAATAAATAAATAAACAAATAAATAAACAAACTACAATATCAGTTGATGAAACCATCAACTTTTTTGTGGAAAAAAAAAGAAATCTTTAAAAAAGTTTCTTAACAATTGGCATCTCTCTCTAAATTCAGCCTACGGCTGACTATACTACTTGGAAGCATTTGAAATATGTTACTATATTCAGTGCTTGAAAATAAAATGTCTGAACACCTGTTAAATGTGTCCACAGGCAATGCATAATATTATTGATCGCACATTTGGTTGGCAATTTATTGCCTAGAATAGGAATCCAAGGCTGTTAACTATGACTTTCTAACTGCAGAAGAGGACAAGAGAAGTTATGCATTAATTAACAAAAAAAGAGGATATTTTTGAACTTTTACTTTATTAAAAAGATAATTAATCACAAGTGAATACTATTTTGAAGGGAAAACAACAACAATGAAAATATTTTCTGCTTTAGGTTTAATTTCCCATCTGGTCTCACAATTTTGTAATGGAATAAAGTGACAAAGGAGGCTTTCCATTATTCTTCTACAGAAATATCTTTTTATTCCTAGTTTTTTTAGTAAGTCATTTTTTGTAGAATTCCAGAATTCAAACAGTCACAGCTTATCACGTCCTTATATATGTACTAATTCTTGGGTAAACTCTGTTCTTATTTATTTGTGTGTGATTCTGCTGACCTGAAAATATCTATTGCAGGTGAAATCATAGAGATATGTAAAGTTGCATCAATGGAATAGTAAGATAAGCAAGACGACAACATTAGGTATCTTTATTTGCTGCATACCCTAAAAGGGGAAAAATGGATCTGTTTTCATAGGTGTTGGTGGGGCAAATGACCAAATGTGCATTATGAAGTCATGACACAAACTATGTGACTTGCATCCATATTGGGATCCAAGTACTAAAGGGCAGAGTTTACATTATGATGTCACTATGAGTGTTTTGTTATTTTTTGTCACTGTGGCTAGCAGGGGACACCTATGCTTGTTTTGATTTGAGTCCAGAACACAGGCTACCAAAGAAAGAAAAGCAAAGGAGTCACTTCAACACATCTCATGCACAACACAAGAATAGCAAAAATACTCTTCTCTGGCAGCTGACTTGAGGCTTCTTCCTAATGCATATCCATAGTATAGCCTTTTTTCCTTTTGTTTCAGCTCAACAAAAGAAGCAACCTAGTTTTTGCATTTGGCATCCTGAAAGCTTAACGGCATGGTAGCCCTATGTATAAAGCACATGCATACTGCCCACTTTTGTATTTGGCAACTTGCCAAAAGAGGACAATTGAACAACCAGAAAACACAAACAGCAACATTATATTTAAAACATTGTGAGCATGTGCTTACGTGACTTTCCATAACCTTTCTCCCCATTCCACCCCTCTCCCCAGCTCCTGACAATGATGGCAAGAACAGAACCACCCTTGCTGTTTTATTACCAATGTTCTAAGTACTTATGATAAATTTCCTGTATTTAACAGAACCAGACCTTTCATGTATGCTACATACTTCTGCCAAAAGCTCCAGGATATAAAAACTTTAACGCAAGTGTTAGTGTGTTCTAGTTATTTAACCTAAGCCCAAAATATACACAATAAAGAAGACTGACTGTTTTTGCATTTGTTGCTCTGGTATTTTAAAATGTCATGGTTCTCAGAATGTAGTGTAGTAATAAAATATTAGCAAAGTAGAAGACATGACGGATATCATGCAAAACATACATTCAACTGAAAACAGTTCTAAACAGAATGACATTTGTTGCTTTCATAAACATATGTGCAGAGGTTCAGGACTGGTGTGGATCCACCTCCACAAAGAGTCCATTCTTTTTGTACACCAGCAATATTGTTATAACACACATAGATAGTAGTGAGAGAGCCAGTTTGGTCTAGTGGTTAAGGCCCCAGGCTAGAAACCAGGAGTCTGTGAGTTCTATTCCCGCCTTAGGCATGAAAGCCGGCTGGGTGACCTTGGGCCAGTCACTCTCTCTCAGCCCACGATGTCAGGCTTGGGCGTCAAGCCGGTCAGTTAATTACTGTCACAACCAACAGATCAACATTTGGTTGATCTGAAAAAGCGGACCCTGAACCTGCAGGAAAAACGCTACAAAGAAAAAAAAAAACCTCATAGACCAGAGCTTTCCAAACTGTGTGTCGCCACACAAAAGTGTGTCGCCACACACAGCGTGGTGTGTCGCCACACACAGTGTGGTGTATCGCCACACCACCCGGAGGCGGCGGCGCGCACGTGCACGGCGGCCGCCCTGCACGTGCATGCCACCGCACGCCCCCGCGCCGCCACACGCGCCCCCACGCCGCCCCCGTGCACACGCGTGCTGCCGCACGCCCCCCCGCGCCATCACCGTGCGCGCGCGCGCGCGGCCGCACGCCCCCCCCACCATCGCCGTGCGCACGCGCGCCACCGCACGCCCCCCGCACCATCGCCGTGCGCGTGCGCGCCGCCGCTGCCACTGGTGTGTCGCCAGCGGCAGCACTTTGGAAAGCCCTGTCATAGACAGTAGTGTATTGAAGGATTTTGTATGCAAAGGAAACTTGGTCTTGGGCCATTTATCATTCTAAAGGTTAAGGTCAACACCTTGAATATAAGAGTTAAAAATGCCAATGTCTGGCCTCCATTTTTTCAAAAATAATATTAATGAAAGAAGATATTATACCTGTACTCATCCTGGGTAAACCGTGGAATTACTGAGGGTTGCAATACGGAAATTTCTACAGTGGTGGTATTAGACTTCACAGGGTCACCATCATCATAGGCAATGACCACAAGCTGTTAAGCACACAAACACAATGACTGAACATGCGCATTTCAATTCAATAATTTTAGGGATTGGGGTTTTTTTGAGTAATCTTAAGGATTACCAAAAAAAGGTAACAAATGTAAAAAAATAAAACATGCACAATAGATCCAAAAGAACTAACACATTAAAAAAAAACTGACATTTTTTTTCCTACTCAAAAGTGCAAATAACTATAAAGCTCAATTATATAAATATTTTCAACCACCACATTTTAAAAGTGTATTTTGTTAGGGAAAATTAAGTAGAACAAATCACTGTTAGAGATGTGCAGGCATCTCATGATAAATTTTTTTAGTCCTACTGAATTTTTTTCTAGTTCTATCAAAATTATTTAGATATTTCTTCTCAGCATAATTGGAAGACCTGAAAGACCAGATTCGGGATACATTGTCATGGAGAAAATCTATCTATGAGGTCGCTAGAAGGTGAAAATGACTTGGTGGCACATAATCAATCAATCAATCAATCAATCTCAGCATATACCTAAATAAAATGTTGCTGCATATACAATACCATTGGGCTCATACGTTTCCCATACTGTTTACTTTTACATGAAATGAAAAGCATTTTGGTGTAGACTCTCTGATAAAAAAGCTCCTAATTATGCATGTTTCTATGGCCAACTTTGATCTTGCTGGCAGAAGTATCCATTAAAAGGAATCCCACACAGAACAGTTCTAACAAAAGAAGTACAGAAAGGGGGGTGGCTTTTTTTTTAATGATGCTATCTCCTTCCACACTTCATTTCCAGAGGATCAGGGAAGCCTCTGAAGCATGTGGGAAGTTGCAAGGAAGGGAAGAATTGGCAAAATCCACCAGCAAGATAATCCATGGAGTTTTGAATTAGTTCATCAAGATTTCTCTATTTCTGTGAAAATTGAATCTGCTGAGATCAGTGAAGGACATTCTGCCTTCTTGTACATTATTTTAATAATTTAATTTAATCCTGTCAATATTTAACCAAAGGAAAGCTTCACTTTGTTCAGTTACTTACTCTGGTAAATAGGTTTAGAATGGCATCCTACATTATCAAAAAGGACATGTCTGCAATCCTGCTGGAATAATATCATTCATTCATTCATTCATTCATTCATTCATTCATTCATTCATTCATTCATTCATTCATTCATTCATAGCTTCATGGGTTATAATTTCTTATACATATATAAACAAATAAACTAGAAAACCATTGTTTAAAGTTATAAAACACAGATGGTGTTCTCTAATAAAACTGATAAATGTTCTAAAACTAATCAGAACCATTGATATACCTTTTTTCATTGATGGCATGTTTTTTAATTAAGAGAAGGTAAAATTAAAATGAACTGTTTTAACAAAATATATAAGACCAGAAACTTAATCATCATAAAGCAAACATGTCCTTCCTTCAGAAAAAAAAATGAGGCAACCTTGTTTCCTAAATTAAGTTGGAATTGATTTTCTGTAAGTATTGGTCTAAATCTGAACTTTTAAAGATTCACCATCATCTAAACTCATAAAAAGCTGAACTGAAAACACTGTTACTGTAATGGTTCTACTTCACAAACAATTTCAGATACCGCATATTTATTTATTTATTTTATTTATCCTATTTCTTCCCCGCCCATCTCGTATTACAATGACTCTGGGAGGTTTACAAGCAGTTAAAAATAAAAGAATTAAAATATCATTAAAATAAATACAATATAAATACATAAATATAAAAATGCAAGATATAAAATATAGAGTCCAAGATGGTGGATAGAGGTGTCATCATTGGGCCCCTCAAGGTGCCAGCCACCCCCATGATTGACTATCCCCCTCCAAACGAGGTGGCACAACCAAGTCTTAATTAATATATTAATTAATAGCAATTTTCACAATTTTATGCATGTTTATTACTGCATAAAATGTCACAGACTCTGTTAGAGTAAAGAAACAGGATATTTCAATAACATTCTGAAGCTGGAGACATCATTATGGGGAAATGTCCCCTTCGGGATGGAAGAGGTTATATCTACAGTGGCTGGGGAATTCTGGAACTTGAAGTCCACACATCTTAAGTTTGCTGAGGTTGAGAAACACTGTTCCAGCCTGTTTAGGAAGCATCTTTTATTTATCCTCCCACAATAAGAGAAGAAATATTTTCATAAAGGAAACCAGCATGTAATTCATGAAGCTGGATGGTTTAATACAGTAATACATTTTTTTTCTAGATATACAGGTAGTCCTTGAGTTATGACCATTTGTTCAGTGACCTTTCGAAGTTACGGCGGCACTGAACAAATGGTACTTACAGTACTTACGCCCAGTCCCTGAAGTTACGGCTCTTACAGTGCCCCCGCAGTCACATGACCAAAATTTGGGTGCTTGGCAGCCTGCCTGCACTTACCACTGCAGGGGAACTTCAACGGCCCCCCTGCCTATCTCCTCCCCCATCTCTGCCCTTTTGGCCAGCAGCCTTCCTCGGTGGCGGCACCAGGGCTGAAGTAGAGGCCTGGGGCCTCCAGCAGTCTCAGCCGGCTGCCATTGCCCCTAGGCCTACTTCAGCCCCAGCACCGCCACTGCTGAGGAGTACAGCCTCAAGCCCTGCAAGGCAGCTGCTGGCTGTGCCAGACCTTCTTCCTGAGGCCACTCAGGCCACTTTCCAAATAGCGCACCCTGTTCTCACGATGCTTCAGAAAGCCTTCGGAAAGCTATTTGGAGAACGGCGGGAGCAGCCTTGGGAAGAAGGTCTGGCATGGCCAGCAGCTGCCTCGCATAGGGCCTTGTCAGCAGCGGGAGGAAGATGGGACGGCTAAGGTCAGCTGGGTTCGGCAGGGCTTGTGGGGCGCAGGGTGGCGGGGGCAGCGGGGGCTTTGCGCTGTGGTGCTGAGGTGGCTGGCCACAGCACAGAGGGGGCACTCCTTGGCAGCGATGGTGCTGGGGCTGAAGTTGAGGCCCAGAGGTGGTGGTGGCTCGCTGAGACTGCTGAAGGTCCCAGACCTCTACTTTAGCCCCAGTGCCACTGTTGCTGCCACTACCACCGAGGAGTGCCACTGTGCAGGGTGGTTAGGGCAGAGGTTGGGGGCAGTTAGGCGGGTGAGGGGAGTTCAAGAGGAGGCATTCCCTTACCTTGCTAAGGCTCAGGGCTGGAAGAGACCAAGCTGGGAATGGCTTGGATCAGGGTGGGTCTTCACCTAATGACTGGTGGGATTCGGTTAACAACGGCAACGGGGCATGCTGGGATTGCCGTCAGTAAGCGATGAGGTCATGTGATGTTTCGCCTAATGACTGCATTGCTTAGCGATGAAAATTCTGGTCCCAATTACTGTCGTTACTCAAGGACTACCTGTATTTTATTAGCATAGTTCATATTAAGAACAAAAGAGAACAAAACTTCAGTGAAACATGTGGAAGTATTCAGCCCAAAGTATACTTATTTAAATGTTAATTTCATTTCTGGTTAAATTATTGCAATTAATCTGGAAATGTGAAACAAAGTATATCAACATATATTAAATGTTGGATATGAATGATATGTTACAGAGCAAATTTTGTGTAGTGTCACTATAATGGCATTATTATGCAACAGATTAAAATAGCATTTACCAATCTGCCATCCTGTAGGTAGATTGGCTCTGCTGCCTGTGAAACATAGAAGTTGCAATCCAAACACACTGGAAGACTCCAGGAAGGCTGTCTTAAACATACTGAAATCTGTATGCATACAATTACCTTAAATAATGTACTAGGTTCTTCATTAAGATTCACTCGGGTTACTACACGTCCAGATTCTTCTTCAACATCAAAGATACTTGCACTATATGGGAACTGGACAACATCCACTTTATATCGTACATGACTTGCTGGTGTCCCCTATAAAAAATATGTACATTTTAAATTGTAGATGGCTTAGCTTAGACAGTAAGAATGAAATATTCAAACAGATCCTCACATTACCTCCTGGGGCATTGTTTCTAAAATATCCCTACATTTTATTGTGTTTTAAATATACTAGGCAACCATTTCTGTGCAAAACATTAAAAAATATTGTAAAGTTGTATACTTTTGTAATATAAAGGAATACTTTTCATATTAAAAAATATAAATGCATGTTAACATCTTTATAAATACTCTCAAGAGGAAGTTTTTCTTTAGAACAATTTGGCTATCAAACCAAAACCTTTTCCTAAGACTAAATTCAGACTCTGAACTTATGAAAAAAAGGGAAAGGTTCCCCCAGCACATTTGTGCAGTCGTGTCCGACTCTAGGGGCCGGAGCTCATCTCCATTTCTTAGCCAAAGAGCCAGTGTTGTCCGAAGACGCTTCCATGGTCATGTGGCCACATGACGCGCGTGGAACTCTGTTACCTACCCACTGAAGTGGTACCTATTCATCTACTTGCATTTGCATGCTTTCAAATTGCTAGGTTGGCAAGAGCTTGGGTGAGTGCGGGAGCTCACTCTGCACGCAGGGTTAGGGATTAGAACCTCCAAACCTGCGATCTTCTGATCGACAAGCCTGGCATCTTACCTGCTGAGCCACCACGCCCCGTAGAACTTATGAAACACAAGCTATTTCCCCCCCCCCCCTTAATTAGACATTATATCATAAATGTTATCACATTGTATTGTGGCTATATATATATATATATATATATATATATATACATACATACATACATACATTCATACATACACATACACATACACATACACATACACACACACACATATATATACATATACATATACATCATATACATATACATATACATATACATATACATATACATATACATATACATATACATATACATATACATATACATAGTGGCAAAATAGTGTGTGTCTGGCCCAAGGTCACCCAGCTGGCTTTGTGCCTAAGGCGGGACTAGAACTCATGGTCTCCCGGTTTCTAGCCTGATGCCTTGACCACTACACAAAACTGTCTCTCTTATTTATTTATTTTTCAATTTATATGGCTGCCCCCATCTCAAATACATGACTCTGTGTGGCTTAGAACTATTGCAAAACTTTATAAAAAGAGAAATATAAAAAACATATTTAAAAAAAACATAAAAACCATCTTGCTTCTGTTGTAAACATCAACCAATTTATCACATTAATTTAGGGAGAGGACTTATACCCCCATGGCACAGAAACACTTAGGACATAGCTTTCCAAACTGTGTGTCGGGACACGTTAGTGTGTCAGCTGCAGTGTCTGGGTGTGTCGCGGCTCCGAGCCCTGCCAGGATTCCGTGCAGGTCCTAGTGCCTGCCTTGTGCCCTGCTGTAAGAGTGTGTCACGAAATGATGCATGTCTAAAAAGTGTGTCACCAACATGAAAAGTTTGGAAAGCTCTGACTTAGGATATGCAATTAAATGAAGTACAACAAAGAGACTTCATGGCCTCATTTGTGTTGGCAGATGTCAGAAAATAATACTTTTGATTCAAAGACCGCCTTTAAGGTAGGAAGGAGGAAGGTTGAGGATGACATTCCTCACTTCAGGAAATGGTTACTGGACTGTCCTTGTAGCAGGACATGAAAATGATCCCTTAGCTATCATTGCTTCTGTAGCTAGCATTAACCATAGTAAATGGGTGCTTAGATGTTGTATTAAACCAGGGCTTTCCAAAGTGCCGCCGCTGGCGACACACCCGGCGGCGGCGGCAGCGGCGGCGGCACGCGCGCGCACGGCGACGGCACGCGGGGGCATGCGGCGACGTGCGCGCACGGCGGCGGCGCGGGGGGGCGTGCGGCGGCACGGGCGGCGTGCGGCGGCGTGCGCGCGCACGGTGACTGCGTGGGAGGGTCGTGCGGCGGTGCGGGGGGCGTGCGGCGGCGCGGGGGGCGTGCGGCGGCGCGGGGGGCGTGTGGCGGCGCGCGCGTGCATGGCGGCCGCCGTGCACGCGCGCGCCGCCACTTCCGGGTGGTGTGGCGACACACCACGCTGTGTGTGGCGACACACTTTTGTGTCGCGACACACAGTTTGGAAAGCTCTGTATTAAACTATATCTAAAACAACAGTGAAAATATAGGGGAAACCAATGTTTCAGAAAAGAGGAGGATAGGAGACAACACATGTGCCTGAAGTGGGCTTATTGTGAACCACAGGCTGAAAATTCAACAGCCATGGTTAGAAAAACGTTCTTTCTTTCTACTTCCTCTTCTCTCAAGCATGAATTCCTTAGTTCCTCTTCAGTATTAATTGTACCAAACTATTTAAAGCTTAGGCAAAGCATTAATAGGTTTATTAGTAAACAAAATAATAAAAACAGGAATACCTTTGCACTTGTCAGATGCAATTGTAGCCTTTTAATGAAATTATAGCCTGTCCTGTTCCGACTAAGACTGGACATGGAAGCGTTACTGAAAAACAACTTTATTTACACAGTTACAAGAGCAGCCCAATTTATAATGTCCTCTTCTTCTTCTGCAGGCTGTACCACAACCAGTTCAGAGAACGTCCCCGGCCTAGCCGGGAGGACCAGGGAGGGTGCAGGTGCTGAGGAAGCGGCGACCACTGGCGGTGAACTGGAGGTAACAGGCGAGACGACCGCGGGCGTGGAGTTAGCTTGGCTGTCGGGGCTGGAGGTAGACCAGGACCCGAGAAAGGCCACCCACTGGTGACCGGCATCAGTGGGGCTTGGTTGCTGCTCTTGGCTGGTGGAAGTCTGGGTAGACCGGGGCCCGAGAAAAGCCACCCACTGGTGACTGGCGTCGGTAGGGCTTGGTTGCTGCTCTGGGATGGTGGGAGTCTGGGTAGACCGGGGCCCGACAAAGGCAACCCACTGTTGACCAGCGTCGGCTGGGCTTGACTGCTGGTCCGGGCTCGTG
The DNA here is from genome assembly GCA_023362775.1 of Charina bottae. NCBI lineage: Eukaryota > Metazoa > Chordata > Lepidosauria > Squamata > Charinaidae > Charina > Charina bottae. The sequence goes on along the minus strand of JALMGJ010000044.1, from coordinate 2,226,365 downwards.
GCCGTCTGGGTAGACCGGGGCCTGACAAAGGCAACCCACTGTTGGCCGGCGTCGGCTGGGCTTGGTTGCTGGTCTGGGCTAGTGGCCGTATGGGTAGACCGGGGCCCGACAAAGGCAACCCACTGGTGACCGGCGTCGGCTGGGTCCGGGGCAGGGGGCAATGGAGCAGCGGTAGCTCGGGCGGTTGGGAGAGAAGCAGGCAAAGCGGCGGCGCTTACCCCGGTGCTGGTTTCTTCCACAGGAAGCAAGAAGGGCTCTGAAGAGCGTTCCGGGACTGGACTCTTGCAGGGTGGAGGCGCGACGACAGGCGGAGATTCGGGCACGAGGCTTGGCACGGCAGCAAGGTAAGATGGTGATATGAGGCTTGGCGTGGCGGCGGGGCAAGGCGCGGAATCGGGATCCGGTGCGGCAGCAGAGCTGGACTCGTAGGCGACGTCCGGTGCGGCAGCAAGGCAGGGCTCTGGAGCGAGGTTCGTGGTGGTAGCTAGGCGAGGCTCGGGAGCAGGGTCCGGCGCGGGGTCTGGAGGCTTCTGCGTACAGCTGCTAGAACGGTTGTCTCTGGCAATGGAGGTAAGTTGCGCCGGTCTTTTATTTCATTTTTCACGCCTTTGGAAAGCAGGGGCCAATCGGGCTTCGCGTTGTTCGGCCCGCCTCTCTGCTCTCCTTTGGCGTGCGCTGATTGGTGGAGGCGTCCTTCCTTCTAAGCCTCTGTCAATCAGCGTCTCTGTTTCTTCCACAGGGTTCGCGCCAAGCCTGCTGCCTCCGGGGGCTGTCTCCTCTACCGAATCGGACTCTTCCGGATCGGACGGCAGACCGGTAAGTGGCCCGCCTCGTGGCCCAACTCTCACATAGCCTTTAATTCTTCAATGCATGGGATGCATTGAAAAACAAAACAAAACTGGAATGTTTTGAGACTATTTAAGACAGTGCCCTATCTTGCCCTCAAGATTAGATGACTGAGAACTTACTAAAGTTTATTTCTATTTTATACTCTTATTTTTATCATTCCAGATTGAATTTAAGATGAATTTGATCTACCTGCTTTATTTATTTTAAGATTAATTATCCAGTTTTTATCATTCTTATTCCCATTGCATAGGATAGACAAATTTCAATTTTTAGCATTGCTTCTGTCTTGCAGGAATATGTGCTTGAACTGAACTTTTAACTTTCATCTTCACAATTTGAATACATTGTTATATCTGACAACACTTAGCACCTTATTCTCTTTCTTTTGGCTGAGTGAAAATACATATGCAAAATTGTATTTATAGCCTGATGAAGGAAAAAAGGAAGGGACTCAGTTGAAAGGAATAATGGGAGATGGTAGAACACACGATCTGTCTGCCTCTTTCTTTTGGCCTTTCTTCCAGCCTCAATATCTCTGGCTGGTCTCCCAGTTTACTCTTAGAAATACTGTTGCTAAATGCTAGATCAGTCTTTAATAATATAAAAATGTTCCATATTTTGATCCAGGTTGATGAAAACCCAAGGAATGAATTGGGTGATTACTTTCAGCAGCATCCACCTAATTATTCAGTTTCACACTATCTAAAAGAATTCCATTTCTTTCTCCAGGTGTTTGGTGAACAATTAGAGGTTCTTCTATTGTATGAATTTATCTGTTTCCCAGGACTGACACTGAATATCACCCAAAGTACTTTCATGCTGAGTCTGCCTTGACAAAGGGAGTTCAGGATTTCAAGGCTATTATAGCAATTGTAGGACTGTCCCAAAATGTTGCTGGCAATGTACATTATTGACTTGATTTTCTTAATAAGACAAGAGAAGGATAGTCCACAAATGGAGGATATAATTTCTGATCTGTATTATGGTCACATTGCTTTTTAATAAAATTTCAACTGATAGCATAAATTATTCTTCCATGGATCTATAATGATGGATTTTCTCCAGTAGGCTACAGAGTTCTGAACAGCCATTAGGGAGTATCTGTTAGGTACTTCCTGTTGAAATGTGTCAAAATATGGAATGCAGAAGTGACCGTGATTTGATGCAATTACTATTAAGCACTCTCTTCTACTGAACAGTGTTTAGTAAGCTTCTCTGTATTCTGAGGAACTGAGGAGAATGGAACAACTAGGAAGATAGCTACACTACAACAGGTTGGAAATTTGCAGTGAGTTTAATTGAACCAGCCACAGTACTCAGTACTCACTCAGCAATTATGATATTGGTGGGTTTTTTTTTTTTTTTTTTGGTTACTGCTGCATCTGGAGATACGATTTTAAGAACACATAAAAGGCCTATTGTAAAATGTTTTGAAAGTATTTGGAAGATAAAATTGCACATGTCCATTGTGACTTCAAGACAATAATTGGTTCAGGTCAGTGTACTGGAGTATACAAAGCTCTGTCTGATTCTCTGTATCAAATTAATTTTGAGGTTTGGGGTTGGAAGAATGTTTGCAGACAAGTGCAGTCTTATTTTTGCCAAATCAACACTTATTCCTCTGGCGTCATTACATCAAGCAGTGAAAGACTCTTAAGATGACTCCAGAAGATAATTAATATGTCCACTGAAATGCAGGGATCTCATGGGCTTTAAAGGAGATAGTGGATCACTTACTTGTAAGGAAACCTTCTTTGGACTTGGAACAGCTTAATAATAATCAGCTAGTCTCCAGCATTCCTTCTTGGGCAAGATGCTCAAGCAAAAAAATGTTATATACAGTATATTGTACTGTACTGTACTGTAAGGTAAAGGTAAAGGTTCCCCCCGCACATTTGTGCAGTCGTGTCCGACTCTAGGAGCCGGTGCTCATCTCCGTTTGTTAGACAAAGAGCCAGCGTCGTCTGAAGACGCTTCCACGGTCATGTGGCCGCATGACACGCGTGGAACGTACTGTACTGTATTATATTTTTCCATTTTATATCTGGTTTTCACACTAAGGCAACATTGGTTGACTTGAGGGATGACATGTTAGGAAGTCAGGAAGAATGCAATTCTACTTTTCCTTCCCAGTCTCTTAACTTCTTTATATATCATTGATTATGGTATCCTTCTAGATTGGTTTGCAGTGGTGGAAACAGGAGAAATGAAGTTACAGTCATCCACTGTTTAGAAACTTAAGGTCATACTGTGCAGGACTGCTCTCAAGTGTTTCTAATTACAGTATGCTGGAAGTCCAACAGGGCTCTGTTTTATCCAATGCAACTCATTACCTGCATCAAATCCCTTTGAAATGCCATCTAGACCTTATGATGAAGGACATTCAATATTTTCATAAAATTCAAGGGAAGTCTTAGAAATACAAAATTAGTGCCTGACTGTGATAATAAACTGAGGGCCAATAACTTGAAATCCAAATTGAGAGAAGATGAAGAGGTATTCATTCTGCACTAGCAGGGGTGCAATTTCCGTATAGGAACAAGCTCATTGACTGGTGTGATTTTTAATCCATATTTATTGCTAGAAGCATATGTTTCTTTAGTAACTTAAAAAGCATGATGTGCTTTTTATCAGCTTAGCTTGGTCTGCTAACTGCAAGCACACCTGATGGAGCTAATTTGGTATCATTTATCCACGCCTTTTATCCTTCAGGTTAGACTACTGTGATAGGCTATATAGGAGCCTATTTGAAAGAAGTTCAGGAAGTACAGAACTGTGACTGCTAGTGACTGATTATATCTGTGCTGTGCCCTTTTGATTTATTCACAATTCGTTTCTGCCTCCAGTTCAAAGGGTTTTTTCTGAGCTACACTGACCTGCATGGCTTAGGAATAGGATCTTCTTCCCACTGGATAGGAAGAGGGGGTATGGGGAGGTGGTTTGCTTGGGTTTTGCTGTAGTTCAACATGGGGAGCTGCTGAGTTTGGAGCTGCCGGAGGGGTGGTGGTGGATATGTTGGGGGTGATAAGTGTGATGTGTGGGTGTGGTGAGTGAGTGAAGGCATGAGTTCCTTACCCTGAGAGGGGGGAGAAGGGGTGGGAGAGGGTTGGGGAGATGAGAAGGCAGACAGGAATATTGAGACAGTGACAAACAGGCCACACTCAGGCACATGAGGTCCATTGTTTGAGAGCAGTCCCTCTGTCCAGCCCTCAGTCCCACACTTAATGCCTGATTACCGGATCCTTGGGGTTTTTGACTCTGTTGCTTGTGAATGCCAGGTTGGTCTGCAGTAAGTCTTCTTTCATCCATGATTTGATTGTGAATGAGGTGGCCAATCTGGCAAGTATAACCAAGATGTGGGTGGACCCAGAGGGGAGTGTTCCCCTCTCGGAACTCTGCCCACCCAGGTTTCAAACTTTGCATCAACTGAGAGTCCAGGGCAGGGTGGGATGGAGTGGCTGTTGTCATCTTTGAGTCATTGAGGGCTCTACAGATAACCAGGTATGAATCTCTCTTCTTAAAACTTGGCGTTAAGGAAACGTTGGGATCGTTACTGGTGTGCTGCACTCCCTGCTGCCCAGCATCATCTCTGTCTGATTTGCTAGATTCCATGGCTGGGTTGGCAATAGAGACTGTAAGTTCTTGGGGATTTCAATTTGCAGTCTGGCAACATTGAATCCAGGGCAGCTCAGGAGTTTATGGCCTCCATGGCAACCATGGAGCTGTCCATCAAACACCCAACACATACTAGTGATTGCACTTTAGATCTGGTTTTTCTCTGGGTGCAGTTTGATGTGCTCTGATATTGGACGTGGGAAGAGTTCATCTGGGGGGCTGCCTAAGGACTCGACACTTTCTTCCCTTCTGTTTAACATCTACATGAAACTGCTGGGTGAGGTCTTCAGATGGTTAGGGGTCCTTATATCCTTATATTGGCACCAACAATATAAGGATGATATCCAGCTGCACATCTTGACCCTGGACTAGCCAAATTAAGCCATCAATGTCCTGTCCCAGTCTCTGGAGCCTATGTGGGTCTAGATGGGGAGGAACAGACTCAGGCTCAATTCTGCCTTCTCTGTTGCAGCATCTGCCCTCTGGAATGATATTTCCCTAGATATTCATTTAGCTCCCACTCTGATGAGGTTCTAGAAGTCTTTAAAAACCTGGCTGTTGTCCCAGACCTTTGGGTAGGGTGTTTGTGGAGCCCTGAGTTGTTTGTTGGAAAGCTTGCCTGGGTACTTGGATTTTTTGTTTTTAAAAAGTGTTTGAAAAATTTTGTAGATGGTAACCTAAGATGAAAGGAACAGTTCCTTGAGAAAATCTTCTTATGGTGACATCCAGTGATAGCACTAGAACACTCTTCCTAGAAAGATTCACCTGATTTCTAATGCATTGTTCTTTTGGCACTAGTTAAACAGTGGAGTTTTGGGAGCTTTCAAATGTTCAACATTTTCCAGTGCAGGCATAGAATGAGAATTTAAAGCAGGGACATTTGGCCATGTACACACTTTTGGCTAAGATCAAGTGTAAGGTGTAGTATCACTTGTACTCAATTTTTTGTGGGTGCAGTGGAAAGGGGACAAACTGTGATTCATTGCCAGCATCTCATTTCAACCCCCAGATTGAAAAGGGCTGAAATGTTTGAGTCCATTTGCTTGCACTGAATGTGTTATGGGCAGTTTTATTTGTCAGCTTGGGGGTGGAGAGTTTCAAGGTTTTCAAAATCACATATCTTTTTAAAGCCACGAGCCTCACAAAGTGAGGTGATTTTACTACTGGGGAAGAAGGAACAAAATAGGGCCAATTTAGCGCTTTAACTCCTCAATCCTGCCCCGCTAACATGCAGTTCCAAAAATGTGAGTTTTGCCTACTCTGGTAATATCACCAAATCACCAGCTATACCACCTGAAGTCCTCAAGAAGAACGGAAAGTTATAATTCAGTCTCCAGACTGAAAATTTTTGCCCAGCCTTGTTTTAAATGCTCTGAATCCTCCTTCAGTGGGTTCTAAATTACTTAATGATTGCCAAGGAATCCATATTTAGGTAGAAAGTGAGGAACAAGCAAGACCAACATAATAAGAAGTGGACCATAGAACAGAGGTCAAAAAACCATACTTAAGATACCGAGGACAGATAAAACATCTGAAAAAGCTGTTTCTAAGTAATTATGTAGACTGGAGAGTAAGGAAGGAAGTGAACAGCCAATGCTTAAATAATACGTAAACCTTGGCACTACTGAATCAATATACCCAGTTAAATGTTCTATACAGTATAATTGAGGGATCATGCTGATCTTTACAATTTCTACTTGCTTTCAGGTCTGAAATTGCATTAATCAGTAAACATTAAAAAGCCAAAAGGGAAAATAATATTGCAGCTATGCTGGAAACAAGGATGCAGAAGTAAAATGGCATTCAGGTTTCCTTAATATCTTAGCCCCAGGATTATTTACTTTTAAATAAAGCAAGAAAATTATGTATGCTCTTGTTGATTGTCCTAATGGCTCAATTTCACCACCTGCTAATAGAGTGCTATTGAATTACTATTCTGAAGTTTAAGCTTTTTGATAACATTAGGTAGAGTTAAACGGTATCCTTCAGTAGCATTATACTGCTTCAATAAACATGAACTGTCTACAGTAAATAAGCTCGAGAAATCTGTTTTCCTCTTAAAACAATAAAAGATATAAATCAGAGTAAAATGAAATCTAATGTGGAGGGAAGTCTAGATGAGATACAAGAAGAAAACAGAAAGGGCCACTTTGGTTATCCTCAAACTGATTGGATCAAGAAGATATTACTTGGTAGTACAATTATGGTGCCTCCCAATCACTAGTTCTCATCTAAAAACCATATATCAAGAGATAATATTTGATTTGATCATCAATGGAATGTTAAAGATGTCCATAAATCTCTGCCAAAAGCTTGGATTTAATGACAGAAGCGGGGGGGGGGGGGAATCACTTTTTCATTATAGGTTTGGGCTTCTTCTGCTACCTAAGCAGAGCCTGTGGCCACTGTACTTTTACAGCATTATTAGTCTAGAAAAATAACGTATCCTAATTGTGAGGAGGTGGGAGCCAGTGGTTCTCAGGCCATATATGGCATTTATGTAAACAGAGAAGCGCTTGGCTTCAAGGCTACTAAGCATAGTGCCAGCAGTCTACAAATATAAAAGCCATTTGAACTATCTCACTGGAAGCGGACAATTAACTTTTTTGTGTGGCTTAGTTTTTTTTGCAGTAAAGACTCTCGATAAGAATCTGGCCGAGTCATGTCCGTGAGCCTTCTGCCAAAACTAGCCAAGGAGTTGAGATAAGTCACAAACTGTCAGGAGATTGGTGGTTTCTGCCCAATCCTTGTCAGAGGAGCCAGATATTAATATGTGCAAGGAATACAGTGATGACCATACTGAGCAATTCTATAAACAGATCGCTGTGTGGAATAATTCTATAGATTACAGTTCAGGAAATAGTTTAAAGCCAATCCTACAAAATTCTACTTTAGAGGGAAAAAAAAGCATATTATCTGCTATTTCTGCTAGTGGAATCTATCCTGAGAAATCATAATACCATAATACCCATCCTTAAAAAACTAATTCCCCCATATCACACTCATAAGTCTCAATGTGCTTGGCAACGCCTTCCTGGATGCCCATAATTTTTTCTGTTTACATGATTTTATGTTATTAGAATATTCAGTTTAAAAGTAGAAGGGAAGCTGGCATGTAGGCTTCATCCTGTGTTATCCTGCATTGTGACTACATATCAACCCTGCCCCCCCCCCAGCCATCTTAGCAAAAAAAAAAAATGGTGGGTGACTGCAATTTTGTCTGGATGCATGCTTGCTTGCTCAGAGAAAAGAGAAAGATAAGTGGTAGAGAACCTTCCAGAAGGTTAGAGTGAATGAGGCAAAAGCAAGCCCCCTTGTTTGCGTTCTGATCAATGTATGTTTATATAACCAGTTTGGTCTAGTGGTTAAGGCAACGGGCTAGAAACCAGGAGTCTGTGAGTTTCAGTCCTGCCTTAGGCATGAAAGCCGGCTGGGTGACCCTGAGCCAATCACATTCTCTCAGCCCTAGGAAGGAGCCAATGGCAAACCAGGAGACTGAGAGTTCTAGTCCCGCCTTAGGCATGAAAGCTGGCTGGGTGACCTTGGGTCAGCCACTCTCTCTCAGCCCAACTCACCTCACAGGGTTGTTGTTGTGGGGAAAATAGGAGGAGGAAGGAGTACTAGGTATGTTCGCCGCCTTGAGTTATTTATAAAAATAATAAAGGCGGGATATAAATAAATAAATAAATAAATAAATAAATAAATAAATGTTGAACGTAATTTGGCAGCCATTTTGTGAAAGTGCCTATGACATGTTTTCAAATTTCCAAATGTCAAATGTTCCAGATGTGCCCTTTGTTCCAAAAACCTTGGAGAATCTTTGCTGATTCACATCACCAGCTTAAAAATATACTAAAAACAACCAGCAATGTAATCAATTCAGAGTAGGCCTTTGACCCCATCCATAAATTCACTTGCCCCCACCTTCTGAAATGTACAATAGATATTTAGAAAGATATACAGTGATCATGAAGCTATGGTAACTCGATCCACTGGGAAGAAATCACTAAATTGAAATGTCTGTCTATTGGGGAACATTAGGAAATACCCCTCTCTTTGAAGCTGGCTTAGATCCTTCATTTAGCTGATAAGGATATCAGACTTCCTATAAATACTGTATATACCATAAATGTGGCATTCTCCCACTAGCAATCAATCATGAAAACATACATTGTAACAATTATTAATATTAACCTTTCTGACAAGCTAACATAAATGTTGCTTTTTAAAAATTCAAAATACTATATATTTGACTATTTATATTCTTCAGTACCTTGACAAGGAAGCCAAAAGTTAGCATTAAGAGCTCTTTCAATTCAGTGTCAGTATTTGAAAACTGTACGCCAAAAAGAGATGTTATTTTATTACAGGAGACTGGAATGCTAAGGTGGGTAGTCAGACGACACCTGGAATTACAGGCAAGCTTGGTCTGGGAGGACAAAATGAAGCAGGACATAGGCTGATAGAATTTTGCCAAGACAATTCACTGTGCATAACAAACACTCTCTTCCAACAACCTAAAAGACGACTTTATACATGGACTTCACCAGATGGTCGACACCGAAATCAGATTGACTACATCCTTTGCAGCCAAAGGTGGCGGACATCTATACAGTCGGTAAAAACAAGACCTGGAGCTGACTGTAGTTCAGATCACGAACTTCTTATTGCAAAATTTAGAATCAGACTAAAGAGAATAGGGAAGACCCACAGATCAGTTAGATATGAGCTCACTAATATTCCTAAGGCATATGCAGTGGAGGTGAAGAATAGATTTAAGGGACTAGATTTAGTAGATAGGGTCCCGGAAGAGCTATGGGCAGAAGTTCGCAACATTGTTCAGGAGGCGTCCCAAAAAACGTCCCAAAGAAAAAGAAAACCAAGAAGGCAAGATGGCTGTCTGCTGAGACACTGGAAGTAGCCCAAGAAAGAAGGAAAGCAAAAGGCAACAGTGATAGGGGAAGATATGCACAATTAAATGCAAAATTCCAGAGGTTAGCCAGAAGAGATAAGGAATTATTTTTAAACAAGCAATGTGCGGAAGTGGAAGAAGATAATAAAATAGGAAGGACAAGAGACCTCTTCCAGAAAATTAGAAACATCGGAGGTAAATTCCAGGCAAAAATGGGTATGATCAAAAACAAAGATGGAAAGGACCTAACAGAAGCAAAAGAGATCAAGAAAAGGTGGCAAGAATATACAGAAGATCTGTACAGGAAGGATAATAATATCAGGGATAGCTTTGACGGTGTGGTCAGTGAGTTAGAGCCAGACATCCTGAAGAGTGAGGTTGAATGGGCCTTAAGAAGCATTGCTAATAACAAGGCAGCAGGAGACGACGGTATCCCAGCTGAACTGTTTAAAATCTTGCAAGATGATGCTGTCAAGGTGATGCATGCCATATGCCAGCAAATTTGGAAAACACAAGAATGGCCGTCAGATTGGAAAAAATCAACTTATATCCCCATACCAAAAAAGGGAAGCACTAAAGAATGTTCAAACTATCGAACAGTGGCACTTATTTCACACGCCAGTAAGGTAATGCTCAAGATCTTGCAAGGTAGACTCCAGCAATTCATGGAGCGAGAATTGCCAGATGTACAAGCTGGGTTTAGAAAAGGCAGAGGAACTAGAGACCAAATTGCCAATATCCACTGGATAATGGAGAAAGCCAGGGAGTTTCAGAAAAATGTCTATTTTTGTTTTATTGACTATTCTAAAGCCTTTCACTGTGTGGATCATAACAAATTGTGGCAAGTTCTTGGTGGTATGGGGATACCAAGTCATCTTGTCTGCCTCCTGAGGAATCTGTATAACGACCAAGTAGCAACGGTAAGAACAGATCACGGAACAACGGACTGTTTTAAGACTGAGAAAGGAGTACGACAGGGCTGTATACTCTCACCCTACCTATTCAACCTGTACGCAGAACACATCATGCGACGTGCTGGGCTTGAGGAATCCAAGGCTGGAGTTAAAATCGCTGGAAGAAACATTAACAATCTCAGATATGCAGATGATACCACTTTGATGGCTGAAAGCGAGGAGGAGCTGAGCAGCCTTATGATGAAGGTGAAAGAAGAGAGTGCAAAAGCTGGGTTGCAGTTAAACCTCAAAAAAACCAAGATTATGGCAACGAGCTTGATTGATGAGTGGCAAATAGAGGGAGAAAAAGTGGAGGCAGTGACAGACTTTGTATTTCTAGGCGCAAAGATTACTGCAGATGCTGACTGCAGCCAGGAAATCAGAGGACATCTACTTCTTGGGAGGAGAGCAATGGCAAATCTTGATAAAATAGTTAAGAGCAGAGACATCACACTGACAACAAAGGTCCGCATAGTTAAAGCAATGGTATTCCCTGTAGTAACCTATGGCTGTGAGAGCTGGACCATAAGGAAGGCTGAGCGAAGGAAGATAGATGCTTTTGAACTGTGGTGTTGGAGGAAAATTCTGAGGGTGCCTTGGACTGCAAGAAGATCAAACCAGTCCATACTCCAGGAAATAAAGCCAGACTGCTCACTTGAGGGAATGATATTAAAGGCAAAACTGAAGTACTTTGGCCACATAATGAGAAGACAGGATACCCTGGAGAAGAAGCTGATGCTAGGGAAAGTGGAAGGCAAAAGGAAGAGGGGCCGACCAAGGGCAAGATGGATGGATGATATTCTGGAGGTGACGGACTCGACCGTGGGGGAGGTGGGGATGGTGACGGCCGACAGGAAGCTCTGGCGTGGGCTGGTCCATGAAGTCACGAACGAATAAACAACAAATAACCTAAGTGGAACTGAAGTAGGAGCATTTCAGCAACATATTAACCCCAATAAGAAAAAAATCATCCAACACACTACTAATTTTAAAAATGTGAATTCGATAAACATTTTGTAGGGATCCTTAACTCCATATTATAATTTTATATTATATTTTATATTATATAATATTATAAGAGTCGGAAGCGACTGATCGAATAAACAACAAATTTGAAAAGTGAACATCCTTGGGAAGAAAATACCTGATCGCATGCAGTTGTCAAAACTTGCATTTCTTTTTTAAGAGTTTAATGAGGTTTTTTCTACAGGTATAGTTCATGCTGGAAGATTTAAAGAAATGGCAAAACACAGAAATAATAACCCTTCAAAATATTTATTTCCTCCTGAAACTACAGTTATTTGGCTTAGTTGTTTAGCTATTTGAAATGTGTTTCTTGCTTATCCTTGTTTCATCTGCATGCTGAACCCTGATAAAGATTTCTAACAGCAATCATTCCATAAAAAAAAAAAAAAAACCTGGGCCAGGGAGTGGGGGAAGTGATGGTGGTGGGAGAAAGATTTGCACTGTAGCTTAGCAATCTTGGAAACAATAATTGAAGTGCAGCTTCAAGATAGGCTAGTATAAAAGTGACTGCTGTGAAATACATATGCAGTAATCATTTCTATTGTTCAGAGGATTAAGTCCATTTATGTGGCTTTAAAAGAAATCCTTCTTGCGTGAAAAGTATTAAGAAAACCTTTCTTTGCTTACCGGAGGGTCCTGATCCTCTGCTTCCACTGTTGTGATAATGGTCCCCTTGATTGCATCAGGAGCAACCATGCCCCTGTACAGAGTTTTGCTAAATACTGGGGAGTAATCATTCATATCCTGCAAAACATTAATTAAAAAAATATTCTCAAATCTAGAATGAAATTATAAACACACAAACTTTTTTTTTAATCAAGCTCTTTTAATCACCCCCACCCCCCAAACAGCCCATTTGCCAGTACCCATTGTCTGGATTCTCAATTTTGCAACTGTTTGTGCTCCATCCTGGCACTCAAGAGGAAATTTGCAGGCAAATATTAACCTGTACAGAATTGCCAGAAAACCCTTTGTCTCTTTCATCAAAACAATATGGTTGCTCAAACAAATAGGATTGCATCAATTTTTGCAGATGTTTCATCTCAAATAACATCCTAGATTACAGCTTTAATTAACTAAATAAACCAGATGAGCGACACTTATAAGTCATGTGAGAAAAAATAAGACCACTTATTCAGCATCCACTTCAAATTCTGAAGTCTCTTCAACCAATTGCTTTATATAGTTTTGAACACATTTACTGGGAGGGGTAACTATTATTTTAGGAGAGATAAGATTAAAAAAGATCTACCAAGATGATAAGAGATAAGAAAACCAAATCTATTGACAAACAGTTAAAAGACCTGGGTATATTCAGTGTAGAGAAAATATGACCTACAGGAGACATAATAGCAATCTTCAAATACCTGGGAGGTTGTTACAGAGATTTATTCCCTGTTGCCCTAGAGACAGGACCAGAGCCAATGGGTTAAAACTACAAGGAAGTAGTTTCTACCTAGATATCAAAAGGAACTTCCTGATTGTTCAAGATGTCACTTAGTGGAATAAGGTGCTACATGTAGTGGTGAGTTCTCTTTTATTGAAGGACTTCGAATATAGACTGGATGGTCATCTGCCAGAAATGCTGTAATGGCTCCTATACTAAACAGGGAACTAGATGACCTCTAAGATGATGATGATGAAGAAGTTAATTACATTAATTTATATAACCACCCATCTCACAATTGCAACTGTGACTCTAGGGGATGCACATAAGGGTTAAAACCAAACCAAACCTGATCAGAAAAATAATGAAATTACTGGTGGCTGAAGATAAACCCAACTCTAATAATAGAAAAGACAAATTCACAGTGACAAGCTCACCTAACTTCCAGACCCCATGCCCAAGGGGACATCCAAGTCTTCAAGGGCTTCTGAAATGCTAGCAGAGTCAGGGCTCCACAAATCTCAGGGAATATGGTGTTCCAAAGGGTAGGCATTGCAACAGGGAAGGCACTTTTCCTGGGTCCCACCAGATGTCACCGTTTAATAGATGGGACCCAGAACATGCCCATCCTGCTGAATCTAGTGGGATGAATACAGATAACCAGAGACAAGTGGTCCTGCAAATAGATACCTTCTAACTCTATGAACTTTGGTTCTGCATAAAATGGAGAAGATTCAGCTACAGCAAGGTGGAGCATGCTACTGTTTTATACAGATGTTCAATTGTTTGCCAGGCCAAGGCATGAAATTCTACTTCTGGTTTGTTATTTGGGAGGTCTGCTGTACAACAGAAAGGAATTAATACACACACACACACAGTGCCTTGGTGGGTAGGAGATTAAGTATTTTTATTTTTATTTTATTTTTATTTTATTTTATAGTGGTATTTATACCCCGCCTATCCCCTCCCTAACGGAGGACTCTAGGCGGCCCAAGTAAGTGGGCATACACTCTTAATATGTATTCCCTGACATATTTACCACCAACAGTCACACATTTCCTAGATCCCACTGGATAATCCTGCCTAGGAAAAATGTTAGGCCCTAAATAGTCAAAATCAGTATGCTTTTATAAAACCCTTTCATGTGGGTCCCCCCTGACTCAATTTGTTTTTGTCTTTTCTTCTCTTGTTCTCTAATGGGCTTCTGGGTATAGACATTCAATGCCCACTTTATCAATCTTTCTACAGCTAATTAAGGGCAGATGCAACCTGATAATGGTAAATTAACAACCTTAGCTAATTGACTTCCATCTGTAGTATAAGATTGGCCCTTGTCTATGAAGGTTCTCAGTCATCCAGGTGGAATTGTCTGTAGCTTGAATCATGTCAACTGGATTTCTATTTTCTCAGTGGAAACGTTTCGCTCCTTATCCAAGGAGCTACTTCAGTCTGAGCAAAGTTAGTAAGGGAATCCTAAATATGTTTCTAGGTAGCTGTGTGACCTTACACCTGGGGCTAGGTCATGGTTATATTGAGATGTTATTAAAAGGACTTAAAATAACATCTCAATATAACCATGACCTAGCCCCAGGTGTAAGGTCACACAGCTACCTAGAAAGATATTTAGGATTCCCTTACTAACTTTGCTCAGACTGAAGAAGCTCCTTGGATAAGGAGCGAAACGTTTCCACTGAGAAAATAGAAATCCAGTTGACATGATTCAAGCTACAGACAAGATTGGCCCTTGCATCCAGGATTCCATGAATTTATTCACTTGAGCCATGAGTAGGGGCAAAGCAGAGAGATTTGTGAATAAACTTAACTATGATAAAACTCTGTTGGATGTAATAGCTCCAATTATAAATTTCTTTTTCCCCCATTGATGTTTTGTTTATATATTATAAGCCAAAGGTCAGAAGTTGAGGAAGCCAAGGAAATGAATTTTTTAAAACTTTTTTCAAAAGCTGTTAAAAATTATGAGTACAAGTGTTACCTGATTTTGCTTGAGTTGCTTAAGTCTGCTTTAGAAGGTTGTAGTCTGTTACAATCTCATCTGAATCCTCTGAGTCAGAGACTGAAGAGGCAGTCAGACACCAGACAGACTATCAACCTGCAGAGCCAACAGGCAATCAAACACCTACAGCAGCTTCAGGAGACCATGACCCCCAGCAAGTGCAATGCGATTCAGGTAATGAGGGGCCAGATTCTAGCATAGCATCTAACCTAAGATCATGTCAGTACTTACAAAGGGATGAGCACAGGTGACCAGTGTGTCTCCTTGAGAGGAGAAGATAGCAACATTCCTTGCCCTCTGTGGGAAACAACTCAGACTCCTGATGTGCAATCACTCTTTCTCTTCAGTCAGACCCTAGCGTTGACGTTTGGACAGGCTCATAGAATTTTCTGGAACTTGAAGCCTGGACTATGATGGACACCTCCTATGGCTCAGCCTCTGCCTTTCCCTGCTAACAGATCACCATGACTCATGTTACACCGCAAGTTTGAACTTTCTAAGTCTTAAGTGTTTTCTGGCTAATTACTCAACTGATTCCCGGTTGTGACCAGAAAGTTTACAACATTGTGGTAGACACTTTCAAACTTGTATTTGCCTGGCTTTGTTTCTCATTGCTGGGAAGGATACAGTCCTATCCTTTTTACTAGGAATAACTCTCATTGAACTCTATTTGATTAACATCTGGATACTGCACTATGCAAGCAGCAATTCATCCAGACATTCTACTGAGAAAGCAATAACTGGTCACTTTCTTTCCTATGGGCAGGTCTTCCTAGACATGCACATACACAATTGAATTGAATTTATATATACAAGTTAAAGCATAAAAATATACTGACAAGCAGATAGAAAGAGCAGATTTTTTTTAAAAAAAACCCTTTCCTACTGCCCTGTGTCTGTCTAATGTCTTTTAGACCTACTGTTACCACAAGTGCTGTAATAGCACAATGGCTATAATTCTTGCTTTGTATGTAGAATGATGTGGCTTAAAAGACAGTGTTCTGTGCTGCCAATTACATATACATAGTCAGCTTCTGCTACAAAGACAAGGAATTTATTGCAGTCATAAATATTTCACTGAAGTAACACAATGTTAATGCATCTGCACAGAAAATAGGAACAAGAGCTTAGTTTTGCAAGAGTCTGCAGAGACAACTCTCATATTCAGGGAGAATAGTCAATTTCCAATCAAAAGTTCCAGGTAATCCAATGGATAGTCACAGGGAATCAGAACCTTGTTTGCCAGAACAAGCCAATCAAGCCAGGATTTATTTTATAGAGCCTGGCTACCAGCTTGACAAATTTGCCCAATCGTACTTCTTTCTTTCAAAATTTGTGATGTGTTGCTGGGCTCAGGACCTTGCTTAGCTCAAGCTCTCAGTCAGCTGACTCAGTTGCCCCTGTCTCTCCTCATGTGTATTCTTTTCAGTTAATTCTTGTAATGCTGGCTGACACAGAGTCTGGTCAAGCTCTTCAGTCTCTGAATCTGAAGATTCAGAATGATCCATAACACACAGCAGAAACGTTTTAAATTACTTGTTTTTTCCTTCCCTTTCTTCCAACTTTCAGTCTTTTTTTTTTAAAAAAAAGTCCAGATGATTCCCCTCTGTGGAGAGACATCAGACAGTAGAAATGGCTGTACAAACGAGTTTTAAAATATAAAGCTAAAACACAGGTCTAGAGGGGGAGAAAAAAGGGGGGTGAAGGCATTAAGTAGATATAGAGGAGCATAGGGTTAGTGTAACTGGAAATGCATTACTCTAGTAAATTAAAATTGAAGGCTAGTTTGTAATACCCATCATCATCCGGCGAATTTTAAGTGCTGCCGCACAGAATCTGGCAACATTGTATGTTGTGGTAGGGTTGATGTCTGACAGCAGCAGGGAGGTATAAAATTGTCCTGAGCGCCCCGGATATTTGTACAACAATGGTGTAATGAGACTGGTTCGAATGTCTCTATAAAACAGGCACTGAAGGAGCACATGCTCTGTTGTTTCTATGTGGCCAGAGTCACAGGGGCACTGTCTCTCCTGATAAGGGATCTTTCGATATCGGCCTTCGAGGACAGCAGATGGGAGGGCATGACATTGTGCCAATGTAAAAGCTCTCCGATGGTTGGGTACCTCTAGTTTAGATAGGTATAAGTATCTAACTAACTAACATGGGGGAGGCACAATACCTACTGGATTCATTGGCAATAAAGGTTGGGGAGCTGGCTAGATCCAATTGGTGCTCTGTGTCTATTACCCATTGTTTGATGAGTGCTTTGGCCTGATCGTAACCCATGCTGAGTAGCAGCCCTGGAGAGAAGCCCAGGGATGAGATTTTGTTTGTCACTGCTTGTTTCCATTTGGATTGGAAGTCATCGCTCAAAGTTAATGGGACAAGGCCAAGGGGAAAAAGGGATAGTCTGAGCCAATAATTGAGTATGACCACCCACTCCCTTGCCTCTATTTTCATGAATCCTGTCTCTAGTCTCAGGGTGGCATTAGAGACGCATTTTGGTACTTGAAGGGCCGATCTTAAGAATTTTGATTGCACAAGTTCTAATGGGGTAAAGTTGGAGAAGGGGCCTAGTTGGGCTCCATACAGGAGTTGTGCTACTGGCTTGGCTTCAAATAGTTTGAGTGCTGCAGGTATGAAGTGGCCACCCCTTGACTTATTTTAAAATGGCATTTGAGCTCCTTTGTGCAGTCTCAGCTACGTAGTCCCCATGGGCTTTTCTGCTATTGTCAGAATGGAGGACTACTCCCAGATATTTGAAACATGGGACCTGCTCAATTTTATGGCCATCTATGTTCCAGGAGTGTTGTTCTTGGATCTTTTGGCAAATGCCATGATTTTGGTTTTCTGGTAGTTGAGTTGCAGCTGGTCTTCGTTGCAATAGTGTGTTAATGCTCTCAGTGCTCTTTTAAGGCCAATAGGTGTTCTTGACAATAGTGCTGCATCATCTGCATAGAGTAGAGTGAAAATATGTCTTCCCGCAAGTTTTGGGGGGATTTCACTAGAAGTCCAGAGCAATGGTAATCTCTCCAGAGAATACTGGAATTTCACGAGAGGTCCAGGATGATAGCTATTCAGCCACTTTAGAGGCCCAAGGTGCAGGCAGCTTCAAGAGCTTCACAGCTTCACATGGGCACATAGCACCAAGATGAGAGTAGCAGCAGAAGAAAACGATCTATTATAATCTCCAGCACACACTTGACCACAGGTCCAAACATCAGATTTCCACCTTCAGGGTACAAAAATAACTATAGTGCAGGTTGTCTGGGAAAGCAATGCAGGATACAGCAGGGCTAGGATAAAAAAAAGTTTTCTATTCCTAGACAGGATCTAGGAATAGGAAATAATGTGGAAAGGCCCAATGACTACTCTATTTTAAGGGAAATTATCTTAAGACAAAACAAAGCAAAAACAGCTAGTCTATCTTTCAAGGCAATATAGCATTTTTAGGTACACTTTTTTTTTAATCCATTCAATCGTGTCTGATTCTCGGAGACTGCCTGGACAAGTCCTGGCAGTTTTCTTGGCAGGTTTTTTTCAGAAGTGATTTGCCATTGCCTCCTTCCTAGGGCTGAGAGAGAGTGACTGACCCAAGGTCACCCAGCTGGCTTTGTGCCTAAGGCGGGACTAGAACTCACGGTCTCCAGGTTTCTAGCCTGATGCCTTAACCACTACACGAAACTGTCTCTCCTTAGGTGCAGTAATAGGATCAAAAATATATTTTGAATAAGTATGTTTTTATATTTGTGCATGGCATGTATTCAAGACATATGATAAAACTTTTCAGAAGGAAAATAATACCTAGGCCTGTCAGACATTGCTATGTTCCTTTATTTTTTCTTGATTGTTTCCAGTTAAAAGATGACAAAATTCAGAACACCTAAACATTTATGTAATGTTCTGCAAGTCCTTAGTGTTCTGAAAAGGGGCTTTAACTAGAAATGCCAAGAAGAGAAATGATAGAGAACATTCCCTGATAAGGATGATACAAAATAGCCTTGTCTATAGGAAATGACTAGAATGGTTATGCTTACTTTTTCATGGTAAATAGATCAATAGCAACAAGACAAATATAAATACAATGTCACTTAGAAAGCCTAAGAGATGAATAGTTTTGTACTGAAGGCACATTTTGGAGCTGAGACAAATCTTAATTCAAGAATCTGGCATAGGAGCAAGTTGTAGAGTTAGCAACATAAAATGGTTTTCTCATCCATTCTGAAGTCTTTGAAATAGCAACTACATCTCTCCAGAAAGATTAGATTCAAAACATATTTAGCCTGGAATTCTAAACAATCCAACTTGAAAATAAATCCCATTGGCTCTGAGTTGGGTCTGCACAATAGTCTTTCATTGTCTCCAGGGATATTTTTCATACTACGAACTTTGTGTTTATAGCAGGTCAGTTAAAGACGCAACAGTTGCATTCCACACAACTTGCTAAGCTTGGTTAGTGTTAATTTTGGATTGTTTTTTTTTTTGGAAAGTAAATGTTTGGCCCCAATTACGCAGTGGATTCTCCAGCAAAGGAGATTGTTACCTTGTCGTGGTGCTGGAGCTTGAGCACCTCAATGAAACCATGAGCTAAACCGTGAAGGGACACCCAAGACGGGAAGGTCGTGGCAGAGAGGTCAGACTAAATACAATCCCTGGGGAAGGTAATGGCAACCCACCCCAGTATTCTTGCCATGAAAACAAAATGGATCAGTACAACCAGAGATATGTCGGTATACCATCGGAAGATGGGACTCCCAGGTCGGAAGATGGTAAAAATGCTTCTGGGGAGGAACAGAGGATAAGTTCAACTAGCCTCAGATGTGATGACGCAGCTAGCTCAAAGCTGAAAGGACGGCTAGCGGCCGACGGTGCTGGTGGTGAACGACGAATCCGATGTTCTAAAGATCAACACACCATAGGAACCTGGAATGTAAGATCTATGAGCCAGGGCAAATTGGATGTGGTTATTGGTGAGATGTCAAGATTAAATATAGACATTTTAGGTGTCAGTGAACTGAAATGGACTGGAATGGGCCACTTCACATCAGATGACCACCAGATCTACTACTGTGGACAAGAGGACCACAGAAGAAATGGAGTACCCTTCATATTTAATAATAAAGTGGCTAAAGCAGTGCTTTGATACAATCCAAAAAATGATAGATCATTCTTTGATCTCAATTCGAATTCAGAGTAAGCCATTTAACATCACAGTGATCCAAATATACGCCCCAACCACAGATGCTGAAGAAGCAGAAGTAGATCAGTTCTATGAGGATCTGCAGCACCTACTGGATAATACACCAAAAAGAGATGTTATTTTCATTACAGGAGACTGGAATGCTAAAGTGGGTAGTCAGACGACACCTGGAATTACAGGCAAGCATGGTCTGGGACAACAAAATGAAGCAGGACATAAGCTGATAGAATTTTGCCAAGACAACTCACTGTGCATAACAAACACTCTCTTCCAACAACCTAAAAGACGACTTTAAACATGGACTTCACCAGATGGTCGACATCGAAATCAGATTGACTACATCCTTTGCAGCCAAAGGTGGCGGACATCTATACAGTCAGTAAAAACAAGACCTGGAGCTGACTGTAGTTCAGATCACGAACTTCTTATTGCAAAATTTAGAATCAGACTAAAGAGAATAGGGAAGACCCACAGATCAGTTAGATATGAGCTCACTAATATTCCTAAGGAAAATGCAGTGGAGGTGAAGAATAGATTTAAGGGACTAGATTTAGTAGATAGGGTCCCGGAAGAACTATGGACAGAAGTTCGCAACATTGTTCAGGAGGCGGCAACAAAAAACGTCCCAAAGAAAAAGAAAACCAAGAAGGCAAGATGGTTGTCTGCTGAGACACTGGAAGTAGCCCAAGAAAGAAAGAAAGCAAAAGGCAACAGTGATAGGGGGAGATATGCCCAATTAAATTCAAAATTCCAGATGTTAGCCAGAAGAGATAAGGAATTATTTTTAAACAAGCAATGTGCGGAAGTGGACGAAGACAATAGAATAGGAAGGACAAGAGACCTCTTCCAGAAAATTAGAAACATCGGAGGTAAATTCCAGGCAAAAATGGGTATGATCAAAAACAAAGATGGTATGGACCTAACAGAAGCAGAAGAGATCAAGAAAAGGTGGCAAGAATATACAGAAGATCTGTACAGGAAGGATAATAATATTGGAGATAGCTTTGACGGTGTGGTCAAGTGAGTTAGAGCCAGACATCCTGAAGAGTGAGGTTGAATGGGCATTAAGAAGCATTGCTAATAACAAGGCAGCAGGAAACGACGGTATCCCAGCTGAACTGTTTAAAATCTTGCAAGATGATGCTGTCAAGGTGATGCATGCCATATGCCAGCAAATTTGGAAAACACAAGAATGGCCATCAGATTGGAAAAAATCAACTTATATCCCCATACCAAAAAAGGGAAGCACTAAAGATTGTTCAAACTATCGAACAGTGGCACTTATTTCACATGCCAGTAAGGTAATGCTCAAGATCTTGAAAGGTAAAAAAATAAAGGAAACTCCAGCAATTCATGGAGCGAGAATTGCCAGATGTACAAGCTGGGTTTAGAAAAGGCAGAGGAACTAGAGACCAAATTGCCAATGTCCACTGGATAATGGAGAAAACCAGGGAGTTTCTGAAAAACATCTATTTCTGTTTTATTGACTATTCTAAAGCCTTTGACTGTGTGGATCATAACAAATTGTGGCTAGTTCTTGGTGGTATGGGGATACCAAGTCATCTTGTCTGCCTCCTGAGGAATCTGTATAACGACCAAGTAGCAACGGTAAGAACAGAGCACGGAACAACGGACTGGTTTAAGATTGGGAAAGGAGTGTGGCAGGGCTGTATACTCTCACCCTACCTATTCAACCTGTATGCAGAACACATCATGCGACATTCTGGGCTTGAGGAATCCAAGGCTGGAGTTAAAATCGCTGGAAGAAACATTAACAATCTCAGATATGCAGATGATACCACTTTGATGGCTGAAAGCGAGGAGGAGTTGAGGAGCCTTATGATGAAGGTGAAAGAAGAAAGTGCAAAAGCTGGGTTGCAGTTAAATCTCAAAAAAACCAAGATTATGGCAACCAGCTTGATTGATAACTGGCAAATAGAGGGAGAAAAAGTGGAGGCAGTGATAGACTTTGTATTTCTAGGCGCAAAGATTACTGCAGATGCTGACTGCAGCCAAATCTTGATAAAATAGTTAAGAGCAGAGACATCACACTGACAACAGAGGTCTGCATAGTTAAAGCAATGGTATTCCCTGTAGTAACCTATGGCTGTGAGAGCTGGACCATAAGGAAGGCTGAGCGAAGGAAGATAGATGCTTTTGAACTGTGGTGTTGGAGGAAAATTCTGAGACTGCAAGAAGATCAAACCAGTCCATACTCCAGGAAATAAAGCCAGACTGCTCACTTGAGGGAATGATATTAAAGGCAGAACTGAAGTACTTTGGAAGAAGCTGATGCTAGGGAAAGTGGAAGGCCAAAGGAAGAGGGGCCGACCAAGGGTAAGATGGATGGATGATATTATGGAGGTGACAGACTCAACCATGGGGGAGCTGGGGATGGTGACGGCCGACAGGAAGCTCTGTTGTGGGCTGGTCCATGAAGTCACGAAGAGTCGGATGCAACTGAACGAATAAACAAGAAAACGCAGTGGATTAAAGACCAGATGCTACTTGTGATTTACAAAGAAATTGCTTATAGTTGTAGATTATGTATAAATGAGTAGAATGAAGCATGGTTATCCTTTACTGAAACTGTTTAAAATTTTATGGAGGTATAGAGTCAGACACGGCTGCACAAATGTGCGGGGGGAACCTTTACCTTTTATATATGTATGAGAAATCTTTATACACATTTTATTGCTGTTGTTGTATTGCCCTTTTTCTTCTCTTTTCTCTTCTATTTCCTTCTTATACAAGAAAAAAAGGAAAAAAAATTATTAAATAAATCAGGGCAACCCCTACCAAGTCACTTCTTGGATTTTGTGGTTTAGCATGTTGTGAGAATCCAGAAAATTACTTAGTTTATGGATTAATATATTAAGTGTGAATCCAAACTATAAACTGGATCGATTTGGTAATTGAGTTCCTCAAGTTTAAGTCTGGAATTGTTGAAGTAACCTAGGGAGTTGCCTTCTTCTGTTTTTGTAGTCATAATCTTCAAAGACTTTTTGAAAAATGGCTTAACTAATTCCAAGGTTGGTCGCATCAATACGAAAGACTTGGCTTATGTGGGTTTCAGAAGATAAAACTTTAGAAGACTGTGGGAATAATTCCAGCTAACAGTGTGGGATTGAAGAATAGTTTCCCCTTCCCACCCCTTTTTTTAATTAGCTATATGCAGTGTATTAGCATTAGCCTACTGCCTTTTCTCAGCATTTTTGTAAAACTTGACAGCAATATATTGTAGCACATTCCCCAGTATGCTGAGTGGTAGGAAGTTACAGGTACAACACTATTGAAGATTTAAATAAAACAGTGCTGGAGATTTAACAGTGCTTTTCTAAGACTTGCTTTGTTTAAAATCGTACAAGCGAAGCATAAATTGAAGCATTCCCAGAGGGCAGAAATCCATTACACTACGTATAATTCCCTCTGTGGAAGAAATTGTATACTGAAAGCATTTTTAGACAACTCTTAGGCTTTCCCCCCCAAACCTTTACAGCCGTGTTTTTTCTCTCTCTCTCTCTCTTATACTCACAACTGACAGGCCTCAAACAGGGTTCTGCAATCAGTTGTTAAGACTGAGTAACAAATCACATGACAAAGAAAAAATAACCCAAAACTCAGATAACAAATCTACACACACACAAAGTCTCTAATGCATCTCAACAAATGTATGTAGAGGGCAGTGTCTGGTGAGAGAATGGGAGATTAATATTCTTATGTTAACTTTAAAAAAAAGTCTTGATTTTCCATGAGATCGATAGATCCATGTTAAAAAACACATCTTAGCCTTTTAGTTGGGGTAGAACTCACACCCTGATTGACATATACCCTACTGGCTTCACCCAGGGCCTCTTCTAACTCCCACTGGCCTGACAGCCAGGGTTTTCATTTGCTTGTTTGTTTGACACATGACTATCAATCTCCTGGCGGACTGGTATGCATGTGGAAAGCACTGGTTTTCCAGGAGATTGTTATTTCTGGGTCAAAATAATAACAACAAAAGTTTGCATAAGCCCGGTGTCTTGGCTTTCTCACAAGCCAAGTCAAAGTGACCATGGAGAGGACTACCCAATGACAGGCTAGAGGGAGAATGACCACAGCAGAACAGCCAACCCCTGATGACTTCATTGTCAGACTTTTCACTGGAACATTGCAGATTTCTGGCAAGATTGTGTCAGGAGAAGAGAGCAAACATTTCTTTAAAGCAGAACAACTAAAGATGATTTCACACTGCCTCATCTGGGTCGGAGAAGGATGTGACCTCAGAACAAACGTCTCTTTAAAATTGTTAGCGAAGTGTCTTCATGCTGCAGTGAGCAGAACCCGTGGGTCTTGTTAACTGGTAGCGATTCTCCATATGTTGTGTTGGCTATGTTATATTATGAGGAATGTGGCAGGGAGTCTGTCTTATAGTGACATTCCAGCTTTGGAATAACCTTCCCCTTTTGGCACCAGATCAATGTCTGGCTTTTTACTCTCACATTCAGAACTTGGTATTTACAGCATAATCATATATTTTGCCCTTTAAATGCCTTCATATCAGTAATATTTTGATTATTACCATGCATTTTTATTCAAATTAATATTTTTTACATGGTTTGTAACCTACCACAAGATCCTCTGGATAATAAAAATATTTTGTAACTGTGTTCAATAAAACAGAATAAATACAATACAAGAGTTCTCACCATGTATTAATTGTGCAGCGAAAGGGAAGTTGGGCATACTTTTTGGACTTGAGTGATGTCACATATTGTTCCATCCTGACCTACTGTACCAGTTTTCACACTTTGAACATTGCCTGGTCACGGGTAAAAGGATCGCGTTCTGAAGACTTTCCGCCTTCTTTCTGGGCAGGAATGCACTTCCCCACAGAGCCAGTTTGCATCTTGAAGTTATGGCTCCTGTTTGATTTTGTTGGATTATTTGGTTTTTTTCTTTTCTTTTTTTTAAAAAAAAACATTTTGTATATTGCTCAGAGTGACAAATATATTTATTTATTTAATCAATTTGTAAAGCCTCCCATCTCAACAAGTGACTCGGTGAATTGTGAGTGGGACAGCATGAACATTCTTTTAAAGAAATAAATAAAGATGCCACCTATGCAATCATCCCTGCTTACTAAGGGCCTAACACACTTTAATCATCTGGGAACAACTCTCTTAACTTGGATGGAATTATCTACATCTCCTAGATATCAAGCTTAAAGTTAGACATTAGAATGTTAGAAATAAGTAATTTTGCCAGATGTCTAAACTGAACTCTTACTTAGGTAAAGTTAAAGGTTCCCCCCACACATTTGTGCAGTCGTGTCCAACTCTAGGGGCTGGTGCTCATCTCCGTTTGTTAGCCAAAGAGCCAGCATTGTCCGAAGACGCTTCCATGTTCATGTGGCCGGCATGATGCACGCGGAATGCTGTTACCTTCCCACCGAAGTGGTTCCTATTGATCTACTTGCATTTGCATGCTTTCGAATTGCTAGGTTGGCAAGAGCTGGAGCTAGTGCGGGAGCTCACTCCATCACATGGGACTAGGGATTCAAACCTCCGAACTTGCGATCTTCCGATCCACAAGCCTGGCGTCTTACCCGCTGAGCCACCATCCCCCTTGAACTCTTACTTAACCCTTTGAAATTAAACAAAAATTGACATGAAATTTGCTTGAAGACTGCTTGTGACCCTTGATTATTTTCTAGTTTACATATCACACTGATTAGTCCTTCTAAGATGTATTTAGAAAAGCAGCACAGCATCTAGAAAACAAAGTCATCAAGGAGGCAGGCAAGGAGAACATTTAAATACACTTCTTCTCTTAAACAGAAACATTTAGATACAACCCATAATTTTAGTGAGATGCAACTTCGTTCTTAATTTCTTTTCACCTAATATTTCTAAAAAAAATAGTTTCGTGACCTTTGAAAAATCCCATGAAGAGGCTGGAAATACAGAACGATATAATTTAGAAAAGACTGTGCTTATCAAAATTAGATAAAATGATAGTTTTAGAATTACAGCTATTTTCTTTTAATAAAAAATTATTTATACACACCTTGTAATTTCAAAGGAAGGGAGGAAGGAGCTATTTATTACCCTGCAAAAAAACCAAACCAAACCAAACCAAACCAAAAAAAAAGAGGGAGTAATTGCTATGGATTATTTATAGGAGATGAATTAAATTCATTGTAAAAAATTAAACTCTAAAATTCTCATGTGGTTAGTAATGCAGCTTTACATGTTCAAGTAAAATTAGTTATCATATATAAAGGCATGGAAAAGAATGCTTTATAGCTACAAAATATCTGTAAAGGTAGAAATGCGGGACAGTAAAGTAGATTAATTTGGGATCTCAACCAATGGTGACAAATATGTGTTGATGATGAATAGACTAAATTCATTCATATCACCAAATTCTAAAAATGTAAATAATAAATACAAAGATTCAAAGAATTCAGTTTTTTTAATGTACTTTTAGCTTTTTCTCACTGAACTGAGTTATAAAATGCTATCTATCTACCTATCAAGGTTACTTTCAAAAATACATTTTCAGCCTGACTGCCATGTGCATTATTTTCTTTGTATGTGTAATTGTACTATGGCCAAGATGAAATGACAGTTTGATATAATATCTTAAACATGTACATTTTTGTTTGAAACAATAATTCATACTGATATTTGAAATTACAGTATAGCATGAAGTTCTACTATATCTTGAACAATATGACAACACTCCTCAGGACAGTTTCCATTGAGTACACCAGTGGTAGCCCATCAAGCAATATGTTCCATAATCTACTTGTCAGGCAGAAACAGAATTATAGCAGTATTGCACTCCCAACTAACAGGAAATTATAGCTGATGGTATTGAAATTTCTAAGCGGTTCATGAAAAGAACATTCTCCCGGTAACTTCCATAATAAGGCATGTTGACACTAGCTTCATGATGTCATAGTGGAAAGGACACAATTATGTATTTCTGTCATAACGCATGCCACAAGTATGTTTCCTCATTGCATTGTGATGTCATGATGCACATGTTGTCATTTGACCTTCTTGCTCCTCCCTGCATTGGAACTCTGTAAAGATCAAGATCAATCACTCTCTTCTCAGGATGACTGGCGTTACACTACATCACCCTGTGTACAATTTATTTATCTTGGAAATTACATCATATCAGAACTGAATGTATTTACTTGAAAGAAAATACTTTCCCCAAAAAGTTTAAAATACTTTCCCCCAAAAAAATTCTAAAATGGGAAGTTCCGTTACGAATAGAGTAAGGGAAACAGATGCTTTCTTCTCTGTTTAATCTTCCCTTTTTGAGGGAAGGTTCCCTTAAATTCAAGATCATCTTCCTTTCCTATAGATATGGTATATCAGAAGTAATATTTATTTCCCTAGATTTGCAAGTCATAAGCAAAATTTGTATGTATTTATAAATGTGTGCACACAAATACATGTAAACATAGACAAGGCCTGTTCTTAAAGCACATTTTGATTCTGGTTCTCCTCTAGGTGAAACCCTGTAAAAAGTCCACACAATTTCTATATTTATTTATTTATTTTATTTATTATTTAGATTTATATGACCACCCATCTCCCCCAACGGGGGACTCTGGGCGGCTGTAGTATATACTACACTGCACAGGGAAATGTTAGTGGCAAAATCATTTGACATTAACAACCCCAGGAAGAAGAACATAAGGGTTTTTAATTTCATCTCCAGCTGGGCGTGATTCTAGCCATTTATGTTTCAATTATAATTTTCCTGCTTTATTATTTGTATACTTCACCAAGTGGTTGTCAGATACTGATGCTCTGATTATATGCTATGGTAGGCTCTCTTTTCATATGTTTTCACATCAAAATATGTATAATTCCAATGATCTTCTTGATTATTATGACTACCCATACCAGAAACCTGAACGTATGCCTAGGACAAAGATCTCTCAGGGTTTACTTTTTCTATATATTAATTATTTGAATGCTTCATCTCTACATAACCTCAAACATTTCAGTGCCCAATATTTTAATGTTATCTGCGTATTAACAGTGAGGGAGGGGAGAGTGAGAGAATGAGGCTTATTTCTGTAAAATCTGAAAGCAGTAGACTAAGTCATTTCAAATTTCCAGCTAAATATATGTGAAGAGTGCCATAGTGCAGGAATGCCTCTGAATTCAGACAGTACATTATGAGCTCGGTTTTCTTACTAGCTTTGAAATCATTGCCATAATAAAAATAACTGACAGGACTTCTATTAATATTCTGTTAAATTATGATACCCTAATGCAAGGGTCGGAAATGGCGGCTCGCGAGCCAAATGCGGCTCTTTGGCCCCTTGAGTGTGGCTCTTCCGCAGGCAGGCGTGGCGGGCGTGGCGCGGCAGCGAGTGTGGCGGGGCAGGCGCGGCAGCTGGCATGGTGTGCGTTGCTGTGGGCATACCCCTAGCAACCGGGCAGCCGTCTCCGGCAGCCATCTTGACGACGGGCAGGGCTTTCCAAACTGTGTGTCGCGTGACAAGCCGGAAGCGCTGAAGGGAGTGGAAATTCTCCGCGCCAATCAGCTGTGCGTCGGGAAGCCCGGCAGCCTGCCCGCGTGATTTTTGCCTCCCTGCCGGAACCGAGGGCATTTTCGGGGTCCCCGGAGCCTGCCCTTTCGAAGGGGCACTGCTGCCCGAGCTGCAGTGCTGCCCCTTCGAAAGGGCAGGCTCCGGGGACCCCGAAAATGCCCTCGGTTCCGGCAGGGAGGCAGAAACCTCCCCTCTCCACATGCACACGCTGCCCTGGGGTGGAAATTCTCCCCGCAGAACAGCTGAGGCAGCTTGGCGCAGCCTCCCTGCCTAAACTGAGGGCACTTTCGGGGTCCCCGGAGCCTGCCCTTTCGAAGGGGCAGCCGTTGCCGCCGCAGCGACAACCTGGAAGCGCCGCCGCCGAAGCAGTCGAGCCTCTCTTTCCCTTCTTCTTCCAAACCTCCCCCGCCCCCTTCCACGCGATTGGCTCCCGCCCGCAAACCCCGCCCCCTTCCACGCGATTGGCTCCCGCCCGCAAACCCCGCCCCCTTCCACGCGATTGGCCCGCGCCCGCAAACCCCGCCCCCTGGCTCTCGAGCACTTCAAAATGTGCACGAGCATGTCAAAATGGCTCCCGGCAAAAAAAGTTTGCCGACCCCTGCCCTAATGTATTTCATCTACGGTATTTTCTTTTCTATAGATGTATACTCATTTTAGAAATGAATGAAAAAACAAAATACATGTATAAATAAATGGAATCAAATGAAGAGAAATGAAGAGAAATGTGCTTGTTTTTAACTCAGTGAAGCATTGGGAATTTCCAAGTCTCCACCATTTCTGCTCATTTATCTAACCTGAGATTATCTTCACTTCTTCTAACCTTGAAATGCAGAGGACATGTAGAGAGCAACATGAACTACCATTAAGGTCAATCTTTCCAGTTGATCTCCCCCCCCCCCCCCCCCGCCTTTGAGTCACTGTTGACTCCTGGTGACTGCTTGGATAAATCCCTGCAGTTTTCTTGGCAAGATTTCAGAAGTGATTTCCCATTGCCTGCTTCCTAGGGCTGAGGTCACCAAAAGCACTATTTTGATTGAAAAGTAGCTGAGACTGTCATCAGAAAGAGGAAGAGCAATAACAGTGAAAAAATGGGACTTTCTATTTAGAAAACAGATCACAGAAAAATTATGGTGGAGGGGTAATTCAACAAGAAAAAGTTGAAATCTATGTTTAGTTTAGAAAATTTAGGCTATGTCTGTAATTCCCATATCTGTTCAAACTTAGGTAATACCGATCCCCATGTGTGTTCTCAATATAGTGAATAAAATGTCATGCCAATAAGATGATCAATATAGAAATTATAAGAATTGCAGGTGAGTCTCTCACTAGAATTAATAGGAAGATGATAGAATATACGCTTTCTTCAGCTGTGTACAAAGGAGGAATTATTTTGCTAATATGATTGAAGCTATAAAAAAGGCTGCAGTATTATGCAGTTTTGATGGAAAATATTGAAGTACAGTACTTCAACTAGTACATAAGATTAGATTTTAAAATAAATAGGAAAATAATGATCAAATATATGACCAAGTGAATGAACATAATTTTAAAAATTGAAAGCAAACTATGAGAAAAGTGAAAAGCTAAAACTATTGAAATACACACCCACACCCACAGACTAGATTTTTCTGATACATTCTTTTAAAATATTTATCTGGAAAAAAATCCTTTTATAAAATAGGAAATAACTTTTTTTCTAAATAGAAAAGCAGACTCTATAAATTTCTAAGACTTGATTCCAGCATTTATTTACTTTCTGAAGCAGATGGATTAAAGTAGCCTTCCCAATTCTGGGGCCCTCCGATGTTTGGGATCACAAATTCCCAGTTTGGTCTAGTGGTTAAGGTGCTGGGCTAGAAACCAGGAGACTGAGAGTTCTAGCCCCGCCTTAGGCGTGAAAGCCGGCTGGGTGACCCTGAGCCAATCACATTCTCTCAGCCCTAGGAAGGAGCCAATGGCAAACCAGGAGACTGAGAGTTCTAGTCCCGCCTTAGGCATGAAAGCCGGCTGAGTGACCTTGGGCCAGTCACTCTCTCTCAGCCCTAGGAAGGAGCCAATGGCAAACCAGGAGACAGAGTTCTAGTCCTGCCTTAGGCATGAAAGCTGGCTGGGTGACCTTGGGCCAGTCACTCTCTCTTAGCCCTACTCACCTCACAGGGTTGATGTTGTGGGGAAAATAGGAGGAGGAAGGAGTATTAGGTATGTTCGCTGCCTTGAGTTATTTATAAAAATAATTAAGGTGGGATAGAAAATTAAATAAATAAAATAAATAAATAAATAAATCTGCTTTCCTGCTAGGCTAGGGCTGCTAAGGCAGCCATGGATAGAGGGGCCTTTGCACAGGTTGTCTTGTGCACCAACTGCACTCACTCCTGCCTTAGCCACCTCCTACTTGGATGCTATTCAATTCAATTTATTACAGTCATACACCAGTACAAATAAAAATACGCCGTATGTATCCAATAAAAGTTCTCAGCTATAATAAAAGAAGTAAAATCCATATCTGAAATTAGTTTAGCAAGATACTTACCATTCGTATATAAAATCAAGAAGACAGCATATATTGCGTTATATTGAGCTCCATACAGTATATTGTGGCATCCTATGGTTATTAATTATTAACTATTAAAATTAAGTGTTAATATTTTATTTATTTATTTAATTTATCCCC
Source organism: Charina bottae (assembly GCA_023362775.1). Lineage (NCBI taxonomy): Eukaryota > Metazoa > Chordata > Lepidosauria > Squamata > Charinaidae > Charina > Charina bottae. Next base: position 2,195,169 of record JALMGJ010000044.1, on the reverse strand, counting down.
GCCCATCTCCCCGCATGGGGGACTCTGGGTGGTTTACAAAATATTAAAAATTAAAATCTATACAAAATTACTAAAAAACAATAAATAAGAGGAATAGATAAAACCCAAAGATGGTTAGAAGCCACAGTCTAGATCAAGGCACTACGGGGCCAACCATCCCCAAGAGGAACTACCACTTCCGTCGTCCCAGGCCAGGCGGCAGAGCCAGGTCTTAAGAGACTTCCGGAAGGTCAGGAGTGAGGGGGCCAGCCTCACCTCTGGGGGCAAGATGTTCCATAATATCAAAGTTTTAGATGTATAGTTATAAAAGGAAGTAAAATATTTACAGTAACTTTTTCACTAAGTTACGACGGCTCTTTAGTGCTGCTGCGCAGAATCTTGCTACCTGCGCTGTGACTGTAATCCACTCATCTTTGAGCAAAATCTGAAGATATTCGGTTTCAGAATGGCCTGGATACCTAATAATCATTGGGGAAATAAATTTTGTTTGAATATCTCTGTAGAATGAACATCGTAGAAGGACATGTCTAGTAGTTTCTATCTCTCCAAAATTACAAGGACAGAGCCTTTTAGCCAATGGAATTTTTTTATATTTGCTGTCCAAGATGGCTGAGGGGAAGACATGGCATCGTGCAAGTGAAAAGGCTTTCCGGTGGTTCAATGTCTCTAACTGGCTGAGATATCTGGCAGAGGTAACAGTATATCTAGTAGAGTCTGGAGCCAAAAACGACGGGGCTTTCTCTAGATCTGCTTGCCTCTCCGTGTCCTCTACCCTTTGTCTCAGGCTTTGTTTTGCCTTGTCATAGTCCAGCTCTAGTACTGAAGATGGAGAATAACCTAATTTTGTGAGATTGTATTCAACAGCCTTGATACATGAGGAAGAAAATTTGTCTTGCAGAATTAGTGGGGCAAGGCTTTGCGGAAAAAACTTGAGTTTTAGCCATAGATTTAAGGAAGCTATACAGATTCTTGATTCAACTTTTATCAGTCCTGTCTCCAGGCGTAAGCAAGCGTTAGAAACACAATGAGGCATCTGTAAAATTGCTCTTATAAATTTGGATTGAACTCTCTCCAAAGGTATGAAACTAGAAGATGAGGATCCAAGCTGGGTCCCATACAGTAGCTGTGCAAGCGACTTAGCCTGAAAAAGCTTAATTGCAGCTGGGACATAATGTCCTCCTTTCGAGCAGATAAATTTGAGAATAGTGTTGGCTGATCTCTGGCCAACGGCAGCTGCATGTTTGCAATGCGCATTCCTTGAGCCGGTGGTATGACCACACCCAAATATTTAAAAGTGGTCACCTGTTCTATATTATGTCCATTAAGATACCATGATCGGAGTTTTGGCCTTTTAGCAAAGGCCATAACTTTAGTTTTCTGAAAGTTAATTTCCAGTTTATCATTATTGCAGTACTGGAGCAATGCTCGCAGGGCTCTTTTAAGACCTACTGGTGTCCTTGAAAGAATTACTGCATCATCTGCATATAATAACAAGGCCATGCTGTGATTCCCTATTTTTGGGTGGTGGTGGTTTGGTTTATTTATCCATTTTACCATGTTGTTAATATAGAAATTAAAAAGCAGGAGGGCCAAAATGCACCCCTGTTTTACCCCCTTTTGAGCTTGAATCGACATAAGAGTCACTTGTGTGTTGCACCTAACCTTGAGGGTCATGTTGGAATGTAAGACATGTAAGACATGGAGAAGCCTACGATCAATTGAGGTGGCTTCCAGCTTCTCCAATAACTTGGTTCTGGTGACAGAATCAAAGGCTGCCTTTAGGTCTATGAAGGCAGCATATAGTGATGCCACTCTATTAGTCACATATTTTTCAATCAGATGCTGCAAGACCAGGCATTGGTCAATAGTGCCTCTCCCCTCTCTAAAAGCAGCTTGTTCTTCTGCTATCAAGTTATCACGGTCCAGCCAGTCCTTGACTTTGTCTTGTAGGTGTTTGGCATAAAGTTTGCTAATTATATTTAGCAAACTTATTAGTCTATAATTTGCAGGGTCATCTCTGTTTCCCTTCTTGAAGATTGGGACAACAATCACTAAACCCCAGTCCTCCAGGATGTTTCCAGTAGTATCGATGTAAGTAAATAGCGCCGCAAGGACTGGGGTCCACCACTCCCTATTGTTCTTAAGGAGTTCTGCAGGGATGAAATAAGAACCCGGAGCCTTCCCTGCCTTAAGTTGATCAATGAGAGATTTAATTTCAGACACTGAAACTGGGTGCCATTCAGGTACGTCCTTCATAGTTGGCAATTTCACCTCACTTGAGGAATCTTCATACAGCCTCCAGAAATGTAGCTCCAAGGCTGCTGGTGATATATGGGAGTCTAGAGGAGTATAAGTTCTGGCGGTTTGGCAAGCTATTAAATGCCAGAATAGGGAAGAGTGCTTGGATACTATAATGTGCTCTACATGGGGCTGCCCTTGAAGAGTATTTGGAAGCTGCAGCTGGTCATGAATGCAGCAGAGCAGGCAGTTTTTGGCATCTCTCGATACAATCACATAATGTCGCTGCTCCATGAACTTTACTGGTTCCCAGAAGGCTTCTGGGTCCAATTTTAGGTACTGGTTGCAACCTATAAAGCCCTACATGGCCTAGGGCTAGGCTATTTGTTGGACCAGCAGCCTCCCATTGTTTCTGCCTGACCCACCAGGTCAAGCAGGGAGGGTATGCTACGGGTGTCTTGCATCAAACAATGCCATCTTGTTAGACCGCAGAGTTGTGCCTTCTATGTGGTTGTGCCTGTCCTGTGGAACAGCATCTCCCCAGAGATACAGATGGCCTTGACCCTGTCATAAGGCTCTGTTTCCCAGATCTTTGGGCCAGGAGGTTAAGCAAGGCTGCTGGTGATGGGGCTTTTCGTTTTGGGTGTTGCTGTTTTAACCAAGGTGCTATAGGTTACATGTTGTAGTGGTGGTTTTAATCTTTGTACGCAGCCAGGCGTCACTGCTGTGAGATGGGCGGCTCTATACATTGTTTAAATAAACAAATAAATAAATCCTATCTACACAATCTTCTAAGCTTACCTCGGGGAATGTAGACCATACTTTAGGAAAGGAATGTATGAAACCGCCCAGAGTTCCCCGTTCGGGGGAGATGGGCGGTCATATAAATTAAATAAATAAATAAATAAATAAACAAACAAACAAACAAACAAACAAACAAACTGTTCGGTAATATTACACTCATATAGAATGAAGAGTAGAGCTATCATACTGATACTGCAACTTAACAAAGAGATTGAAACATGTTGATTGAAATATGAAAAACGTTAATTGCATGATTTCCTATGACACTTCATATTTTCATAATTTCTCATATTTACACCCTATTTTCTCATATTTACACCTTATGAGCCTTTTTATATACATGATCTAAAAGTAAATTAGAAAACCTGTGACTTTTTGAAGGTGATTAACCATGCATAGTTTAACAACACATATCTACTCAGAGGTTTAATGAGACTTACTTCTGAGTAGAAAAATCACCTATGTGAGCAGTTGTATAATTGCAGAGAAGAAGTCACAGGGACCATTCAGTATCCCAGAAGATATTTATGTGACACCATTAAAAATCTATATTAAACTCACCTAGACATAGATATTTTATCATATATAAAGCTGCCAAAATGCTAGAAATAACCCCAAATTCTAAGTTATGTTCTGTGGTTGCAACTTTGTTTTTAGTGCAATTATTTCTATTTGTCATAGGAAGTATTACTCTAAACCAAGCACTTGGTTTACTTCCTGTTTTTAATTAATCAATAATTATCTTTGTTTCCTGGAGTGGTAATGTACAGCAGCAGGGCTTTAAAAGAAAACAAGGAATTTATTTTAAAGTTAGCAATATAGCAGGGATTGCGAATATTGTGTAAAATGACCTTATCATAAAAACTCCTACCTGTTAGGAGAAATAAATCACTGTGACTAACTGATGCAACTTCTGTAAGACCTTAAGAAAAAAAGATAGTTTAAAAAAAGTTTTTTGCTTGTTTAAAAGGTTTAGGTGATGATTGCTACCTGCATAACTCCAAAAAATACCACCATTCTTACTCATTGTCATTCTCCCCTCCTTCACAACTGTTTGCATTGCTAATTAATGGCTCAGGGCCAAATCCATTCTCTCTCCCCTTGTGCCTAAAATCTATGGAACTCCCCTTCCATCTGCTCAGATTCTTGGAGAAAGGAGCAGTCACTTTCTCCTTTCTCCATTCAGGGCCTTCCAATAGCATTTTCTCTGCCATACAATACTTGCTCAGCCTTTTTCATTTACATCACAATTGCCTTTCGAATGAGTCCACTGCAGAAGCACCATTTGATTTTATACTATGTACAATGAGCAAATAAAGTTCAAGTTGAGAATGTTGCTGGGTTAGCTTGTTCTGTTTATGATGAAAATTTCCTTGTACCACTTTCAACCATTTTCTTATGATAAAGTGAACATTCATATCTTTTCTCTTTAACTAAATAGATCTCCAACTAATTGCTGCCATGTTGTGAATGCTGTACGGTGGCCCCGTTTTCATATTTAATATTCGGCAAGCCCTAAAGAAACCAATTATTTAAATTAACAGAGAATGTTCACAATGAAGTATATGAGGCAATAAAAGGCTTATGCAGACAATTAAACATGAGAGTGAAGTTCAGAAATCAGATCTGCTGAAGCAGCTTTCTCCGACATATGGCTCTGAGATATAGTGAACTACATCTCATAAGATGGGACTGGTAATCAAGCACAGCTACTGTAGAAGGCAACAGATTGGGTGGCACTAAAGCTTCTAAGTGCAAGCAATAGAAAAAAGAAACCATCTGTGAAAAATATCATTGAAAAGTTCACAAACCTAAATTTTAGGGTTTTGGAAACTATGAGAGAGATCATGCATGTGCAAATAAATGGTAACAAATCTAACAATTGCAATAATAATATATACTACTACCACTACTAATAATATATTATAATAAAAGTGCAAACAAATTTGTACATGACAGCTTTGGGGTTGCAATTTTGTGAATGTACTAGTTACTTTTTCTTTTTTTGAGTATGAAAATATCAGGGGATAGAATAGAATACATTTGATGCAATCTAATACATTTGATAGAAGTTAGAATGGAGAAAAACAGAGAAATATGGTTATTTGGTCCAAGAAAAGTGCTTAATATTATAGGACCAAAGCCTTAAATACTGATGTGAACAGCTAGAAACAAGTGAAAGATAGAAGACATAATAGCCTTGTCATGACTATGAACTTCAAATATAATGTGTTAAAAAAAGGCATATTGGACAGGACAAGAACCGTACAGTAATGTCACAAGAGCCTGTACAACGTGCATGTATTAGTAACCTGAAACAAATATTTTATCTTTTGAGCCACCTTGGTAAAATTGCATTCTTGAAAGCTACATGAAGTAACAGATAAGCAAATAAACAAATCCATTTTAAATCTAATTTAAATGTTCATGTTTTTCTAGTAGAATGTCCAAAACTTGTGTAATTTGGTATGTATTAATTTAAGGGAAAGGGCTGACATATCAGTTATGGACATAGATTTACCTCCCTGTACTGTAGTAACAAGTGGCCAAAATTGTCCATGAATGCTAATAGATCCCTGTAAATTCATCACATGCAGTATATTAGGCTGATTAGATTAGGGATACTGGTGAATTTAATTTGGCCTGCATGTGTAAGTGAAGTGACCTAATTCTCACTTTGCAGTTTAAAATGGAAACACAGTTATCTTTTGGACTGCACTTTCAAAGGTTTCAAAGAGGTTCCTGGCCTTTTTTTAAAAAAAAAAAAGATCACGGACAATATTTGGGATAAATGTGTCCAGGGAATGCACTCACATTGCGGTAAAATTGTGTGCCTAAAAAAAATCATAGAGTACAGGACAGAATGAATTTTCAACTGAATGAGCACAGACTAGAAATCCCATCATATGTCCATTTCTAGATTAAATTCATTCTGATGTAAAGTAAAACAGAAATTTAACTGTGAAGAAAATAGAGGTTTCTTGGGAAAAGGATGAGGAAGGGTAAACAGAGGGCCATAGTTAAGCTGAAATATAACACTAGTATTGTTTGTTAGTAAAATTTTAAAAAGGAGTTAACTCCCAATGTGATAAGATAAGAAGCTATAGTTTTTATCATGGTAATCTTAATACATGAGAGCCAGTTTGGTGTAGTGGTTAAGGCATCAGGTTAGAAACTGGGAGACTGTGAGTTCTAGTCCTGTCAGAGGCAGAAAGCCAGCTGGGTGACCTTGGGCCAGTCAGTCTCTCTCAGCCCTAAGAAGCAGGCAATGGCAAAGCACTTCTGAAAAATCTTGCCAAGAAAACTGCAGGGATTTGTGCAGGTAGTAGCCAGGAGTCAAGCCTGATTCAAAGGCACACACGCGCTCGTGCACTCACACACACACACCAATCCTTAATGCACTTCAAATACAATAAATTATGAATAAGAAATGTTTATATGTCCACTGAAAGTCAGTCAATTATGGTGGGGTATGGTGGCTCAGCGGGCAACATGCCAGCCTTATTGATCTGAAGATCGCAACTTCGGAGGTTCGAATCCCTAGCCCCGCGTGATGGAGTGAGCTCCCGCACTAGCCCCAGCTCTTGCCAACCTAGCAATTTGAAAGCATGCAAATGCAAGTAGATTAATAGGTACCACTTCAGTGGGCAGGTAACAGCATTCTGCGTGCATCATGCCGGCCACATGACCATGGAAGCGTCTTGGGACAACGCTGGCTCTTTGGCTAACAAATGGAGATGAGCACCGGCCCCTAGAGTCAGACACGACTGCACAAATGTGCGGGGGGAAACTTTACTTTTTATAAATCCAATTAACAAACAAATAAGTGTATGTCTTTGCATATGAGAGACAGAGAAATTGCTCAGTGACAGATATCTGTAATGAAGATGATTCATTTGAAAATGCTACAGTTTTATGGAATGTTTACTTTCATTTTCGCAATATAAATTAAAAATACGAAAAAAGAATTTACAGTAAAAGTATGAGAAATAGAAGGAATAGAGATGCAAAACAGAAAATAGAAAAAAAAGGAAGATACAAAACAGATACAAACATATATACACATTTAACAAAGTGACTTCTGACTTCCTTTATAAAGGATATATACAATAAACCGTTCATACAACCCTTGTTTAACTTTATATTATTGTTTCTACTTTTCCTGATAATCTATAATTATCATTGGCGATCACTCATAGCCGAGTAAGATTGTCTTCCAAAGGTAAAATTTTAACGGTGGATCTGTAAGTGGCTATAAAGGCCAATTCTGGATCCGCACAACCTCCCACAATGAGGGCATAGGTTTCCGGGTGGGAGACGGTCATGATGAGGGTTTGCCTGACGTGTCTTCCTTTTAGCTCTTTTCTCCTTTTCACCCTGTACTCGTGCTTCTTCAAAGTCCATAGCGCCATTAATAAAGGATGACCTCCAATTGAAACGCTCATGAGTTAGGGCTTCCCAGTTCTCAATGCTGATATTACATTTTTTTAAAATTAGCTTTGAGAGTATCTTTGAATCTCTTTTGCTGTCCACCAATATTCCGTTTTCCATTCTTAAGTTGGGAGTAAAGTAGCTGCTTTGGAAGACGATGGTCAGGCATCCGAACAACATGACCGGTCCAGCGAGTGAGTCTATAATTATAACTAATCATCGAAACCATATGTCACTATTTGACTATGTTCAGTTTCATGGAAAAAGTCAATGAATGGCTTCCAGTCTTTCTTAAATTTTATCAATGTTTTTTTTCTTTTATAATAGCTGTCAGTTTCGCCATTCCCGCTAATTCCGAAAGCTTAACTAACCACTCCTCACCTGTGGGTAATGCCTGGTCTTTCCAATGTTGGGCCAAAAGCAGTCTCACAGCTGTTGTCATATAAAGAAGTAAAGTACCATGCACTTTTTCTAGGTGTATGTCCATCATCCCTAATAAAAAATTTCTGGTCTCAATTGAATGTCCATTTTCAAAATCTTTTGAATAGTTATATATATATATGTCCACCCAGTATTATTTAACTTTTTTACAAGACCACCAAAGGTGGTAAAAGGTTCCTTCATGTCTTTTACATTTCCAGCAAACGTTCAATACTCCTTTATATATTTTAGAAAGTTTATCTGGTGTCAAATACCATCTATACATCACCTTATAGAAATTTTCTTTAAGATTATAACATACTATAAATTTAAGACCCTTTAACCACATATTTTCCCATTGTTCAAGTTGGATGTTATATTGAAAATTATGGCGGACTGAACAGCTGGGCCCGCGGGCTCCATGGGCAGAACTGATAACGCAGTGTTTTTTTGGGCTCAGGCAGGTTTTTCCTGAAGCCCAGGAGTATTTTCACGGACAAAAAAACCCCACTCACTTGAACGTCCTCATATCTTCAGCTCTAGCTGATTAAGCTCCTAGGAGGTGCCATAATCTACTGCGTGAGACATGGAGGAATTCAAGCAGACTCTCTCTGATTTCCATCAAGGCCTTAAGCAAACTTTTTCTGATTCTTACCAACTTTTTACGCAAGGCATTCAGGACATTGTGGAAGATATGAGCTTTAAAATGTCTCATCTGTTTGGGGATGTTGTGGATGAAATGGAGGAATTTAACAGCATCAGGAATGTCTCTTCAACTTTGGCTGAGATTCTGGAGGAAGATTGGACAGTGGAGTTGAAGGAATTAAAGGGATAGATTGGGTTGAAAGCCATAAGAGAAATGGATCCTTTGATGGAATGCCTTGGAAAAGAAGGGGTTATTATGTATGGGAGGTCTCCTGAAGAGAAGTCAGAGTTTTTGAGGGGGGCAGTTGGGCTGTTTGATTTCTTTAAGAAATAAGCTCTATGCGTATCTCTGTGGAGATATGTAAATGTTTTGGTTTATTTTGAAGTGGGATAAGGGTTTAAGTATATTTATCTGGATTGCTTTAACTGTTTGGTTGACTTCATTTACTTTTAACGATTTGAATTAAGATTATCAAGGTATAATAATAACAAAAATAAGAATGACATTTGGTTTTGGGTTTGACATGATTACGATTGTTAAAATTGCTGTATTACTAAGTATAATGGTAGATAATTTATATGTTTTTTAGTTTGATTTCTATTATAGTAGACAGGAATGTATAGAATAGCAGTAGGAAGGAAATAATCAAATAAATATTATCTTTGAGGGGGAAGTTGATTAGGAGATATATATATATATATATATATATATATATATATATATATATATATTCTTTTTTCCTTTAATATAAGGGGAGGAAGCAACTGTTTTTAGTGATTTTTATAACATGCCAATGTTATGATTTATAGAAATAATGTGACTTTGGTTTAATATAGAGTAAGGGATTGATTATGGAAATTGTATATTCTTGCTGTTAAAAGTCGGAAGTCATCTTTTTCTGTAATTTCAAAAAAAAATTCTTTCTGTGTTTTCACCTTTTTAAGTTTTTTTTCTTTGTAGTTTTTTATTTTTCTGTAGCTTTTATCTTTGTTTGAAATTCATTAAAATTCTTATATAAAAAAGAAAATTTTCACCCATTTTACCATACAAACTTTTACTAGTTCCTCTTCCGTTTCCAATGTTAACAATAATTTATAGATTTTAGTTATAAGATGATCATCGTTTGAACATAATTTGGTTTCAAGGATAGTTTTATCTCTTTCAAATTCATATAATTTCTTAGTTTTAAATCTTTCTGTTACTTGCATATATAGAAACCAATGGCACTTGAAACCTTGTGCGTTCAAATCTTCTCTAGTCTTCAATCTAATGTCCCCTTGATGATGTTCAAACAAATCCTTATATCTTATCCAATTATAGTTACCCATCATCTCTTTTCTGTGATAGGCTTCTTGTGGAGATACCCACAGAGGTCAAAATGCTACTGTTTTATGTATGCCTATTCAAATGCAAGTTCAGTATCATTTGAGTGGTGTTCATAGGACTGTTTTGCCGATATTCTTTTACAATAATTTTATGCAATAGAAATAAATAAAGTGAATATAAACTTATTTTATTATTATTTTTTTAAAATATTTTTGTATTTTTATCCCACCTTTATTATTTTTATAAATAACTCAGGGAGGCTAACATACATAATACTCCTTCCTCCTCCTATTTTCCCCCACAACAACAACCCTGTGAGGCTGAGAGAGTGACTGGCCCAAGGTCACCCAGCCGGCTTTCATGCCTAAGGTGGGACTAGAACTCTCAGTCTCCTGGTTTCTAGCCCATTGCCTTAACCATTAGACCAAACTGGCTCTATTTATTTATTAATCAAGTTTGTATCCCACCATAATCACAAGAGTCTGGGCAACTCACAAAGTAAGAAAATACACTAAAATATAGAAACATAGATATAAGACAAATCAAACCTAAACACAATGGATGGCCCCAGGGCCCAGAAGTCCTCAGGAAAAGCTCTGTGTTCAGCTTTTTCTGAAAGGTGGATAGTGTTAGAGACAGATAAATTTCCAATAGGAGGTCATTCCAGAGGAACCAACCCCATCACTGAAAAATGCTTCCAGGCTTTGTTCCCCCCTGACTTGCCAGAAATGGGAACAATCAGCTGCTACATTATAGATGTAGCAGACATTTATAGCTACGTTATAAATGTTCCATAAATTTGTAACTATATTTTATGCTATATTTGGGGGACAATCAGCTGCTACAGTATAAACGATGAATAAATTCAGTGATTAATAATATTAATAATTAATAATATTGGGAATGATTAACTTCTGACATGGCAGGATAGGATGAAGAAAATTGCTGCATGATAGCCACATGAGAAAATAAATGAATTTCTAAGAGCCATGAGGATTCACAGACACTAGGACATAAGACCTAATATACAATTGTTGCAAAATGGAAGAGCATGTCAAGGATTTTATGATTCTGGAGCCATATTTAGGCACATCCTTTGTGTGATATTACACAGGCAATTGCCCTTATTGTTTCTGCATCACTGAATGCCATAAGCAGGATCAGTAAAATCTCAGAACAATGTGTCTAAACTTTATTAAAAAATGGGGAAGCATGAACTTAATGTCCAGTGCTTCTAAAAGCACCTTCCCTTCATTTAGTTCACACATAAACACACACTTAAGCTGCATTCTTATACCCACTATCCTAACAGGGAGTCCAAGTGAATTTAGTGACACCTATTTTTGAGTACACAAACCTAAGATTGCACTGTTAGTAATTTCCTGAAAAATGTTATCTATATATCACATTATAGGTCTAGTTTCTCGTCAAGAGACAAAATGAGCTGAAACAGTACCTGCTTCTCAACCAAGATAGAAATCTCCTTTGAGTTAAGTTTAATCCCAGATGATTTTATGGACACATATACAGTTGCCTTGGAGGTCCCACTTTCCGGTGTACAGCTCTGCCAGTCCCTGATAACTCCCATTCAAGTACTGACTGGAACCTATCCTGTTTGGCTTCCAAGGCTTTGGGCTACACAAAATTAGCTGTGGGGGTACCCTCTGCTGTGGTTATGGCATTCAGAAAGGCTTATACATTGTTTCCAGTCTCCATAGCTGCTGGTATAAATTCTGCCCCAAGTTGCCTTCTTCATCTTATTCTATGGACTGGGATTTCCTTAACTGGATATCTTATTCTATGGACTGGGATTTCCTTAACTCAACATTCAGTGCAATACTCCCCAACATTATTTTTTAAAAATTTTCTATAATATAACTGTCTGAAGAATTCAGACAAGAAATCAATACTATCAAGAGACAGATGGATAGATTTAGATTTTTCCCCCAGCAATATCTTTATTTACTATAAAGATGACACATTATTAAAAAAAATGAATGAGAGAGCTTAGCATCTAAGGTGATGGTCTTGTACATGAACCAATAAAATCTCAGATAATACTGTCAGGAAAAAAAATGCTTTTGGCAAAATAGTAGTGGTTATAACAAGGCTTCTATTCAAGATTCAGTCTGAAAGTTCCTTTATTATCTGAAGATTGAGAAGAAATAACCTGGCTGATGTGAGTACTGTAAATGGGGCATTTTTCACTCCAAATGTCATAGTTCAAAAATATTGACATTTGTAGCTTGGATGCACTCATTTTTTTCTAGCACAATCTAATACAGAGATCAAAACTCACAGAGGGAGACGGACGACCTATTATATAATTAAAGTATTTTTCATTGATCACATGATGATAAAATCAGTATTGTAATTCCTTGGGTTGTAAAAGAATATAGTGATTGATATAAAAATATATTAGTGTCCAAAGTAAAAAGCTTAAAGAGACAAATATTTACTCTCATGAGCTTTGTTAAGCCTCTGCTTAACAAAGAGAAAGATTAGATAGAACATCTTTAAAGGTAAAGGTTCCCCCCGCACATTTGTGCAGTCGTGTCTGACTCTAGGGGCCGGTGCTCATCTCCGTTTGTTAGCCGAAGAGCCAGCATTGTCTGAAGACGCTTCCACGGTCATGTGGCTGCATGACACGCGCGGAACGCTGTTACCTACCCACTGAAGTGGTACCTATTAATCTACTTGCATTTGCATGCTTTCAAATTGCTAGGTTGGCAAGAGCTGGAGCTAGTGCGGGAGCTCACTCCGCATGCAGGGCTAGGGATTTGAACCTCCGAACTTGCGATCTTCCGATCGACAAGACTAGTGTCTTACCCGCTGAGCCACCACGCTCCCTAGAATATCTTTACTGGCTTCCTAAAAGGCACTTCCAAAGTGAACCACATTGAAAGTCAACTGCAGAGTCAAAATAATGCTTAAAGTACAAAGCATGTATCAAGATAAGAAATTCAGCACTGTACTGGCAATTTAAGTTCAGAGGGTAGAAGAACAAAATACCATCAGGTCCAGGGAAAGTCAGGGTTCCAAGAAGTCAAACAATATTTAGAGTGACTACACAAACTCAGACTATCACCCAAATGAAAGGTAGATGCTTTTATACTGTAGTTTCCTGGCTTCCACAAAAATACAGATCAGGTGATGCTGATGTTCTGTGAATGAACTGTACCTTTAACTAGCACACTAAGACTTGCTTAGTCAAGCTAGTCTCTTCCTTGTTTTCTCCAAAAAGGCACAGGTGTCCTCTTTCCTTTGAAGAAGCTTAGTGATAAGGAGCCTCCTGCTCTGTCCTCAATTAGTATTGCCCATGTTTGCCTTAACTAGGTACCTGATCCCTGCTAGACACTTACAATGTAGCTAATCCTCACTAATATGTAACTTTCCCTTGCTATGCCTAAACTATGGAGTTCTTTCCTGCCTTGTTTTCCCATAAGCAATCTAAGCAAAAAAGAGGAGGGGGAGTAGAGAAAGGTTGAAAGGCTATAAAATATGCTCAAAAAAGCAGCTCCTTGTAGGTAGTTTCACCATGGCTGATGTCTCTCACTGTTCCCTGCACCCGCCACCGGTGAATGGGAAAGGAACTCTCTTCTGTAAGTATACAGAATTAATCAATAAAGCTCTGCTAATTGCATTTATTCTGGTTTCTGTCACCCATTCCTTCTTCAGAATTTGAATCATGGCCACCTCAGCCAGCTAATCAGAAGTAATTGTAGAAGCTGGGCTAGACTCCCAAGCAGACTGTAACTCATTAGTCCAGATATAGCTTTTCAAGCAACCTGCTCCTGTTTCTCATATGTGGGCCCATCCGAGAATGCACTAGCAGCCTGGTGCCTTCTGGCTATTTTGTACCCCAGCCAATATAAGGTGTTGGACCAATGATCTGGAGATATTGGACTAGATATAGCCTACTGATTTGGAGACATTGTGTCAGATCTTCACATCAGAGACATATTTAGTAGTAGATTCCCCTGTTTAATGTGGGATCGGGTTTGTGCTTATCATAAAAAGAGTCTTCTCTGTAGCTTCACATGTGCCCAGAGATGCAACCATTTTGCAATTTGGGTAATGCCCATTTTTCTAGTTTGTTTACCCACTTATTAAGCTTAATATGTAAAGACATGAGACTTGGATTCCTAAATTAACTAGCACAACTACCATCGCATAACAAACTGTAATATAAACAAGAATGGACTGGCATATTTGCAAACATCAATAGTAATAAATTCTTAAGAAAACTCTATTACATTCCCAGATTGTAAATACTGATGGCTTTACTGACCAATGACTTCATTGACCAGTGACTATTTGCTTTCATGTAATTTTGGGAAACATATTTAACTTCTACTTACTACATCCTACATACAATATAAACAACTTATATATAGGTTCATAAAAACAATGGAATTAGCTGGTGAAAACTTTGTCATGGCTAAGCAAGTACCATCCTTCCTCTTCCTCTTCCACTTTATTTTATTTATTTATTTTATTTGACACATTTCTTTACCGCCCCAACTCATACTATGATGACATACTATTACCTACCCACCAAAGTGGTACCTATTCATCTACTATCTACATCACCAGTTATTCAGTTGCATTTTTCACACACACACACACACACACACACACACACACACACACACACGAACTGGGCTGTGCTTTGGATTTATATGGGAAAAGGTGCCTCAGAATATGCAGGGATGCTCATGTACTACCTGTTGATAATTCTGCAAAGCATTTGCCTCTTTTTCCTATCTTTTCCCAAGTGATTCTGAAGGATGATACAGCCCGTGTGTGTGTGTGTGTGTGTGTGTGTGTGTGTGTGTGTGTCTGTGTTTCTCCAGTTATGGATTGTTCCAGTACAATTCATACATCTAGAATGGTCAAATGGTAAGAGATGACAGAACTGTAGAAGGCTACAGGTCACCTACCTTTCCTATTATGAATAAAAAAATACGCTCACTATCCATGTCCATTTGAAAGAGAAATTTAAGAGCACCGAAGTTTAGGAAAGATGAACAATACAAATTATTCTGGATAATGATTTCTTAACAAGACATTTGGAGTAAAAAGCAGTGAAGAATGGAACACTATCTTCACAGATGATGGTATATTCAACCCAGTCAAAAAATGCTTACATATATGTATCTAAGACGATTAACAGCATGGATACAATTTTCAGTATTTCACAAATGGGCATTACAGCTGTTTCACACATCATACATAAGCAAATACATATAGCTCACCAATGGATAAACAATCAATTGTGCACTAACTTGACACACTTTTGCAAATGAGTTTGGCCCATTAATGCTGTAGACCGTTACCTTTGTATTTAAAATATTTGGAATGTATACTTAAACATTCAATAAGCGAAGTGCCCCTTAAAGTTACCAAGATTAAGATAAGCAAATTGCACAACAACACATGAAAGCAGAAACATTTCTATTGGAATAGCAGATTAGACATGTTGTGGGGAAGAAAGTTGGAGCTTCATAATGACAGAAATTGAAATGTTAGTTCAGTTCATACAAGCACCTGATCCCTAAGTGAAGAGAATAAAACTGTGGATTTCTGTGGACTTAAACTGTAATATAGGTATTGCCACTTCAGTCAAGTGTTTCTTTCCATCTATGGGGATTTTAAAAGATTCACCTGTTCAATTTTGTAGCTCACAGATCTATGAAACAAGAAATAGTTCTTTAATTATGTAATGTAATGCATTATAAATTTGAACAAGTTATTCCTGTAAAGTCTGCGTATATGAATGAAATGGAATGAAGATTACAAAACCTTAACAGAAAAAGAAGCTTTCTTTGGGTATTTTTGTCCTTCTTAAAATGCATTTGGGTCTCGTTTAAAAGCATCACTGAGCAGAGATTATATGAACAGAGAAGGGAAAAAAGGTGCAATTCTTACCCTTATTCTCACAGTCACAGTAGCAAGGCCTGGAGGCATTGCTCCTCCAATATCGAAGGCTTCCACTAAAAAAGTGAATGTTGCTTCTGTGCCAGAAAAGGACTCAAAATCCAAGGACTTTAAAAGTGACAGTTCTCCTGTAAACTTGTTCAGTGCAAAAAACTGGAGTGGTTCCTGAGTTCGTATTCCGTAGGTAATATTGGAACGAAGGTCAATGTCTTTAGCCTCGAGGAAAGGAAGAACAGGGTTTTAGGGTTTATGAATTTCATCGCTAAAAATGACATCCCCCAAATATTTTTGCATCATTGACTTCATGTCTATGTATGATACACACACACATATAGGCACACACACATAAAAAAACACCTCTCCAAAAATTATCTCCCTCAAACCCATTTATTTATCTGAGGGCATCAAACCTACATATCAAGAGTCAGGAACATCTTCAGGAGTTGGATATTGATTTTGTGTGACGGCAGAGTTGCTAATAAATAAAAACACCAATCATATAAAAATGGCTGGAATCTCATAAGACTATCACATCTCATGAGATTTGGTAGTCTCATAAGAGTTTCACTATTTTTTTAAAAAAGTATAAACATAATGTAAGAGTGTGATGGGTAGCCAGTGATGCTCCACTGCTAACTCAAGCCCTAGTTATGATTCATGTTTTCCTTTTATTTTTTAAGAATAGTTTTGTAGTCATGAAAATAAACATGCCAAATTGTATTCTACTGGTGTCACAAAAGGAATTTAAATAGCTTCTACAGATTCAAACAGAAATTAAAATTGACAAAGGATAATAATTTAGCTGAGAGCCAGTTTGGTGTAGTGGTTAAGCCAACAGGCTAGAAACCGGGAGACTTAGGTAGGAAGCCAGCTGGGTGACCTTGGGCCAGTCACTCTCTCTGTTGCCAGAAGTCAAGACTGACTTGAAGGCACAAAGCTATAATCATTTAGCTCTCCTCTCCTCTCCTCTCCTCTCCTCTCCTCTCCTCTCCTCTCCTCTCCTCTCCTCTCCTCTTTTTTTGATTTGATTTGGTTTGATTTGATTTGGTTTGATTTGATTTGATTTTTGAACTGGAAATATTTTTAATATTTATTTTTAGCTCAAGGCCTTTTAGTATTTTTCTGATTTAAAGTACTGAAAATAATTATTGTTAATCAATTTATTATAAAGATTCCTAGTATTTTAGTAATTTTTTCTTTGTTTTCTACAGATTACAAATCCTGAATATAGTCTGGAAACACGTGATAAGGAGATTACTTTTCTTTCTTTCTTTCTTTCTTTCTTTCTTTCTTTCTTTCTTTCTTTCTTTCTTTCTTTCTTTCTTTTTCTTTCTTGGTAATTGAATGAACCTTTTTATATACAGGACACTTACATGGAGAGGCAGTTTGATGTAGTAGTTAAAGGTGATAGACTAGAACCTGGGAGACTGTGGGTTCTAATTCTGCCTTAGGCATGGAAATGAGGTGGCTGACTTTGGGCCAGTCACTCTTTGTCCAAGGAAGAAAGCAAGGGCAAACCACTTCTGAAAATGTTGCAAAGAAAACTGGATGGACCTATCCATGTAATTACCAGGAGTCAAGTCTGACACACACACACACACTCTCTCTCTCTCACTCTCTCTCTCTCTCTCTCTCTCTCTCTCACACACACACACACACACACTATGGCACATTTTCTTAGCCATCAATATCATTTGAAACTCATGCCTCTTTTACCTCTAAATGAAGGAATACTGTGCCTGGGGCCAGGCTTTCAGGAATTGAAACAGTGTAGGAGGCATTTGAGAACACAGGGCTGTTGTCATCAATATCCAGGACTTTGATTCCCAGAGTTAATGTTGTACGACGTGCATCCACGGCTCCATCTGTGGCTTCAGCGATGAGTTCATAATAATCTTTTTTTTCTCTGTTTAGTTTCACTGAAGTGTAAATACTACCATTGGATGTTATGCGAAAAAGATTATTGAAGTTTGCTAAACTGTAATGGACTTGGCCATTTACTCCAGCATCAGGGTCAGTAGCCTAAAAGATAAAAATATACATATTAAAGTTACAAAATCGTAATAGCCTTTTACACCCACATCAGGATCACCTACTTAAAAAATACATGTGGACGAAAACAGCTTGTACCATCAGAAGACTTTCTCTAAGCCAATGAAAGCTTCATTAATGTCTGAATTGGAACCATCTAACTGTAAGGGGACATCCAACAAGCATAGGCATCTGGAAGGCAAATCCTATTCCAAGCCACAGATTATCAGACAGCTTTCCTTTTCAAGAGAGCTATCTCAAGCCTTTCTAGATGTTGTGATAGGAAGCAAAACCTATAGCTATTTTCTTCCCTCTTTGTTTTGTAAGAAAGGGTTAATTCATTGTTCTTAGTCAAAGAATGAACAATTGAGGCAATAATTGATATTTATACACTTCTGGAGAAGGAAGTTATCAAAAACTGCCTTTTTTTTACCTCCCTGGTAGGAAGTGTTTGATGTCCTATTAAAAAAAACAAAAAAACAAAAACAAAAAAACAAAGCCAGTGATTAGGTGATCATATGTCCCTCCCAGAACAAAAACTTTCATTATTATTGTGGCTTTATTTACAGTCAAACACCAAAGATAGAAAGTCTAGTACAACAATCAACTAATATGTGTTTTTTTTAAAAAGGAGAAAAAATAAAGCAGCAATTAAAAGAAGACTCAAAGGAATTGAAAAGAACCATACGGTCAAGTTCAAATCCAGTGCTTCTGATGACAACTGCAGCTGAACAGAATTTGACTACTTTCACGGACATAGCAATGGGATGATGCCCTAGGAGAAAATACCCTACATCCTGTACAAGGTAGCCTTAGCAAGGAGGTTTGTTTCTTTATTTAAAGATATATATAGCCACCCAACTTGCCAAAGTGCAACTCCAGGCAGCATAGAACTATAAAACAAATCACAGTATCTCAAGACCACCAACGAAAACCCTAGGAATGAAACAAATCACACAATTGAGTCATAATCATATACATTCAACTTCCCAGGATAAGCCCACCTAACATCCCGGCCCCAACCCCTTCTGGAACATGTAGGCCTTCAGAGCCTTTTTGAAGGCTCACAGTATTGGGGCCAGTAGAATCTTGGGGGGGGGGGTAGGACATTCTGTAGGGTAGGCACCACAACTGAAAAGGTGCATCTTCTAGGTCCTGATAGATGGCATTGTGGTCACTCTGTTGGAGCATGTGGGACAGGCAGAAACAACCCAGGTGGCCCCTCAAAGAACCTGGTCCTGTGCCATGAAAGGCTTATTATCTTGGAATGCCAGATGGAGTAAAAAGGCACCAAAAGGGTAATGTAAGAACACACAACTTTTTCAACAGCCATATCCCCTTCAACACTAGAGGCTAAAGCATAAAACTTTTTTAGGGAAAAGTGTCTCCTGTGTAGAATAGATAGGATAAAAACATTTGGTGTAGAAGAGTCTGTAAGAAAGGCTTCCATTGTGGGAATTCAAAGCCTTAAGTCAGTCTGTCTGCAAGCCCAAATCAATAACTTTTGGATCTTGGCCAAGCAAATCAAGGTTTAAACTGAGAAAACATAGTAGGCTAGATCCTTGGCTACACCTCTTTTCTAGGAAGAATCAAATCTATCAGTATGGATCAACAGAACTAGGAGAACAAAAGACTTTTATCTAGAATGAAAACAAAATGTAGGAGCAAAAACAGAAGATTGAAAAATGTCTAACTCCAATTTTACTTTTTTTAAAAAATGTATTTTTTCACTGAATTTCTAAACATTTTGAAATAGCTATTCTGTCAATGTACACAGATAAAATCCATCCCTGCTATATTCATGTGGCCTGCAAGGTAACTCACTATTGTTATGAAGCAATTGTTTTTTTAAAACAAATAGTAGAACTCAGAAGAACTTTGGACATAGGATGAGGGGAGGGAAGAAAAAGTGGACCATGACCCCATGCAGAATAGTCCAGTGTTGTAACACTTCCTCCTCCTCCTCCTCCTCCTCCTCCTCCTCCTCCTCCTCCTCCTCCTCATTATTATTAATTATTATTATTATTATTATTATTATTATTATTATTTAATGTGTGCTTCATGGCTAAGTGTCATATGCTATGATAAAAACTACAGTACTGCAGTATTAAGAATCTTTTTGGCAACTCTACATGACTTGTCAGGAAAAAAAACACATAATGGGAAAAAAGGAAGCTGTCTTGTATAAGTCAGATCTCTGGTTAATCCAGCCTCACAGTGTCTACCTGAACTGAAGTTCTCCAGCTTTCAGACTAGAGTAATGTTTCTCAACCTTGGCGACTTCAAGATGAGTGGACTTCAACTCCCAGAATTCCTCAGCAAGCAAGGCTGGCTGGGGAATTCTGGGAGTTGAATGCCACACATCTTGAAGTTGCCAAGGTTGAGAAACATTGGACTAGAGTTTCCCAGCTGTATCTGAAGTACCCAAGGATTAAAGTCTGGGCATGCCAAACAGATACTCTACCAGTATATCCCTGTCTTTTATCTTAAAACAATACATGAACATTCTCTAAAAAGCAACAGTGCATCAGTGAATATCTTTTATAGTAGAATGGGATATGTGGATATAGTTCAGCACAGTATGAAGCTCACATTGTGGATCAGTCACTTTTCTCATCAGCTAGTAGAGCTTTCCACACTAGCAATTTATATGACCCATGGTGATATAAAGCCTGTCTTCATTAGTGATATATTAGCACAGCTATGCCTGCAAAGATGCTATAAATTTGTTAGTGATGAAACGCTCATAATACCACTTTAAATTATTATTGAATTTCATATTGCACAAGTGCTTTTGGAACTGCATGTTTGTTTCTGGAACTGCATATGCATTTGGTTAAACACATTTAATACAAATAACAAATTTGCCTTTTCTGATACTTCTGGTAGCTGAGCATTTGATGCAGCAGATCTACCAATATAGGCCAGATGTTAAGAAATTGGTATATTTGGCTTTTCCCCACTTTTTCAGTTAGTAAACATGGGCTATGAATATTCTTCTTCTACCTCTGGCTAAAATGCTCAGTGGTAGAAATCAAAGAAATTTGTCCAAGAACTAAAACCATCCTCGATGTCAGTCATGGACTGATGAAGATAAATAAATTAATGCTTCATCCAAATTAAACAGAGGTTATTCAAAAGGCATTATCAAGGACTTGCTAAACACCTTGAATGTCATTTTAGTGGGAAATAGGTACTTTCCCTGACTTCATTCAATTATGAATGCTTCTTGATCTAGGATGAAGCCGATCTTAGGTTCTGTTCTCTATATAACAAACCGTGTGCTTCATGAGTGGCATTAACACAACTGGTTTAATGAGTTGACTCATTCAAATAGCCAAAAAAAGTTGCAACTTTCTTAAAGAGGTGCTGCATTCTGGCTTCTTAATCATTTTCAAAATATGCACAGCCCTATTACCCAATTAGGCATTACTAAGTCTACAGTAAATGTATTCTGGCCTACCTCATAAAGGCTCTGCTTTCCCCTGAAGTTCTCAGATCAGAATTGCATGGCAAAAGAGAAAACCAAAAACACTGGTTTTTCTCACCTTCTGTTAAGACTTATCATTTGCTTGAGAATTATTACAGTAATAACTCTTTCTTTCTGACTTGTTATTAGTCCTACTGGGCCCTCAGCCAGTTCTGCTCTATGATAGGAAGCCATGCCTGGACATCAATATCAAGACAGGACTGGGATTATCAGAAAAACCTGATACTGCATACCCCATCCTCTTTCCTTCCCTTGCTTAAATGAAGGCACATTCATTTGCCCAGGTAGCTCTTCTGAAGGGCAGGCTTCTCTAAGACAATTCCATCTGCATATACTTACAAAAGAGCTTTCAAGTGATTTCAGAAGATAAGCAATAGAGAAGTCCCTAATTATCTGTAGTGCTGTCAGGAAGTTTTCAAAGACATTTAATATCCTGCCACAGGGTGCTCAGTGTGAGCAGATAATGAAACCATTTATCTTCATGGAAATCAATTAAAACTTAATTAAAACGGTTAATAAAAATCATACAGTGGTCTCCCTTTTGCACTCCATCAATACAATAAACATTAACAGTTTCACCATGATTTCTATCTGGCTGCAATACATCTTTACAAACAACTTCTTAATATGGATGCCTGTATATATCTCGACTTCTTCGGCAGCTGCTACTCCAAATCAGTGGTTGAAAATCAAATCAGGCTGAAAAACCTATTACTGCTTTCCTTGGCTCATGGAGACACAAGTACAGTCATAGTAAATGATGCATGGGTAGGATCCCAATCTGAAGAGCTTCAGTTTTGGAAAGCCTGCTTTAAATCTTCCATGGCATCAGTTTCTGGAAATGAATGATATCCAGCAGCATTTATAAATAAGAGGTGAAGTCCAAAACCTGGAGATGAGGATGAAATATTACAGAATCATCTCCAATTTAACTTTTGAAAAGCTGGAAAATGTGACTGAACCAATAAATAAACCTTTTGTCTTCATCCAAGCTGGGATTTTAGTCAAGTTTCCCAAGACTGGCTATCCTGAAAAATTGCAAATAGCTATTAACAATACGATTCATATAAATTAAAATTATTACTTTTAAATCTTATTTAGAAAGAGGTAAGGCCTTGTTGGTGGAGAACTGGGCATAATGTATCATGGGGATTTTAGCCGAGATAACAGCAGCACACTATATTTTCACTGGTTTCACATATGACAGATGTATATAAGCAAAAACAATGTGTGTTCACAGATAGTTTTGCACACAAAAGTATTTGAACAGCTGGTAGCTGGATTATAATACTCATTAGAAAAGAGTAAATTTTTAAAAGATTAATTGCTAACTGAAACGTTGCTGCCCAATTAAATTGCATGTTAATATGCTATTCTTCAGTTATCAGTGAAGCGAGAGAGCACGCATACCTCAAAATTAGTTATTCATTGTTTATGTAACTATTGTGTTTGATTCTAAGCATCACAGTTGAAAAAGCAATTCTAACAGGCACAAATTCAGTAAGGAGCAACAAAGATGATCTGGGAATTAAAAAGCAGGTTTTATGAAAAGAGATGGGTAGAAGCAGAGTTTGGATTTAACACTGTCATATCTTGTCAGAGTTCACGGAGGCATGATGAAAATTGAAAACACATACACACTGAGAACACATACACATTGTTCTGCACTTCTTAGCTTAATCAAGGACTGCATGAATTCCAGAGTAAATCTTGTTGTTCACGGGTCAGAATCTGCAAATGTGTTTCAACTCTCACTTTTAAACTTTCTGTATCAGAACGGAGTATTGTAAAATGAAATATATCTATATATTTCACTTCCAAAATATACAAAGAATAGATGATACAACAAGGAATGAGCAACCAACACCACCAGGGCTGCTTATGATCAGGGGTGGCATCTGACTTGGGGCTCCCAGGCAGGGAACCCCAGCTAGGATTTCGTCTTTAAAAAAGCAAACCCAGTTGTGTCTGTTACACAGGTAAATGTGTTTATAGAACACACTGTTTTCACTTCTGTTCTTTACTTTGTTAAACATACTAAACCCATCAAATTGGCCCAAAGTCATTCAGCTGGCTTCAGTGCCTAAGTGAGTGTGTGTACACACACACATACAAACACCAGAAACAGCAGTATGAGCCCCGTGCCAGGATCGAGAACTCCTCTTAGTTTTTGGCCTTTCATTGAAGAAATACCTGTATCAACTGCAATAGTCCATGAATCACACATTTAGTAACAGTCCTTTTTAATTAGCATTTGCTTCTAAAAGTATTTTTTCCAATATTTGTTTAGCTCTTAGTGATGTTTAATTAAATATTTAATAAGGCTTTCCAACTAGCAGAATAAAGTAACAAATATATTTCAGAAGACCCTTGTGTAAATCTTGAAATGTAAAAAACAAATAACTTTAACAAAATATTTTATACAAAGGTTTTTCCTTTACTACAGATGTTGGGCTTTCTTAACCAGCAAAATGCTCTCTTATTATTTCTGTAGGTTAGTCTTCCATGCAATATGGAAAAGTAATAAAAAAGCAGATGAGCTTGCCCAGAAAAGTATTGTCACTCTTCTTAGCTTTTTCTAGGTCATCATCTGTAATTAAGGTCAAAGGCATTGACACAGGTCATACTGAACGGGGGGCAGCCAAGAGCATACAAATACTATGGATTGTTAGAAATAGTGAAATAAAAAAATTGTATGGGCTATTTTTCCAATTCCCAATTATGTATTTAACTTTATTTATTTATTTACTCAAGTGGCCTTGCACCTTTAGTTTGCTAGTTAATTTTCAAGCTGCTTCAAGGAGTTTTGGCAGAAAAAAAAAAATGACTGTCACAGAGATTTTCCTTTCATTTTTACAATCACCTGTTTTGATACTCTGCTACCTTGGCACAGTATCCAATATGAATAAGGAATACAGAATTTCAAAAGGATCTGAGCAAGATGGCCACTTGTTTTAGCAAAGATAGTTTCGGAACAAGTTTTACATCTACGAGATACCTTTATAAGTTCACAGCTGTGAACAAGAGATGACTTTTAAAATTCTACATTTGCCCTTGTGGGAAGGAAGATATCATACCTCTGTCTGAATTTGTTTATCAATGTGAAATGAAATGATACAGATGGTGAGACATGGACTTTTGTCCTGTCCCATTTATAGAGTCTTACCACACATAATCTGAATGAAAATGCCAGACAGGCAGATGAATATTATGTATGTTTGTGTGTAAGTATGTATTTTCCTTTTATATAGCTGATTTATGACCACAGTCTAATACTTAGCTGCGTAGATTAGCATTAACAGTTTTGCAAGGAAAGATTAATAGGTAAACCAGAAAAAAAGGGATAAACACTCTTTCCATTTACTTTCCATTTCTTCTAAGCTCCCACCAAAAAAAAAGCTTTCAATTTCTTACTCCAAGCTCCCACCATAAAAAGCTTATAAATGTATCTCACTATTGTCAGAAAAATCCAATGAAAATTTGGCCCATTTCAAGCCCTTCATAGGAATGTGGCAGGTGAAATTAATGAAGAACAAGAACTTAGTGGTATTTTTAAGTATCAACATTTTAATAGGATTTAATTGTGCTTCATCTATTTAGGGTTGTTTCCTTGTTCTTTTGTCAGTATCCAAGATAGAGTGCCATTATTAAGATGATATATTGGGTAGAATTAGGCGTTTTACACACATGAAAAGGAGCACTTAACTCATTTGCAATTTCTATGTTTCTCAAATATTAAATTTGCCATTGCATCCCTAAAAGAAGAAAAATATTCATAGTAAAGAGATGTAGGCAGTTGTACATTCTGTGCATTAGCCCAGGAAATGCGATATGCTATGCTATATTGTATGAAGTGGGCTTCTCCAAAATGGAAAATATTCAAACTCTGCAATTATGAATAATGCAGAAGCTTAATTCCAACATAATCTGTTCTCTTTCCTGCTTTGTGCAAGGACTCCTACTGTGACATTAAGAAAAATAACTAAAGAACAGGATGATCTCTGCCTAGGAAGTAACAGTTTAGTTTCATAGAATATTAGGGAATATATTGTAATTTTTGATGGGGTATATGCTGGCTTAAAGGGGAAAAACCGAGGCTTGAGAATAAACAGACAAGAATGCAGCTTGTTAGGGCCAACAGTGTTTACTGTTTAGCATAGGGCAATAATGCAGATACAATTACATTATCGCAAACATGAAAAAGATGAATATACAGGATACATCATTGTAAAAGGAAAAACAAAAACAACCTATAAGCAGAGTTCCGTGTATTGATCCCAGGGCCAGAGGTCCTGCCATGGCCTATACCCAAAGCCAGGCATAGCTCACTCTGCCCAGTCCACAGGAAGTGAACACGTGAAGAACTACATGGCTAAAAGACACTAGAAATCAAGAAGACATAGAACACCATTTTGCATGGTTGTATATTCAGTTCTTCTAGCATTCTGATTGGCTGGAAGTTAGCTGTGACACACACTAGGCCTCAAAGCACACAGCATGAGTTCCCCCTCCTCCTTGCTCAGGGGGGGCCTTGGCAAGTCTTCCCACGGAAGGACATCAGGAGGATATCTTCTCATGGGAAGATTTCCATTGCTAGCCATAATATGGTACCTTCTCGCTCCTTATCTCATGAGGACGTAAACAACGCCAAGGCTTCTCTGTTGTCCAGCCACCTGGCATTCACGTCACCATGAGAAGGCTTTTGCTTTGCTTTGTAAAAGATGCAATTTGCCAAAACACTTTTGCATTGAAAAGAAATCCAATTTACCAATATCATATAGTATAAGAAATCTGACACCCCTCCACATTGGATTTCGACACAATGCAAACAATGATGGAAGTTGTTCAAAGCTTTAAAATACATTTGTACAGAAACAGAAACAACAAAGGTTAATGCATGTAATAATCACACTATTCAAGTTACAGGTTTTTACAACCAATAGCCATCAACACTAGAAAATGGTTTAAAAACACTTGTTACACATATGTATAATGCACAACATACATTTCATGCAATGTTTTATTCAGATACATACAAATACATAATAATCAAATAATACAGATTATGCAGGAACAGAAACAGTCAAAGAGAAACAGAAAGACATTGCCCGCAAATGTTCTGTCCCCTCCTTTGCAAAAAATCGCAGCCAGCATAGATAAGGAATTCCAATCCTGCCGCAGGATTTTTTTTTTTTTTTTTTTTTTTTTTTTTTTTTTTTTTTTTTAGGGCCAAATCATTTTGCAAGCTTGGTACCCTACCTGGGCAAAACTAACTCAGGGCATGTCCACTGCATTACTGTAGAGTGATATACTGTACAACAAATTAAGGATAAGCTTTTCTTTACACAAATGACACTCTGTAACAAACCAAGAACCATCTCTGTTCTGGGCTCTTGTAACTTCAACACCAAGATAAACGTTTGAATTTGTGCCTAACTTCCTCAGCTGGCAATTCTATTTCAGCTGACTGACAAATTCTTATTCAAGGTGGAAAACTTCAGTTTCTAAGCAGAAAACAACTCACATAAGTACGAAGTCCTACACAAACTTCTACACTTTCTTATGTACACATAGAAAACAGCACGTGACTGTTCGCACATCCCAGTTAGCATCTGCACCATGCTATCAATGACTGGCCTGCTTTAAGATCCATAAAGCACCCTGTTAAGTCAATGAATTGTTTGGGAACTTGTCACACATGTAGAGCCAAAACGCTTGCCTTACACACACTGTTTCAGGGAGATCTACATTTAAATATGCTGTGCCAACATCACAATATGTAAATGGACACCTGTTTCCACGCTACGCAACCAGAAAACGCACCACACGTCAACATTCTGGCTTAGCTGTGGGTGCATACATTAGATCTACAGTTCACAAACTCCTTTTGTGCAACAAATCCCTGGGCAACACTGGCTTTACACTGCAGAGTATTATCAGAAAGAAATGTCTTTCTGAACACTCATCTGGAACCTACAGCTTACTAAAACAAAGGATAGGTTGGTTACTGTCAACACTTCACCAAAACTCAAACTGACTATCCACAGCTGTGTCCCAACGTTCTCCTTTCCTCTCAAAGGCAGGAGCAACACATCTAGCAAAGACTGGGTTTTCTTTCAGGCAACTTGACACACTGTCACCTGCTAAATCACAAATCTGTCAGGCTTCACACCCTGGAATAAGAGGACCCATGAGGAATGACCACTGTACTTCCTCATCACCATCTCTTTTCCCTAATACCTGACTCCCCCTCCAGGCCCTGCAACTGCTCAGGTGAAATTTCCACTCCTTCACCTGAGGGGCCCTTTTCACACTCGGAGACTAGGGAACAGAAGAAACCTGAACTGGTTTTTGCCCATCTACTGAACCATGGACAGTGGGTTTACACTAGCAATGCAGCAACACTTCTGCAACCTTAGCATAACCTTTCCCAACCAGTAGGCTGCTTAAAAATAAAGCACTTCTGGAGATTTGGATTTGACCATGGCTTAATGAAACAACGATAAGCCTTGGATTTTAATCAACAACCAACAACCAACAACCTGAAGCACTCTGCTTCCTTGGTTCTTCCTTCTCTGTGACCTGGGGTTGTGAACACACGCAAATGTTTCACAGACATGCAGGCACTTCAGTGAAGGGCGCTTGCCATACCAAAGAAAAATAATTTCTTTTTACAGTTGAATTCTACACTCTGTTAGTTAGAAACACACTGCAATCAAGGCAGCCTCTCCCCAGACATGGGATGGCACCTGAGCAACTAACATCAGGCTATTTTTAATGGTATTCACAACACCAACACTCAGCTAGAAATTCCAACATTGGCAAGTCTTTGGGAGAATACTTTCCTACAAAGCCAATTTTGGAACAAATGGCTCAGGAACACTCCACTACAATCTGACTGAAACTGACCTTATTTTCATCCTACCATTGCTACATACACTTCAAAGCGAGTACAGACCTTCGCTTTAGACTTCAACAAGTAGCAACAACACAAGCAGGTATGATCATCAACCAGAAGGAAAATGAAACTCGCACCTCACCATTACTTGGGAATGGGGGCTAACTAGGTCTCTATGAACCAACTGAAATGGTCTAGTTAACACTCTGTTACTTTGCCTAGCAACAGACACAGTTCTGATTTTTTTTTAGATTGTTTACACACAGTTTACACAATCAAGAAACTTTTGCACATCTCCTGGGTTCTAACTCAGAATGCATTTGGCTATCTGAGACACACTCTCCCATCCCGGGATACCCCAGTACTTTGTGAAAACTTTATGGATGCATTTATGATGTGGGGAAAACATTAAACACACAATGTCCTGTCCACACAATCTCCACAGCATCTCACACACTTGATTTTACAGGTTTGTCTCTAACACACTCAGCCTCATATCATAAGCAGTTTCATATTGCAATGAAACATTCAGCACCTGCATTCAGACTTGACCAGGGCTGGAACACTGAGGAGAGAAAAACAACAAGTGTACACATATACATTCTTACACAGAAATATCAGCTAAAATGACTTGCTGAACTCAAGGCTAAAATTTGTAACAATAACTGTCCATGTTTACAAACTTTACAGCGAGCCGAATTCAAAAACAGAGTCTCTGTAGAGAAATGCTTACACAACAGCAGCCGGTAGAATAGAAAACTTGGATTCGTTGTTCAGCTGACTCCTGGCATCTGGCGTCCCCTCCCTTCGTAAATCAGGCCTCTTGTGCACTAACAGCAACTGCTGGACGATAGCAGGGAAGAGCCTTGTAGAAAGTTTCTGAGAAGCAGCACACCAAAACACGGCTATTGTAAATTCCATACCAGGTTTTACTGCAGCTGGAACACTCTGTTCGGCAAGGCTCCTGGAAGTGACCAGTAGCTCCAGGCTTGACAAAAATCATGCACGCTTTTTCACAGTGCCAGAAAAACAAGCCTTCTCGTTCAAATGCAGCTAACAAAGTTTTGAACTCAAAACTGCAGCAAACAAAGTCTTGAACTCACCAAGGTGGGTCATCACAGTCTCACCGGTTGCAGCTTCAAACCATAAAGCTATCTTAATAGACCACCAAGGGCAACAGAGTTCCACTGTGTATCAAAGGCTCCAACAGCTCTCAGCACCCATTTCTCAGTTCGTGGGTTGCTGATATAATTCCATTCAGAGGATTTGAGTCCCAAAAACAAAAACGCCATAAGCACAGTCCAAACATGCTTGCACTTCTTCAGAAAAATTCTCTGGAGGTGGATTTGCCACTTACTGCCACAAACCTTCTTCTTGCAAAAAGAATGATTTCATCTCCACACACCAGGTCAGATAGTTTGTGCCATCTAAAGCCCCAAACGGCAGACTGACCAGACACTGTTCAGCCATTGCTGACCACTCAAAGAAAACATGTTTACTCCAAAATCAGCCTCTAAAAACAAACTCCCTTTCACAGCCAGGTCCAACGCAGCAAAGAAAACGCAAACTTCTCTCTGGGCCCGTAACCTGATGGGGTATATGCTGGCTTAAAGGGGAAAAACCGAGGCTTGAGAATAAACAGACAAGAATGCAGCTTGTTAGGGCCAACAGTGTTTACTGTTTAGCATAGGGCAATAATGCAGATACAATTACATTATCGCAAACATGAAAAAGATGAATATACAGGATACATCATTGTAAAAGGAAAAACAAAAACAACCTATAAGCAGAGTTCCGTGTATTGATCCCAGGGCCAGAGGTCCTGCCATGGCCTATACCCAAAGCCAGGCATAGCTCACTCTGCCCAGTCCACAGGAAGTGAACACGTGAAGAACTACATGGCTAAAAGACACTAGAAATCAAGAAGACATAGAACACCATTTTGCATGGTTGTATATTCAGTTCTTCTAGCATTCTGATTGGCTGGAAGTTAGCTGTGACACACACTAGGCCTCAAAGCACACAGCATGAGTTCCCCCTCCTCCTTGCTCAGGGGGGGCCTTGGCAAGTCTTCCCACGGAAGGACATCAGGAGGATATCTTCTCATGGGAAGATTTCCATTGCTAGCCATAATATGGTACCTTCTCGCTCCTTATCTCATGAGGACGTAAACAACGCCAAGGCTTCTCTGTTGTCCAGCCACCTGGCATTCACGTCACCATGAGAAGGCTTTTGCTTTGCTTTGTAAAAGATGCAATTTGCCAAAACACTTTTGCATTGAAAAGAAATCCAATTTACCAATATCATATAGTATAAGAAATCTGACAATTTTCTCATAAACTCAATTTGTTTGGTCAATATTTCAAATTGGAGTAGGATGTATGTAATTCACTACGCAGCTGTTTTATTGTATTTGTACAGTGTCAATATCAGTTTTTCTACTAATCCCTAAGTGAGTTTGATTTCCTGCTCAGAATTAAGGCTTTTTTCTCCAGAGGTGGTGATAGAATGATAGAATTAAATAGGGAGGTCACCTTCAGTGCACACATTTACATACACACTTGTTTTCAGATTGGCTAAACTCTTCCTGGATGGTAGGATTTTTAAAAAAACGATTATAGACATGAGTTAAACAAAACCTAAAGACCTGGTTATGTCACCATGCTTGGAGACGGGAGGGGAACAGCCAGTCTTGGGGTTGACTGGTCTCTTAGATCTGCCCTGACCAGCCTTATCGACCAATGGGATAAGTAAGATCTCCCATTCCTTGGATTGGACTGTATTAGATATTTTTATTGTGTATTATTGTTATTTATAGTTTTTTACTGATTTTAAACTTTTGTTGTGAACCACCCAGGGTCCCTCCTTGTGGGGGAGATGGGCGGGATATAAATATGACAAATAAAAAAATAATACATTGTTGAAGGCTTTCACGGCCGGAGTTTGATGGTTGTTGTGGGTCTTCCGGGCTGTGTGGCCGTGTTCTGGAAGTTGTGGTTCCTAACGTTTTGCCAGCAACTGTGGCCAGCATCTTCAGAGGGCAGGAGCTCCTGCCCTCTGAAGATGCTGGCCACAGTTGCTGGCAAAACGTTAGGAACCACAACTTCCAGAACACGGCCACACAGCCCGGAAGACCCACAACAACCAAAAAAACAATAATATAAAAGAAAGAAACTATATAGAAGAAAGGAAGATAGGGAGCTATGGGATATTTATGCAATTCTGCAACAAGGAATTAACAAAGTTTTAAATCATGTGCCCTCAGAAGCCCTCATGAAGAAAAAGTGTCTCTAAAGAAATATAAATATAAATTGCAAGCATACTGGCCTATACATTAAGACATTTTCCTGTACTAATTTGTAATATATTTGCACTAACGGGTCTGTTCTTGGTATATGCATATGGAGATACCATCAAAATCAGGGCAGAAAAGGGGAAATCTGGAATCAAATTAGGACTTTTTCAGAACCAGATAAAACAGTTTTAAATTATTTATACTTAACATGACATTTGAGCTGTAGCATTCAAACTGGGCAACCAGGAATGGGTAATTCGTACAATAGCCTGCCCACTTAAACTGTACAGGGCCAGGGTTTAGAAGAAGCCTTGTTCTCAAGAAGCAGGAGGTTTCATGATCCTAGTAGGGCAATAGGTCACTTGATCTTTATCCTGGGAATCTAGAAATGATTGGTAGGGCAGGATTTCAGAGGTGGAACTAGGACACAATTGGGAGGAGGGGACAATGTTGGGAAGGGTTGTGTCATAATGAAAAAACCTCTGGTTTTTGCCTCAGTCAGTATTATGTCCCCCAGTTCCTTGTGTCTATCACAGGATTCTATTTCTGTATTCTTCACACTAATGGTAAGATCTGAATCCTAGTGGCTCCAAACAGCCATCTCTTCCTAATACCACTGTCCCCCTCTGTCTTCAGCACACAACCTCTGTACACATTATTTTATTTATTTTATTTTATTTTTATCCCACCTTCATTATTTTTATAAGTAACTCAAGGCGGCAAACATACCAAATACTCCTTCCTCCTCCTATTTTCCCCACAGCAACCACCCTGTGAGGTGAGTTGGGTTGAGAGAGAGTGACTGGCCCAAGGTCACCCAGCTGGCTTTTGTGCCTAAGGCGGGACTAAAACTCTGTCTCCTGGTTTGCTATTGGCTCCTTCCTAGCACTGAGAGAGAGTGACTGGCCCAAGGTCACCCAGCCGTCTTTCATGCCTAAGGTGGGACTAAAACTCACAGACTCCTGGTTTGCTATTGGCTCCTTCCTAGCACTGAGAGAGAGTGACTGGCCCAAGGTTACCCAGCCGTCTTTCATGCCTAAGGCGGGACTAGAACTCACAGACTCCTGGTTTCTAGCCTGTTGACAAACTAGACCAAACTGGCTCTCCATATTGGTTATATTGGTTAAATGATTTGTCAGGAAAATATCTATGGATTGTAACAAAATAATTAGCATTTTAAACTCAACAGTTTTGTGATTAACAGAGTCTCTTCTCTGTTAATATGCCATCTATCTTGCTGCCTCGGACAGGAGAGCTACCCTGATGCCTCCTGAAAATGTGCTATTTTGTAGCTGTTCATTGGATCTTTCATGAAATTTCAGATATAAGTTTAGGATCTTAATACTTTCATGTTCTGTACATGAAATGTTAACAAATCAAAATGGTTTGATATGCCTCAACTTCAACATCAGCTTCATGCATTTGAACTCTCAAGTCTTTCTGGTTCACTGAAAGGCTCAGCAGGGCATCAGGGAGATCCCAATGATAAAATTAAATGAACAGTGAGGAATATCTTATAATGCCAATATCCATAAGGTGGAGTTAAAAAGGTCTGAAAAACATTCACAATACTTCGAGATTTGTCCTTTCTAGTTTTAGCCCTTTTCATCTGCTTTGCATTCTGCCTTTCCCAGCAGACAATGCCAATGGATGCCAGGGACTACAAGCATTCAACTGTGAATGTTTTTCCCTCATGAGCTATTAGCATTTTTTCACCAGTTCCTAGTACACACAAACTATATTGATGGAGCTTGGCATTTCTCAGAATTTAAGTATATATTCTTTTGTTTTGATCCCCCCCTGCAAAAAAAAGCAAAGTAGAAAAAGGATTTCCCTATTGTAAATGGAAGGATATATGCAGCCTTTTGCCAAATGCACACATACAGAAATGCAAACACTTCTGGGGGAATCATTCTTTTGAATAAACCTTTTAATACTTAATGAAGGCTAGAGATATTGCTTAAGATTCAACCTGATTTTGAATAGTATATACTATTATTTATTTATTTATTTATTTATTTATTTATTTATTTTTATTTATTTATTCATCAAATTTTGCCACAGCCCATCTCCCCCCAGAGGATATTACTACAAAACTAGTCCGTCTCCCTCCCTCCCTCCCTCCCTCCCTCCCTCCCTCCCTCTCTCTCAACAACATTCTTTGTTCAGTTTCTTTGTCTGGGAATCCATATTGCAGTCTAGTTTTCATGGTGTTATCCTATGTTGCTTCAGTCAGATTTGTGGGGGGGGGTTGCTTGTTTGTTTGACAATAAACCATTTTCCTATATGGACTGACAAGACTCCACTGAGGCTTTTAAGCACAACTGCATCTTTAATTAAAAGTTTCTTCCTGGCAAATTGTCTTCAGTGCCAGCGTGAGATGAATGCTGAATTACCCTTTAATTGATTCTTTATTAGTCAGTTTCTATTTCCTATTAGAAGGACTTTATTAATGGTTGTTGTTAAATAGAATCTGTAATTAATGTCTCCTAAACCATAGCAACAGAAGACTAATTGAGGGGCCATGTGTCTAAGTGTCGCATATGCAAAAATCCTACCCTGAGGATGGGGTGGAGAAAGATTATGAATCTTAAGTACAGGAGCATATGAATGTTGGTTATGCAGAAACAGGGTATTTGAATATGGGGAGATTTGGGTTAAGGCCAATGCAGACAACTTTAGTTCTTCATGCAGTCATTTCAAGGTAAAGTAAAGCCCAAGTAGGACTAAAAAATGTAGCATCAGCCCCTTCAGACAGTATTAAATCTTTTCAAGATACCTGAACTACATAATCATGATACTTTCTCCTTGCAAAGTACAGCTACTATTTGTTTGTTTGTGTATTTCGAAAATGCCCATGGCGCCCCCTACTTTAATGGCTATTTTATAAAAATAGAACAAAACAAGAATAAAGCATAATTAAAATGAGAAATAGAAACAGAAATAGAACTAACAGTCAAATGCAAAAATCTTTAAAAGGTTTGTATTAGTAAATTTGTTTTTAGCTCCTTCCAATAATGTAAAAAGGAGAATGGGGATGGTTCAATGCCAATGGCAATTTGTTCAACAACACAGGCCCGATGTCCTGACTTCGAGTGAAGGAAACACGCTGAGACTTGGTGTAATAGCTCAAGTGTTTTATTGTTCTACTCTGCTAGACAGAATCCAGCTAAACTGAAATGAATTAGTGATGCTCAGAGAAAAGGCCCATGAAACTAGGGCGGGGCCTTCTTTAGCCTCTTGTGAGGAAAGCAAAGCAATTCAGTACTGCACATGCATTTATCACCCTGGAGGGAGCCCCCTCCTTCTTCACCAGTTATCTCCCTGACACCTTGATACAGAAAAGGGCAATTTAGATGTTGTGCATCTCCACAGTGGACTCTGCAAATGGTGCAGTGGTAACATTAGAGAACTGGGTTGATTATAGGACTAGGCAGTCTGAATGCAGCTTAGGTTAAGCCATGTAAGCCTTCCATCCTTCCTGCCTGCCTGCCTGCCTGCTGCCCAACTCCAATGGACTGTATAATATACATAATCATAAGCCTTACCTGGGCTTGGGAAACAATGAAACTGTTTTAACACAGTGATTTTGTGGGGACCTTGGAGAGAACCCATTCATCAGCAGCAGCTGCAACTTCCAAGCCATCTTCAAGAGCTACCACATAAAGGATGCACTACATCAATCCAGTAGTGGTAATAGTAATGGTGGCAGGTAAGGCTTTTAAACTTCACAGCTCAACTAACTTTTATGGGGTAGTTGCTGGTGAAAGGTAGGGCCTACTGGAGCAATGTCCCAGAACTCAGGTGTGGGGAGAGGATCTGGAATATTGCAAGATAATTATGGGAATGGGAGGCAAATTACTAATGGCTGCTGGAGGTAGATACGATGGAAGGCAAAAGGCTGGGTGTTCCAAAAGGAGAGGAATAGCAGTTTTGTGCCAGTTCCTTCTTCAAGCTCAGCTGCCTCTTCTTTGGGTCCTGGGTTCTAGAGAGTATGGAAGATGACCTTGACAGAAATATGCAACAACCGTTACCTAAGCAAAAGGGGATGAAACACTTTTAAAGCCCTCAGAAACAAGATAATATTTGAAAGTGACTCAGGCAGATGCTTCCCTGATGATCCTGAGATTGGATTACTGCCCTGTGCTCTCCTTGAGGTGGCCTCTGAAGACTATCTGATAACTTTAGATTATGCAGAATGCCTCAGCCCACATGCCAACAGGTAAGAACTGTTTTAGCACTGCTACAACTACATTGGGCCCATTGTACTGGTTACCAGTATGCTTCCAGTACAATTCAAAGTGCTGGTTTTCATATATATATATATATATATATATATATATATATATATATATATATATATCAATCATTAAATGACCTGGGTTCATGTCACTTATGGACCACCTTCTGCAAATAGTGTCTGCTATCCTATGCAATCAGCCAGGGAAACAATGGCTCAGATCCCTTTCAGATGAGTGAAATAAAGGGCTCAAAAGCAGGTTTTTTGTGTGGTAGCCCATCCCTCTGGAATACTCTATATGGAGAGTCCTTTTCTATTTATTTATATTTATTAAGAATTTTACATATCGTCAAGGTCAAACCTAAAGAAAAAGACAGAAAAGAAAGAAAAGAAGAAGAAAGAAAAAGCTGCAAGAAAAGAAAAAAAAGGAAAAAGGAAACTAAAGTTATGAAATTTAATAATTTCTGACCTCTTCAACAGATAATTACAATCTTATAATCCTTCTTCCCTCTTAGATACAAATCTGTTTTAATCCTCACTCATATGGACAGTCCTGAAAAGCTACAAGGATTCTGCTATTTTTTGATCTGCAGCCTCTGGTGCTTTGTTGTTTTAATGTTCATGTCATGTCATGTCATGTCATGTCATGTCATGTCATGTCATAAACTGCTGTTATGTTATTTATATTTATATTTATATTTATATTTATATTTATATTTATATTTATATTTATATTTATATTTATATTATTTATATTTATATTTATATTTATATTTATATTTATATTTATATTTATATTTATATTATTTATATTTATATTATATTATATTATATTATATTAATTATATTATAATATAATATAATATAATATAATATAATATAATATAATATAATATAATATAATATAATATAATAATATAATATAATATAATATAATATAATCTGCTGGTTTATTGATATTTATGATATATTTTTATCTGATACAACCCAGAGTGAGATAGGATATACATTTTGTAAAATAAACTTGTGTCATTAAAGTGAGGACTCTTTCCTCTAGTTAGAGATTCTGGAAGTTTATCAGCTATAGCCATAGCTGATAAAAGCCCCCCATTTTTTTTAAAATGGCTATTCAGTGTCAGTGCAGGAGAACCACACAGACTGAAAAGCTGATCTTTAAAGGGAAGTGCAACTGCATTCAAAAAAGGCATAATTTCCAAATCTTGAAGTCTAGCCCATGAAATCAGTAAACGTCCATCTTGTATGTGCTGGATTTCAGCTTGGTCTCCCAGATCAGTCCTTTATAGCTTGGATACACTTGTTCTGAGATGTATAACCACAGCATTATCAGCATATTGGCAGTTTCAAAGCTGTGAATTACCTTCCTAGTGACTTCATTTTTATACTAAATCACATGGAAGGCAAAATAGAAACTTGAAGGACTCCAGGGCCTGATGAAAGATCTCCTGGAGAGGTAGGAAGGATCAGTGCAAAGTGGCATCTCCAGTCTCCTGCTCTGTGACCATAGAGGTCAACAGTATTAAAAGTCATTGAGAAATCTGTAAGTATCAGCAAGGTTGACTCTCCATGTCTCTGTCCCTGTATAGATTATCTATCAAGTTGATCAAGATTCTTCTTCATGCCAAATCCACATTTCAACTCAGATGGGCTAGAATCAAGATAATTTCTTTCATCTAGGAACATTACAGCCTAAAACTACAACTCTAATAGCCACTCTTTCCTACACTAAAGAATGTTCAAACTATCAAACAGTGGGACTTATTTCACATGCCAGTAAGGTAATGCTCAAGATTCTGCAAGGTAGACTCCAGCAATTCATGGAGCGAGAATTGCCAGAAGTAAAAGCTGGGTTTAGAAAACACAGAGGAACTAGAGACCAAATTGCCAATATCCGCTGGATAATGGAGAAAGCCAGGGAGTTTCAGAAAAACATCTATTTCTGTTTTTTGACTATTCTAAAGCCTTTGACTGTGTGGATCATAACAAATTGTGGCAAGTTCTTGGTGATATGGGGATACCAAGTCATCTTGTCTGCCTCCTGAGGAATCTGTATAACGACCAAGTAGCAACGGTAAGAACAGAGCATGGAACAATGGACTGGTTTGAGATTGGAAAAGGAGTACGGCAGGGTTGTATACTCTCACCCTACCTATTCAACTTGTACGCAGAACACATCATGTGATGTGCTGGGCTTGATGAATCCAAGGCTGGAGTTAAAATTGCTGGAAGAAACATTAATAACCTCAGATATGCAGATGATACCACTTTGATGGCTCAAAGCGTGGAGAAGCTGAGGAGCCTTATGACGAAGGTGAAAGAAGAAACTGCAAAAGCTGGGTTGCAGTTAAACCTCAAAAAAACCAAGATTATGGCAACCAGCTTGATTGATAACTGGCAAATAGAGGGAGAAAATGTGGAGGCAGTGACAGACTTTGTATTTCTAGGCGCAAAGATTACTGCAGATGCTGACTGCAGCCAGGAAATCAGTAGACATCTACTTCTTCGGAGGAGAGCAATGACAAATCTCAATAAAATAGTTAGGAGCAGAGACATCACACTGACAACAAAGGTCTGCATAGTTAAAGCAATGGTATTCCCCATAGTAACCTATGACTGCGAGAGCTGGACCATATGGAAGTCTGAGTGAAGGAAGATAGATGCATTTGAACTGTGGTGTTGGAGGAAAATTCTGAGAGTGCCTTGGACTGCAAGAAGATCAAACCAGTCCATACTCCAGGAAATAAAGCCAGACTGCTCACTTGAGGGAATGATATTAAAGGCAAAACTGAAGTATTTTGGCCACATAATGGGAAGACAGGATACCCTGGAGAAGATGCTGATGCTAGGGAAAGTGGAAGGCAAAAGGAAGAGGGGCCGACCAAGGGCAAGATGGATGGATGTTATTCTGGAGGTGACAGACTCAACCGTGGGGGAGCTGGCGATGGCGATGGCCGACAGGAAGCTCTGGCGTGGGCTGGTCCACGAAGTCACGAAGAGTCGGAAGCGACTTAATGAATAAACAACATAAAAAAAACTAATAGCCGCTGTGACTTTGAGACATTGAGCAAAATTTCTAAGTATTATGCCAGCAAGGGGTATACTACCAGATTTTTGCTTTTCTGCAGGTCACTATGAATCTGAGAGTTTATTGCATGTTGGTTGATTTAGAGAAAGTGTATGGTAAAGTGAAGAGTTTCGAATGATGGAACTTTTGCATGAGAATGGAGCTGAAGGTTGGATTCTGAATCTGATAAGAGTAGTATATGATAGAAGTGAGGATAAATGGAATGCTTACAGAACAGGGAATAAGACAAGGATGTGTGGTTGTTTAATAAATTTATGGGAAAATATAATGAATGCTCATGCTGGTGTGTTAGATGTGTTGGCTGGGGACATAAATATTTGTGCTGATGTGTTAGATATGTTGGCTGGGGATGTGAATATATAGGTGTTTTTATAAGCAGATGATGCCATGTTTCTTGGCTGAGAACCAAATTATTTGTAGCAAATGTTACACAGATTGTATGATCTCATGGGGAGTATAGATCTGAAAATTAATATAATAAAAAGTAGGGGAAATGACAGGAAAAATAGACTGAATGACTGCAAGTGATACATAAATGGAAAAAGAACCAAGAGCAAGTAGATTAATTTTTCTACCTTGTTATAATGCTTATTAAAGAGGTGGAAATGGGTGGAGTAATGTTAAGATGTGGAAGTGCGGGAGAAGGGAGAAGATGATACCTGTTGTAGTGTTTTGAGGAATGAATGTCAAATGAAGAGAAAATAGTATGTACAAGGACTTTTTTTTAAAAAAAAAATCTTACATAATTTTTTTTATATAATAAAGTGAGAGTTTGTTATGTCAACAAAAAACAAACAAAAGTCACTTGAATGCAATTGGAACAGATTACAAAGAAGTGTGTGCAAGTGTAGTAAGAGAAGATGAAAAATGAACAAGTGTTGAACATATGCAGACTGAATACAATAGTGATATCTAGAATGAAAAAAGTATGTTTAGATGGTTTGGTCATTTAGAGAGAATAAATAAGGATCAAATATCAAAACAGATATATGAAGGAAGAGAGAAGGGCAAAGGAAGGAAATGAATAAGCCACAAAAAGGGAGAAGGGAGAAATTTAAAGAACAAAAAGCAATGCATAAATTGGTCTATGGATATGATGGAAGTCAAGATGGTTTGCAAGAATAGAAGGGCATGGGATAACAGTGTGAAATACTTGATGTAAACAGTTTTAGCTATGGTTCTTCTTATCTCATTCTTTTATATTCTTTGGCTTGCTATTTCTTATTCCATTTTTGCACTCTGCATAATGCTGCTTACCCCAAAATGGAATAAAGTGATGGATCGATATATGTACACATACACTATGTGACTCAACAAAATTGGCTGCTAAAGAAATTCTGCTGAAACTCAATTTATCCTTTAAATACAAAATGAAAACAAAACAAACAAATATTTACTACAGTCCTGACTGCAGCACTTCACAGTATTTAAAGGTTAAAATGATATTGAATATGTTGGAACACTGACAAGTCCTATTCCATTATATAAGCAGAGAAATAGGATGCATCTCAAAGCTGTTTGAGATGATATGTTGTCAGTGTATGGAGAGAACACAAAATGGATTAAAAATGTTTATTGCTACTCTAAAATCACATAATGGTGTCCTACAGAAAGTCAAAAGATTATCAGTTTTGGTTTTAACCCAGTTTAACCTAGTTCCAGAGAATGTGTTCCCTTAAATTCTCATTCTACTTTTTTTTTTATTGGTTCATGTAACTTGGTTTTGCGCTTCTTCAGTTTCATTTACCATTCTTCTCTCATGAGACAAAATAAGAAAAGAGATGCAGGGACATTAAAGACAGTAGACGATGGGGAGAGATCCCCTTGTATCATGCTTTTCCTACTTTCCATAGCTTCTTTGCTTGGTTCAGTGAGCTGCTTGATGCTCTACCGCACTTTCAGCTGCCTGCCTACCAAAATCACTCAAGTCTCCACTTAACCATTTCAGTTGGGCCAATCTTATTGTCCCATCATGCTTGACTGCCTCAGTTGCTTGGCTTGCTTTGTGGACTCATGGCTCTTAGTGTTTTTTTTTTCTTGGATCAAACTGAGTTGGGTTGCCTCCACACTGTGTTTGATGCCTGCTTGCTTCACTCACAGTAAGCCATCTAACTGCCTTCAGTGGGTGCTTGTCTTGATCTGTGCTCCCAGAAAAAGCATAAATTGGCCTTTGGAGCCTCCACTTCACTCACTCACTCACTCACTCACTCACTCACTCAGTCAATCATCCAACTGCTATACCAGCCCAGCTAAGTTCCTACTGCAGTTGGCAACCTTATAATGAGGCAGAACAGGAAGATGAAGAGGCAACCTACAGCCTCCTGTGGCTTGAGTGAGTGCATGCATCTCATGGCTCAGGAAAAACAAAACTAAAAACAACACTCTCTCCTCTCTTTGCTCAGCACTGAAACAGGAAGGTACAGATAAGCTGAAGTACAGCAATAGAAAAGTGACATGAAATACAATACAAAGTAACTGCATGTTAATTTCACTTGCAAATGCTGGGGCTGGCAGGGCAAAGAAAAGAAAAGAAAAGCTGTCTCTGTACTGTCTGTAGCTTGAATCATGTCAACTGGATTTCCACTTGGAAAATAGAAATCCAGTTGACATGATTCAAGCTACAGACAATTCCACCTGGATGACTGAGAACCTTCATAGTCTCTGTACTGTGTAACTCCTGGAAGAGAAGTGTTCAGCTAATCTCTTTATGAGGTTGTATTTACCCTTGCCTGTCCCAAGCAGATATGGTGCCTCTGCATGGAATTTTAAAGTGGCAGTGAACAATGTTAATCGGCTTATAATTAGTGGGATGCCTCCAAAACAGTGTTTCTCAACCTCGGCAAGTTGAAGATGTGTGGACTTCAACTCCCAGCATGCTGGCTGGGGAAATCTGGGAGTTGAAGTCCACACATCTTAAACTTGCCGAGGTTGAGAAACACTGCTCTAAAGAACCTTGATCAACAAAGCGTAAAAAGCCAGCCTACATCACCATGATCAACCATGCATATTGAAAACTGTTGGCAAAGCGGTGGAATGACTACCACAACAGTAGCAAAGGGGAGAGTTAAGAGCTGGATGCCAGCTAATATAAACTATACACATATTTTACTTCAAGCACTTCTTTATCAAGCCCTATTTTCCATCTCCAATAGTGTTTACAGTTTAGTTGGAAGGCAGAGATGAATGGGGTTATTTGTACGTTTAATTTGAATTTCTAAAGAAAATGAAGTAGTTAAAACCAGACAATGATTCTCTAAGCTGGTATCATGAACAGGAACTTTGTGTTGCCCATTGAACAATGTATTCCCAAAGAAATAGAAAATATTTCAAGTTATTAGGATCATTAATAGTAGAATACTATGAGTATCTTACCCTCACTTGACCCACAAATGCATTGGTTTCTTCTTCTTGTACTGTAAAATTTTTTGGAAGAAAGGGATCAAAGACTGGCCCATTATCATTTACATCTGTTACAACCACATTCACTGTAGCAGTTGATGTCTATATAAAAAAAAATAAAAAAATAAAGTGATGATCCATATAGTTTTATCTTGCTGATAAAATTAAGGCTTACACTCTGACAAGTATTTCATGCTCACTCTTCAGAGCTTACTTAGCATTATTTCTTTATGGCATCTGCTGTGCATTGTTCTATATTTTTTTGCAGAAAGATACTTTCTTACAAAGCTTTGGCATCCAATAATAGCTTTGAGTTAAATTAACCTACTCTAAACTGGACTGCTTTGTCCCTCCATTCCCACAAATAATCCTAGCAGTCATGTAGAATACAAAAGTTTACTCAATGTGTTATAAAACTGGTTAAGAATAAAAATGGTAGTATTTAATAATAGAATGCAACGACACAACTATTATACACAGAAACTAATAGCATTATCAGAAGTATATGTTATCTCAGAAGTAAATTCCATTGGGTTGACTGTGGCTTACTCCTAGGAAAATGGATATTGGATTGCAGTGTAAAAAAAAAAAAGCAAATGTTTTAATCTAGCCTTTTCTAACTTAAAGCAGTAGATACGAAAATATGAGAAAGGCATACGTTAGTTTTAAGCTGCCAGACAACATAAGAAAGTTCTGATAAATCCTGTAACAAAATTCTAACTTTAGAACTTAACTTTCCTCTATCATTTCCAAACTTACTGTCAACAGTCACTAGAGACCACTGTTGGGCCGAGTCCTTATCCCAAGCACTTAAAGTCTTGTTCAAGAATAGAGGATGAATAGTCAGAAGACAACTAGAAACATCTCCCAAAATGTGTAGAAGCTTTGAGACTCTCTAAGAGATATATTCATGAGACTGTGTAAGAAATGTAATGTATTTTAATGACATTAATTTGCATTTCAATTATTTTTTCTGACTTGTTTCAGATATATGCAACTTACAATGGATTTCTGAAAAAAAAGGATATGTTAAGGTTCATTTTCTTCATTCTCTATGAATGTCAAGGGTTTTGTACAAACAACCTCCTGTTTGTACAAGCCCATATCCCTGAATCCATTCCTCCCTCCCTCCCTCCCTCCCTTCCACCATTTTAAGGTAATAAACACTTCAAATATGTAGTATACTATGTCCTAAAACAGTTTTAAAATAAAATCCCTATTTCCCAAAACCAGGAAAAAAGATAGGGTCCCAAAAATTTGCATTATAGAGCCCTATCCATTGTGGCTACTCAAAACAATATTAACCCCACTAAACCACCAATCATGTATGTGCCGTATCTCTTGCATTGAGTGATACCCCTTTGTCTTTACTGATACACAGTGAAGAATAAGGTGAAGAATTGATACATTTCTTCTTGTTTTGATAAGTAGTCAACTGCTAATCTGAACTAAGCTGTTATGCTTAGCACAGACCACAATGGGTAAAATTAGGGAAGGGGTTCCCAAAAAAAGGTCACATGAAGGTATGTACTGAACACTTCTTATCCCTACCTTCCCTTGTCTGCAGACCACCGTATCAAGCCTCTTTTCAATAGTGGATAGTGAAAAACAAGAAAAAGCCTTGTGGTTTTTTGAAGTCCAACCAATTTGATTGCTGAAGGCCCTTCCACTGACAGAATGCCACCTGTAGGAACCCCACTGTAAAGCCTTCTCAGTGGTCCTCCCCGCCCTTGTAGAGCAGGTCACTCCTGAACATTTGGACCACCCCTTTGAGGTTTCCAAGTGCCACAAAGACATGGCTCTTTGGAAAAGCATTTGGGAATAAACTGAGAATTAGTCTACCCCAACTTGGTGGCACATTAGGTTGATGCTGTGTCCTATAATTATTTTGATTCTCTTGTTTATTTTTAATCCAATGGTATTGGTTGTTGCAATTAATCATTAGAGATCCTGGAGCTCCAAGCAATTTAATTAAAAATAGATTTAAGAACAGTCAATCAGTACAATTATAGTCCAAAACCTCTGGTAGCAATATCCCCCAGTGGTGTGTCCCTTACTTGCCTGTTAAAATTTCTTCATGCTACAAAATCAAGTGGTAGATGTGTTTCCTACTAGACACCAAAAGATTACAAAAAAGATTGGGAGCTAAATCACATCTTATTAGGTGCCAGGCACTGAACTAAGCAGGGGTGATTTTTTTTTTTTTTTGAGATGAAGCATTCTTGTAAGGATAGCAAAGTATCTAAATAGGTCAAGGAAAGAAGCAGGGGTTCAGGCACTGAAAATGAACAGCTGACTGAAGTTTACTGCACCTCTTCTTTATAAAATTGAAAACTTTAATCTGAGGCTAATTGAATTTTCCACTACAGGTTTAGAAAAAGAGCTCTGATCTCCTACAAAAATCTGATATTGGAAAATCGTCTCCATTCCCCCTGACAATCTTTGAAGCTGTTTTTGATCCCTGGCACTGGAATTTGGTATTGGGAAGAGGGAATAAGATGCATGCTAGGAGCGGCTGAGGATCCTTC
The DNA here is from genome assembly GCA_023362775.1 of Charina bottae. Classification (NCBI taxonomy): domain Eukaryota; kingdom Metazoa; phylum Chordata; class Lepidosauria; order Squamata; family Charinaidae; genus Charina; species Charina bottae. The sequence continues at coordinate 2,150,380 of JALMGJ010000044.1, read as the reverse complement.
TCCACCTTCTGTCATGTTTCCAAAGTGGGGGAAATTTAGAACAGACACTGAACTTCTCTAAACGATTTCTCTCCCACTGCCTGCAATGGGAGCAATTTAACAAACAAACATGCTGGGACAGACATGTCTCCACTCCTCCTCTGTCAGCCTAGCATGGTATTATGACTTACAATTCTTTGAGATGAAGTAGAGGTGTCTGCAGGGAAGGTCAAAATAGTCAAGATGGCAGCCATAACCATGTGATGGATGCCCCATCCATTTTTCTTATGTGTCATGATGTACATAAAAAGGGCAGGGTTTCCATTACCTGGTTGTGGCTGCCATCTTGACATTTTTGACCCCCATGCAGACACTTCTGAGATGAAAGTTTGGATTGTTTTCTACCTGTATCTTCCAGCAAGTGTCAAACATTTATAAACCTTGATGTCACACTAAAAATAACCAATCTGTCAAATTGATTAATCCCGATATTGACCTACTCCTACTGAAAGCTTAACAACTGGACTGTCCAGTGAGGTTCATTTATTCTGGAATTCACACTTCTGCTGGATGCCACAGTAAGGGTGACTCTCTTTTCTCTGTTCTTTACAACCTCCAGATGCCCAAAGGAGTTAGAATATTCTATTTCTAAGCATTGCATTGAAAATATGGCTGCAGTTCCAGCTGAGAGCAACTGACCATTTCAAGTAGACTGTATGGGAAAAAATATTTGCTCCCTGAACCTATGGGAGAAACTATTATTTAAAAGTACAGTGTTCCTAATCTCTCAGAGTAATGACATATCATGAAGTCCCACTGCTCCCAGGGCAATTTCAACATATTTCAAGATGTGCAGTATGAAATATACACACTAGCTGCTTCAGACAACTAATATCTGTAGAAAATATGAAAAAAGAAGAAACCCTCAGATAAAATACTTATTTTTTTTCATTCCTAAATTAATATGGATTCCAAATTATTCTCTCCCCAATTCCCCATGAAATGGGATGGAACAAACAGTCTTACTGAGAATCACACATTAAAGTGCCACTAACTCTGCCTATCCTAGCTGTTCTAACACTTTTCCTGGCACTTTAACAATAAGCTAGAATTAAAGAAAAAAACAAAAAACCAGACTGGATAACTGTATTAGCAATTGCATGCAACTTGTTATGCGTAACAAGATAAGTTGCATGTGCTTTAAAAAAGTCTATTTGCTGCTGATAACTCATTAATAAATTTACTGGTGAAGGGGACTCATCAACAGAGTAAGACATTCATTAGAGGCCATGGTGTACTGCCAAAAAGTGAAGTTCCAGTACTGTGTGATGCACAGTTGGAGTATACATCTTCTTAATGAAAAACTCGATTCATCCTTTATACAATGGCGGTTGCAGTAATTAGAGAAAAAAAGATGCAAATGTGACCTTTCTGCTGAAAAGGTGTAGCCACAGTGATAGTTAACTAACCAGCCTGAAACAAGTGAAGCAGGAATTCCATTCCATAGCTTATTATATTCTTGATGATGCAGATAAATGCAACTTCAAATTCTATAAATTATATATTTTTTTCCTCCTACGTACCAAGTATTCCATTTAAAATGAAATAAATGAAAATGAACTAATACCTGAAGAGCTAATAAGTGGAGCCTGCATTTCAGGATGATTTTCTCCTTCAGTAATGATACATTCATTAGAAAAACTACACTGTGAATCAGACAGGTGATACCCTCAAAATCTCCAGATAGGTGCTATACATATAGAGCTTTCTATCCTTAGTTTTCTGATTAGTATTTTGGTGGTCTACCCATTGTAACTTAGGACCCTTGAAGGCCAATAGATTGGGCACCATTGGGCTAGCGAATAGAGCATTCCATGAAGAAGGGTCAAAGTTTATATAAAAGTATGCCAGGAGCTCATTATTTCATGTAATACCAAGTGACGACTTTCATGCCTGAATGGATCATCATCTACACCACTGGAAAGAAACTCCCATATTGTCTTACACAGAGCTTTTCAATGGAGCTGTATTATCAGATATAGAAAAAAAGTAAAGTATACTGTATGGGGGCGTGGTGGCTCAGCGGGTAAGACGCCAGGCTTGTCGATCGGAAGATTGCAAGTTCGGAGGTTCGAATCCCTAGTCCCGCGTGACAGAGTGAGCTCCCGCACTAGCCCCAGCTCTTGCCAGCCTAGCAATTCGAAAGCATGCAAATGCAAGTAGATGAATAGGTACCACTTCGGTGGGTAGGTAACAGCGTTCCACACGCATCATGAGGCCACATGACCGTGGAAGCATCTTCGGACAACACTGGCTCTTCGGCTAACAAACGGAGATGAGCACCGGCCCCTAGAGTCGGACACGACTGCACAAATGTGTGGGGGGAACCTTTACCTTTACCTTATACTGTATGTCTGCAGCACAGGTACAAAAAAGTAGTGTAATGTACTCTGTAACAATATCTTGCCCTCACATGTCCCCAACTGGCCCCTGCAGTCAATCTTCTATTACTTTCTTTCCTCCCATCCCATTGCCTCAGGTGTGTTCCTCACCCGTTTTCCCCTTCCCACCTTACGTTAGTTCTTCAGCTTCCTTTAATTCTCTTTCTAATCTTTGTCTCCACCCCTCCACTATCCTCTACTTGTGCATGTTGGGTGTTTATCTTTGTGCAGGTCTGGAAAGAGGAATGGAAAGTGTGTGTGTGTGTGTGTGTGAGAGAGAGAGAGAGAGAGAGAGAGAGAGAGAGAAAGAGAGAAAGAGAGAGAGAGAAAGCTTATGATGGTGTGTAATATGGGGTACATGCATAGAAATAAATGATTACACATTCAAAGACATCACCTGTTTTGGACATTGCCCCACCCACTTTTAGAATGTGGATCACACCAGGAAACTGCTCAAATATATGTGTAGCCCTCTGTTCCAAGGAAATTCTCTCCAGGATGCAGCCCTTTATCTCCATAGGAAGGAAGCTTCCTAGATATGGAGCAGCTGGAAAGGGCAGAACAAGATTATTTTGTCAGGAGCACAGGCAGGTGGGTGGGTGCCGTGGGCAGGTGCTATGAGTGTGGGGGATAGGTGGGTGCTGCCAGCAGGTGGACGAAAACGCAACATGAGTGGGAGTGACTTGCGACCCCATTGACTTTGCTTGTGGAGAAGGAAGGTTGCAAATGGTGATCAAGTGACTGTGGGATGCTACAACCGCCATAATGGCGAGCTGGTTGCCAACAACCTGAATTGTGATTATGTGACCACAGGGACGGTGCGAGAGCTACAACTTCACGGACCAGTTGTATGTCCCCCTTATTCAGCATCATTGAACTGAATGGTCGCTGAACAAGTGGTCATAACCTGAGGACTACCTGAAGTTCATCTGGGTGTGCTTCCTGTGTGGACTACCTTGCAAGGCTGACAACAGGTCTCTTTGGATTCCCAGATGGCAACAAAAGCAAGGAATGCACTGGCAAATTACATCTAGTGCATCAGCTGCAGCCTTTCCTGAGTCAGGGAGATTTGGCACCACTTATGTGTCCTGTTACATTCTGTCTTGACTACTGGAACATGATCCTCATTGGGCTATACCTGAAGAATATCTGGAAGTTTAAAGTAGTGCAAAATGTATCTGCAAAGCTGATTACCAGTGCTTGAGATTCAGAACATACACCACATTAAAAGGTCTACATGAATTGCCAGCTGTTGTTTGAGTACCATTGAAGGTGCTGTTTTTAAGTTTTACAGCCTGAGGCACCATGTTTATAGGAACTTGTCTTGATGTTAAGATAAAAGAGAAAGGGCCTCTTAAACCGGCCTTCACTTCCTAGGATCTATTTCTATCCTAATAAGGCACATGGTCTATTCTGGTATGAGAACACACTGATCCCAGAGCCATTTACAGCCTGTTATTTAAAAACATTCCCATTGTTTACTTTAGCAGTATAAATGTTATTAAATACTGATATTAAAAGCAGTCTCAATTTATCAAGATAACTATTTATTGCAGGGCTGTGAAGTGCTAGTGTAGAGTAGGACTGCCCAGGGCCGCAACTAGGGGGGGCAAGTGGGGCATGTGCCGAGGGTGCCATGCTGGGGGCTGCACCAAAATGATGCCCGGGGGGCACCTAAATGACAAAATAACTCATGGGGGGCGTGGAATCCATGTTTGCCCCAGGTGACACAGACCCTAGTTCCATCCCTGGGACTGCCCATGCTCCAAAGGAAAAATATCATGGTTTAAAACATGCAAATTGCATGCATTATTTGAACTAGCTAATAAACAGCTTATCTGAAAGAGTACAACCTTGTAGGTAAAGATCTGAATGCACTCGATTGCTATTGATTCATAAATACAAGAAGCATTCCAATTCTCCAGGAGCTACTCTAACTTGTGAACTGTTACCCTGAGAAGTAGTAGAAAACCTTCAATGTTATTTTCATTATGACTTGTCACACATCATTTCAAAATTCTTTCCCAAGTGCTTGGGGAAAAAGAAGAAAGAAAAGAAATTGTGCCCATTTCCTATTGCCCATATGGAAGTGCTCAGGACAGAATCTGATAAAAGGTTTGTATAGGTCAAAACAAGTAGCTCAGGCTATGGATTCCCATATTGTGTGGGATCAGTCCTTGGGGATGCTCCTGACAATGTGTGATGTTTGAACTGGCCAAAACAGAACAACGAAATGTCAGAGAATATGACACAAACCACTGGAGTTGTAGCATTAGCGGCATTGAAAGAAATGTTTTGGACATAAAGGGGAATTGCTATATATTAGAAACATTAACAAAAACCATGTATCAAAAAGATTGTGGTTGTACTGTTCTTAGCTCCCTACTTGTTTGGTCCCAGATACAGACACAATTTTATATTTCTATGAGTAACTTACCCCATCTGGTCGGCCATCTGAGGCTGTAACAATCAAAATGTAGCGATCGGTGCTTTCTCTGTCTAAAGGCCTTCCTAAGGCTAGCAGCCCGGATCTAGCAATAAAACAAATGTGTACGTTACCACAAAGCATGGCTCCTAAAGAGTTAGAAGCATATTTATATGCAGCGGGTTTGATTTGCATTAGCAAACATTTCTCTTTTAAAATGGACTTTGGGGGATGATTTTCCTATAGCGTAAGATCAGTTTTTGAGATTTGCTATCTGCATATATATATATATGCATAGTTTAGGATTTGAAGATTTTGTATTATATGATTATATTGATGGCCCCAGCATGAATACAATCCTGTCACTCTCTTGAACTATTACATTACAATAATGGAATGCCCCTAAAAATCAGATTATTTCAATGCAGTTGTAATAAAATTACAGACCTAGATTTAAATAAGTCTGCTACTACGTACCAGCCTGGCCCTGAAGATCTTTGAAATGTGCTCATTGGGAGTGTTGTCCACAAATAAAATAATGGTTGTGTGATTTTTTTTCCTTCACAAGGTCTTCTCCATTATTGTACTCTTGCTATGGACATCCCTATCTTTGGCAATGTGTCTGGCTGTTTAAGCTGTAGTTTTTCCCCTGGGATTTTGCCTCCATTTGCTATAAGGGCTTTTAGGTTTTAGTTCAATTCTAATGCTTATTTTTGTGAACTACCCTGGGAGACCTGGATGAGAAGTGGCATATCTTTAATAAATAATATTATACACTCTAGTTCTCTTCTGCCCTCCCAGACTTCCCCTTTCCCCACCATGTTTTACCCTATAAGAATCAATCAATCAATCAATCAATCAGAATACATAAATAAGTCCAGTTAGGGTTGAGAATTTGTGGATATCACTGAGGTAGAAACTGAGTTTCTCCTACTAAATTTGTTTAAAATAGGTGCAAGGAACTTATATATCTCTGGGTCTTGCTGAAATACAATTTCCAGCACTTTCAGCCAATATAGGCAATGGAAAGAGATGCTAGGGGTTGTACTTCAATAATGTCTGGAAACCAGATATTCCCTTGCCCCTCATTTGGAGCATCCAATGGTACATTAATAAAGAGAAATGGTTCACATTGAACTGAATTAAAAATTTAGATGAGGTCGAGGGTAGGGAAGATGATCTTGACAGAGATAGGCCAGATCCATTACCAAAGCAACAAGGGGAAAACATGGCTTAATTCCAAAACAAGATGAAGTCATGCACAAAAGACTCTGGCAGAGACCTCCCTAATTCACATGAGTATAAGGGGGATGGGGGTGGGGATAAAACACAGTCCTGTGGAGTTGATTTCTTGGTTTGGTATACATAGTGGGGCTGACAGATGAATACCCAAGAATGTGAAAGGAACCCTTACTTGTGCAGTCTCAGAGCTACCTCTGAGGGCAACATTTATTTATGCAAAATTACCAGGACATTGTATTGTTCCATACTATCCCAGAAAACAAAACAAAACAGAAGCAGGAACCATCACAAAATACCTGGGATATTTCAGGTAAATATAATAGTGGTTGCCAGGGGAGATAGGTGTTTACCAGAAAATTTAATTGCTACTTTCTTCATAGACAGAATTTACCTGCCTGACATCAATGAAAATGAAGATGGCATAGGACCAGGGTACCTGAGGGACCGTATCGTCCCAATAACATCGGCCTGCCCCACCCGTGCATGCAGAGAGGGCATGCTTCGGACCCCCTCGACAAGAGAATTCCATCTAGCGGGGTCCAGGAGGCGTGCCTTCTCTGCGATAGCGCCCGCCTTATGGAATATCTTGCCCCCGGAGGTGAGACTGGCCCCTTCACTCCTGGCCTTTCGGAAGGCCCTTAAGACCTGGCTCTGCCGCCGGGCCTGGGACGACAGAGGCGGCAGTGCCTCCTGGGGTTGGCTGGCCCCGTAGTAATATAATCCATCCTACGGTCCCCCCATCTTGGATTTTATGTAATTTATTATTAGAAGTATTTTAGATATTGTTTTTGTATTTTTTAAACTTCAATTGTTGTAACCCGCCCAGAGTCCCTTGCAGGGGAGATGGATGGGGAATAAATTGAAATAATAATAATAAAAAATAAATAAATAAATAAAAGATAAATAAAGGAACAAATGGTGATTAATGCGTATCAAATAAATAGGAAAAAAAAAACCAGAAGCAGGATGCAATAAAGAATGTTGAATTTTATTATTAAATTATATCCCACCTCTTTTTCCCCAATGCAATAGAGAAGAACCCCTCCCCACAACATTAATATGATTAAAGTCAAAATCAATTATTAAAATGAAAATGAATGGAATAACAAAGCATGATGCACAAGTTGGACGGGATATTTAGAAACTGGCTTCTATGTGACTAAAAAAGTAAAGGTAAAGGTTCCCCCCGCACATTTGTGCAGTCGTGTCCGACTCTAGGGGCTGGTGTTCATCTCCGTTTGTTAGCCGAAGAGCCAGCGTTGTCCGAAGACGCTTCCACGGTCATGTGGCCGCATGACGCGCGCGGAACGCTGTTACCTACCCACCAAAGTGGTACCTATTCATCTACTTGCATTTGCATGCTTTCGAATTGCTAGGTTGGCAAGAGCTGGAGCTAGTGCGGGAGCTCACTCCGCATGCAGGGCTAGGGATTCGAACCTCCGAACTTGCGATCTTCCGATCGACAAGCCTGGCATCTTACCCGCTGAGCCACCACGCCCCCTTCTATGTGACTAGACAGCCTTAATAAAAAGAAAGTTAAGATTGCCTAAGGAATGAACAGATGTGTGTGGTGTGTGTGTGTGTGTGTGTGTGTGTGTGTGTGTGTCTATACTTGTGTGATATAAAACATCCAGACAGTGGAAACCTAAGAAAAGAAATGTTACGAATAATTTAATGGAAACTTCTTTGACCAAGGAACTCTAAAGATGACAAAATCATTACATATAAGTTGCTACCCTGCTTATAAAAATAGGGTATTTGATGAAGTGTCACTCCTATAAGTTAGCCTGAGTTAAGTCTCTCACACTGAAATCAACAAGAAATCTAACTTTCAGTTGAGGCACCACTCAAATGCACATATACATGGGAATAAACTCTAGTGAACTCAATAGAACTTGTGAATAATAATGCATCCAACTGAGTTGTAATGCTACAGTTCATTTATAAAGGTGCTAGTTGAGAAGATCTCTGGCACACCAACTACTACATCCATGCCCTGCTGCTTCACTGCAAACTGGGAGAAGGAATTCTTTATCCCTCCCATTATAGCATAGGAGAAAAATTTAACTGAGCCAGTGAAGGATTGATATAGAGGCTCTTGTATTTCTGAGCATGTTATGGACAAGGAGGACATGGGAATGGCATTTTTATGTCCATTGTTCAAATGTTCCAATTTTGTCCTGCTCCCTTCCAAGATAAGGGACAGTACTCACAAATGAGTGGGTGAAGCATGAGTGTGCTTTGGCAGAAAAAAGCAGGTCATGTGCTTGGAGAGCAAAATGCAGGAAACAATAGGCTAAGTTAACAGTATAAGACCATAGATTGAGCACATGACTATCTGCAACTGAGAACTTAAGGGCCTTTTTCCACTTGCATCTTAGCAGTATACAAAAATCCTCTGACATGTCTCATAATGTTGCTTACATCCTGTTCCCAACCCTTGGGTGGGGCTGCCTTAAATTACAGTTAGGTGTACTGGTGTTACAATAGCATTCTTCCCCTAACCAACAAGAATTTTCAGGTTTCTGAAATTTGCAGCATTTCCTAAATTTGCTGGTGATGGCAGTCCGACGACCTACAGTATAGGGGGTGATTGATGCTACTTCAAGCTAGTGCAGATATGCTCCTTTCTATCCGGTCCCTGAAGATTCTCCACTTCTACCATTCCTTATTCTCTCATCCTCACATAAGAGCAAGGAAGCAGGCTCGGGGGTTTTGGAAAGAGTTGACTTTTCTGAGAACATGTGGTAGAGCAGGAGATAGGGCTGTCTTATAACTGGTCACCTTGGCAAGCCATCATATAGTTAATGTCTGACCATACTTTATAGCCATGTAGAGGCCTGGAAGGGAGAACAGGGGTTGGATTGGTTCAGTGGCCTGAACAGGAGAATGTAGAGCTTGCACAAATTAAGAAATATACAAGAGTTCTAGGAATGTCAAGCAGATGCCTTCTTCACCCTTGCAATTTACAAATTTTGTTTGGAACTCTAAGTATGTGTGCTTGCGCAACTGAAAATTAGGGCTACCAGAACCAGATTGCAAAAGTAGTATGGATGACTACTTGATAGTAGCAAAGAGTTAGAATTTTCTGTATCTATCTAGTGATCTATCTTGATTTCAGCCAAGATCTGGAAGCCATACTGTAAATCCCTAGGACACTCTTTTCTTGCTAGTACAAAGAAAATGTCAGATGCCATGGTTAAAATGTCAAGCCTCTCCCCACCTCTATGACACTTTCTATATTGGTGGATTCTTTCTGCAAGCTAGTGACAATCAGAAGAGGGGAGGTCAGGAAAGCCAGATGAATTATCCAACCATATGAAAAAATAAAATGCACAATACACAAGAAATAGGGCACCACCTTACATCCACAAGAAAGAATAGTAGCCAATAGAGAGGATAGGGATTGCACTTTAACTAAGCCATGGGGAAAAGAAGAACCAAGTGTTTCCTGCTATTTCCTAAAAAGCTCCCAACTCTTACTGAAATCTGAGACTATTATGTGGCTGGAAAACTGTATGTACTACAAAAGTGGCTTAATGTGAACTTTCAGATAATGGGATGATGACTATGAGGGGACGTAGCACTGAGTTGGGATAACCTGTGGTTCACTGCACTATGAGTCCTAGTCAATGTCTTGCTGGATCCCTGACCCTCCAGGACATGAATTGTCCTCTTTTCTATTGGCAGAGTATCTATTTTGATAGAAAATTCTGATGATGTTCTGGGGAATTTCTGAAAGCAAGTCACCCTGCCAGCATAGATTTGTCTTCACTGATGGAGTGGTCCCTATGCTGCATTCTCAGATCATTTTACCACTTTCTGTTTTGTTTGAACACTAAAACGGAAACCAAATGCTGTACTGGGAATATAGCAAAACAAAGAGTGTTTCAAGGGAAGTACATTTTCTTCATTAACTTCTGCTGATGTCAGGAATCAGAATGGTTACAGGCATCTTTGTTGCACTGTGAGTAAGCTAAGCACTATTTTTACAGCAAACCTAATTTCACTATATAAGCAATATAGTTTTCTTCACAACCATGCATACTGGATGAATTCATGACTTAGAATGGCTTCACAAAAAGCAAAGAATGAGGTGTTCCATTTCTCTGTACTGCATCTCATAACATGGAGTTGTACTCTGTGGTTTTCCATTTTACTAAACCCTGTCTGTAGGAAACATTAACAAATTTATATAAACTGAGAAGCTACCCTTGATTTTATAAGAGCCTTATGAAGTGGTAGGTCCCACCAGGTTTGACCTTTCTGTAATGGAGGAGTGAATCAATGCTGAATCTATAAGCTGCCTTGCTAAAGTGTAGAACTATGAATTCTAGCCAAAGCTGATTAGGTCAGCTTCATTTCAGTGATTATAGTAGCTAAATCCCATAATTATTTAGTTTCTTCAGCTTCCTATCTTATGAAATGTAACTCCACCAACCTAGGATCATCTATGTCCCTGAGAAGTGGAGAGAAAAAGCCATAATGCTGGCCCTATTTCCATGGTGCATATATATCAGTTGTAGAGTTCAAAAAACAGTCCTAGTATTCATTAATTCTGGTATTCATTACTTTCAGTAGGATTTGGTTCTATATGTGTATCCCAGTCCATACTAGTGCATTTCAACTATAAATGCAAAAGTAGATGTTGTATTTGACTTTCAAAATGATATCTGAAATGTGTCCAAGTACATTCCATAAGAATTAATATTTTCCATCTTTGATATATTTTTCCCTAAGCAGAAAGTAAATCACATAAAGAAAGCTGGTTCTGCATTAACAAAACTACAATATGAGCTTTGGAAGAAATTACCACATCATCCTCAGTTTTAGTTTCTATCCTGCTTAGGCAGTACTCAAGTAGCGAACAACTAGCCCTTTTTGTTTTAGTACAGCTGTTGAGTTCTGAGAACATAATGATAAGCTTCCAACTTACTCTTTTCTTAATTTTTACAGCCTTCCTTCTTTCTTTATTATAATTAATATTCAGGCAAATAATAGCTTCGCAAATGACAGATTTTAAAAGGAAAGCGGTTTTTCACTATTTCTAGTACATGGACCTTTCAGTTTACAATGGCTTTTCTTTAATGTGGCATTAATCTAGGAAGAAAGCTAAAAGCTTTCTCAGTAGTACTGTCTGGAATATCTGGGGCTGAATTCAAACAAGAGTCCCAAAAGGTCTTCTTTTTCATTAAAGCACATTTCATTTTCAAGACGAGAATTAGCAAGTTTTTTAAAAAGTCACTGTCATTAGCAGAAAACCTGGCAAATCTAAAGGCTTCTAATTAATCCCAGGTTGTTCTCATAATGGAAGTTTCCATCTCAGTAGGTTTTTACCCAATCAAACATTTAAAATAAATAAATGGTCTCAGATGTACAATTTTAAAGTTTAGCACCATTTACAAAGCTGCTATTAAGTATGAGAGAGCTCGGCTTCAAACATCTGAATACTTATGATTGGAAATTTATTTGCACATAATCTGCTATTTAAATTGGGCTGAGAAGTTGGAAATGCATGATGTAACCCTATAATTACATAGATGGAAGTAAGACCCAACGGTGCTTACTTCTGAGAACCCGAGTAAGCTTGCATTGCTAGTAATACAAAATGAAGAGAAAACAGAGAAGAAGAGAAAATCGATGTCTTCTATGGTGCTTGGAAGCCTATCATAAAGGTATCTAATTGGTTCAAAGAGTTTACAAGTCTATCAATGCTGCATCTATAAATATATTACTACATTGCAATTTTTATAAGGCAAAGAAAGATTATTGTAATATAGATTATTCTGATTTGTAGCTTCTACTTAATTGCCTGGGTAGGTCTAACTTAGACATGACTATGAAAATTGCCTTAAGTTCTTAGAGCTCATTATCACTATTAGATTATCAACAGTAACTCTAAATCGATATATAAGTATATTTGTACATTTTGTATAGTTGATTAACTAAAATTGATTTTGTTCATTCATAGTCAATCAAAAGAGAAATTCAACTTACGTTTGAGAAAGATTAAATACTTGTTGGGGGTCTCCATTTTGTATGATGTATTTTATAGGGTCACCTTCCCGATCAGTTGCCTTCAAAAAATGACACAAATAAGCGGCATATTAGAGTCTGATTTCTTTTTATTAATATATATATATATATATATATATATATATACACACACACACACACACACACACACACACACACACACACATATATACCTATACCTATACCTATACCTATACCTATACCTATACCTATACCTATACCTATACATATACATATTTAAAAGGCTCAGTAGTGATGGACAACACATTTTAAATGCTAATCAGATCATAACACTTTAATATTTGAAAGCTGTAACTCTCAACAGACTGATCATTATGTTGTTTATCCCCTCTGGAGGGCGCCTGCATTTTGGCTGCATGAGAGTATGCTATGATAAGAATGATAATTGCCTATTGGAATTTCATGAAATTAAAATATTTGCATACTTAAGATTTAGTCAACAATGAGATTATAAAAAAAAAGATTTTTTTTTTACAGGCAGTATATTCTCCACATTATTTTCAGAATGACTCAGAAGGGAATACTTATGACTGAATTTCTAAAAAAATAGCACAATAAACATGATAGCAATGTTTAAGCATCCACTTATTGGTACACTTCTTAACATATGCAATATAAAAACCCTACTGAGAAATAAATGGTTTGGAAAAAATAGTGCTTATTAGATAATACCATTAATTAAGCAATATAATAACAAAGACCTTGAAAAAAACTGTAACTGTTTAATAATAGAAAACATATTCCAATCAAAATTAAGCGTATTAAAATACTATTGGCATGGAAATCTTATAAATGTCTACTCAGAAATAAATCCCCCTGAGTTCAATGTTATAAATAGAGGAATGCAGCTTTGAAATTACTGATTTTAGCCAGATCCTGCTTGTACTATTTGTAAACATAATATAAATGTGCTTAGTGTAACATCAATCATAAGAACAAGTAACCTAAGCAAAGAACATTTTTATTCCAAATTTCCAAGTGTATCATCATTAAAATCACTGGATTCAAATCTTTCTTGAAAACTATAAATGTATACAGAAGCCTTAATTTAATGGGACAGACATGCTGCAACAATCGGATTGGTTGATATGAAAAGTTGACTTCTTTTTACCATGCTGGAGAATGGAAAAGTACTCACTGAAGCTTCTGAATTCCTCATCCATAACTAAATTAATATTAACCACTCTGTCATTGGGCTGCTGTTTGCCAGATAACCCAGAACTCTGCCTTCTCCCCCTGCTCTTGCTCATCTACATCTGGATTGGTTAAAGTAAGTCACTTGTTCATAGTAAGTCTTGCCTAGCAGCAAATATCAGGGATTATTATGTTAGGGAAATTTCACCGTATGAATCTGGGCAGGCCAACTGCAGGGTGCATGGCTCCCAAATTTCTCTGTTAGTGGTCTCTGGAGCCTCCAGATCATGCGGCTAAAATGTGGTGGCAAACCACGGAGTTAATGATGCTTGAGTAAAGGCATCCCTAAAGTTAAAAAAATGAAAAGAAAGAAAAAAATATTGGACTGAACGTGCTGATTCCATCCTTTGGGCTATGTCATTATCTCTTGCCTCCTAAGCATGATTGCCGGCATTTGTCCTGATCCAGCTTACAACAGCTCACAAACCCAGAGAAACAGAAGTGACACAGGTGAACCCCTTCCAATCCATTTATTTCCATGCTAAAATACTTCGAGCATTGGAAATTATTTCCAGAAGGCTGCTTTGAAAAGTACAGATGCAGGAACAGCCCATAAATGGTTGTAACCCTGAGGAGATGGAGGTTCTTTTTCTGTCAGGAAATCTATTCCTGAAAGCAAACCAGGTGCATAGGATTGGCCCCTGCAGGTTCCCTGCTGCAATATAAGCACATTTGTTGGGATGAAAAAGCAGACCCTGCACCTGCAGGAAAAATGCAAGGAAGGGAAAAAAATGTTGGGATTCTGTGCTTTTCTCAGGCAAAATGTCAACTGCCTCAACTTTCTGGTTTTGGGCATGGCAAGGCTGTAATGAAAAAACAGGATTTTGTTAAAAGCACAAGGCCTCTGCTCAGGAAAAGGGTGCCATGGACTGAAATGATCACATATACTGCATTGCAAATTTTGGGCCTCCTGAGACAGCAATCCTAACCAATGAAATGTTACTTTTCTTGGTATACTCCTGGGGCAAGAAGGAAAGTGGTCAAGCTTGGGGATGGCTGATTTCTTAGAGCCGCCTCAAATATTTTAAATATGTTTAGCTTTACTGTAAGAACCACCTGCCACTTGGATTTCATTGTATTTATTGTATTGTATTTATATCTTTACTGTTGTTTTTATTGTATTTTAATGGTGTTATTGTGGCTGTGAACCACCCAGAGTCCCTCCTTGAGGGGGAGATGGGCGGTCATAGAAATTTAATAAATAAATAAATAAATAAGTAAGTAAATAAGTAAATAAATAAATAAATACTCTCCTTTCTCCTCAGTATGGTTAGTGTTCTTTTTGGCAATACTTGTGGAAAAGCAGAGCATTTCCCCCCTTTAATTCTGAAACGATCAAGTTAGTGTTGGGAAGGACAACTGTTGTATTTGCTATGCTAAGAAGTTAAAATGAAATAACACAAGTGATCCTATGCTGAGTCAAGCAACTGATCAATCTTAGTACTATCTAAGCTAACTAGTAGAGCTTTAAAAAAGGTAAAGGTTCCCCCCGCACATTTGTGCAGTCGTGTCTGACTCTAGGGGCCGGTGCTCATCTCTGTTTGTTAGCCGAAGAGCCAGCGTTGTCCGAAGATGCTTCCACAGTCATGTGGCCAGCATGATGCACGCAACAATGCTGTTACCTTCCCACTGAAGTGGTACCTATTCATCTACTTGCATTTGCATGCTTTCGAATTGCTAGGTTGGCAAGAGCTGGGGCTAGTGTGGGAGCTCACTCTGTCATGCAGGACTAGGGATTCGAACCTCCGAACTTGCGATCTTCCGATTGACAAGCCTGGTGTTTTACCCACTGAGCCACCACGCCCCGTAAAGTAGAGCTTTACTATGTGCCAAATACAACTTCTTCCACCCTTTTTGGAAATACCAGAAATGTAACCTTGAATCTTACATGCAAAGCATGCATTCTACTACTGCATGCAAAGGAACAAAAGAATGCAGAACATGACCCATCATCTATACAGATATCTCACTGGTTTAAATAGCTTCCCATAAAGATCCAAAAGATCTCTACGATACAATCAATTATGACGGATGAGTGTTATTACAGATAATGCAAAACAGCAGTTTTGGACTCCAGAAACCTTGCAAAGGTCCCTCAGTGAGTCTGTAGCTTGAATCATGTCAGCTGGATTTCTCATGATTCAAGCTACAGACAATTCCACCTGGATGACTGAGAACCTTCATAGACATGTCCCTCAGTGAGATTTGCAATGATGGATGTGCTACCCTGAAAAGGCAACTGATCCATAGAATTCTGCGACATGAAATCAAAGATAAGAGAATACTGGATGTATGTGCTACAGAGCGCCTTTCCATTTCAATGGAGAATCAGTAAACTCTTAGGTACATATTCATCTCATCACCTTCAAGCTATGTAGCAAAATGCATGGATTACTCTACAGACAAACCAATGGCGAAATGTTGAATGATGGCTAAGAGTTTGACAACCTATAATGCAAAGTTGTCCCAGGAAAATCAGAAGCAATTTACAATTCAATTCATACCCATAATCAGAAAGAGCTCTGTAAATGCTTACATTGAAGCATTCTGTACCTGCAAATTTAGCAAAATGGCACCAATTCTCATGGCCTCACTGAGTTCAAGACTGTACATCTGCTGAGGGAAGCGGGGTGGGCTTTGATTGTTAGGAGGAAGTACCTCGATGTAAACAGTAGTGATGGAACTCCTGAAATGACAAACAGAATTCAGTCAAAATCAAATTCCGGCACAGCATTTTCCCTCCATTAAAATGCAAATATTATACAGACATTACGCATTCTTATGAAATAAAGGAATCCCAACCTAGCAGCTTCTAATTTGTGTTACAGTCCTGATAAACAGGCAAAGCTGTTTCCATTCCCATTAAAACTGAGAGCAGCTCTATCTTCACAGAGGAGAATGCAAGAGCCTTAAGAAAATTGTAATTTCCTACCAAGCTTTGAGTTCTAAGGAATGATATGAAAGCTAACTCAGTGGGGATTAAAATAATATGCAGTATGCTTTTAATGACTGTAACACTTTCTCAAAAAAAAAAAAAAACCTTGATCTTTTGGGGAGGAATGTTCAGATTCACATATTTAAGAACCCAGTTCTTTTATTAGAAGAGCTTGATAGAAATACATTATTTTTATTTTAAAAAATCAAAATAATGTCTAGGTCTCAAGCATTATACTGATTTTTGAAATTTGCCATTAAAAATGGCATCAGCAAAAAAAGAAGACAAAAAAAAAGAATAAGCTTTCTAATTCAGGCATTAGAACAAAATTAATCTAAGTGGTGTACATACTACTGCTCGATAGAGTTTTCACAGTCTGGGTTTATTCTAACACTTTAGGAAGAGTGTACTTTTAAAGTCTCCAATCCTTATAGCTGTGAATATATGTTTGAATTTAAGATGGTTACAGTGCTAAATGACTGGTGATTGTAAGCTTTGACTCAAATTGCTAATATTGTTCTAAGAATAATTTAATAAGAATAATTTCAAGCTAATAATTTAATACTTATTTAATTTAAATTTAATATAAATTTAAAACTATTGACATTTAAGTATTACATTTGGATTGTCCACTTGATAGATTTCCACACATGTTCATTAGGATAAGTTATTCTGTGTTATTTCTGTGTTATTCAGAATGCAGATAGTAGCAAAATGGGATCACATACTGTATATTGGTTCTACTCTCAACATCCATACCCAAACTCCACAAATTTAGTGGACTCCCATAAAGGAGAAGCTAAATAAGTAAAGAGCTGTTCATGAAAAGCCTCATAACTTTCTTGATCTATTTATTTTCGGGCAGATAAATTGGGGGAATTAGCTTCATATAAGGAAAGGTTCACCATTAGCAGAGGAATAGTACAGCTGCAGCCTCCATCTTACTTTCTCCACCCTACTGTAGACCTAGAATTCTTTGGGAGAGTGTAAGAGAAAGTAATGTTGCTGCAACAAACATTGTGGAAAAGGTTCTGAGAAAATTATGCAGAGGGATGGGGGGAAAGAGAAAGTGCCTTTCAACTAAAATGTGCTCCCTGCATATTCAGCTTTCCAGTCAGGTCTAGGATTTATGGCCTATGTCCCATTCCAAAATCCAATGAAAGTACTTCTACTAAGGTGGACATGACTTTTTGCTTCCATGTACTGTAGAGGGAGAGAGAGATGAAAGAAGGAGTGAATGAAAGAGAGAGATAAATGTGTGCAATACGATGAACAGAGGACTAATGACTGGCTAACCCTACAGTTACAATATATGGTTCGGACTTCCAAGTTTTGCCCACAGTGTGCTTGCTTGCATTTCTTCTATTTTGTTGTCTCTTCCTTTCAATTTTTCTCTGATATTTCACAGGATAGTGAAACCGAGAATGTTTAGTACTGAAGACTTCTAAATCCTTTCCTCAACCTACAATTTCTTTTCTGTGCTTTTGGAAATATGATCAATTCCTATTTTATATCTTTGCCAAAATAGTAGGGCTGCAGGGTGGACAGCCACAGGATTCCAGGAAAAGATGTGGCTGGTTTTAAGAGTTGCAGGTAGGTACTGCCTTTAATGATATTTATTTATTATTTATTTATTATTCGGATTTATCCCCGCCCATCTCTACCGTGGTAGACTCTGGGCGGTTCCCCAGATATCTGGGCGATATCCCCCCAAATGCTCCAAAAGACCTTTTTGCTTATAAAAGAGTAGTCACATTGCATCTGTATATAGAGAAAAAAGTCATATGCATCCCATTTGCATACTTCAGGAGAGGTGCGTGAGTTAGATTAAATGTTGGAATAATCTCGATTTGTAATTATGTATATAACCATGGTATATTTTAGGTCTTGTTCTGTGAAATATGCAGATATGACATTCACACCTGAGGACTTCCCTGCAAGCTATAATCTGCATGCAGAATTTTCTATTTAACTGTATGCTGTAATTTTTTTTAAAATCACTATGTTTCTTCTTCCAACTTGGTTTAAGAGAAAAAAATCATCCCTTTCTACTCTGTGCTTCCCAGTTCTAACCTGTTAGAAATTAGGAACTGAATGACTCTGCTGGCTCCAGTGTGGATTTCAGTGGAGCATATTTCATTCCTTGTCCAGTATTTGCATAGTTTGCAATTTGTGCTCCAAATTGAGTTAAGGGACACAATAAGAATGCACTGCCTGGGGGAAAAAAGTATCTCCAGCTCAGTGATCCTTTCAGTTCCAGGATAGTTGGAGATATTACCGTTAAATGATATATGGCAATTTAAAGAAGCATTTGCTACTTGTGCTTTCATTGCTTAAGCTTTCTCTCTTCTTTTCTCTCATTCTCCGTCTGTTAAACTGACACTCACTGATATGGGTGAAGCAAAATTAACAGACTTAAATCATTGATATTTAAGTTGACACTTAACAAGCCAAACAAACAAGAGTTGACTTTTTTTTTTTTAGAAAAGTCAAAACACATTTGATCTACTGAACTTACTGCATAGAGACAGATATGTCCTGGGTATATTTTCATTTCCTTCATGATCCATATTTGTGCAAATAAAAAGGTTGCAGTCCTATATATCCTCACCTGGGAGTTAAGATCCACTAAACTCAATGGTTTTATTTCCAAGTAGACTGAAGTATAAGATTGTGCTGCAAAGCAACTTTTCAATATGACAATTGGTAAAGGAATAGCAGACGTGCTTCTTTTAAAGAAGCCAGTTCATCAGGATCAAATTTCGGATTACTATTCTTTTAAAATGGGTCTGGGTATTCTACAGCATTAGGGGTATCATTTTGAGAGGGAAATATAGAAAAACTGTAGTATAAGATACAACAGAGTTAACATTGTTTAAAAATGAAAACCTGCTCCCTGATCTCAACCTAGCAAGAATGGAAAATTCCAGCCCAGTCCATATCTGATGTAGCTCCATCTATTTCCACTCCCTACATTGGTCCATCCCATACAGCTTTTGCCACACTTTCCCAATAAAGTAAAATTCCTGGCCACCAAAATATTATTCACCTTGACTTCATAGTTCTTTATAAATTATAGAGTTGAAAAGCTAATTTCTCAGCTATGAACAGCTAAAGAAATAAAGTCAGGTATGATTTACCTTCTCTGTGCAAGTGGAGCACTGTCAGATGCTTTGACAGTGAGGGCATAGGACCGACCCACTACAAGTGTAATTCCTGGTACAATGGTGATAAGGCCTGTCTTATCATTGATTATGAAGTCTCCCAGATCACCAGCCAAGATTTCATATCTAATCTGCCCATTTGGACCTTCATCTGCATCCATGGCAGTAAGCTGCAATTGAAAAGAATTAACTTTGTAGGTTTATTGTTGTTTTGCAACAAGAAGAGTTAAAGTGCATCAAAAGGAGCTTTTGGTATTGTTCTGCCAAGTGTCCAAGCAGTGATCAGGTGCCCAGACAATTGGTTCTTTTAGATCCAGATACAATAAGCACACCAGTGAATAAAGAGATTTTAAGCCAGTACTTTCCAAACTGCTGCCGTTGGTGACACACCAATGGCAGCAGCGGTGGCGCGGTGGCGGTGCAGGGGTGCGTGCGGCAGTGGCGTGCACGGCGGCAGGGGCAGTGGCTGCTGCCTTGTGTTTTCTGCTAAAACCCAGACGTGCAGATGGCCGCTGCCGCCACAACTATGCACGCCACCGCCGCGTGCGCTGCCGTCGTGCATGTCCACTTCCGGGTTTTGTCGCAACACACTAAAGTGTCACGACACACAGTTTGGAAAGCTATGTTTTAAGCTTTATTATTAACTTTAAGCAAACGGATTTAAACAGAAACATAGTTTAGGCAGACTAAACAGAAGCATAAACAGCATAACATAAAGAAAAATCATAACATACCAAGCAAGTTGATACCCAATCTCCCATAGGATATCAGGAGCCCCTTAATAAGGACAGTGGAGATACCCCTGGGTGGCTCAATTTCCACAGCACCCAGCGCTCAGGCCTGTGCAGAAGCTCCCAAACTCAAGAGGCAATCCTAAGGTTTTTATCAAAGTCTGGCCCTAAAACCTCGTGACCCTGTTTCCATGGTACAGAAACTGCAGGATCCAACCTTGACTGGATAGTTCCCAGGGTCTGGAGCACCTGTTTAATCCACGAGCCTGGGAAACTATACAGATAAGCTAGTGTTTAACAAAAAGAATCTTGGCATTTTCTCTTCTTCCCCCGCCCCATTTCAAACACAAATAAAAAAATAAGCCAGCTAATCATTAGTATAACTCAAAATAAACTCTAAGCATCTTTGTGTGAAGGAGAAAAATCAAAATATGTCACTTAAACTCCTTGAAATAACAGTGGTCTTCTGCATTGCCACTACAGGTACAGTATATGCTGTGATATCAGACCTAAACAGTCAGGTGTTGGATTATGACATCCTATGTTACAGAATGTTACAGAAAAACTGCATCCTGGAATATAAACAAATAGTAAAAAGAGAAGAAAAACATTATTTAACCCAGGAATGTGATTACTGACTTATATCCAGGGATGTCTTTGCCCCAGGACGTCAGTATTTGTCTATTTATGAGCTATTTAAAATCTTAAAAGATGATGCTGTTAAAGTGCTGCACTCAATATGCCAACAAATTTGGAAAACTCAACAGTGGCCACAGGATTGGAAAAGGTCAGTTTACGTTCCAATTCCAAAGAAGGGCAATGCCAAAGAATGTTCAAACTACCGTACAATTGTGCTCATTTCACATGCTAGCAAGGTTATGCTCAAAATCCTACAAGCTAGGCTTCAGCAGTATGTGAACCGAGAACTACCAGAAGTGCAAGCTGGGTTTCGAAGAGGCAGAGGAACTAGAGATCAGATTGCCAACATTCGCTGGATCATGGAAAAAGCAAGAGAGTTCCAGAAAAACATCTACTTCTGCTTCATTGACTACGCTAAAGCCTTTGATTGTGTGGATCACAACAAACTGTGGCAAATTCTTAAAGAGATGGGAGTACCAGACCACCTTACCTGTCTCCTGAAGAACCTGTATGCGGGTCAAGAAGCAACAGTTAGAACGGAAAATGGAACAACCAATTGGATCAAAATTGGGAAAGGAGTACTGCAAGGCTGTATATTATCACCCTGCTTATTTAACTTATATGCAGAGTACATAATGAGAAATGCCGGGCTGGATGAATTACAAGCAGGAGTTAAGATTGCCGGGAGAAATATCAACAACCTCAGATATGCAGACGATACCACCCCAATGGCAGAAAGTGAAGAGGAACTAAAGAGCCTCTTGATGAGGGTGAAAGAGGAGAGTGCAAAAGCTGGCTTGAAACTCAACATTAAAAAAACTCAGATCATGGCCTCTTGTCCCATCACTTCCTGGCAAATAGAAGGGGAAGAAATGGAAGCAGTGACAGATTTTATTTTCTTGGGCTCCAAGATCACCGCAGACGGTGACTGCAGCCATGAAATTAAAAGACGCTTGCTCCTTGGGAGGAAAGCTATGGCAAACCTAGACAGCATATTAAAAAGCAAAGACATCACCTTGCCGACAAAGGTCCGTATAATTAAAGCTATTGTTTTCCCAGTAGTAATGTATGGCTGTGAGAGTTGGACCATAAGGAAGGCTGAGTGCCGAAGAATTGATGCTTTCGAACTGTGGTGCTGGAGAAGATTCTTGAGAGTCCCTTGGACTGCAAGGAGGTCAAACCAGTCAATCCTAAAGGAAATCAATGCTGACTGCTCATTGGAAGGACAGATGCTGAAGCTGAAGCTCAAATACTTTGGCCACCTAATGCGAAGAGAGGACTCACTGGAAAAGACCCTGATGCTGGGAAAGACTGAAGGCAAAAGGAGAAGGGGACAGCGGAGGATGAGATGGTTAGATAGCATCACCAATGTAACGAACATGAATTTGAGTAAACTCCGGGAGACAGTGGAGGACAGGAAGGCCTGGCGTGTTATGGTCCATGAGGTCACGAAGAGTCGGACATGACTAAATGACTGAACAACAACAACAAAATTTATTCATTGATTTATACTTCTCCATTTTATCTGGAGGCATTTAAGGCAGCTAAAATAGTAAAATAAAAGATAAATTTAAATTTTTTAAAAAAGATAAATTTAAAGATAAAAAGGATAAAGGTATGAAAGCCGGCTGGGTGAACTTGGGCCAGTCACTCTCTCTCAGCCCAACTCACCTAACAAGGTTGCTGTTGTGGGGAAAATAGGAGGAGGAAGGTGTATTAGGTATGTTCGCTGCCTTGAGTTATTTATAAAAAATAATAAAGGCGGGATAGAAATAAAATAAATAAATAAATAAATAATTGAAAACTAAAAAAAAGCTCAAAAATTCAAAAAGCCTGGTTGAAAAGCCTGTACCACATCCCGTTTGGCTCTGAAGTGTACCATTACTCTCAGTAGCATTTGGGGCAGGGGGGGAGATGAAAGGCCTAAAGGGATGGAAACGATTGCAAAAAATGGATATTCTAACTAGTAACTAGTAAATAATACCACCAACAGTAATAATTGTCTTAGAGGAACACAATCCAAGTTGTACCAGTCATTCTGAACTGAAACAGCTCAGCAGTGAAATTAAATGTATCCACCTGTTCATCAAGTATGTTCACATAGGCCCATCTTTTCTTTTCTTTTTTTGAGAGGACAAGGATGAGTGAGAAGTTTTCCAGCGGCCTCTGCATGTAAGCTATGTCTGAATGATTAACAGCCACAGGCATGCTGAGGCTTCTATTGAGGATAATTACTTTAAAGGTGCAACTGTAAACTCACTTACTAAGGAGTAAACCCAATTAAGCACTGTATGACCTCCTTCGAAATAAACACACACCTTTTGAATGGCTGACAACATCGGCTGCAGTATTAAAGTACTCAACTCAATGAAGCACTTTTTTCTTGCTAAAACTGTGAAACTATCAACTATTTTGATCATGCAAACATTTCTTTATCAAACTGCTCATAGCTGTTGACCTCCTAAATTAATGCTATTAATAAAGGCTGAAGGCTTCTTTGAAAAGGGTTATAATAGGCCTTCTCCAGTTCAGCAGCAAAGGGGGATGGGAGAAAAGATAAATCAAAGTCTTTCACAAAATACCAGTCCTAATCATTTAATTACACACTAGGAACCAGGCCAAGTTTTATTGTGACAACATGAAAAGGAAAACTGGTAGAATGCGCAAATACCTAAATTAACAAAGTTAATTAAATTTACAAATGAGCATGCTTTGAAATGCTAAGTTATCTGACTAACATTTGGGGGGCAAAAATATGTCTGAAAGAGAGCATTAAAGTTGCAGAATTGTCATAGGGCCCTATTATTTTGAATGTGCGAACTGCAGGTGTCTTCGGCAGATAGGCGCCAGTTTATATGATTCTGGAAATTCCTGAATGTCTAAAAGCCGTTGAAACAAGGATCCTTTCTGCCTTCCCTTTATATCTCATGCAGGAGCAGCAATTTTGTTCACTCAAAATAAGCAGTACTCACAACTTGACAATGAT
The DNA here is from genome assembly GCA_023362775.1 of Charina bottae. Taxonomy (NCBI): domain Eukaryota; kingdom Metazoa; phylum Chordata; class Lepidosauria; order Squamata; family Charinaidae; genus Charina; species Charina bottae. Next base: position 2,126,587 of record JALMGJ010000044.1, on the reverse strand, counting down.
GAATCTGTTCAGTTACTGCTCAAGACAGGCCTGATTTGCATTGCGCAAAAAGAAAGCTATAAGAAACTTACACTGTATCCTGTCTTTAACAATACCATGTCTTTTATAGTAATGCCACTTTTCATTTGTTACTGTCATTTTTAAACAAAGGTTAATTCAGCTGGACAGAGCTCTCGTTACCAGAGATATTTTTGGCCAAAACATGGAAAACCTAATAAGACATCTTGACTCTTGTAGTTCAATATCTGTCATGAACTAAAAAGTTCAGGCAAATTGGTCTCATTCCCAAATGCCTAACATTATTATTTCCTGCTGATCTAAATTGAAGCTTGCAGTTGTTGTGCACAAGCAGGTTTGCAATCCAGCTACTACACTTGAATCAGACCACTTCTCGCAGCCATACACTATTAGCATACATTTATTTTAGTTATTTGAATTGTGTTGGGAAAATTGCCATGGAACAGTGCAGCTGACACCTCTGGATTAATAAATTATCAGGGTCTGCCATCACAAAATGTACATAGCTCCTGCAGATGGATTTGTTCTTTGTTTGTGGTCTCAGCCTTACACTTAATATGGAGCAAGAATTTATTTCTTTATCTGCAACATTTATAAACTGCCTCAATCATTCATTCAGACTCAGTTTCATATGGGATGAGCGTGGGATTCTTTTCTGGTTCCAGTTTTCTTCTTGACCGCTACTAGTAAGGATGGACGAAGGCATTTGAAAATGTAGAGACCAAAAGGCATGTGAGAAATCTGTGACATCACATCTGGGGTTACGTGGACACTGCAGGGTTCTGCTATATACTTAGTTTGAGACCAGAATGAGTACAGTCCTGAAAGCATGGGGATGAAGACGTGATATTAAGATTATCAAAAGACATACAGGTACAGTATGTGCCTATTTTATTAACTACATTTCCATTGTTACCAAGAGGCAAGGCTCTCTAGGTACCTCATAAAATTGAAGAACATTACAATAAATATCATCTGAAGTCTAAAAGAGGCAGGCATGGATAAAATTTAAATTTTAGACAACAGCAGCAATATATAAGAACTGGAGGACTTAGAAAATCCAAGTTTTTTATACAGGTAGTCCTCGCTTAACAACCACCATTGGGACCAGAATTTTGGTTGCTAAGCAAAGCAGTCATTGAGTGAATTCAACCCAATTTTGCAACCATTTTGCAGCGGGCGTTAAGAAAATCACTGCGGGTGTTAAGTGAACCACGTGGTCATTAAGCGAATCATGTGGTTTCCCATTGATTTTGCTTGACAGAAGCTGGCCCAGAAGGTCGAAAATGGCGATCACGTGACCACGGGATGCTGTGACGGTCATAAATGTGAACTGGTTACCAAGCACCCAAATTGTGATCATGTTACCAGGGGTGGGGGAAAGAAACACTGCAGTGGTTGTAAGTGTGAGGACCAGTCATACATTGTTTTTTCCAGCACTGTTGTAAGTCCAAACCATCACTAAACAAATGGTTGTTAAGGAAGGACTACCTGTATAGTCAAAGCATGTTTCTCCAGCATGGGTATGTATGTAAGAAGCATTCTTTCTCTGAAACTGGCCATCATCCAGTTATCCAAAACCATATCCTCATGGTTTTGAAACATGGTCTTCCCTGAAAGGTACATCCAGTCTTCTTTGCTCACTTCAGAAACCCATGAGACTGAAGGCAATACAAATATAACCAGAAGTTGTAAAACCACTTTTGTGCATTTTGTTTGTCATTTATTTACTATATTCCAACTAGACATTTCAAACTTTGGTTCAAATCAACTGAAGTTTGTCCATTTTTTTCTTAACAGCACAGAGAACACTATGCACATTGCACTGTCTGAAGTGTGTGAAAATTGTGTGAAAGCTAGGCCATTGCTGTGCAGCACAATGTATATTCAGATAATGTTTAGACATACGTTATTTGTATCAGCTGAAAACTTTTGTCAAAATCTACCAGCAGAAATCTCAAGTGTTTTATGTATTTATTTGATTTATATCCCACATTTCTACTCTGGTGATTGTTCAAGATGGCTCAAACAATGTGACACCGTGTTAGACTAGGCCTAGCTAACTTCCAAACTAAAACAAAGCAACAACAAAAACAAACCCATACTCAATAACCTTAATTCCTTTTGAATTATGCATTCTGAAACAAATTAGGTTAGGATGCAATGCAGTTGTAGCCAGCTTCATATCAATAAAGTTAACCCCCTATCCACTTTGTCATCTAAGACTCAGGTCTTAATTTCCATTTCTATCTTCTGCTGATTCTTACATCCCAGAACATGCATTTCATTTTATTTTAATTAGAATATAACCACAAAAATATAGGCTGTTAAGGAAAAAAATAAAAGACATCCAAACACAAACAAAGAAATACAGGCTATTATTTAACAGTGCAGTTCATTTCATTTTCATTAGAATATGGCCACTAAAAAAATATAGGCTGTTAAGGAAAAAAAATTAAACACACACACACACACAGAGACACACACACAGAAATACAGGCTGTTATTTAACAGTTCAGTTATATACCTATCTTCTCAAACTTAAGCTCTATTCTCCATTGGATTGCAGGTTTAGACAATCCCTCTATAGTATAAGCAACTTTGACCCAGATTTAAAATATTTTTCTTTATAAATGTGGTTTATGCTGCTATTCATTTTATTTAAAAAGAGAAATGAAGGCAAGGAGGAGGGTTGGAAAAGACCAGAAACACCTAAGGAGGCAAGAAATAGCAGGAAAAAATGAAGAGAAATAGAGTATGGAAGTTGTGAATAGACCAGAGGATTTATTTTCAATGTTCTTTTTCAGAAAGATGAATCCATTTCAGCTTCTTTTCCTAACAAAGCTTATATACTGTACAGGGGGTGGATAAAGAAAAAATAATCTTCTCCATAACCTGAAGTTTTTGTTGTTAGGAAAAAGCATAAAAGGAGAAAGTATTTAATGAAGTAGGAGATTCATTATTACAGTTCTGAAAGTTACTGTTAAGGTATCATTGAGAAAGGCAAAGACCCACAGTTCAATTGGCTGTAACTAGTCAATTAATGAAGAAATCAAACCCATGTAATAGATAGTTCATGGTTATTCTTCCATTCAGAGAAATAAGTAGCTAACAGTTTTCACCAGTCTGGAAATCCAAAGATGGCCCCAGAAATTTATTTTCATTTTTTAAATTAATTTTTATTAAAGAAATTTTTACAGAATAAAAACATTTAAAGAAAAAAAAAAAGGAAAAGTGGTGAGAAAATAATAAAGTAATGAAAAAAGGAGAGAAATAGAAAAAAGAGAAAAAGAAAAGAAAGACAGAATATAAAGAAATGACTTCCAGTCTTCTTTACAGCAGTTATAAATGCATTCAAATTTTATCCTCTCTCTCTAAGGTTACATCATAACTCCCTTTCCATAATACAATTTTTTTTTCACATGTCCTAAAGTTTTTATAAAAGAACTGGTTGAAAACACAGAGATAAGGAACTGTTCTATTACCTTGATAACACTTTCTCCAGGTCTCATGTCTGTGTAGATCTTCACATTATATGATATGTTTGAGAAGGTTGGCGAATTATCATTTGCATCAAGCACAAAAATATTGACTGTGACTGGTAAACTTTCTTGAACACCATCGGAGGCTGTAACCTTCAAAATAAACAGACATGAGGAAATAGTTGTGAAAATAATGTATATAACATCAAATGATACTTTTTGCTTCTGCTTCTTGTTATTTTTACTAAACCACTAGCCTACTAGTTTGAATAGGTAGAAACCAATCCCTTTGAAGCCATCTCTAAGCATGTATTTAATATGCATAAATTACATTTCACATATAATTGCATCTAAGAAAATCATGGTCATTTATGGATATCATCATACATTATGCATAGTGTAGGCTTAATTCCTGTTGTAAATTAACCATGACTCATTTTAGGTCTGATTGATTTCAATGGGAATCAAGATTGTCTAATTTTCTCTGGAATTAATCTACATTTTAGGTGCATATTCAACAGATTTACAAACAAAGGTACATATAATCCATAAGGATTTAAGAATAGTTTTAAATTAACAGTAAACATATATTTTCCTGTCTAATGTGTAAAATATGTGTCTTTGCAGGAAAACAATTCTGACCATTTTAAAATGATTGATTATCGTGTAGATATAATACTCCAAAGCAAGGATCAACTTTTCTTTTCTTTTCTTTTCTTTTCTTTTCTTTTCTTTTTTCTTTTCATCCAAGGACCATACTTTCCTTATATTTTTCACCTTTCAAAGATTTCAGTAACATAGATTTGTATATAGTCTTTATTACAGTCCCTGACTAGCTAATTAAACAGTCAGAACAGAGCAGAGCAATCTACAGCATTAGAAGAGAAAACAAACATTATCTGGAAAAACAGTACGACACCTAAAATCTAGAATGTTTTTAAGACATTGATAAAAGGGCACATAACAATTTACTATAATGCTGTGAAGCACAGGAATACAGCCTACATAATAGAAACAAAGTGACAATTTAAAATAAAATAGTGTAAATTAAAGTAAAAATACTTTAAGCATAGAGTACTGGAGTTACGAGGAATGGTAATTTCAACAGGCTGGACAGATCAGGGAGATTTGAAGAAGCAAAATAGCCACTGTGGAGGCCTAAGGAGGCCTACTGTGGAGTTCTAAGGCATTTATGACTGTCGCAGCATCCTGCGGTCATGTGATCACCATTTGGGCACTTCCCAACCAGCATGCAACAAGCAGAGTTAATGGAGAATGCAGAAGTAAAATTGTAAGTCACAGTCAAGTGATGTTTCGCTTAACAACCGCAATGACTAGCTTAATGACTGAATGGGAAGTGATGTCATACTGTAAGTCCATTGCAGTCACATTATTTTCTGCTTAGTGACAGAGTTGCCATTCCCGATTGTGGTTTCTAAGCGAGGACTACCTGTATTGGTGAGTTCTGTGCAGCCTACAGATAGCCTATTCCATTCTAAAGCATCACTTGAAAGCTGATAGACATTAACCATAATAATACTCATATAATTCCTGGATCGGGAGCCCGTTCCTGGATCAGGAGGCCCTTCGAACAGTCACTCATGCCCTTGTTATCTCCCATATAGATTACTGCAATGCGCTTTACATGGGGCTACCCTTGAAGAGTATCCGGAAGCTTCAGCTGGTCCAGAATGCAGCTGCACGGGCCATTGTTGGTGCTCCTAGATCGGCATACATAACACCTTTGTTGCATGAGCTGCATTGGGTACCAGTTTGGTTCCGGGTCCAATTCAAGGTGTTGGTTATCACCTTTATAGCCCTACATGGCATGGGACCAGGTTACCTGAGGGCAGAGCTTTCCAAACTTTTCATGTTGGTGACACACTTTTTAGATATGCATCATTTCGCAACACACTTTTGCAGCAGGGCATCATTTCGCGACACACTGTTACAGCAGGGCATCATTTCGCGATACACTCTTACAGCAGGGCACAAGGCAGGCACTAGGACCTGCACAGAATCACAGCTGGTTTGGAGGCAGCAAGGCACAAGGCAGGCACTAGAACCTGGATGGAAGCCAGGAGGCAGCAGCCGCCGCGACACACCCAGACACTGCAGCCGACACACCAACGTGTCCCGACACACAGTTTGGAAAGCTCTGCTTGAGGGACTGCCTCATCCCCAATACATCTACCCATCCCACCTGATCATGCAGAGAGGGCATGCTACGGACCCCATCTACTGTATAAGAGATGTATCACTTCAAGTTCCATCTGGCGGGGTCCAGGAGGCGTGCCTTCTCTGCAGTAGCTCCCGCCCTGTGGAACAACTTGCCCCTGGAGGTGAGATTAGCCCCTTCGCTCCTGACCTTCCGGAGGAACCTGAAAACTTGGTTCTGCTGCCTTGCTTGGGGCCAAGGAAGAAGTAGTCACTCTTGGGGATGGCTAATACCTTAGAGAGCCCCTCTCCTACATTGGATTGAGTTAGATCTTTTTACTACTCTTGGATTTTAATCTTGTTTTATAACTTAGTATTTTATATTGTATGTGTATTTTATATCTCTTGTTTTTTGTTATCTTGTTGTAAACCGCCCAGAGTCTCTCCGGTGGAGGGAGATGGGCGGTGATATAAGTTTGATTAATAAATAAATAAAATAATTATTCCAAATGATTACAATATAAGGAAAACAAATTAAGTCTGTCTACAGCTTGTATTTTCAAACTTTTTCAGACTGTGGAACCTGTTAGTTAAAATCCCAGAACCCCTATTCAAGAGGCAAAACTCTAATATTAGAAAATTGACTGCATTTGAGTAAATTTTTTCTTTGCCCTTAATTTCTTAGAAGAAATTTTCAAGGAATGCTAAGGTTCAGAGGAACACAGTTTGAAAAACCTTGGTCTGAAATATGAAAGGCTGCATTCAATAATGACCAGAAAATTCCTGGGAAAAAAACACATATCACGTGTGCAGGGACAAGATATTGCATAGTCTTTGTATCTATATTGTTAACAAAGAGGTGATAAAGATAACCAGTAATGTAAATAATAATAATAATAATAATAATAATAATAATAATAATAATAATAATAGCAGCAGCTGCTGCTGCTGCTGCTGCTGCTGCTGCTGCTGCTGCTTTTAGGACAAATTGAAGGACTGAAGATGACCTTATCTGAAAAGCAAGGTGTCAAATATAACAGGACCAAGGTTTAATCGTTTCCCCAAGAGCCAAGAACAGATCTAATGGTTTATGTTAAAGGAAGATATATTTCACTGAATATCTTCAGGCAGAATCTGGACGGCCATCTGTTGGGGATTCTGTGGTTCTATATTTTTTTTGTATCACTTCAAGGGATTCTCAGGAAATTCAACGAGTTGGACAAACCTAACCTTCTCTCTAATCCTAACCTTCCAACTATGTGGCTGAATTTACACAAAACACTTCACCAGGTCAACTAGAGACCCATCAGCTGTATTTGTATAATTACACAGCTGTGTTAGTTTTAACCTTACTTAGAGTGTTGCTATTTAACATGTTGTGAAAGCCCAGACCATTTTATTATTTTATGTTCAATAGCTTATACAATTCTGTAAAATCCTAACAGTTTTCTTAACATCTTTGCCAACTGAAATGTCAATGGTCAAGCTTTTGCAATAGTTGAAAAGATGACCAGTGTGGTTCTAACAAAACTGTTAAATCCCATTGCTTACCGAAAATGTGTACAACTGCTGAAGCTCTCTGTCAACTGGTTGAAGTAAGGTGAGGTAGCGGGTTATTCCAGTCTGAGTCACCGTGAAAAATGTATTGTAGTCATTTAGAAACAGATGGAGCAGTGGGTCCTTTGTCTTCAAAGTGAAACAAAATGATAATTGCATTCTCAAAGGGATAATAACAATATACAGAAAGACTATTTTAATGATAGCACTAGATATCTGGACTAACAATGACATTCAGGAGAAAAATGTAATTAACATAAATTGCTGGAATAACAATTTCTCTTTTGAATTGGAGAGAGATATTGGGAAGTAAGACCCTATTCCCACTTCGCTGCTTTTAACCAAAATTTGAGAGAGAAACCTTCATTATTTTCCTCAGTAATTAAGACTCTGATTATAGCAGGTTTAGGGCAATTAGGTATTTAACAATTATTTCTATAACTAACTTAAAAAGCAATGGGAGGGTGAAGAATGCAGCCACCTGCCAGATGAACAAAAACCTCAGACCATAGCAAAATAATTATTTGGTTTGTTGATAACATATTTACTACAAAAGCCAGTTCTCAACAACCTGAATTTTAACACAGCAATAGGAAAAGGATAATTTCTGATTCAAAACAACCAGCCTTCATTGAAGGTCTTGAGAAAACTGCCAGGCTGCTTAATGCATTTGGAAAGCACAACAGCTCTGAAATTTTGGCAGTTGGTTTGGAGCTGTGGATTTTGTGATATAAAACAAAAGACTGAGAGGTTAATTTTTATGGCAATGAATGATCTTTAAAAAGAAAATCAGAAAAAGGGCCCACATCATCTGGAGATACAGCGTACGATTCTGGCAGACTGATGGAGCCCTGTACTTTAATTCATATGATTTTCTTATGTGTGAACAATTGCTACAGAATTGTTAAAAACATTGAAGAAGAACCTGACAAAGTGCCCTCAATGTAGCATAGCCTGACAATACATATTTTAACACTGTAATCAAAGTTGATGTCACTCAAAACAATTAAGCAAATCAGACACTCTGGAGAAATGGTACGTTTTTTCCTCTATATTCCTGAATTTCATTCTTGACCTGATTTGTTCCAGTTTTGTGCAGAGTGGTAACTCTAGACTCCTGAATAAATGAGATAACCCTGTGCACCACAGAAGTAGCAAAGGACAGTGCTCCTGAGGTTAAATAGTATTTCTCCATTCTTGTAAAGGGTGCTGTGTTAACAGAAAGCCATTGGGCTCCTAGGTGGTGAGCCAGCTGTGCAGAGAAATAAAGGACTGATTTAATACCATCAGTTTTCAGACCAAAAAGCCACAACATTAGGACTTCCCCTTTCCAAAACTACTGCAATGACTTTTTCTCTCTCAATGTAGTAACAGTTAGTTATGGAAATATTCTGCAATATTATTGTGAAGATGTTTAGCATGTCACTTCATCTAATAGCCTTTCTGTTGACTAATTAGAAACCTGAAATCTTAGAAACATCTGAAAGAAATAATAGCTATTGCTTCTAGAACTGGGCTGTAAAACCTTTCACAATCACTAGATGGCAGCAAAAAGAGATACTGGTAGTCTTCGCTTAACGGCCACAATTGGGACCAGAATTTTGGTTGCTAAGTGAAGCGGTCATTAAGCAAACCCAATCCAATTTTATGATCTTTCTTGCGGCCATTGTTAAGTGAATCACCATGGACATTAAGTGAACCACGTGGTCGTTAAGTGAATCACACAGTTCCCCATTGATTTTGCTTGCCAGAAGCTGGCTGGGAAGGTCGAAAATGGCAATCACATGACCACGGAACGCTGCGATGGTCATAAATATGAACCGGTTGCCAAGCACCTAAATTGTGATAATGTGACCATGGGGACGCTGCGACGGTCATAAGTGTGAGAACCGGTCATAAGTTGTTTTTTCCAACACCATTGTAAGTCCGACCTGTCACTAAACAAATGGTTGTTAAGTGAGGACTACCCGTATAAAACTTTCTTTTGTGTTGTATATTGGTTATCTGTGTTTTTACAGTCCAGATCTGGTAGCCTTAGTAAGGGCAGACATATACTTCAGGAGTATAACCACACCACTGCAATCATTTGGAAGAGAAACAGCAGTCAGGGAAAGAACTACAGATATTTCTTATTCTTGATATATTGAGATTTTTCTTCCATCGGCTCTCTCTTACACATTAAGCTTGAGGTCAAGCAGTACCACAGAAAAGACTGCTATATATACACAGAAAGTGGAAGAGTACAATATATGAAAACAGCCTAGTAAAAGATAACTTGATGAGAAAAAAGTGAAGTAATCCATGCATTTTGGTCAAATATATGTTTATCTCTAGCTTAGAGATAAGATGTAGAAACACAGACATAAGGAACAATCCAGAAAAATATTCACTCATGCTTCTACTATTTGTCATAGAGATCATTCTTACTATATTAAGTGGGTCTTACTCACTCATAAGCATATTAAGTATATCTAAAGGAAGCATATATTTCTTTAAATTGATTTTTGTGGTTTTAATCTTGGCTTGCTGCCCGGAATTCCTTGGTAGATGGGCAGCCATATAAATTTGTACCCTAGTGTTTTGGTACTCCTTGGGGGTGATTTCAACGCAAGGCTAGGTCCTGATGACCATACACTGTTCTCTAAATTTCAACAGTATCCTCCAACCCACGCTCCCAATTTACCAGATACCACCTTTGTACGCATCTCCAAAGATAAAAGATTTAACTACGCTGGGATCTGTCTAGCCAAGTTTGCAAATAAGTTTAATTTATTCATACTAAATGGCTCTTTTAAAAGTGATCACCCAGGAGAATATACATTTATGGTTGGGACTAGGAAAAGTACCATTGATTATATGCTAGTTCCTACTAACTTATTACATTTAGTGGAGTCCTTTAAGGTGCTTCCGCATCTAGAAAATGACCACCTTCCTCTATGTCTACATTTGAAGACAACTACTAGTCAGACAGATGCTGAAGCTGAAGCTCAAATACTTTGGCCACCTAATGCGAAGAGAGGACTCACTGGAAAAGACCCTGATGCTGGGAAAGACTGAGGGCAAAAGGAGAAGGGGACGGCAGAGGATGAGATGGTTAGATAGCATCACCGATGTAATGAACATGAATTTGAGTAAACTCCGAGAGACAGTGGAGGACAGGAAGGCCTGGCGTACTATGGTCCATGAGGTCACGAAGAGTCGGACACGACTAAACGACTGAACAACAACAAAACTAGTCAGATGCGGCCAGAGGCATATTTTACCCCTGTCATCGTCCTGGCAGGACAAGTAAGTTGTCGTGCTAAATGGACCCCACAACTTGAGGTGAGGAAGACATTAGCAGAGGATGATCTACAAACAATTTGATTATCGTTTATGTCTCCTAATATCTCACAAGACCCATTGGCTTTGTATAAAAATTTAACACAAAAATTACAACCAATATTAACTCGCGCTTCTAACATTGATAACAAAAGAGCTGTGACTTTATCCAAGACATGGTTTGACAAAGAATGTGTTGAAGCCAAGAAAGCTCTCACTGCAGCTTATCATCTATATAAATCTGAGACAGAGACTAACAACAACAGAAATACGAAGTCTCTTGAACACCTTCTTGCCATCAAAAAACAGTATAAGAGATTGGTGATTGATAAGAAGAAGCAGGATATGAAAACCATGTGGAAGCACCTTATTGAAGCTGCCAAATTGAAGAACGCCTCTCTTTTTTGGCAATTATTATCTAACCAGACAGCAAGATCTTCTACTATTCTAGACTCTCACATTTCACCAGAGGTCTGGGAATATCATTTTCAGAAAATGTATGAGGACCCTAATAATGTGATGCTGACACATATGAACGAAGGCCTAACCTTGTGGCCTCCAGTCTCGATAACTGAAATTAAATCTCTTATAGGACAACTTAGAAAAGGGAAGGCTCTGGGAATGGATTTTATTTCAGCGGAAGTATTAAAGAACAATGTCGAACGGTGGAGCCCAATTTTAGCAACACTTTTTACTTATATTGATAAAACAGGGAGAATTCCAGAGGATTGGGGCCTGGCTATCATAGTACCAATTTTTAAAAAAGGGATGACAAATGATCCTGCCAATTATAGGCCTATTAGTCTCCTGAATATAATTAGCAAGCTCTACGCTAGACATCTGCAAGAAAAACTCAAAGAATGGCTGGACCAGAGAAAGCTTATAGCGGATGAGCAGGCTGGCTTCAGAGAGGGCAGAGGAACCATTGAACAATGCCTGATTCTTCAACATCTGATTGAAAAATATCGTACCAACAAGATAACATCATTGTATGCAGCCTACATAGACTTAAAGGCAGCTTTTGATTCTATATCTAGGCCTAAGCTGTGGGAGAAGTTGGAAGCTGCCTCAATAGATAGTAGACTTCTCTATTTAATTCGGGCCTTATACTCTGATACGGCCTTGAAGGTCAGATGCAATAGGTTTGGGTCCCTTTCCAAGCTGATTAAGGTACAAAAGGGGGTGAAACAGGGCTGTATTTTGGCCCCGCTTCTTTTTAATTTTTATATTAATGATATGTTAAGTTGTCTAAATCACCCGGACTTTCACCCTCCTAAAATAGGGGACCGTAGTATTGCCCTGCTGCTTTATGCAGACGATGCGGTCATACTTTCTAGGACTCCTGTAGGTCTCAACAGAGCTTTGACAACTGTGGCCCAGTATTGTATTAATAATCAGCTAGAAATAAATTATCAGAAAACAAAGATAATGACCTTCGCCAAAAGACTGAAATTTCGTTCTTGGAATATAAATGGGCATAGAATAGAGCAAGTGACTAGCTTTAAATATCTAGGGGTAGTCATGCACGCCACTGGATCTAGGAAACCTCACTTTGATTATGCAGCTGATTCCGGACAAAATTCAGCTAATGCCATTTTAAAGTTTTTCCGGAGTAAAGGAGGGAATTATATATACAATTATATACCATTAAATGTTACTTATAGATGAAGATCCAACTGTTACGGCGCAAGTAGCCAAATTCTGTGCAGCTGCTATAAAGATACGCCAGACTATGATAGGAAAAATGTAGTAATGTACTCCTTGTAATGATTTTAATAACTTTAAAAGGTGTGTGTGTGTGTGTGTGTGTATGTATGTATGTATGTGTATATATATATATATATGTATATATATATATATATATATATATATATATATCACACCATATTTTATATATGATATTTTACTTTTTATAAGCATTTACATCTGATAGAATATTAGTTATGACTAATATTAAGAGCATATTTAAATTTGATTAAGGGGCTCATCCACATTGTGGTCTGAATGTATTTTAATTTTTAATTGGAACAATGTAATTTAACTTATAATTTTAAAACTATTTTAAATCAGATGGTGCATATTGTAAGGTTCAATGAGTATACCTTGTAGAATCTTGTACTGGTCAGTGACCGTAATAAACCAGAATGAATGAATATAAATTTGTTTAATAAGTAAAACAATAAATATTAATATGACAAGCTATAATTAGCTAGATTTGTATTTGTTGTGTAGGAAAATGAAAGCTTTGGCTTTTCATTTTTGAAAGTAGAGAATAAATTATTGTTATGAACCCTGAAGAAGACAATATTATAAAAGTAGTAAATGAGTAAAGTGTCAAATCTACTTTTAGGTTCAAAACCAAATGATGAAACTTGCTTTAACAATCAGTAGTTTTCAAAGAAAGCACAAAGTACATACTCATTGGGTTGCTTTCAAACACTATTATATAAGTTGGTTATATAAAAATGGTTTGGACATAAATTCAACATTATGATATTTGGGGGGGAAAAAGAATGATTCACTCAGAAAGAAAATTAGTAAAAAAAACTCAAGGGGTAAAAGGTAACACAGCAAAAAGAAGGTGTTAATACACTTAAAATACCTACAGGAACGGCACCTGATGGAATCTAAAAAGCAAATATAAACAAATAAATGGACTAAGTAGAAGTACTTTCCTATAGTACCCAGTAAAATAATCTATTGAAGTAAGATAGAAAATTAGGTGATCAACATTCACTATGAGGACTTTAGACTCTTCCTTATAAAGATTACAACTATGGGCTGAAATGAAATATTATATCAATCACTAATTTTCTCTTAATAGCTTTCCATTATATAATTGAAGGACAGGGGCTCTAATTCATATGATTTTGCTCTTCTGCTGATGTGCTGCTGGCACATCACTTGTCTGAATTGCTATTTACAACCAAAATAACTGTTCTATGCTAGGTCTCAGAAGGCTAAATGAAAGGAAAAACTTCATGGTAAAAAGGGGTGGAGGTGCGTCAAGTCATTTCCAAACTGCAAATTGAATTGATTCTCCAAAGGAAACTAGGAATTCTGAATTGATCTTCTGAATCAATGTGAATTGTTGAGTTGGATAGGACTGATTATTCAAATTGAATCAACAATTTATATTGGATTGGAGAAGCTCTGCATAGCCACAATAGGTCATCACCTGCTGAACTGTAAGTAAATGTTTTAGACTGATGCCTTTCTATTGGGGTGAAAGCCCATTTAATATGGTTTATCCCAGGAGACTTAGAGAATCTGGGCAATTCCTGAAAGGAGGAGTTAAACATAGCTCAGATTTCAATTGAGATTCTACCTTCAATATGGCATAGTGAGTTGGAACAGAATGTTAAACAACCACTCTCTATCATCCCTTCTTACCCTTCAACTACGAATTGTTCCATAGCTAATTTGGTGTATTGGTTATGGAACTGAAACAGACAAGATAATAACGAAAATACACATGGCACATATTTAATTGGGAGTATGATCAAATATAAGTGAAAACGCATGTTAATATCTAATCTGTGGCAGTGATAGTTGCAAAGCAGCCAGAGATTCTGCCTCTATTTAATCTTTAAGTAGCTGTACAGTGGAGACTTTCTAGTACTAAGTGACTTATGGAAATCAACTACTGTATGTGGGGATGGGATGGAATCTTCTGTGATAACGTTGTGAGGTTAGAAAGGGATAAGAAGATTTCTTCTCCTCAAAATGCTACATGTTTTATGAAACTTGCACACTGATTCTCCTTATTCCTATAGTCCCTATACCTAAAGTTCTGAAATAGGTATGATTCTGAGACCATGTCCAGATTCCAGATCAAAATAATCAAGAGAAGTTAAACTCCATCCAGGAAGAATAGTTTTCCTTCCTTCCTTCTTCCTTGCACACTACTATATATATCCTGGTCATATGGATCACCAAATTATTCAGCATTATCTACATTATATAAACTATCAAATTGTACAGCAAATTAAAATCTGCTGCAGAGCTGGGTCTTGCAAAACAAGCAATTTACGAGAAATTTGAGCTAAATCAGATGAGGCATCTTGGAAAACATCCAAACTACATACTCTTAACATCTACTCCCTATACTGTCTTAGGATCATATTGTATGATTTGGAAGTTAATAAAGAATGAATCCACGTGGAGGAAAGTAATAGTACTCTAATTTAGATAACTGCAGTACCTGATAGCAGTCAGTATTAATGTTTCAGAAGAGTGTAACATTCAACATTCCTTTTTTTTTAACCAATCAAATGGGGATGAAAATGCCATGTTAACATGGGCCATGATCTGGGTCCTTTACATTTCAGCAGAAAGGTTTATACTCATGCATAAATCCCTAGTCAAATTATATCAGGCTTGAAAGAGTCCAACTTTTGAGTCGTGTCTCTTGTGTTGCAATTTTTTTAAAAAATGAATATTACCAAGCTATGAAAGTCCACTTGCATTGGGGTTTATTTTGTTTTTCCAACCAACAACAATTTTTTTCCTGATGCATTGCAAGATGCTGATGAACAACATTTTCCCAAATTGAAATCCTAAATGACATTCAGAATATAACTGTTTATACAGTTTTTAAAAGAAAATCATTAGGATTTGTTTTAGTTTGTTTAAACAGCTATATACACTTCCAGAACTGATATTTGGTTTATAACTCCAAGCTTGTCTAGTTAGATACAAATGATAGAATTTATTTCAGCAAGTGTAGCTTTTCACTGTCAAGGATGGAATCGCATATTCGAAAAAAAGAGGGACCAATTTAAGATACAATTGATGAAACATTACAAAGGGTATGTGTGTGTGTTTTGAGGGGGGGGGGAGGGATATAAAAATCTCTAGGCTACAGTGCTTGGAGCCCACTAGGGATGTTTGATATGTTTGTGTTGTTGACCGGATTTGCCATCTTGTTACTGTTATATGCTTTTTTGATTGCATATTGTTGTTTTGTTCTTATGCTGTGAGCCACCCAGAGTTGATTGGAGTTGGGCAGCGCCTAAGCAGAATAGAATAAATTTAAAGAGGAGATGTATGCTAATATAAAAAGATACGCACAAAGCAGAAAAGAGCAATGAAGACGGTCTGCAGATCAATTAGGGATTAAAATATGAGAAAAGTAGCTTTTCTCATTACCGAAGGATAAGATGTATCATATTTACCAATAGGAAGAGTTCTCCCCCCACCCGAATAATTTCCTGAGATTTAAGAGGTAATCTGGCTAAGAAGAATAGAAGACACTGTAGGCTGCTGAAAGGCATCAGCATTTTTGAAGATTAGCTGTGCATGCTGAATTTTAACATGTTTTTAACTCCCAAACATAGTTTCCCTTGCTTTTCTTTCCTTCTCTGTTCTATTATCTTCCTCTTTCTCTCCCCATTTCTCCTAGCGTAGTTATCCCTCCTTCCATCTCTTTCTTAGTTTCTCCCCCTTCTTTTTTGTTGTTTCTGCTGAAAGAAGGGAAGGGAGTATAACTATGTGTGAGGATATATCTGTGTTTCTTGGTGTGAAAGCGGTTCTCATATGTGAGGCAGAATGGTTACAGTACACTGGGTGGTCAATTAATTTTATAAATGGGGATAAATGGGGCATCTTATATGGCATGTGGCTTCTGACAGGTAGGGGTGTGAGTGTGTGTGACAGGATGCATTTATTGCTGGGGAAGCAATAATTAGTTTCAGCTGGATTTGGCAACCTTAGATTGACAAGGTAGAAAGCTTTGATTATCTATATTTTTTCCTATCTTCTGTTTGGGGAAGCCATCTTAAATAAAGCTTTATCTTTCTTTGGGGTACAGGTAGTCCTCCCTTAACAACCATTCATTTAGTGATGGTTCGGGCTTACGACAGTGCTAAAAAAAAATGACTTACAACCAGTTTTCACACTTACAACCATTGCAGCATCTCCATGGTCACGAGATCACAATTTGGGTGCATGGCAACCGGTTCGCATTTATGACTGTCGCAGTGTCCCGTGGTCACCATTTCCGACCCTCCCAGCCAGCTTCTGGCAAGTAAAATCAATGGGGAACCACGTGACTTGCTTAACAACTATGTGGTTCACTTAATGCCCCCAGTGATTCGCTTAACAACTGCCGCAAAAAAAAAAGGTTGTAAAGTCAGGTTGGATTCACTTAATTACCGCTTTGCTTAGTAACCAAAATTCTGGTCCCAATTGTGGTCGTTAAGCAAGGAGTACCTGTAAATATGTCTTTTTCATCCAACTGTATGTATGTGTGAAATCATGATCTGTCTTGGATTCATACAGATTTTCATTTTTATTCACTACAGAGTAGAAACCATTTCATTTTTTCCCCAAATATTTTTTTTAAAAAAATCTTGGATGGAGTTACCAAACTTGCTTAGGTATTTCTTCTAATGATTAATCAGGCTTTCTGTTAAACTTTGCTCCTTCTTTCTGTGTGAATTTGTTTAATGGCTTGAACTAATTAGGCCAAATTAAAACTAATTGGAGCCATAATCCATATTATTTTGATTCGAACATCGGCTAAAATCACTTCAATTGCTGAAGCTACTAAGGAAACTATTTTATTGTGTTTGGAATACATCCTAGAAGCAAATTATTAACATGAAAAATGTAATAGAAAGTTAAGCTGTTGATAACTGGTTCTCAAAGTTCTGAAATCTTAGTTTCTCCTTTTTCATGTTACATGCAGCATGGGCACTAAATTACAACAGAATCTAACATTTGGGGACAGCTGTGGCATATCACAGAAAACACAATTTATATAATCAAATACAAACCTCTTCAACATCATTATCTAAAGCTATGATCTGCAGTGGAGATGTCAGGTTCTGGTTATCAGAAATAGTTGTACCAACAGGGGAAGATTCTGAAATAAAGCCTTTGTATGTTGATTCGGTGAAGAAAGGTTTCTGATTGTTTTCATCTAAAACTTCAATATGCAGATTAGCAAATGCTGGAAGAGGGTGGCCATTGTTTTGTTCAGCCTGCAAAAGCAAAAGGTTAATATAGTATAGATTCCTGCTGCCATTTTTAACATTAATTGGTTTTAGTTTTGTATTTTCTCAACAGAAAATTAGAGTGGAGGTGCATTTTCCTGGCTTATTTGTGCTTCTTTCTAATTGCAGCTGGATTCTGTAGCAAATCTAGATGCCAACACCCCATCACATATTGATGTAATGCAAAATCAGAAGCAAGTCACAAACTATATAGACTATTTTTTTTCTGAATGTCTAGCATCATCAGGGAAAGGAAAATAATTTAGCTCCTACATGAAGTCTCTCATTAACTCACAAAAGGAAATATTACACTCAAGACAGTCATATTAAAGTCACAAAACTACACGGCACAAACATGTAGGTAAGTATACACGCAGGAAAAGGTTTTTCCTGTGATAGTCTGTGGAAGTGGAAGTTGAAAAGAAGCAGGATAAAAAGAATACTAACACTTTTGAATTTTGGTGTTGAAGAGAACTCCTGAAGATATAATTGATAGCCAAGAAAACAAACAAATAAATCATAGAACAAAATTCAGAGTTCTCACTTAATCCCTGAGTGGCCAGGCTCTAATTATCACATTTTGGACAAATTATGTAAAGAACTGGCTCTCTTGAGGATTCCATAAGGCTGGGAAAAGTGGAATGAGAAAGAAGAGGATGACAAACAGCAAGATGGAGGGACTCAGTTACAGTGGCGATGGGGGCACCATCGGAAGACCTGAAGGACAAGGTTGGGAACAGATCTTTCTGGAGAAAACATCTTTGTGGTCACTAACAATCAACAATGAATTGATGACACATACACATAATCAATCAATCAATCAATCAATCAATCAGGTAGGTTTGCGTGGGTGTCCGTGAAAACCTTTTAGAGCTATTATAATTTAAAAGCTCTCATTCTGCATACATTCCATTAATTACAACAATTTAAAAAACAAGACTTTTGGAAAACAAGATTACCAGAAGCCAGACAAAGCTAAGCATTTCTAAACAAAGGAATTACACATTTGCTCAACT
Organism: Charina bottae; assembly: GCA_023362775.1. Classification (NCBI taxonomy): domain Eukaryota; kingdom Metazoa; phylum Chordata; class Lepidosauria; order Squamata; family Charinaidae; genus Charina; species Charina bottae. Next base: position 2,108,038 of record JALMGJ010000044.1, on the reverse strand, counting down.
TTTTGTTTTGTTTATAAGTAAACAACTGATTTTTTTTCCCTGAATCATAATCTCAGTTTTAGAAAATATCAAAACAATAAAAGCAAAAGCCAGTTGCTCTCTTCTTGAAAGCCAGCACCTCTTTTTCTGGTGGAAAAGGAACACCATTCCCTTTGATAACAAATGTACAGATATAAAATATGCAATTATAGGAAAAATTAGTTCCAGAGTCCACAACTTTTATGAACTGTTATGATGATGAACAATTACCATGCCTTTTGCCTGAAAGTGAATGAATAAATTTACTTAGAAGAGGTCAGTGTAAGAACTAGAACATACAAAGAGCACGCTGAATGTGAATATTTGATCCTACATTTTCTCAAGGTAACATTTGTCTCAGTTCTATAATGGAGGTATAAATAAAATATATATTTGGGGGGGGGGGTGAAATCTGAAGCTAGTCCTCACTTGATTTTGAAATTACTCAATAGGGCACAGATAGCATCAATGGATTTGGCAGTTTTGTCCACAGTGCAAGTAATCCATGGTGAGGTTAATGTTAGCAAGCAAAAACTAGCTCTACACAAACTGTCAATGTTATGGAGGGGTTTTAATTCACTTGGCAATTTTGGAGAGTGCTAGAGAATAGAGGGAAGCATATCTGCAAAGGAACTGACAATGCTGTAAATGTACTGGGATTGTTCATACTTTTTTTTAAAGTGAAATTACCATCTCCCCTATTTGGCTTGGTAGTTTTTTAATACATAAAAAAAAGAAGAAAAAATTTCCCTAGACCAGTAGAATGTGCAAGCGATGCAGAAAACAGATGAGAGGGTTTAAGATCTAGACATCTCTAGGTTAGTTTGGCTGCCCCTGTGGGAATACAGAACAGCAGTGAGACAAGCTGAGCATCCTAGGAATGATGTTGCCCCTGATTTCCAGTATACTGGATATCAGTACATTATGTTCATGTTAGTGTTCTTGCCTAATGGAGACTTGACTGGAATACTTCGCATCAATATTTTCCCTTGTCTAGTTGCTTGTCTAGAAAACAAAGAGAAAGCAGCAGTGACTTGAGTCAAGCACCAAATCAGCTGCAGAAATCCCGAAAACTACTAGTTGGCCACAAAATTTGGCTACTGTGGCAAACAGGACTGATTTTATATTAGGTAGGGTGGGACATGCTCCTCAAGCAGCAGACAGTGGTGAGTAAAAGAGTTTTCTGTTGGGATGTGGAGCTCTGCATACCAGATGGCTTGGGGAGAGTAAAATCCAGCTGTTGGTTGCACCTGCAAAGGATGTATGATCTTATTGTTCACTTCAGGCAGCAAATTATCTTTGCTTAGCTACGGGAGCAAGATTAAATGGATACAATAAAGACTGAGCCCAAACTTCAGAGGAGATCTCTCTGGTTATAATTGGATCTTGAGGGAGGAGCAGGCAACAGATGTCCAATTTAAAGGTTTCCTACAGCACTATTTATCGCAGCAACACACATCAAAATAATAAATGTACCCTTGGAAAGTTAAGAAAAAGTTACAGATTGCCTCACTACAACACATTTTAAATTACGTAATAAAAATCTTCATGCATTCAAAAGGATAGCCATTAATTTTCAACATTAAAAAGTACACACATTAAAAAACAACTGTGTAAGAGGTAGATTTATTGAAATTCTGTTTTTTAATTCTTTCCTCTCTTTCTGTCCCTATACTTTTACAAACACACACACTGATAAGAATAGTGGTGGATGGATAATCAAGTTCCTAATATTCTGTTTGAATAAGAAACATGACTGTCCAGTCTATCCAGGCCTTTGGGTCTTAATGCTATACTGCACTTGCAGAAGGAAATCATACAAAAATAAATAAATCCAGATATATTTGTTAATACTTCAAGCTAGTCTACAAACCATTTTTTCTATCCAAGTCTTCATTCTTGGGGGTGGGGGAAATTCCTTATGAAAATAACATGCTAACTGATGGGTAAGACTATAGTAATCAGTGGTCAGGGCCAGTCAAATGCGGTGGGACCACCCACTCTCTTCCCCCTACCCCCCAACATCCTTTTCTGTGTCCATTGTGTATAGTCCTAAGAATACCTACAAAGACTGATATCCAGTAACAACCTCCCTAACATCATTTTAGCTACCAAGGACACTCCCTCCTCCTTCAATATGGTCTTTAAGTCATTTGTTGTCAACATAGCTTGTCTTGCCACTAGACTATGTGACCTTGTAATCTCCCATAAGTACTTTATCTGCAAATCAGTGACATTGCTATAGGCACATGCATTGCTGCAAAATATGCCAGTATCTTCATGGCTGCCCTAGAACAACACTTTTATAATACTTACCCCATGAAAACCTTCCTTTACTTGAGATTTATTGATTACATTTTCATCATCTGTACCCATGGAAAAGAATATCTTGTAAAATTTCATCAAGATCTCAACAACTTCCACCCCACCATCAGACCTAGCCTTGACCACATACAGAACAAGTTCATTTCTTTGATATCATGCTAAAACTACACAATGGATGCATAACACCATATCAGGATATCTACAGATCACCAGGCATAGCTTACACACTTCCAGCTTCCTATCAGAATACACCATCAAATCTATCATCTATAGCCAGGCTTCACACTACAAATACATTTGTTCTGACCCACTTTGCAGAGACGCTCAATTGATGGAATTAAGCCAGGCATTCAGAACACAGAATTACTTGTCCAACAAGATCAATATACAAATCAATAGAGCCACATCAATTCCAAGGGAGGACCTATTAAAAGACAGACCACAAATAGAAAACAACAGAACAGCACTAGTCATCACCTACAGTTCACAGCTCAAGCCACTCAAACACATTAGTAATGAGTTACAACTCATACTGGATAATGGTCCTGCAGAATCTGAACATATTAACAGATGACTCCTTGATTATGTGCCATCAAGTCAGTTTTGACTCCTAGTGACCACATAGATAGATTTTGTTCCAAAACAATCTGTCCCTAACCTGGTCTTTCAGGTCTTCCATTGCTACCGTAACTCAGTCCATCCACCTTGCTGTTGGTTGTCCTCTTCTCTTTCCTCACCTTCTCCAGAGAGCTGGGTCTTTGCATAATGTGTCCAAAGTAGGATAATTTGAGCCTTGTCATTTGTGCCTCAAGTGAGAACTCTGGTCTGATTCATTCAATGATCTATTTGTTTGTTTTCTTGGCTGTAAATGAATGCTGCAGGCTGGTTTGGATAATGCAACTAAGACTACCTGAAATATATAGCACACTATTTCAACAAACCTAGCTGGTGGCAATTCCTTGTTAACCTTGTCTGAGCACAATTAGTGCAGGGCAAACCTGGTTAGTGATTGGGAGATCAGAAGAAATGCTAAGACGGTAGGTTAAATGGAGAAGCTGAAAAAAAAATCGTATCCTGGAAGAAGACAATGGCAAATTACTTCCAGATTGTTGACATAAAAACTAGATGGATAGGGCCATGTAATCACCAGAAGTTGAACTGAACTCAAGGGAAGCTTTACTATTTTGACTCCAACAAAGGAAAATGCTCAGAATAGTTGCTATTGTCTCACACATCATAAAGTATCTGCTTCTTTCAGGCTAGTGCTGAGGTAGCTGGGCGAGAAAACACTGCATGGAGAAACAGCAAAGACAGTCTAAGCAAACATATACTTCCTCTGGCCTTAAGGACTTCCTAGGAACCTTACCTTAAGTTTTTCTGAGACTTAGAGAAGGGGAAACTACTTGATTAGTGAGTCTGAAAGGAAAGCAGTCTAATCCTGCATTAGCCCCATGGGAAGGTGATGGTAGGTTTTGCTTAATAAGTATGCTTTCTTATTCATGTTATATTTTTTGCACCGTTAAAAAGTGAGATTTTAGAGCAGAATATTGACAGGGAGAGAGAAGTTTTCTTCTCCCTCAGCTGAAAAGATAAAGAGCAAATACTTTACATATGGGAGAGAACAGGACTTTCTAGTGATAACTACAGGAAGGGTAATAATGAAGAAGTGTTGGTAACCCTTACTAGATTCATAGATGCTAAGCCATAATGTTGCTTGTTTGGTTTTGATTTTGGCTTTGGTGTGATGTGTGAACCCAACTATTCTTACACAAATCTTTTTCAGGTTGGTCTTAGTTGAATTTTTGAAAAAAAAGTATGTATTCAAGTCTAAACCAAGGTATTTTGCTGAGTTACATATTGTAAAACATAAATCTGTAGAGGAAAATTTGCCATATCTTTCTAGTAACTTTCAACACTGTTCTGCTAAATGAAGCACTGATGTGCCTAAAGCATGTGGCAATTATTAGTCTTACAGATTGATACCCTTGCTTATTATCCACTCAGCTGCACATTAATCACAGTAATTTGAATCTAATAATACCTGTAAAAAATCTATTAATAATATAGCCAGTAAAATCCACGAGAATATGACCACAGAGAACTATAATGGATTTTTCAAAATTTGTATATAACTATATTACTGCTTATCCTAGTACCAATTGTTTCAATACAAATGAATAGACCTTTGCCAAATTGAATGTGAACATGTAACTTACAGTATATGGAACCATTTGTGTCAATTCCAATATTTGTATTTGGAACCTCCAAAGAAGAATACTAAAATTACAAAGTACTAGGGCGAAAAATGTAGAATAAAAAAAAATCTGAATAATCGTCATTAAATACTGTCACTTTTTACCAGATATGTGCATGTATGCTAACCAAATGAACATGAATTTGAGTAAACTCTGGGAGACAGTGGAGGACAGGAAGGCCTGGCGTGCTATGGTCCATGAGGTCATGAAGAGTCAGACATGACTAAATGACTGATGCTAACCAAACAAAATAGTTTATTTTGTGGAATGGAAGAGGAGAGGAGAGGAGAGGAGAGGAGAGGAGAGGAGAGGAGAGGAGAGGAGAGAAGAGAAGAGAATCTTTATTGCAGTCAATGTCCAGTCCATAAAAAACACTTGGATACATAAAATTGATATTGATCAGCTAGTTCGGTAAACAAATTTGTCAATCAAATTGGTGTGCATCTTATATATTACACGTCAGAATTTGGCCACAATTAAGGAAACAGAGTCATGTGAATCCGAGAATTTAAATAGTTTTAAATAGAACTGATCAGAATGACCAGGATATTTAATTAGGTGTAGAATTAGCAGCTTTTATGTATGAGTGAGTTTGTATTGTCTATAGGTGTACTGTATCTGTAAATACTATACGTATGTGCTATTGTGTATAATTCACATTTCACACATTCTAATGGCCACAATACATGACAGGCAATCACTTATTTATGTTCTATGTTTCCTGAAAACATATGGGTTTGACATTTTGTAGTGATCACAATTACTTGCTCCAGTAAATATATTAATTTTGTCTATTCTAAAAAATAAATCAGGTAACAGTTATTCCTATTAGCAGCGATGTTTGTCATCAGAAGGTGATTCCTTGTGGAATTATCCATGTAACCTTGGGCTGTTTATAAATCCAACTTATTGTTGTTATAAAGAGTCTTTCTGAGTCTTGTCAAAAAGCACCATTGGTTGGGAGGGCTTGGATTTCTCCAAAACCCATTACAGTACAGGCAATCTATTTTAAAGCCAGCCCAAAAAAAAAAATGGGATAATGAAGTTTTTCAATGGATTTTGAATGGAATTTGGATGATGGATACAAGTCTAACACTATCACTTTGCACGTTTAGTCAGAAAGCATATTTTTGGGAGAGACTATACTTTTCAGGCCTGCATGTCTGTCATGCATACATTTGTCAGTTTTCTAGGAAACAATTAATTTTGACACCAGAAATCGCATGAAGGAAATGTTTAAAACCTTTCCTTAAAACTTGTATATCTTGGGTCCATTGGTCCTGAAATGTCCCATTGTTAATAATCAGAATATTATATGAAGCCTTATTTCTAACACCAGTACTAGCCTGGCATTAGAAATATTAATCCTGCAAACTCTTCAGTGATGGCTAAGGAAACTGTACTTGATAATAAAACAGTCAAAGTGACTGTGGCAATGCCAGCCAACATTCAGAAGATTGGCAGCTGCTTCCCAGCAAGGAGTACACACCCCTTCTCTCAAGCAGGATTATTCTGAGGAGATGCTTCTTTTAGCATGGAGCCAAAGGAGAGACCCTTCACAACCTCTTCTTCTCCAGCCAGAAAAGCTTTTGTTCTTTCGGAAATTGCAGGCAGGAGGAAGACAAGCAAGAAGCTATGTGCTCACATCGGGGAGAAAAAGAAAACTAAGATTGTCCCCCAGCCTCTGAATAAAGCTGAAATTTGCAAGAAGTATTTTCCAGGGAACAAACTGGCACTGAGTTAATCGCTGATTCAAGGGTCATCTGTTCTCTATAAAGGAATAATTTAAAAAGTAGCTAAGAACTGCACTAAGTTTAATTTCTTTTTCTGGGTATAGTTTTAAGTATAATCTTTTGTTTCTGGTGATTGTCTCTATTCAAGAGTCATTGGAGAAAAATAAATAAAAGCCTGTTCCTCAGATGTGATCCTGATCAAGATTAGGATTAGGGTTGAGGTTAAAACCCTTGTTTGCCCACCCAAATCCTAATCACTAGGAGGAAGAGATTTTAATCTTGACTGTCCATCCAAGGAGTCTGTAAACACTATAGGGAAAGATCACTTTGCACCGGGACCAGTGTGGGCAAGGGGTTTTAATCTGTGCTCCAGAAAGCCAAAAAGCTCTTTTCCCACAAATATACATATGTCCTGAAAAAGTACCAGTCTTGATCAGGAAAAGAAGAGACAAGGTTATAACTTCGTCTTCACTCAAATAGTTCAAAAGCACATGTGTTATTTTTAAATTTTACATAACTGCAAGCTGCCCAGGGTCATTGCAGAGTCAGGAGGCCTCAAAAGTGGAATATTAAATTAAAATTCTGGGTGAATCAGGAACACCCAATACGGCAAGTAATAATTTAATACTATTTTCGTAAGACATTTTAAATTCTACATTTCACAAGACACACTTGAAGCACAGCTTAGAAAAATTATGACTTAGGTTAAAATTCTGAACTTGGGAGCAAGTCAGTAGAATAGAATTCATTCTGACTGAGCATAACATTTATTTACTTACTTACTTACTTACTTACTTACTTTCCCGCCTTTATTATTTTTAAAAATAACTCAAGGCGGCAGACACACCTAATACTCCTTCCTCCTCCTATTTTCCCCACAACAATCCTGTGAGGTGAGTTGGGCTGTGTGTGTGTGACTGGCCCAAGGTCACCCAGCCGGCTTTCATGCCTAAAGCGGGACTAGAACTCTCAGACTCCTGGTTTGCCATTGGCTCCTTTCTAGGGCTGAGAGAATGTGATTGGCTCAGGGTCATGCCTAAGGTGGGACTAGAACTCACAGTCTCCTGGTTTCTAGCCCATTGCCTGAACCACTAGACCAAGGGTCGGAATTGGCGGCTCGCGAGCCAGATCTGGCTCTTTGGCCTCCTGACGCTGGCTCTTTTTCCATCTTTGCCGACCGACATCAGAAAGCCGGTCTCCGGAAGCGGCGCGAACCCTGGAGAAGACGCTGAGACAGAGACGCTGATTGGTGGAGGCTCAGAAGGAAGGGCGCCCCCACCAATCAGCGTCCCTGTTTCTTCTCCAGGAGAAGAACCCTGGAGAAGAAACGGAGACGCTGATTGGTGGCAGCGCCCTTCCTTCTGAGCCTCCACCAATCAGTGTCCCTGTTTCTTCTACAGGAGAAGAACCCTGGAGAAGAAACGGAGATGCTGATTGGTGGCAGCGCCCTTCCTTCTGAGCCTCCACCAATCAGCGTCCCTGTTTCTTCTACAGGAGAAGAACCCTGGAGAAGAAACGGAGATGCTGATTGGTGGCAGCGCCCTTCCTTCTGAGCCTCCACCAATCAGCGCGCGCCAAAGCGCCCCCTTCCACGCGATTGGCTCCCGCCCGCAAACCCCGCCCCCTGGCTCTCGAGCACTTCAAAATGTGCACGAGCATACCAAAATGGCTCTCGGCTCAAAAAGTTTGCCGACCCTTGCACTAGACAAAACTGGCTCTCATAACATGTAGATGTATGAGCCATAGTACTCATTGCATGTTAAAAATCTGTAACTGGGTCTCAGATTTGTTGACTGTTCTCCTTAATTATAAAATATATAACTTTCTTCCCATGGAGCATTTTAATCAAAACAGTTGTTATAGTGATGTTGATTAGTTTCTTACACTTTGACATTAAATTGATGATGAATTTTAAGTCAATATATTTAAGGGGCCACACTTCTTTGAAAATATTTCATTATAAGCTGGCAGTTTTCCGTAGATTCCACTATTTTACAAAGTAGAAATATACAGAAATGAGAAATCGGTGAATTTACCTTAATAACCAAATCAAATTTCTGATGGAAGTCCCTGTTTATTGGCTTTAGGAGTCTGAGTACAGCGGTGGTAATATTCATACTAAAATATTGGGAATAATCCTCAGGAGTCCCTAGAAAAAGACAATAAAATTGATAATTAAGGACAAAAAAAATCACTCTGGAGAATCACAGCTTCATTTAAATCATATTCATGTCATTTGTCTACAAAGCAATCAAATTCTATTGCGTAAAAAAAGAATGAAGGATGCATTTTGGACAATTTGCATACAAGTAATAATGTATCTTGATCATAAATTTTAATATAAGATGTCTCAGTTACAATATATATATAGCAAAATATATCTGATCATTAGCTTCTGTACTGAGCTATAAGAAGCAGATTTAGAGAAAGATAATTGAATAATAATAATAATGACAAGAACAACTATAATAATAATAATTATTATTATTAATATTATTTTGTATTGGTAGAAAGTGTCCCTCCAGAGCACAGCTTTCCAAACTGTGTGTCACAACACAAAATTGTGTTGCCTGCGGGGCCCAGGTGTGTTGCGTCAAAACCCGGAAGCGCTGATGGCGCACCGCGGCCGCACGCACGGCGGTGGCGGCGGGCCATCAGTGCTTCTGGGTTTTCTCACGGCACACAAGGATACCGTTACCACCACCGCTGCGGCACGGAAAATCCGAAAGTGCAGCGGCGGTGGCGTGTCGCTGCAGGAAAAGTTTGGAAAGTCCTGCTCCAGAGTTTCAAGTCAGTAATCTTTCCCAACCTCACCTGGATATATTATATTGATTTTTTAGGAAAATTCTAAATAGTTACTTATTGTGCTCCACTAATTTATTTGTCTGCTGGTTATATTTAATATAGTTATATATATATATTTATATTTGATTGGTTTAGTCTTATAAGATGCCCTGTAAGGAGATCTGGTAAGGCAAATGATGAACAATTTCTGACCGTTTAGAAGTTGCTGAACTTCTGATCTGACATTTCTGGAATTTTCTTTCTTTGTAGCCACTTTATTTATTTATTTATTTGTTTGTTTGTTTGTTTGTTTATTTATTGATTTATTTGATTTATCACTGCCCAACTCCCTCAAGAGGGACTCTGGGCAGTTTACAGTCAAACATAATTAATTGTACTAAACATATAAATAAAATTAAATAAAACATTAAAACAATAGTTCAAGAATATAATAAATATAATAAAATCCAGATGGCAGTATCTTCTTAAAAACCATGGAAAGGGCATTCTAGGGCCACCCTAAGGCATTAGCCATCCCCAAGAGTGTACACTCTTCTTCCCGCCCCAGGCCTGTTGACAGAACCAGGTCTTGGGTTTTTTCCGGAAGTCCAGGAGTGAGGGGGACTGTCTAATCTCCGGTGGGGAGAATGTTCCACAGAGCAGGAGCTACTGCAGAGAAGGCTCGCTTCCATGACCCCGTTAGATGGAATTCTTTAACCGATGGGATCTGTAGCATGCTCTCCCCGCATGACCGGATCGGACGAGACGATTTAATGGGGATAAGATGGTCCCTTAGGTAACCTGGTCCCATGCCATGAAGGGCTTTAAAGGTCATAACCAACACCTTGAATTGGACCCAGAAACAAACTGGAACCCAGTGCAGCTCGTGTAACAAAGGTGTTACATGTGTCCGATTAGGGACACTCAAAATCATCTGCGCGGCTGCATTCTGGATCAGCTGAAGCTTCCGGATATTCTTCAAGGGTAGCCCCATGTAGAGCGCATTACAGTAGTCTATATGGGAGATAAACAGAACACGAGTGACCGTTCGAAGGGCCTCTCATTCCAGGAAAGGTCATAACTGGTGCACAACACAAAGTTGCACAAAGGCCCTCCTGGGCACGACTGCCACCTTTTCTTCGAGCAGGAGTTGTGAGTCCAAGAGGACCCCCAAGTTACGCACTGGGTCTGTCTGGGGCAGTGCCACCCCATCCAGAACTAAAGATGACAATTTCCTAGATACAAAGGAGCCATTAATCGACAGTCTGTAGCTTGAATCATGTCAACTGGATTTCTATTTTCTCAGTGGAAACGTTTCGCTCCTTATCCAAGGAGCTTCTTCAGTCTGAGCAAAGTTAGTAAGGGAATCCTTAAATATGTTTCTAGGTGGCTGTGTGACCTTACACCTGGGGCTAGGTCATGGTTATTTTGAGATGTTATTTCTAAGTCCCTTTATCATCTAAAGGCACCGTTCCCTGGAATGTGTTGAGTGCTTTCTTCTCCACTTCTTCCATGTATAAATTGGCCACAATGGGTGACACAGGAGAACCCATGGCACAGCCGTGTTTTTGTCTGTAAAAGTCACCTCTGTATGAGAAATAAGTGGTGTTAAGACACAGGTCCAGAAGATGGCAGATCTGGTTTGGGTTTGGGTTTGAGATTGAGATTGAAACCAGATCTGCCATCTTCTGGACCTGTGTCTTAACAAAGACACAGAGCAGAAACCATCCCCACCTCCATGGATTCCAAAAAGAATGAAAATTCACTAAATCTAAATCTACCAGACCTAAAAGAGCGACAGATAGGGCTGAGACTCAGAGTAAACGGAAGAACCTGGTCATTCCTTACATGGCTGGCATGTCTGAAAAGATAAAACAGACAGAGGCTTGTACACCCCAAAGATCAAACTCCAAAACACAAGAAAAGCAATGTAGTTTATACAATCCAGTGCAGTGAGGAGTGCTCTGAACTCTACATTGGAGAAACCAAACAACCTTTGTACAGGAGGATGGCCCAACACAGGAGAAGTAACACCACAGGACCAGAGTCAGCAGTTTATCTTCATCTAAAGGAAAAAGGACACTCATTTGAGGACATTAATGTTCACATTTTAGACAGAGAAGATAGGTGGTTTGAGAGAGGGGTCAAGGAATCCATTTATGCCAACTTGGAAAATCCTTCCTTGAATAGAGGTGGGGGCCTCAGGCACAACCTTTCCCCTATTTTCCTCCCTGCTTTGTCTTCTGTGCCTAGGAAGATTAAGACCATTTCACAAGCTCAACAGCAGCATGGTGATCTTAACGATCCTCCTTTAGATGATAAAGGGACTTAGAAATAACATCTCAAAATAACCATGACCTAGCCCCAGGTGTAAGGTCACACAGCCACCTAGAAACATATTTAAGGATTCCCTTACTAACTTTGCTCAGACTGAAGAAGCTCCTTGGATAAGGAGCAAAACGTTTCCACTGAGAAAATAGAAATCCAGTTGACATGATTCAAGCTACAGACAATTCCACATGGATGACTGAGAACCTTCATAGACATTAATCCAGTCTTACTACGGTTCAGTCAGAGCCTGTTTTTCCCCATCCAGGCCCCTTCAGCCCCCAGGCACTTGGACAGGGTAGAAACTGCATCACTTACTTCCCCCGGGATGGAGATGTATAATTGAGTATCATCAGCATATTGATGATACCTCACTCGATGGTGACGGATGATCTCGCGCAGCGTTTTCATGTAGATGTTGAAAAGGAGCGGAGAGAGTACCAAGCCCTGTGGGACCCCACAAGAAAGGGCCCCGCGGGCTGGATCTCTCGTTCCCGATCAACATCGACTGGAACCGGCCCTGGAGGAAGGAGGCAAACCAGCACAACACAACGCCACCTGCCCCCAACTCCCTGAGCTGCTCCAAAAGGATACCATGGTCGGCGGTATCGAAAGCCACTGAGAGGTCAAGAAGAGCGAGAATGAATGCACTGCCTCCATCTCGCTCCCGCCAGAGATCATCCATAAGCGTGACCAATGCAGTTTCAGTCCCATGACCAGGCCTGAAACCTGAGTGAGAGGGGTCCAGATAATCCGTTTCATCCAAAATCCTCTGGAGCTGCAACGCCACCACCTTGTCAACCACCAAAAAGGGAAGGTGGGAGAGTGGACGAAAATTATCCAGTACAGTAGGGTCCAGCGATGGTTTCTTGAGGAGGGGGCGCACCAGTGCTTCCTTAAAAGCAGCCGGAAACACCCCCTCCCTCAAGGATGTATTATGGTCAATCCTTTACAATCAAGAATGGCAATAGCATTTCCTGTATCTGGAAGTTGGAACAACAAGATAACTGCAGAAAAAATGTTATTGCTCTGTGTGCATATCTTTCTCTTTGTGAAAAAAATATAGATAACAACTCTAAATACAAACATAACTAAATATAACATCTATTTGCAATGTAACCATCTGCAATGTTCCTTTGGGAAACAAGTTTCGATTTTCCCACCAGCATTGCTTTTCAACCGCACAGCCCATCTCTCCCAACAAAGTAGCACTTACAAGTGTTAACAATTATACCACTTGCTGTGCTGGCAATATGTGCATAGAGATCGTTCATGCACAAAGCAGATAAATGCCTCTTCCACCGCATGGGCTTGTACAGCTATTTTTATGGCTGCATTTTGAAACCAGGGACTCTCATTCAAAATGGTAGTCATTACAAGACACTGTTTTCTCTCTTCAAGTTGCAAAATGATAAGCAGAGATTGTTGCAATACGATTGCTAAACAACCATTTGACATTGTACACGGTTCATGGGGTGCTGAATGAAACTATATCCCTGTGCCTGCTCTTAATTTATTAATTAACTAACTAACTAACTAAAAGATTTACTAGGCACTCACTAACAGTTTTGAAGACCTCCTACAATTCCACCCCACGCAAGTGGGCAAATAAAGCCAATATAAATCAAAATGTCAATATTGAACTGATAATTAAATTAGCAATCTGTGAAAAGTAGCAGGGTTTGGAAGAAGCCCTGTGCATGCATATACAACATTAAAAGAATATTACAGAGATAATACTGATTAAAAAGGCAATAGAGTTGCAGAAAGATAAAAGAAAAAAGGAGGTAAGAGGAAATAAAAAGGTCTGATTTTGATGCTGCAAAAATAACAAAATAGGCACCCAGTATATGTGTGTGGGGAGGATTTTGATGCTCCTGTTTTCAGGGGGTTTTCCAAGTAGCCACTGCTATTCACATGTGGGAGTACTCAGCCAGACTTCTGAAAATGCTTTCAGGGCTCTGGAAGGTACAATAGATGGCAGGGTAGGCAAGAGCTGAAGAGGGGCGTGGTGGCTCAGCAGGTAAGACGCCAGGCTTGTCGATCGGAAGATCGCAAGTTCGGAGTTTCGAATCCCTAGCCCCGCGTATCGGAGTGAGCTCCCGCACTAGCCCCAGCTCTTGCCAACCTAGCAATTCGAAAGCATGCAAATGCAAGTAGATTAATAGGTACCACTTCAGTGTGTAGGTAACAGCGTTCTGCACACGTCATGCCGGCTGTATGACCGTGGAAGCGTCTTCGGAAAACGCTGGCTCTTCGGCTAACAAACAGAGATGAGCACTGGCCCCTAGAGTCGGACACGACTGCACAAATGTGCGGAGGGAACCTTTACCTTTTAGGCAAGAGCTGAGGGTCCAAGGGCACACCTCTATCTCCTGATTTTCTGCAGGCACAGAGGAGGCCATCTGGTGATATGATGACATCATTGCAAGTGGCTGGGTTGAGATGCTACCACCCATTTTTTAAGGGAGGAGAATTATTTATTTATTTATTTTTCCAACTTATATCACCGCCCATCTCCCCCCAAAGGGGGCTCTGGGAGGTTTACAATCAAGTTAGTGATTAAAAGCATATAAAATACATTATACAATATCAATCATAAATTAAATATTAAATATATAAAATCCAAGAGGCTGTGATGTAATGTTTGCGAGAACTCTACGGCGCAAGCCATCCCCAAGAAGAGCTATTACTCTTCCCATCCCAAGCGAGGTGGCAGAGCCAGGTCCAATTGCTTTCGGAAGGTCAGGAGTGTGGGGGCTAGCCTCACCTCCAGGGGCAGAATGTTCCAGAGGGCGGGTGCCACTGCAGAGAAGGCCCGCCTCCTGGACCCCGCCAGATGGAATTAAGGGTAGGAATGGGAATGGAAGGTCTCCTGGGGCTTTTCCACTTCCACCTTAACCATGGAAATCTTGGGTGCAAGTCAGGTTGTCTTGGTCTAATAGAACTTTGTAAAAAAAGAAAAAAAGTGGGGGGGAGGGAAAAGGAAAATATTAGCTTTGATCTATTATGTAGGGGAAGTTTATTATCTATTTATTTATTTATTATTTAAAGTTGTATTACCGCCCATCTCCCCCAATTGGGGGACCCTAGTTTCTAAAGAAAAAGGAGGAAAAGAAGGTAATTTTGTGCATTTTATAATTCTATTTTTGACTATACTAAAAAGTCTGTTATATAGAACAGTTACATGGACTCAATCTGGGGAAAAAGGTGATGTGGTGGCCTTCTGAAGCACTGACTCAGGACTGGGCACATTTTATCCTAAAAAATTAATGATATTGGAATTGCTCAAGCCGTACGGATAAGTCAGTCTAAGTTTTGTTTTGTTTTTAAAAAGAAAAAAGTTTATTTTATATCTTAAATTTATTCCCATCTGTCTAATATTTGCTATTTGCCATCCTCTATCGCAGGGTTTCTCAACCTTGGTAACTTCAAAATGTGTGGACTTCAACTCCCAGAATTCCCCACCCAGCAAGGCTGGCTGGGGAATTCTGGGAGTTGAAGTCCACACATCCTGAAGTTGCCAAGGTTGAGAAACTCTGCTCTATTGTAAGCCCAATTTTGAACAACATCCAAGGTCCCTGACCCAGAAACTGCTCATTTTTACCCTTTATAGGTCAAATTATGCCTCCACAGACCTCTTGAAGACTGTGAGCTTTAGAGGGCAGCCTACAAACAAGTATTAAGGAGAATGAGACTGTATCTGAACAACTGTTTGGTTCATTAAATGATTCTTTTCCTGGTATCCCATTAAAGGGCCCCTATTTGATCGTTTCAGCTGAATATCAGGGACTCAGTATAGTATCAATACCTCCATGACTTAAGGCATGAGTCTCCCCAAGCAATGATCTCACCTGAGCATATTTCATCAATGCAAGCCTAAAATCTGCCTATGCTTCCCACCGGGACACATCCCAGACATACCAGGGCAATTCCCTGGAGTCACAGACAGGAGAGTTGCCTTGGAAACCAGGGAAAAGAAAACGCCAGTGTACAAGTGGATTTGCTTCCATCTTACATGGACTTAGAGACACAGTAATATATTGCACCCCACCGCAAACTTGCCTTCCAAAGAAATATGTTTAAGCTTTGGCTGTTAGACAGAAAGGGAATTCTGAACCCCACCCCCCATAAAAAGAAAGAAAGAAAGAAAGAAAGAGAGAGAGAGAGAGAGAAAAGAAAAAGAAAAGGAAAAAGAAAAAGAAAAAGAAAAAGAAAAAGAAAAAGAAAAAGAAAAAGAAAAAGAAAAAGAAAAAGAAAAAGAAAAAGAAAAAGAAAAAGAAAAAGAGCTAGCTATATATGGATACTTGGAAAAATTCAGGAAACAGTATTATTTGAAACATTTCTGAGATCAGACAGTAAAAAATGACACGAGCTGAGAGAGGATGGTCAAGTTAAGAGCATCTCAAAATGCTCCTATGGTGTACCACAAGCCTGCAATGGATACAAGAGAAAGATTAAACTGCATGCTTTTTATGTAGAACATTACAGGAGTTATAGTTTGCACAATCAGGTATCAAAGACTGCTGCCTGGGTCCCTGGATAGTTGCTATCAATCACAGTATATAATAGGGAGCTATCTGGGTATAAGACAGCTCACATATTCATTTTCACCTTTCAAGTTAATTATGAATATCTTCAAATATTGTTATTCTTTAATTTTTGATATTTTTGGTGGTGTTTTTCCTCATGACCTACATTACACAGTCATTACTAAACGTTGAAACAATTTTTAAAAAACTTTCATTGTTTTCCCTTTCAACTAAAGCCGCTGGGTAGCGCTTCTCATTAGCAATACTACATAGCTGTGATGATTGGACATAGTTGCCATTTGGAGCAGTGTCACAATGGATACAGCAAAACTGAGTTTATTTCTTCCACAGGTTGCTCTCGATGGAGGGTTCTGTAACTGCTGAATTAACCACATGTTAAATGAAATGTGAAAACAGGTGTTTCACATAGTAAACCAACTTATAATTAGTTCATCAAATGGACTGAAAAGTCTGAAACGTCCCTGCTCTATAAATCCAGCTGTAATATAATCAACTCTCTATGCTTCTCTATTTTACTATCTTTACTCTTACCAAAACATGACAATATTGTAGCAATCAAAGACAGCTGAACAGAAAAAGGAATTTAACTAATAAATAGAAAAAATGGATGTAAATTCTGAAGGTGTTTAAACAGAAAAGAAATACATTTTACAGGTCAACTGGATATTCAGGAAGAATAAAATAATTGCAAAATTGCATCTGAATTACTTAGGCATATAATTATATATTGTTCAGTGGGTAAAAGAGAGGCTGTAATCGTCTATAATCTTTTGGGGGACAGAGAAACTGTTTTAGAAATCTATGTTAGAAACTTATTTAGCTGATATCTGCTAAGAGGGAGTGCTGCTGTGATGCCACTTCAGCTGATAAAAAAAACCCTGTGAAAATCAGTGGCTGGGGCTTCTATCAGTTGATTCTAGACTTTGGAAAGTTTAGATTTAGCGACACATCATCAAAGCATCTGAAATAGCTTGCTGTAAATGTCGGGCCCTGGGACAGAGCACAGAGCAAGGAATTGGTTCTGGATAGTGCTTGGCATCATATTTGATGGGACTCCTGAATATTGGGGGCATGAAATCTAATGATTCAGGACACCTACTTCATATTGGCAAAGAAATCATCTTATGATTGGAAACCAAAGAGCAAAGAATCTTGCAGCATCTTTAAGACTTCATAAAAGCAGTAGAGCATAGGTTTTTGTGCATTATTGTTTGCTTCACCAGAGGCAAGAAATATTCCATCTTTCTGATAAAATAAACTATGATTCACAGAAGCATTATGACATAACAAATATGTTTCTAAAATGTCATAAGATTCTTTGTTGCTCTAGAACATAGCTTTCCAAACTGTGTGTCGCGACACATTAGTGTGTCACGACAAAACCCGGAAGTGCTGATGGTGCGTTGCCGTCGCCCCTGCGGCAGTGTGTGTGGTGGCGGCGGCAGCAGCGGCACACCATCAGCGCTTCCGGGTTTTAGCGCGACACTGCCGCCGCTGCCGCCACCATGCACACTGCCACCGCACGTGCTGCTGCGCTGCCACCACCGTTGGTGTGTCGCCAACAGCGGGACTTCGGAAAGCATTGCTCCAAAAAATAGTGTTCAGAGAATAAATAATGTACAATGTGGAAACTTTATTTATCCCAGTTATTAAGGGTAATATGCTTTTATTTTGTTCTTGGGTTGATGAAGTTTGGATTTATACTATAAAATCCTTGGCATAATAATTGAAACAGAAAACTTCTGTTGAAATCCTGTTTCATCCTCTATTTAGATATAGTGTCAAATCCTCTATTTTGATTCCATTGCAGCAAGCTACTTTTGTTACATTTTGTTACAACTTCATTGGGTAACGTCTGCCTGTAATTGTATGTTGGAGATGGTTGTGCAATTGCTAGCAAAACACCCCCATCTCTTCTACTTTTTCCATAAGCCATTTCAGGCTATGATACAGCATCATTAAATGACCAATCTTAAATTCAAATAGAAATTAAGTCCTGATTATCTCTGGAAATTAGGTCATTGGAGATTTGATCATCTGAACTCCTATACAATAGGAAAACCAGATTATACCTTAGGTGCCGAATAATTAAAACAGGAATGCATTTTATTCTATTTAGTGGTTTGTTTCAAGCCTATGAGACAGCTTAACCCAGCACTGCTTCGGTAAAAGAAGTACGTGTCACAGCAGCTACTAACTTTAAACAGTGTTCTTAATTTATTTCTTATTAAGTCCTGGAAAACATGATCACCCCTACACATGACTTGAAGTTCAAGTCTTCAAAGGTCCATCCTTTGACTGAATCTTTGCAGTGCATTTCCAGTCTTGAGCATTATTTTGCATCAAGCAGCTAAATTTGCACAAGTTCCACTGTTGATTATCTAAGCATTGCTAATTGGAATGATTACTTACAATGAAATTGTAACACAACAGTGCAATGAGAAACAAATGTAAGGCAAATATGTGCTTGGCTGCCCAAGAAATTGAGAAGAGATTACCACCAAATGTAACATTAATAAGGTGATATTTAACTGCAAATAAGGAATAAAATAGCTGCCTTCTATCAGCCCATACTATTAGCTTCTTCAACCCAGGATTGCCTATTCAGATTGACAGAGGTCCTCCAAGTTTTTTCATCACTTGCAATCTGCTTCATTTAACTGGAGATACCATCAGTGATACTGGGATCTTTTGCAATAGCTTATTGTGCTATGATGGCCTATGATGATTTATAACCTACTACTCAGAAGAAAAGTGGCAACTGAAGAGTTGAATGTAAGGGCTGATAATCAGAAGACAAGATAGTATGAGTCTTACACAGAAAAAGATCACCTTAGTTTTCATGCATATTGCCACTGGTGTCTCAATGGGAAAATCACACTGCTTGCTATCTATCTATCTATCTATCTATCTATCTATCTATCTATCTATCTATCTATTTTTTTTACCTGTTTAAGTCTATTATTTTTCTTTTACTAATGCAACACACCAGAACAAACAACAGGAATCTATATCTATGGATAAGCAATTAACTGGATCCCTCTAATCCACTTGCTTTATTATCAAGAAAAGGAGAAAGGAAGGGACTAAATCTTCATAATTCGGAATAAACAACCACAGTAAGAAACCGTACAAAAAAGTATTTGCCTAGAACAATACCCAATATCACACATTAGCATGAATCAATTATTAGTTTTCTACTCCCCACTTAACCTTTGCCTGCCTCCTCCTAATGCAGTCTTTGTTAAAGACAGTGAAATTTTCAAATACTAACCAACTAAGATGGAATAGAGAATTCCTGGGCGATCAGAAGCAGGCTGGATGTTGCGGTCCTGATCTATAGCTTGTATTGGTGGTGTAACATTGATTGGGTTTACCAGTGCCTGGAATAAAAATTAGATGTGTTATAGTGGTTTTCTTACACAGAGGATTTTATCTAATAGTAACCCATGATGCTGAGTACATTGAAATGTTACAATTATAAGTACAAGTAATATCGTTGCATAAACAAATCGGCTTGAAGAACTAAGTATGAACCAAAATATAGTTAAAAGTGTAATTTCAGGAGTGGTCCAGATCTATTAAACTGTATAGATTCTCTGCCTATCCTTTAAGTACATAATGGAAGATGTTTCCATCATAATGTTTTGAGTTTCCCATTTCTCTAAACAACAAAAAGGTTCAAGGGCATTATTTAGGTATATTTTATTCCCTCTGAAAGGAGACATAATTTAGTAGATATAAGATGTTTCTGTAATATTCTATCTATCTATCTATTTATTTATTTATTTATTTATTTATTTAGGTTATAGCCCACCTATTATCAGTATTATCAGTGGCTGGTAACACAAAAGAAAAAAAACAGAATATAATAACAAACATGTAAAACAGTAATCAAGCCATGATTAAATAAATAAAAGAATTAAAACAAATTAAAACAATTGAAAACATTGACAAGATATGCATCTTCAGAGTTTCTGGAAGCAAACATTGAAGGCTGCTTACATTATCAATGGGGTGCATTCTACAAATCCAGAAGATGACCCCCACCCATGAGACTGACAAGAAATCTTCTGCAAGAAGACGGAGTCTTCAAAAATGCCCTTTCTCCAAATCTCAACTTGAGAACAGATTCATATTGGGATAAATGGTCCTTTAGGTACTCAGACTTTAAAGGTATTCAAGGCTAAACCTAACACTTATTTTGAATGAACTGGCAACCATTTCAGATCTTTCAGGGATGTGGTTGTGGTGAATCTGAGGAACTGTGTGGAAGAGATTCATGACATGAGATTTGGCTGAAACAGGCAGGGTGAGTTAATCTCTTCCCGCTCAATGAAAACCCAGCTAAACAGGGATTAACACCAGACAAACAATCAAGCAGAGAACAATACCCTAATCAAGGAACTACCAAGGAGAAAACCACACCTCCACCAACAGTGGCAGGGCAAGCTACTGTATATAAACAGGGAGCAAACCCCACACTCACTCGCACTGATGTTACCTACTCGGGTAATGAAATGTCTGCAAGCAAACAACCAAGCTCAGAGAGCACCAAGGACTCCACTCTTCCAGTTCTGTTATTCAGGTCAATCTGTGATGCAGCAGGTGAAGGCTGGAAGGGCCAGAGATGATGTGGCCATAGTCTATAGAAATTTTGCCTCACTAGCCAGAGGTTTCATTTGATTGTCTGCCAGTTCTGAGTGTTTGCAACTCTCTCTGGGTGACTGGGACATTGTAGGAATACTGTCAGTGCACCATCTAGCCTACTGAACAAAAGTCTGTTTTTCTTAGCTAGCCAGGGTATCCTTTGGTGTGGCAAAGACCTACTGTACTTCAGTATCCATGGAACCAAGTCAATCACTGCAGTCACTCAATCAAGACTGGCTCAGGATTATATGCAGCAATGGAGGTAGTTAACTTGACTTTCAACATCAAATTAATAGTAAAGGTGTATCTGTTCACTAAAAAGATGAATGAGAATAAACCAGTGGTGAATTAATGCAGATCACAATCACAAAGCCGTTTTAAACAGTTTAACATTTGGAGAGGAAGGCTCTAAGTATTGTGCAATCTGTTTGCTGGGAAGAACTTGTGAAATATAAGTCATTAACCTCAGGATTCAGCTGTTAAACTTATTTGGTTGTCAGGCCATGCTACATGTTCCATACCCCCGCAGGAAGTTGTGGAGAAGCTTGTGAGACACCTACTGAGGAAGAGAGGAGGGAAACTAAGATCACTGTTTGTGCTTAGGAAAAGCAATGCTGAAAACATGAAAGCAGCTGCAGCCAGGCAGAAACGCTTCCCATCCTCATTTCCCTGAGGTGATGCTCACTTCATCCCTTCCCAAAAGGGACATATAAGTTTACAAACTCAGAAATCTGAGAAGGGGTGGGCTCATTCATTCTCTCTCGCACCCCAGTTTGCTGAGAGAAATGGACTGACCAGCATAGACTCACTCACCGGCATCCACACTGGCATCCCTGCTAGTCATTTGGCCACACCTAGCTATCTGGCTAGCTGAGCCACACCACTTTTACACTGTGGTGTGTCCAGTCCTTGGAAAACAAAGATGTCCATTGGCAACTTCACCCCACTCATGACCTTAGTCTAGAAAAGGGAAAACTAACAAAGTGTGTGGGATGGGGGGGCAGCAGAAAAGTAGATAAGGAGGATAAAGCAAGTGGACAAGGAAGTGGGAAGCAATGTCTGGGCAATTTCAACCATTACAGGCAAGCAAGAAGGCTGTCTGTAAGCTGCCACAACCACAAGCTACGTTAAGCAGCCCATCTTGGTGCAATTCTTGCCTGGAGCTTGGCTTCGGAGCTCAGCTGGAGTGCTTGACAGCAACACTGCTTAAGAGCAGAACTTGGAGCTTGGCCCGGAGGCTCCACAACAATCCTAAAACCATGCTGAGGCAGCACCTATTCCCAACAAATGCAAGAACTGTTGGAGGGAGGCAAAGGCGATATGCCACTTTACAAACTTTAAGACTTTTACCTCTTGTAAGGACTGAGCATCAAAGACTTATTTACGTAACTACATCCGCTTGTAAAGCCTAGGAGGGTGGAGTTAACCCAGGGCAACAGCCTATTGTTCAGGAAGGTGTGCGCTACAATAAAGCATTGTATACAGTTCTCTTTTACGCTGTGGTGTGTCCAGTCCTTGGAAAACAAAGAATCCTAACACACCAATCACGACCTTAGTCCCTGTTATGCATCCTAGGAAATAAACAACCAATGAGCTGCTGATTGGCCCATGCAGTCCTTCAGTTCTGCCCTTCTTTTCCCTTTTGCCTCTGATGACTGTACCACTGATGATGGGGTATAGTTATAGAGAGCTATCAGCTAAATGCTGAGGAAAATCTGCTCAACTATTGCGGTATACAAAACAGATTTCATGGTGCTGTTTAACTCATCCCCCCCCCCCAAAAAAAAAATTAAAATCAGATCATACATTTTGATCTTAGTGACATACAGTATCTCAGTGGAGATATGACCACCTTTAATTGGCCAATAAAGACCCCAGGAACTGCATGTGCACTCAAAGCCACTCTATTCCTGACATCTATGCAAAGATAGCTCTTCAAAAATCACAGGTTAAGGTCATTAATGGGAAAATAGACTTTCTTTTAGATATGAAATTCACTGATAGGTACGGTGACCATATTTTCTTGGAAAAAATAAAGGACAAAGCTGAAAAAGGGGCAAATATGAAAGGAGTTCTTAAGGATAAAAAAAATTGCTCTGCAAAGGAAAATTCAAGAACAAAGAAATTTCAAGAAGAAAACCTTACAAAACACATATTCTCATAAAAATATCTAAAAACCATAAAAAGCTATGAAGTTATAAGCAGCAAGTAATAAAAAGGATTTCTGCAATCAGACTGTGCATTAAGTGGCATTTGTATGGTAAAAGTTAAATGACCAAAATAAAGGATAAAAGTGAGTTTTTGAAAAATAAATCTAAATCTCCCAGCCTTCTGGAAGGGGCTTAAGGTTATGCCACCTTGCTTGGGGTGGGAGGGGGGATAGCCATTCATGGATGTGGTTGGCACCATGATGGTGCCAAGGATAAGATCTTATTGCCATCCTGAATTTTATATTTTATATTATTTTATATTATTTTATATTTTGTATTTTTATGTATTTATCTGTATTTTATGTATTTATCTGTATTTTTATGTATTTATACTTATATTTATATTGTAGTATATTTAGTGTTTTGTCATTTTATTATCTGTAAGACGCCCAGAGTCGTTGCATGCAAGATGGGCGGTAGACAAACATGACAAATAAATAAATAAAGGACAGCTGTTTGAAATAAAGGACTGTCCTTTATAACAGGGGTCCCCAACCTGTGGGCCGTGGGGCTCCCTCCTGCAAACCCCGCCCCGCGGTGCGCATGATTACCCCGCCCCTAGTGCGCGTGATTGGCTCCCGCCTGCAAACCCCGCCCCCCGGTGCATGCGATTGGCTCCTGCGTGAAAACCCACCCCCCAGTGCGCACAATTGGCTCCCACCTGCAAACCCCGCCCCCCCAGTCCGTGGAAAAATTTTCTTCCACAACCGGTCCCTGGTGCCAGAAAGGTTGGGGGCTGCTGCTTTATAACAAAGAATGTATGGTCACTATGCTGATAGGTTATACATCCTGTGAAAGAACCACTTGGCAATGTAATGTTCTCTGGGAATCATTAAAGAGGCCATAGCTTGCATGGCTGTTTTATAAACTATTCCTGGTAGTCTTGCACATGTGTATGAGAACAGCCATTTTGCTTCACTATTTTCTCAATGTGTAATTCAAAGAAAGGTGCTTTGTACATACATTCATTGTGAAGCTCTTCTTTCCAAGATTTCTATTGCCTAGTATTTTACCAGGTGGAATATAGGAAATATTTTTTTAAAAAAAATACAGGCTCTAAATTCAAAACCAATTTAACTGTAATCCCAATGTTGTAATATATGTGATGTGATGTGATTTGATTTGATATAGGCTGCAAGCAAATACTGCTGTACAGGAAGAAATATTCTTAAGAAAAAAATTCAAACCAGGAAAAAATGAGCTTTATCTGCATTTTTTTCCTGGAAACATATTGCTGTTATTCAAAGCATGTACTGTATGCAAAATGAGCTATAAATTTCAAAAAGTAGAAGCAGAGAAAAACAAGCAATTATACATAGCAGGCTTCTCTTTAATTTGGCATTATATACAGTACTTGTCACATAATGTGACAGAAAGATAAACTGTGAAATGTTTATTTAGAGGTGCCACATTGGAATATGTATGCTATAATTTAGCAGATTTTAAACTTCTATCACAACAACATTATCTTATTAGGAAATTTGGAATCTTTTAAAGATAATGATTTGCCTTAACACAAGTATTCAGCACAATTCTAACACAGAGTAGCTAGAGAAGATTAAAATCAATATTATTGATCTGATTTTCTTTTGTTATCTATTTTTAGAGATGATGCTGACCCCAACGCCTGACTTGTTATTACTAAAAAAAGTGTGTGTGTGTGTGTGTGTGTGAATTAAACTATCTGATCTGAATAGTTTAAATAAACATAAAAGCAAAACATGGAGGAATTCACAAAATTTAATTTTGTGCACAGCCACCATTTCTCACATTTTCCTCTAATTTAAAAATAAATTGCATTTGATTTATTCCTTCTTCCTTAAAAGAGAGGGTTGGTTTGTTATTCAATTGTTTATTGGTCCCAAGGAAAGAATATTTTGCATATTTATTGGTAAAATTAATTGTGCAGGTAATATGAAAAGAAACTGAACATTACCTTTTGAAAAAAAACAGATATTTTTTTTAAAAAAACTACAATTCCATTTTGCCATTGTCATGCATCCAGTCAAATAATTAAACTTTGTTCAACTCTCTGCATCTTAAAGATTACACTGAAATTATTCAATAAGTAACAATACGTTTTTACAACAAAGAATAGGGAGTAGGTCCATAGAATAGCAGATACTAATTTATCACTTTTCTCCCCTGATATGCAAGTCTAATTTTCTCAGTACACATACATAAATATCAAAATATAGCATGGGTATGCCTGATCTTCACAGAGAGGGACTGAGATTCAGCCCTTTAAATGCAACATTTCAGATCCAAATAGTTTCATTTGTTTATAAGGAATCAAAGGACAAATTTTCATATTAACAATCCTTTGAATAAAAAGAGGGAAAGTCTCCCTCGAGTTGAGCTTGGTATGTCCATGTAGTTTTCTTGGCTACACTATGGAAGTGGATTCGCATAGTCTTACATAGTACAGCATACATTATTACTGCATAACTTGTGGGCCACCACCTTTTCAAATGGCAAACATCAACCTTTGATTTTGCTCTATGCTGCTGGTGCCAAATCTTTTTAAAAATTAAAAGAAACATGTTAAACTGGCTGAAAACTTGTATCATCTTATTCAGAAACAAAAATAGCTTGCAAGATGATTATTCACATTGAACAGGGGATTTGTGGGCACTACCTAGTGCTGTCATGGATGCAATGACTACTTTATAGGCCAGTGGTACCTTTGATCCATAGCCAGTATGTCAACTTACATTTTTGAGAAGCACTGTATTTGATATAATATCAAGAGTTATGGAGTAATCTTATCACTTGACATTACCATTGTTTATGAATCAGTCCCAGGCTATTTTTTTCTTCATTCTGGAAGATCTGCAGGTTACTGGACCATGAACAGGAGATGTCTAGAATCTGTTACTTCAGCGGCAGTGGAGCTCAAATTAAGAAGTTACATGAGCACGGAGACACCACCTGTTTCTAGCTCTTGGAGCTCATTGACACAGCCACTTCTCCAGGCTCTCCCTCCCTTCCCAGAACCTGGAGAAAAGCATGTCAGCATGCCCTCACAGCATGCCCTTAATATCATCTGGAATAGAGCTTGCTGAGCTGTTGCTTTTACAGCTCTACTGTGTGACCCTGTAAGAACAGCAATTGGTAATTTTCCTTCCTGAAATTCCAGTCCTGCCTAATGTCACCAATTGTGGGAAAAGCACCATCAACTGCCCTACAGAATGCCTGTTGGACCAGTACTAGCATGTTCCAGTTATGTCGTCATTCCATTACCCCCTTAATTCTTTACCAGATGATTATTTATTGGCCAGCCAGGCACTAGAGAGTGGCAAAGAATTTGAGATTTTTGTCTTTCTTGGCTGCTATCTAGTGGTTGTCCAGATTTGTTCAACCCAGATGCAGTCACTAGGTAAGTATTGAAGAGGACTTTAAGAAAGAGTGTTGGGTTATTTTTGTTGTTGTTATCATTGTTTGTTTTTTGTAGCAGCCACTCAGTAACTTGATAGGTCAATATTAATTTTGAAATGCAGCAAATTAAGTGGCTGTAGACGGTAGGGTTCTGGTCTTATAGCCTTACAGCCAAAATAGCACTGGACAGAGGCCAGCAACCAGATGGGACAGTCCACCATGACACCTGCGGGGCCAGTTGAAGCCAAGCAGATCAACAAATTGGACCAGGTTCTTTCTAAGCCCCTGCTCTGCACATCCTATATTATACACAGTGAAGAGTCTTGTGCTGGGATAAGAGTGTTTCATACTAGAACACCTGAAGTTGACTTCTGGATGCTCAGCACCTGGCAGATGATCACTGTTGTGAGAATATGTCCTCTACAAATATCTAGTGGGGTATATTTGTGCTGCAGAAAGGAAAACATGTGATGAGCAGGTTGTGATTCAGACAGGTGCAAAATACATGGACGTTCCTTTGTACCCAAGTATTTTTCATGATGGATGGTCCATCAAGTTAGCTGAGATTTTTGTCACCTGTTCTGAAACTCCTGACTGAATCTATATCTCAATTCCCCTCTTCTATTACTGAAGATATACAGTACAAGACTTGGTTATAAATTCAGCGAGCAAGATGAAAGGTTGTCAGAATATGAAAGCTGTGGGGAATGGTGAATTCTTCCACTTGGCTGGCAATGCTGGGGCCTTTGTTCTCTATTTGTCTTGGGGAAAAAAACCCAGTTTATGGCCTGGGCCCTGACACTGTGATATTGCACTGGGGTCTAATACTATGGTTGTGTTTCAAGAATATTATTTTTTCATGCATGTCTCAATTAAATTCCCATATAAGTGAGTGGGACAGCATGAACATTCTTTTAAAGAAATAAATAAAGATGGTACCTATGCAATCATCCCTGCTTATTAAGGGCTTAACACACTTTAATCATCTGGGAAAAACTGTCTTAACTTGGATGGAATTATCTACATCTCCTAGATATCAAGCTTAAAGTTAGACATTAGAATGTTAGAAATAAGTAGTTTTTGCCAGATGTCTAAACTGAACTCTTACTTAGGTAAAGGTAAAGGTTCCCCCCACACATTTGTGCAGTCATGTCCAACTCTAGGGGCTGGTGCTCATCTCCGTTTGTTAGCCAAAGAGCCAGCATTGTCCGAAGACGCTTCCATGTTCATGTGGCCGGCATGACGCACGCGGAATGCTGTTACCTACCCACCAAAGTGGTACCTATTAATCTACTTGCATTTGCATGCTTTCGAATTGCTAGGTTGGCAAGAGCTGGGGCTAGTGCGGGAGCTCACTCCGACACGTGGGGCTAGGGATTCGAACCACCGAACTTGCGATCTTCTGAACAACAAGCCTGGTGTCTTACCCGCTGAGCCACCACGCCCCTTAAATTCCCATATACCATTACATAAATTACTGGTTCTTCAGAGGTATTTCAGTCTGTGGTGCTTACTCATGTAATGCTTTGGTCAGGAATATTATGATCAATTATATTTTAATTATTACTGTTTTGTTTTTCAATAAAAATAAATTCATCAAAAATTTAGAAACTAAGAACTTGTAGTCATCAACAGATAAATTTGATATGTTTATCCCATAATATGATAAGATTTTAAAACTGGCCATTACATTTCTAGTCCACCGAAAAGCATATCATAATTCAAGTTAAGGGTCAGATAGGACATTTTCTTGTTGTAATATAATGTAATATCTTTTGCTCTTTGCTCTTTACTGTAATATCTTTTGCTCTTTGCTCTTTACTCAAAAGTAGGCTTAAATACATTGAGGTACAGTATTTCACAGTGATCTTTATATGCAAGATGAACCTGCAACTTCATGTATTTTTGTCTAGGGTCCTCTTCTCTGCAAGATGATACCTGCCCTGCAAATCAAAAATCAATCAATCAATCAATCAATCAATCAATCAATCAATCTTGTCTTTCTGTCTGTCTGTCTGTCTGTCTGTCTTTCTTTTTGACAGTAAACATTCTACAGTGATTGAGCATGATGATTCTTCATTAGGATATGGTGGTTTTTTATGTGGGGTGAGGGCGGGGAAGAACAATTACTTAATACATGGTTTCTGCAAGTTTCAGTGTTCCCCTGAGTATGCTAATATCTCTCTTCTTGTTTCTCAATGGCCTCATTTTGGTTCTGCTAATGTCAGCACTTTTCACCTGACTTTGTTATTAGAAGATGAGATTTCAGCATTAATAGATGTTCTGTTATAAGGTTTACTACAATGGGAGTTGATGGTATAGGTAAGAGTACATTTTTACTTTTGAACTGAAATATATCCTTTGTAAGTGGCCAGACTTATTCCAGATTTAGGCTCCAGAATAAAAAAACAAAAACAAATTCATGAATGTTCAAGTTGCTAATTATCAAAGCATTAAATTATATTTTAGCTTATGATTTTATATTGTACAGTGTTTTCTTTTTAAAAATGTCTTGTACTGTAATTAATTAAAATAATTCCAGTTAGCAAAAAATGTTACAGTGAATGGATGCATTAGAAACAAGATGTGCTGCTGGTATCTGTTCATATGCATATCCTGATGTTGTACTTTGCCAAACGATAACTAAGTAGTAATTCCTTACCCCACTGATCCACCCAAGAATTTTGGTATAGTTTCATTTAGTTTTATACAGAAGCTCTTTTTAGATATTTAGGGTATTTACCCTTATTTCATTATGTATTATTTCAGATATTGCATAGCACTATCCATTATAGTAAATTTTGAAATGGTTTACAATAGAACAATTAAAATACAAGAATACAGTAAATTAAGAACACTATTAACACATTCATTTCAAAAAGTGCAAAGGGGAAAGAAAAGGAAGAACACAGAAACCATTCATGCTTAACAACTGAATTGCCGGTCCCAATTGTTAAACAAGGACTACCTGTACTTCTACTTCCCACTCATAGTCTGATAGAACTTTAAGTATCTCTGGTAAAGAAGAAGATGGTCACAGAAGACATTCAGGGATTTCATGATTTTTTTTTAATCCATTCAATCGTGTCCGATTTTCGGAGACTGCCTGGACAAGTCCCTGCAGTTTTCTTGGCAAGGTTTTTCAGAAGTGGTTTGCCACTGCCTCCTTCCTAGGGCTGAGAGAAAGTGACTGGCCCAAGGTCACCCAACTAGCTTTGTGCCTAAGGCCGGACTAAAACTCATGGTCTCCCAGTTTCTAGCCTGATGTCTTAACCACTACACCAAACCGGCTCTCTTTTCATAAATAGACAACTAGAAATGAGTAAAAAAACGGGCAAACGTGAAAATCAGTGGTCTGATTTAAGATGTATGTGCTGGCATATTGTTCTGATTTTTACACAAAATTTTAAGATTTAACAATCTTAAACAGTCAGCCAAAGTTGCTTTACAGTGTTCTTGGTTGTAGTGGGACTTTGGGGACAATTTAAGCAAGAGTTTAATTCTCCTGCTACATCCAATGATATTTAGTAATCTTTCTCTCAGGCTAGATCATTTCCAAAATATTTCCCTTGTGAACATTTACGTTTTGAAGATAAGACTGTCTCTTCATTAACATTAGAGAATTTTGAACCAATAAGCATTCACCTGCTGCTTTACTACAAAAGAGATAATAATATGTCTTCCATTGAAATGCTCCCCACTATTTGGAAACATGCGTTTGTCTTGATCTGTGTCTGAAAATCCATTATTAAGGTTAGGAAAAGGAAAATCATCTGAGTTAACTACATAGGGATCTATCTGCAAGAGGTCATAACATGTCCTAGTTATTATAAAGAGCAGATGATAATAGTGTAGTTTGCCTGGTTAATATTAAAGAGAACTGAACTGTTCAGAACAATTGTGGATTCTGAAAGAACTCGTAATGCTTTTACCATTTACCAGACTAACTCTTCAACTGACAATAAATAATGCAGACCCACAAGTCACATTCTCTGTTCAATATTCACCTTGTAAAAAGCCACTGGTATTCTACAGCAAGCTATAAAAAGTGATTTATTTCAATTATTTATGCAAATTATTAAAAGTTCGAATGCATATCTACAAGTCTACAAATATATGAGAAAAGGGAAGATTTGCATATTTCCTATTTCAGTTTCAGCAGCTTGTATCAGAAGTTGTAAGCGTCTGGGATAGACGAGGTAGCCAATCCTTACAGCTTACACTCACTAGCTGTCGCCAGCCCTAACCCCATCTATTGTTACAAGGTATGGCTTTGCAGTAAATGGATAGTGCTGGCCACAGGGAAGCTCATTCTCTTCTGAAAATATTCCTGCACTTAAATTTGTTTATTAATTTATGAGACTTACATGGCCATCCATCTTACAAACCATAACTCTGGGCAGCTTACAACAACCACAATATAACAACAAAAATAAAAAAGTCCTACATGGCATGGGACCGGGTTACTTGAGGGACCGCTTCTCCCCAATTACATCTACCTGTCCATCTGGTCTGCCTGTAGGGGCACGTTGTGGGGCTTGTCAGCTAGGGAGGTCTGGCAAGACCTAGGAAAAGAGCCTTTTCTGCCATGGCACCCTCTCTGTGGAACATATTGGGACCATGAATACAATTTCTATTACAAATGTTTTATTAGTCCAAAGAAGTTTAACATCAAGATGGATGTTCCCAACTGGAAACCAATGGATGCTTCCCACAATGCAAATAGGGGCTAAGAGAGGTGTTATTACAAGGAAATGTACTTTATGTTCCTATCTTTCCAAAAGAATGGAATGGCCCAACATTCCAGGTCTTATACTGTATGTTCCGTTTAAAGACTATAAATTATTTGGAATGTACATGTTTATTCAATTCTTCCCTTTTTCATAATATTGTGTGACCATTCACAGTTCTGCCCTCAAAGCACAAAAGTGTATTAAAAAAAAGAACATACATATGCATGCTGCAATGCATCCAAATTCTGTGCACAACTCCTTCTTTCCTTCCTTCCTTCCTTCCTTCCTTCCTTCCTTCCTTCCTTCCTTCCTTCCTTCCTTCCTTCCTTCCTTCCTTCCCAAATTAATTAATTGAAAAAGACAGCCAAAGGGCACTCACGGCCAGGAAAATGAGAAACTGAAAGCAGGTGGAGGGTGGACTGGGAAGGAACTAATTCACCCATCCTTTGCTCTACTGTCTAGCTCTTGACTGAAAATCTGTAGATGTTCCATCTGATCTATTCACATTATTACTGTATGGTAGATTAAAGATACAAGTGATTTTGTCCATTCATATTAAGACTGAACAAATAAAAAATCAAATAGAGGGAAGAAAGCTGTTACACTTGCATAGCTCTGCTAATCTATCTGTTTATAATAATGGAAGGAAAATCTATAATTATCTTTTCCCTTTTCTGTGGTTAATGTTTCATAGTTATATAGGGACAATTTACTTTAGTGTGATTCATAAATGTGTATTTAGCAATTATTGCAAACAAAATTTAAACTGCACGGATTCAGAGATTAATTATACCTATAGCAAACTTTAAATGCTGTGGCAATAATACCGTAACACAAAATCTTTTCAAAACCTTTAATGAACAATTTGCAGGACAGCTTGGCAATTGGAATTATAATTATTGCTGTGAAAATTGGCAATCTGACAAAGATGAAAAATCTTTTTGATGAAAATCAGCAGTATGATAGTTTCATAATAATGCTTTATCTAAATACTGATATTTCAAAACCTTTAAATGGTTGGGTAATCAAACACAAACACACACACACATGCATTCTGAGTGTGTCTCACTGTATGTGTGTGTGTGTGTGTAAAATTAAATCAAAATAACAGAACACATTAATTTTCTTTTCTGTTCCCTACTGATTTCTTATAAGTTTTTGTTTTTCAGAAGAGACTTTTGAGGCATTTTATTATATTAAAAATATTCTGTGGAATAAATTAATTTTAATAAATGCAAAAATTGCAAGTAGGTTCTGGGAAAATCTGGAGGCAAGAGTGTAATGCATGTGCTGGTTTCATTGGAGATAACTCTTAGCAAATAAATTATGTATGTGTATATATACATGGACATACACAAACTTCTAATGCTGAAGAATTTTGATTCCAAGATGGAAAAATATAGGAAGGAGGAGTCCTTATTATATTAATACTTCCTTGACATTCTGAAGATCATAGAATATAACCTCTTCCAGTCCATATTACAATGTACCAAATTTGGAAAATATATTTTTAAATGTGTAATTTATTCTCTATTTTTTACTGTATATTTTCTTCTACATATTGTTCATTGTTACCAGCTACAATCCTATAAATACTTATCTGGAAGTAAATCATTTGTACTGAATTTATATATTTTTATATAGATATACATATAGGACCATATTCTGAGAATATTGTTTTTCTTTTTTCTAAAATAACCAACTGCTTCTTATAATTTAGTATAAAGTTGCTTTGAGACCATTGAATTTTGAAAACTAAGTTCTACCATTAGTTTTTGGCTATCACTGACAATGAGGTAGGTAGGAGAAAAATAAAAATGAAGAGCGATAGAAAGACAGTAGGTGGGAACTTTACCAGCCTGCAATATATAGACATTGGAGTTACAAGTCTGAGTCAGAATGGGTTTCCGTCATCTTTCATGATTTTGTTTACATAGAACATAAATGTTCAAGGTCTACAAAAAGCCAATTATCCATTGCTTTCAGTGTGAGGCCTTGCTTCCACAGTCCAATTTCACATGGAAAGCTCCTCTGTTTATGGCTATAAATCTTACCTTTAAATCTCTTTACTAGGGATGTAAAAGAAATACCCACCCCAATTGCTCTCGCCTATACTGCATGTATACATACTGTAAGTTGTATTCAAAGCCTCAAAGCCTTTTGGTCCCAGTGCCTTCTTGCCTAAAATTTTTGTACTTCGGCATACTCTGTGAGTTTCCTAACCTGCAGTTCCCCTCTTGTCTTTTTGGTTGATTGGCTTGCCTTTGGTTCTGATGATCTGGTTGGCTATAATCAGTGTCTCTCAACCTTGGCAGCTTGAAGATGTGTGGATTTCCACTTCCAGAATTCCCCAGTCAGCTATGCCGGCTGGGGAATTCTGGGAGTTGAAGTCCACACATCTTCAAGTTGCCAAGGTTGAAAAACACTGGCTACAATGCTTCTAGCATGCTGGTAGTGAATTCAGCATTAGAAGCAAACACAAGGTCTACGGGCAAAAACACCATCAGGTCTTGCTTTAGTCTCTCTCTGAAGACCTCTGAATTCTCAAAGTCTGTTGCAGAAAATTAAGGGACCTTCAATAAAGGATAAGGGGCAAAGAGACAGATGGAGTAGAAATAAATTAGTTTCCCCTGATCAAATGAATATAATTTCAAAGTACTTATTCTCACAATGTTTTTGGTTTTGCTTATATTTCTAAATACATCCATTCACGCCTAGTCCCAAACAAATATTTGTCAAAGTCTTCTAAACTTGTACAAACTGGCTTTTTAAAACAATTATTTTTTAAAAAAAATATATATTAAGATAACGATTCTGAAAATTGATTTCACTTATTTTTTCTATATTTAAAATATTAGAATATGGTTAGGATGTGCTTCATATAGACGGGCTGATGTAAATCCACCCCGTTGTCTTGGGGGGGGAAAAAATCACAGGTAAGGAAGAACTATAGCACAGAGCCTTTGCCAGCCAAAAACATTTCATATTATGGAAATGCTTGCCCGTCTGCCAAGAGGAAAAGACAACCCACCCATCCTCTAAGCTTCACGCATTTCCATACTAAAATTAGTGCCAATTTTTTTAATTAGCCTTGTCATTCTTTATGCAGCCCCATGCATATAAAAATTAATTATCTGTAAATTCACATCTTCATAATTTTTAGCTTTCACTTCACTTGTTCTTGGTGACATTTTCTTAAGAATGCAGTTATCAGGAGATTGCACATGGAGAACAGACAATGTATCAAAAGGTTAAAAAAATAAAGAGGAGAGAGAGAGGGTGGATGAGACTTGAAGAAAAATATCAACACATAAATAGCATATAAAACTTTAAACTTCAGCTGCCACATAATGAGAAGGTTTCTGCCTTCAGACTGCAGAAACACACATCCCATTAAAATACCATTAATATGCCCATGCAATGTTCATTAAGTTGCAATATCTACTACCTGGCAAATCTTGCTGTAAATTTATTAAAGACTAAAGATTCCCCTTCACTTTGCTTTTATATCATTTTTTTCTGAGGATTCTTTTGGTTCTTATTATCAAGAACCAACATATTAGGAAAAAAATCAACAGAAAATGGCAAAAGGAATTCCTTTACTTCTTAAGAAAACAATTTTTTATAACTCTGCAGCTAGGTTTTTGCTTCGGAGCCCGTTACAAATATTGAACCACAGAGTTTTTGATGAATTCAGCGGGAGGTCAAGAGCATCCTAGAAACCACTCAAATGGCAATTAAAAGCGGTTCAGCATGTGGTGGAAGGATCCTACATTTATTTGTCCAACTTCTATCACCGCCCAACTCCCCCCACAAAGGGGACTCCGGGCGGTTGATGGAATTGATGGAAAGAAACTCTGCTGACAAGGTAGCACATCTGCCCAGAGCTTGCTATATACTGGCTGAAAAAAATAATCTAAAGGTGCATGTTTCCACTGGTGGTCATCATTCTTAGATGCATTTTGGAGAGTGGTGGGGCTCGGACATCCCATTGAGATATTTCAGGATTAAGTACAATAAGTATACCAGGCTGGAACTAGTATAATTTCCTTTTCATTGAGAAATCATTAGTGGGAGACATTGAAAAGGAACAAAAATGACTTATGAACTAGGCCTTGGTAGTGACAGACTGCCATTTTGTTCCTGTGTCCCAATTTAGGTTTGTTCTGCTATGTCCCAGAAAACAGGCCATACATGCTGCAGGAGTAGGTAAGGATACTGCACAGGGGTGCAGTACCACCAAAGCTACCAGAGGCATTCTTGATATAAGTTCAGCAGCCTTCCAGAAAACTGATGGACATCTGTGGAAATCATCCCCCTCACGGCTTAGTCACTGCATCAGATGGCAAGGGGTGTGTGGTGATTCTGGCTGCAAAACTGCTTGGAAATAAACCTGTAGGATAGGAGGTTTGGGCTGAAGGCTGTTTCCCAGCTTTTATTCTCAAGGGAAATATTGGTCTTATCATAATATCTGGTCTTATCTTTATCTTCTACATCTTAAGACTAATCTTATTCTTCTGCACTGGTATCATCTGTTCATCTAAGACAATACTTTTTTGCTAGGCAGAGCTTAGCAAAATCTTAAAGTGACAAAGAATGGAATAATGAGCTTGCTATTTATTAGAATTAAATAAAAGGAACTGGCTACAAATAAAAGGTGGATTCAGAAGGGAGTGGAGACAAAAGTAAAAAAAACCAATAGCTAACATCTGACAGAAAGGTTAGGAAAACTTAGTGCCAGATTTGGGTGTCATTCCTCAATGGGTCCATCATCATCTTGCCAATATCATATCCCTGTGGCTTGAAATCCCCCTTTATTGATAATATATTTTTCAAAATATACTGTATTCGAGGCTCAGACAGCAGTGATAAAAAACAGAAAGCCCTATTTATTTATGTAAAACATTTGTATGGCTGCTGACTCAACTAAAGTGACTCTTGGTAGCTTACAGAAAATTAAAACAAAACCCAACCAAAAACAGCAACAAAGCCCAAACCCCAAACAATAAAATGGCAATCCAAGTAGTTGTGACACATCATCTAATTGGGGCTCCAACACATCATAACCCAAAGGCCCAGGGCCTAGAAGCTCCAGAGCTTGTCTAAGGACCCCACTAGGATAGGGTTTCTCAACCAGGGTTCCCTGGGAGATCATGATTTATTTAAAAAAATTATTTAAAATTTGGGCAACTTCACCATAAAGAGGTAAGTTTCATTCTTTATTTTTAGTTTAAGAACACTGTTAGTGCATATATACAGGGCTACACATGAAACGGATGTAATGATTTTGTAACTACTGGCCTATATTTGAGCCTGAATGTGCAGCAGTTCCCCAAGGCCTGAAAAATATTCCAAGGGTTCCGATTGAAGAGAATATTTGTAGCTCAGGGTTAAACTGTGGAGTCCTTGGTGCTCTCTGAGCCTTGTTGTTTTCTTGCAGACATTTCTTTGCCCGACTAGGCAACATCCTCAGTGCAAAAAGGGAGTGGTGTTTGCTCTCAGTTTATATACAGTGGTTTGCCCTGCTTGTGTTGGTGGCGGTGTTTTTCTCTCCTTGGGAGTTCCTTGACTGGGCTGTTGTTTACTGCTTGGTTGATTGACTGAGTTAATAGTTCCTTGATTAAGGTCTAGTGTACTGTTTAATTGTTCCTCTTGTGCTAATCCTGGTGTTAATCTTTGCCTATCTGGGTGATGATGGCTGGTGAGGCAGTGTTCTGGTCTTTTGGCTTTTCTATTGTCTCTTTTGAATTGTATGTAAATTTTGTTTATCTCTATGTGCCAGGGTCAAATGGTTGAGAAAGGCTGCACTAGGATGTCAGTCATAGCAGATGGCCAACAATGCTGAATACCGCACAAGTCTAAGTAGGAACATGAGCTTGATAGGTCCTATCAGAAGATAGGATTAGCTTTTCTATGCAAACTCTGCTGCATAGGTACAGTTGCTATTGCTTTGTATATCAAATCACACAACTGCAAAATTGCTTACTGCTTGCAAGATACAAGAGGCAGGACTATGTCCTACAGCAGATGCAGGTTATAATCTTTGGGTGGAAAGACTGGATGTTTGGTTCCATATGTATTTGGATAGTAAGTGGTACTTACTTTCCTTAAGGTGTAACAGCAAGATTAAAGTTTGATTCTCTCAGGGAAGGAGAGCCAGAAAGGCTTTCATAAAGCAGAAAGGACTGCAAGACATTTGAACTGCTGCTATAAAGGAACTATGGAAGCCTTTACAAAAAGTGAAGGCCTATGAAGTCTTGATCTATAACCACAGAGAAGAGAAAAGACTTTGACGTTTTCTTTGATGCTCCTTGTGCAGTTTGGGACTTTGCAACGATTCTCTATGTAGTGAACAGATAGCCTAACACTTAGCTGCACAGCCAAGCATTTGTATCTAAAAACGAATACCTACATTTTATTGTTACTGTCACACACATACAAAAATTGCTTTACTTGATGTTGTCTTTTTGAAATGGTCAGTTTCATTTCTTAGATTTCTTAGAGTAGAAGTTATTTTCTTGGGATTTATTTTGCTTTCAGTGAAACTTGCTAGTTTAGAACATATTTTTGAAGGGGAAGAGGATATTTGGTGCATGCAGGGCAACAACAATGCAGCTTCTTTATTAAGGAGCCAAAACGTGTCAGGAATGTCTCATCCATATCACTACATGGTCCCTACACCCTCATATACAGTACATATACACATTAATGTGCATCCTTTTAAGATCAAAGGAAGAACAGCATGAAAATATTTTAGATGATGTTTGGAAAAAGGATGAAATTTGTCATTTTGGACTAACAAGAAAAATATTTCAGAAGTGCAGTTTTTAAATCTTATCAAAGAAGCTGTTCCTCATGGCAATGCATCCCTTGTTCTCATCTCTAAATCTGGATTAATTGAAGAGTTTATTCACTATCAAAATCAAAAACATGATTTTGAACCTATGGGATGTTAGAAAAACTGAAATCCCTTTGTCTCTCTATGTGTCTACTGCTGTTCTAAGTCTATCATTATGGGATTATTCACGGGATTCAGCAGGAAATAAGTAGCTACAAACAGAATCAAAGTGCAAAAGGATTCTTTCAGTTCTTAAGTGGTTCAGAGCTGTGAGACACAGTCAGATGTTTCCAGGATCAACTGACCTGAATACAGTTTGGCTAATGCATTTCAGTTTGCAAAAACAGTAGCAGAAAATAGTCTGGTGACACAGAGATAATGTTTTAAAGTACTGGGAATTTCAGTTAGAATTTCTTACCATGAACATACCATGTTTACTTAGATTATCTACCAGGACTGAATGAAAATCAATGTCTTCACCTGTCAGCCCTTTAAGATAGACCAGACTAGGAAATCAGTTTTGAATGCTATGAATGCTAATACTACTTTTATTTTTTATTTTATTTTATTTTATTTTATTTTATTTTATTTATTTTATTTTATTTATTATTTTATTATTTTATTTTATTTTATTATTTTATTTTATTTTATTTTATTTTATTTTATTTTATTTTATTTTATTTTATTTTATTTTATTTTATTTATATTTTATTTTATTTTATTATTTTATTTTATTATTTTATTTTTTTATTTTTTATTTTATTTTTTATTTTATCTTATTTTATTCAATTTCTATGGACACCCATCACAGGGCCCTTAACACACTCAGGGCCCTAGGCCCGGGCATGCAACCAGGTCTTCAAGGCCTTATGAAAGGCCAGCAGGGTCCTAATCTCTGCAGGGAGAATGTTCCAGAGGGCAAGGGCTATAGCAAAGAAGGCACACTTCCTAGTCCCCACCAGCTGACGTTCCTTGGCTGATGGGACCCGGAGCATTCCCATCCTGCCGGACCAAATTGGATGGGTAAAAACAACTGTGAGAAGACAGTCTCCATCCCGGGTGAAGTGAGTGATGTTGTGACCACCCTCTCTCGGTGCCTGGAGGCTATAGGGGTCTGGATGTGGAACAACAGGCTTCAGCTGAACTCTGGTAAAACCCCAGTGGCTGTGGGTTAATGGATCTTCCATATCTGGGACATTGTCATCTCTGGCTCTGGATGGGGTTGCACTGCCCCAGACAGGCCTGGTGTGTGATCTGGGGATTCTCCTGGACTCACGGCTCCTGCTCAAACAGCAGGTGGCAGCCGTGGCTAGGAGGGCCTTTGCACAGCTTCGTGTTGTGCACCAGTTACGCCGCTCTTACCACCACAAGGTAGGCCTTAACAACAGCTCTAGCTTGTGTTCGGTCGGGTTAGGTCCTTGTCTTCCTCTCAGCTCTAGCAGAAAGAGCAACCATTTCATTATTCATAGAGGAACACAAAGAGTTTGGTATATGGACATTCTATAATTATATGTGAAAAGATGTACTTCAGCTGACAATCAAAGCCTTGAGTGATCACTTTAAATATTCTAAATCCATCATTTGTACACTGGGTGACAATGATGACCCTGCTATTGTCATCCATCTCATTTTCAAGTTACAAGATATACAGTAGTTTGTGTGTGGTAAAACTCACATCAAGCATGTTGTATGAATGTCAATAGAACTTAGAAGCAAACCAGTTTTTCTTTTGTATATATAGAACCTTGATGAATTATATTTCCTCTAAGAGAACATTTGCAGAAGCTATTGACAAAAATCTTGCATTATATTAAGTGCAAAAATAATTAATTGCTTCCAAACCTTTATGTATAAGTAGGCATCCTGACTTTCAGTTTAGAGCAGGGCTTTCCAAAGTTTTCCTGCGGCGACACACCAACCGCCGTTGGTGTGTCGCCACGGGAAAACCCAGAAGTGCCGCCATTGCGGCAGCGCACAAAAACCTGGAAGCGCTGCTGCTGCTTTCGGATTTTTGTGCACCGCCGTGGGTGTGTCGCCATGGGAAAACCCGGAAGCACTGATGATGATCAGCGCTTCCGGGTTGTGTGGCAACACACCAGACTGTGTGTGGTGACACACTTTTGTGTCGCGACACAGTTTGGAAAGCTCTGGTTTAGAGGTTTGAGGAAGGAGAGGGGGAAATTTATTCCAATTTTTAAAAAGTACAGCCATGCTGATATACATAGATATAACATTAGAAACACTAATGTGCATTGTCTGAAAGTTAGGGCTCTTTCTTATCGAAAATGGTTGACAAAAAAAGGGCTTGCAGACAATATGAAGAATGGCAGCTCTGAGTCCAGGAGGACCCCA
The DNA here is from genome assembly GCA_023362775.1 of Charina bottae. Lineage (NCBI taxonomy): Eukaryota > Metazoa > Chordata > Lepidosauria > Squamata > Charinaidae > Charina > Charina bottae. Next base: position 2,067,881 of record JALMGJ010000044.1, on the reverse strand, counting down.
AAGTTGTGCACTAGTCTTTATTGGGGAAGTACTACCCCTCCAAGGCCAAAGGTGAAAACATCCCTAGCCCAGGCGGCCCAAACAGACATTCAGTTTTGTCAGGACTGAGTTGAAGTCTCTCTCTTTTTTTTTTTAAATATAAAATAAACTTTATTTACATTTAACATTTAACACAGACATTTACATTTTACATAAAACATATCTCATTTACACTTAGGCATTCCATCTTTTGCATATTTTCATCGCCTCATAACTTATCAATTTTTATTTCTAATCTTTTGTATAATCCAATCTTCAATTCTATTCAATTTCTCTTATTTCACTTTATCCATTCTACTTTCTTTTTCCTTCCTACCTTCTTTCCTCCCACACTCCTCTCCTACTACTACTTATCTCTTAACCCACAAAAACCTTTCCCTATCATTTTTATCAAATTTTTAGTTCTTTAATTTTAATTTCTTTCCTTCGTTCTTTTATTTCTATATATATGTACTTGTTCTATTATTCTCTTCTACATTTTTCTTTTCTTTATTCATAGAGACTTAACCCCTACTGCCTACACAAACATACTACATATTCATACATCTTTAAAATTGCTTCCGGCTTTCTTAATTCAGAACATTAAATGTAACTAATTTGTATACATTTTCCTTCTTACTTTCTATATTTCTTTATTTTCCCCCCCTTACTATATTTTTATTTATAGTTGTATATTTACATATATACATATATTTCTATTTAATATTATATTCCTTTTTAAGTCTGTAAAAGGGTCCCATATCTCTTTATGCTTCCCTATTTCTTTCCCTTTTATTAAGTTAGTTAATCTGTCTGCTTGCATTAATTCCATTAATTTCATAATCCATTCTTCTTTTGTTGGTATGTTTTCTTCCTTCCATAGTTGCACATATTTTACTCTTGTCGCTGTACTTAAGTATAAAAATAATGTATTTTGTCTTTTATTCATGGTATCCTCAGTTTTACCTAACAAATAGATTTCTGGTTTCATTTGTATATCCTTACCTAACATTTCACTTATATATTTATTTATTTTGGTCCAATATTTCCTTGCCTTATCGCATACCCACCATATGTGGTAAAAAGATCCTCTTTTTTTTTACATTTCCAACAGATATTTGTATTCCTAATTTTTTATTTAAATAGCACCTCAGGTGATAGGTACCATCTATATATCATTTTATACATGTTTTCCCTTAAACTATTGCTTAGAGTAAATTTTATATTTTTTGACCAAATTTTTTGCCACTGCTCATATGTAATTTCTGTACCTAAATCTTCATCCCATTTCTTCATATAGTTTTTAATCTTTATATCTTTAGTTTTCATTTCCAATAATATTTTGTATATTTTTGATATCAAGTGGTCATTGTCTCTTTCTAATATATTATCCCAATTATTTTGATCTTTTATGAATTGATGGTTTTTATTATCTATTTTATATTGTTCTTTTAGCTGAAAGTACGTAAACCAATGGCACGTTATATTTTCATTTTCTAGTTCTTCCCGTGTTTTTAATGTATAGTTGTTTCCTTCCATTTTTAATAAATTTTGGTATTTTATAAAGTCCTTGTCTTTTTGATTCCCCATTTTGGCGCCTGCCTCCTGTGGCGATACACACAAAGGCATGCCAGGTAATAGCGTTTTTTTATATTTGTTCCAAATTTTTAATAGTGACTTCCTAATTATATGATTATTGAATAGTTTGTGTACTTTGCATTTATTGTGCCACATATAGCCATGCCAACCATACCTGTTATCATGTCCTTCCAAGATTATTGTTTTCCCATCTTCTAATTTAATCCAATCTCTGATCCAAATTAACCCACATGTTTCATAATATAATTTTAAATCCGGCACTGCTAGACCCCCTCTGTTTTTTATATCTTGTAAGTATTTAAGTTTTATTCTAGGTTTTTTTTTTTGCCAAATAAATTTTGTTATATCTCTTTGCCATTTTGTAAAAATTTGATCTTTTATTGTAATTGGGATTGTTTGAAACAGGTATAAGACTCTTGGTAGAAGATTTGCCGACTAGACAAATAAAAGATAACATTAGAAATGTAATTGATTTAATAGAATACGCTAAAGTACACAACGAAAAACAAATAACATTATTATTTTTAGACGCAGAAAAAGCTTTTGATAATGTAAATTGGAATTTCATGTTTAAAGTATTAGAAAAAAAAATTGGAAATAAATTTATAAACGCAATAAAAGCAATATATAGGATACAAAAAGCAAGAATAATAGTAAATGACGAATTAACACAGGAATGCAAAATAATGAAAGGTACCAGGCAAGGATGCCCTATTTCCCCATTACTATTTATACTGGTATTAGAGGTTCTATTAGATGAAATAAGGAAAGATCAAGAAATAGAAGGGATTAAGATTAGGAAAGAAGAATATAAATTAAAGGCGTTCGCCGATGATCTTGTAATAACATTACAAAATCCAACAAATTCAATAACAAAATTGATTTCCAAACTACAAGAATATGGAGAGGTATCAGGATTTAAAATAAATAAGGAAAAAACCAAAATGATAAATTTAAATACGCCTAAAGAAGAAATAAATAAAATAGAACAAATATCAGGTTTTCAAAATGTTAAAAAAGTTAAGTACTTAGGAATTCAAATAACAAATAATAATTTGGATTTATATAAAAATAACTATGAAGGCTTGTGGAAAGAAATTAAAAAAGACTTGGAGAAATGGGTAAACTTGCCTATTAGGCAGGATTGCCACAATAAAAAAAAAAAGAAGTCTCTTCTTCCAATCCAGACATGAATAACCTCCAAGCACTGGGTCAGTACATTGACAGCTTCACCTGCAGAGCCTGGGGTTCAGATGTACAATAAAGTATTATCTACATATTGATGATACTGAAACCTGAACTGATGGATGATTTCACCCAGTGGTTTCATGTAGTTGCTAAATAAAAGGGATGAAAGCATTCAACCTTGAGGCACCACACAAGTGAGGAGCCATGGGTGTGATCTCTCCCCTCCTGTCAACACAGACTGGGACTGACCACTGAGGAGGGAGATGAACCACTGAAGCACAGCGTCCCACACTTCCAACCTCCACAGCCTCTCCAAAAGGATACTGTGGTTGACAGCCGCTGAGAGATCAAGGAACAAAAGGATGGTACTAGCCCCATCCTACTCCACTACAGGTCATCTACAAGCATGACTAAGGCTGTCTCGATATTATACTTGGCCTGAAACTCAACTAGAATGGATCCAAATAATTTGTTTCCTTGAAGATGCTCTGCAACAACTGTCCAACAACCTTCTCAACAACCTTCCCCAAAAAAGGGAAGGTTGGAAACAGGACAATAACTGACCAGAGTGGAGGGGTCCAGTGATGGCCTCTTGAGAAATGGGCACACCATCGCCTCCTTCAAGGTTGGGTGAACTGCCTCCTCCCTCAAAGAGGCCAATACTATCACATGGACCTGGGCTACCTTTAGCAGATGGGTGGCTGAACTTACAGTTTGGAGGAACTTGTCCACTTCATCAGGAGTAACAGAATTAAACTCAGTCCAGATAACATCACAAGACTGTGCCCCAGGTGACTCACTTGGACCTGCTCAATCAGTCCAACTTCAGACAAATCTGACTAACTGTGTTCACCAGATAGCATGAATATGAATATTCCTTATTGTGGCCCTGTAGATGATTCTTGCTCCAGCAAAGGAGATCGTTACCTTGTCGTGGTGCTGGAGCTTGAGCACCTCAATGAAACCATGAGCTAAACCGTGAAGGGACACCCAAGACGGGAAGGTCGTGGCAGAGAGGTCAGACTAAATACGATCCCTGGGGAAGGTAATGGCAACCCACCCCAGTATTCTTGCCATGAAAACTAAATGGATCAGTACAACCAAAGATATGTCGGTATACCATCGGAAGATGGGACTCCCAGGTTGGAAGATGGTCAAAATGCTACTGGGGAGGAACAGAGGATACGTTCAACTAGCCCCAGATGTGATGACGCAGCTAGCTCAAAGCCGAAAGGATGGCTAGCGGCCGACGGTGCTGGTGGTGAACGACGAATCCGATGTTCTAAAGATCAACACACCATAGGAACCTGGAATGTAAGATCTATGAGCCAGGGCAAATTGGATGTGGTTATTGGTGAGATGTCAAGATTAAATATAGACATTTTAGGTGTCAGTGAACTGAAATGGACTGGGATGGGCCACTTCACATCAGATGACCACCAGATCTACTACTGTGGACAAGAGGACCACAGAAGAAATGGAGTAGCCTTCATAATTAATAATAAAGTGGCTAAAGCAGTGCTTGGATACAATCCAAAAAACGATAGAATGATCTCAATTCGAATTCAGGGTAAGCCATTTAACATCACAGTGATCCAAATATACGCCCCAACCACAGATGCTGAAGAAGCAGAAGTAGATCAGTTCTATAAGGATCTGCAGCACCTACTAGATAATACACCAAAAAGAGATGTTATTTTCATTACAGGAGACTGGAATGCTAAGGTGGGTAGTCAGACGACACCTGGAATTACAGGCAAGCATGGTCTGGGAGAACAAAATGAAGCAGGACATAGGCTGATAGAATTTTGCCAAGACAACTCACTGTGCATAACAAACACTCTCTTCCAACAACCTAAAAGACGACTTTATACATGGACTTCACCAGATGGTCGACACCGAAATCAGATTGACTACATCCTTTGCAGCCAAAGGTGGCGGACATCTATACAGTCGGTAAAAACAAGACCTGGAGCTGACTGTAGTTCAGACCACGAACTTCTTATTGCAAAATTTAGAATCAGACTAAAGAGAATAGGGAAGACCCACAGATCAGTTAGATATGAGCTCACTAATATTCCTAAGGAATATGCAGTGGAGGTGAAGAATAGATTTAAGGGACTAGATTTAGTAGATAGGGTCCCAGAAGAACTATGGACAGAAGTTCGCAACATTGTTCAGGAGGCGGCAACAAAAAACGTCCCAAAGAAAAAGAAAACCAAGAAGGCAAGATGGCTGTCTGCTGAAACACTGGAAGTAGCCCAAGAAAGAAGGAAAGCAAAAGGCAACAGTGATAGGGGGAGATATGCCCAATTAAATGCAAAATTCCAGAGGTTAGCCAGAAGAGATAAGGAATTATTTTTAAACAAGCAATGTGCGGAAGTGGAAGAAGACAATAGAATAGGAAGGACAAGAGACCTCTTCCAGAAAATTAGAAACATTGGAGGTAAATTCCAGGCAAAAATGGGTATGATCAAAAACAAAGATGGTAAGGACCTAACAGAAGCAGAAGAGATCAAGAAAAGGTGGCAAGAATATACGGAAGATCTGTATAGGAAGGATAATAATATTGGAGATAGCTTTGACGGTGTGGTCAGTGAGTTAGAGCCAGACATCCTGAAGAGTGAGGTTGAATGGGCCTTAAGAAGCATTGCTAATAACAAGGCAGCAGGAGACGACGGTATCCCAGCTGAACTGTTTAAAATCTTGCAAGATGATGCTGTCAAGGTGATGCATGCCATATGCCAGCAAATTTGGAAAACACAAGAATGGCCATCAGATTGGAAAAAATCAACTTATATCCCCATACCAAAAAAGGGAAGCACTAAAGAATGTTCAAATTATCGAACAGTGGCACTTATTTCACATGCCAGTAAGGTAATGCTCAAGATCTTGCAAGGTAGACTCCAGCAATTCATGGAGCGAGAATTGCCAGATGTACAAGCTGGGTTTAGAAAAGGCAGAGGAACTAGAGACCAAATTGCCAATATCCGCTGGATAATGGAGAAAGCCAGGGAATTTCAGAAAAACATCTATTTCTGTTTTATTGACTATTCTAAAGCCTTTGACTGTGTGGATCATAACAAATTGTGGCTAGTTCTTGGTGGTATGGGGATACCAAGTCATCTTGTCTGCCTCCTGAGGAATCTGTATAACGACCAAGTAGCAACGGTAAGAACAGAGCACGGAACAACGGACTGGTTTAAAATTGGGAAAGGAGTACGGCAGGGTTGTATACTCTCACCCTACCTATTCAACCTGTACGCAGAACACATCATGCGACATGCTGGGCTTGAGGAATCCAAGGCTGGAGTTAAAATCGCTGGAAGAAACATTAACAATCTCAGATACGCAGATGATACCACTTTGATGGCTGAAAGCGAGGAGGAGTTGAGGAGCCTTATGACGAAGGTGAAAGAAGAAAGTGCAAAAGCTGGGTTGCAGCTAAACCTCAAAAAAACCAAGATTATGGCAATGAGCTTGATTGATGACTGGCAAATAGAGGGAGAAAAAGTGGAGGCAGTGACAGACTTTGTATTTCTAGGCGCAAAGATTACTGCAGATGCTGACTGCAGCCAGGAAATCAGAAGACGTCTACTTCTTGGGAGGAGAGCAATGGCAAATCTTGATAAAATAGTTAAGAGCAGAGACATCACACTGACAACAAAGGTCCGCATAGTTAAAGCAATGGTATTCCCTGTAGTAACCTATGGCTGCGAGAGCTGGACCATAAGGAAGGCTGAGCGAAGGAAGATAGATGCTTTTGAACTGTGGTGTTGGAGGAAAATTCTGAGAGTGCCTTGGACTGCAAGAAGATCAAACCAGTCCATACTCCAGGAAATAAAGCCAGACTGCTCACTTGAGGGAATGATATTAAAGGCAAAACTGAAGTACTTTGGCCACATAATGAGAAGACAGGATACCCTGGAGAAGAAGCTGATGCTAGGGAAAGTGGAAGGCAAAAGGAAGAGGGGCCGACCAAGGGCAAGATGGATGGATGGTATTCTGGAGGTGACGGACTCAACCATTGGGGAGCTGGGGATGGTGACGGCCGACAGAAAGCTCTGGCGTGGACTGGTCCATGAAGTCACGAAGAGTCGGAAACGACTGAACGAATAAACAACAAAAGATGATTCTTGACTGCCCCCCTCCCCGGCTGGGAATGGATCGCCCTAAGCAGAGCCACAGAGCAGCTATCAGAGGAGGCAATAAGATCTAACAAAGCAACAAAATAACAAAAGATCTGCTGTCTCTCCATCTTGGTAAGGTTAGGAAATTAGAAATAAGATTAGACACAGTTTATTACAGGTTGTCCTCGACCTACGACCATTCAGTCAGTGACCATCCCAAGTTACAACAGCACTGAATGAATGGTGGTTATGACTGGTCCTTGGATTTCCGGCCATCCCAGCAACCCCAAGGTCACATGATCACAATCTGGGTGCTTGGCAACCCATTCACACTTACGACAAGTTGCCAAGTGCCCTGTGATCACTATTTACAACCTTTCCTGCCGGCTTCCCCAGAAAGTCAATGGGGAAGCCAGCAGGGAACGCCAGAAGTCACTGGAGTAAATCTCCCCCACCAGTGCACTCTCCCCCAGCCCCTCTGTGCTTGCGCCGCACTGGCTACTTGCCGTGCCTCCCTCACACCCTGTGCACCCTCCCCGACCTGTGTGGTGCCTCTCATGCACCCCTTCTCATCCACCCCCTTGCGCAGCCCTCGCTGACCCACACAGCGCCTCTCATGCACCCCCTCACACCCAACCCATGTGGTGCCTCTCGCCGAGTAGCTCAAGTTCTTTGGATGTAAGTTGGGATATGAATAAATTATCTATGCTAGCAACAATAGTTATAATAATTTACATTATTGTAAACCGCCCAGAGTCCCCTGGTTGGGGGAGATGGGCAGTGATATAAATTTAAATAATCAATCAATCAATCAATCAATCAATCAAGCCCTCCAAGGCTGACAAGCTCAGAAAACAAGAACTACTTGGATTTCTGGAAAGATCTTTATTGCTAGTAGGATAATTTAACAGAATCTTAAAAGCCTACCAAAGCAATTCTCTCATACAACTTATATCTAATTAAGGTGGAATTACTCCGAGTCTCTTTCTCTTGATTATTCCTCCCCTGGACTCAAGAATCTCTTTGGTTATGGTCCTGTTTCCTCCCTTAACTGTCTTGCTACCTCTCTGTGTTACCAAGGTCTGTCGGCATTTCATCACAGCTGGGCACATGAACTGCCAAATTATACTTTGTTTCTGAAACAAATGAAACCCCACATGTCCTTGTGATTTTAAACTATGCAATTATGTTTTAGGCTTGTGTTCATTTAGAAACTAAGCCTACATACAATTGTTTGATGGATAACAGCTTTGTATGAAATGCTGTCCCTGTTGCTTAACATTTTCATTTCATATTACACAATTATTGGTAGAAGGCAAGAAATATACTTATTTTTCCCCATTACTGAGCTACATAACACATCACAACTATTCCATACCATTAGTATAGATGTTTTCACTACATTTAGATACCCATTACAGCATCAAAGTTATGGCAGGATAAGAAGGCAAAATATTAGTGCTCTGAAAAGTCAGCATCCAGAATATACATTACAAGTTCCTCAATAATTTGTTTCATTTTTAGTACTCTGCATTGCTCAGACCTTGCTGTTAGCCATCTAGCCTACTGATTCAAAAGGCAGCAATATCTATTATAATTAGAATGTGTTCACATATGTATTCTTAACAAAGGGGAAATAATATAACTTTTTCTATACCCTAGGAAAACTTCCTTTACAGGATTGGCACTTGGGGATGATTTATATTATAGCAACCACAGATTCAAGATATTATTTCTAGGGATATAGCACATCAAAACAAAACATTGCAAGGCCCTCAACCAGCTGTTCAGTAGACAGTGGTGGTGATGATGATGATGGTGATTATGATTTCTTTCCATATACATGAGATGAACTAATCCTATAGTCCAATGAGACCATGAAACCTGAGTACATCATGGGAAGCTAAGCTAATCAACTATCAGTTCAGTTCCTACTTCTACAAAGATAGTTGCCCATTGGTGGGACCTCTCTCTCCCTTCTTGCCTAGTATTTTCTCCTCCTCTTGTAGCCAAGGTGCTGCAGTATCCTTCTATCCTTCCACAATTACCATGGAAGAAGCCAGTAACGTATGGAAGTGGCCACAGCAACATTTTTAGCACCAACTTTGTAATGGGCTGTGAGAATAATCTTGGGAAACAGAAGGAAGTGCCACAGCCTAGGCAACAGTCTGATAAACAAAATCTGAGTCCGAAGGAGTGATGGGGGTAAAATAAGAGTCTCAGAAGGGACCCTCCCTAGTTCTCTGGAAAGTAAAGGCAGGAGAGGGGGGAAGTGCTTTCAGGCTTGCAAGATTTTGTAACTGTAACCTTATAGTAAAGGTAGCATTAGTACTCGTGGTTTTGGTTTCCTGTCTGGACTACCTTCAAGAGCTGACATCAGTCTTGCAAGTCTGAAAGCACTTCCCCTCTCCCCTGCTTTTACTTTCCAGAGAACTAGGGAGGTGCTTCTGAGATGCTTTCTCCATCCCCATCCCTCCTTTGGACTTAGATTTCATTTATCATGCCATTGTCTAGACTGCGCCTCTTCCTCCTGTCTTCCATGGTTATTCTCACAGTCTATTACAAAGTTCTAGACATGAAGCAACAAACTTTCAACAATAGCTTTCTCAATAGAGAACATTAAGTTACACCAGCCCTCTTAATTATCCCAAAGATAAATAAAATGCACTCCTTCTGATTCTATGATGTTTCAAATCTAATGCTGCTTTAATGTTTCTGAAAAGAAATAATTACATTATACATGTAATGTATTTTTAAACATCTGATATGGTTTTAATAAGCATAATAAGTAGCCACGGAAGAGTCGGTTCCCTTACCCCTTCCCTTAGCGTGCGGATTTAAAATGTATGAAATGTATGTATAAAAAAATGTATACGATGTATGTAAGCCGCCTAGAGTCCTCCGTTAGGGAGGGGATAGGCGGGGTATAAATATCACTATAAATAAATAAATAAATAAATAAATAAATAAATAAATAATAAAACCAGCTGAAAAACATTATGCTACAAAAATACACCAAAGAGCTACCTTTAAGAAATATTTATGGTCAATTCAGTGTGATATTACTTTTTAAGTGCTATTCAAACAAAAACATTCTTATAAACTGAAGGGTCAATGTACACTGTAAAAGAGAAATTAAGCAAGTAAAAAAAATGACATGAGAATGTTTATAAATTATTATAATTTTTCCCATGTTGTCTACAAAGGTCCATTTATTTTCATGACATATATTTAATTGAATCTCTTTTTCATCACTTTGGGGAAAAACACAGAAACCAAAATCTGAAGTTGTTAACTGATTTACAGCATTTAGTAAATACTAAAACCTATAAAATTATAATAAAAGCTCAGCAGGACACAAAAGTTCTCTGATGTGGTTTATAGGGAGGTCTATGACCAATAAACACTTAGTATTTCATGTCTATGGGCTAAGAGAGTCAGGACTGAAGCTGGAGAGGAAGAAATAAGCAACTCCCAGTCTAGGGAAAGCTATTATTTAAATATATCTCAGCTACCTCTCAGCTTCGTGGGGCAAACCAGATAGGAAACATGACCAGATGAGCTAATACTACTTTATTGTAAAGCTACATTGACAGAATCTTGCAAGTCTGAAAGTACATTTTGCCCCCCATTTGCTTTACAGCCCAAGAAACTAGGGAGGGTCTCTTCTGAGCCTCTTGCCCTGCCCACTATCCAGCTGCGGGCTACACTGTCTGACCATTCCCTTGGCAGCGTCTCTTTGCCTAGTCTCCCAAGGTCTTTCCCACATACCATTATATCACATTTCAAGCCATCAAGTGACCAGCCAACTATCTGTTAATTTAGAAGGGAAGGAGGAAGCAGATTAGAGTTTAAACTCTGGAGCACAGGTATATAAAGTCTCTGACACTTTTACACTGCAGTGAGTAATCAAGTGGTGTGTTTGAGGCTCCATTCTTGCCTGCAATAAAGATACCAATTTAGCCAAGTCATGCCTGGGAGACTTCTGCCAAGTCTAGCTATGAGCTGAATTAAGGGTTAAGTGCCAGGATGTGTGTGATTTACTGCCAGCCTGGGTGTGAAGCCTGACAAGAATCCACTCAAGGTTCTGATAAATCAGGTTTTGCAATTTGCATGCAACTGCAAAACTGAGACTGTCTGTGCTGAGTATCTGACAGATCAGGATATATGGCTGGGCACTGTTGAGTCTGCTGATTGTAAGCTTGTGCTGCACAATTAGTGGTGACTAAATGTAGATGCAGAACGAATGAATTCAATTAAAATGCTTGTACTTACAGGGTCAGTGAGTTCTGGCAAACTAGCTTGATAAGTGAGTGGCCGGCAGTCGCGAGTGTTAAAAACTAATATACATGGAAGGAACATTGGTCCAAGGTCATCCCCATCAAGGACATCAACAGTGAGGGTGGTTGTGCTTGTTCTTCGTTCCCCAAGATTTTGAGCTCGATCCTGTGTAGAAAATAGAATTTTTAAAGACTAATCCTGTGATTCCTCTGGAAAGAAGAATTATGTCTTTCAATAATATTTCAATAATATCTCATCATATCAGAATTTTTTCATGGCCACTTGGACTCTATACTTATTTATATTGTATATTTATATTTGTAAATTGTTTTTAATTGTTATGTGATTTTTATGTCTATGATAGTGTCAGTTTTATTGTAAACCGCCCAGAGTCCCTCTTTTGGGGGAGATGGGCAGTAATAAAATTTGAATAATAAAATAAATAAATAAATAAATAAATAAATAAATAAATATTTATCTATCTTGGTGTCATCTCATAACCTGCAATCTCAAACTGAATCCTGTGATGCACTTGAAAAATTAGGTGGACAGAAGTAATGAACTGCCAGTCTCCAGGTAACACCAGGTGGCAGTAGGAGCTGGATGGGAGGTTTACTTTCTTTTTCAAATCAGGTGACCTTGGATTTGTTTTTATTTCTTCCTGTCACTAGTTTTCTTCTCTATCATATCATACACATCCTTCCCTCCATTACTTTAGGTAATACCTCTCTTTCAACCTCTCCCATTATATATTTATTCCCAGATACTCATCTCTTCTTCTTCTTCTTCTTGTTTTCCCTTTAAGCCTCTTTCTCCTTTCCTTGTATCCCAAATTATTCAACTCCTTAAATTGCTCTGTGAGATGTTAGCTGATATCACACACAGATACACAGGTAAAAGGTGCCTGAGAGAGTGCTGAAAGCAGAATCTAACTTTTAGTGACTCTGTAATATCTCTGGGAAATAAAGCTAATTATCCAATAGCAAAGAATTCTAGTATCAGCCACGTAAGAAACACAACTTTCAAAATGCAGGGGGTTTTTCCCCTCCCCCCTGGAATATTTGAGAACAGGAACAAATAAAAGAGACTTTGTGATTAAATCTCCTTTTTGTAAATTTGGGCCCAATAAGTATTGTTTTCTTCACAGAACTACATGGGAGTTTAATCCCCTTTATTTCAACAAATCTTTCTATAGCTTTAATTACTGAATCATTTATCAGTCAGCCCTGATAAGCATGCTCCATCTATTCTGCTTTCTGGCAGAAGAATTAATCAATTTTGTTGTTTTTCAAACAGAAAAGACTAAGTGCTCTGCAGGAAAAAATGAACTCAGACCAATGCAAATGGTACACCAACCTTACTCAAGATTGTAGGAAGATTATCATACTGCAGATTCTTATTTGATATTTGCCTGCCATTTCTGCTTTTTAGCCTCCTTTTGACTGAGGAACTGTAGTAAAATATTATTACTGCATGTTGTTATAAACAGATTGTTTTGGAATGAGAGTTACAGCCTCGTCCTTGGTAACTGAACAGTTGGGGGGCAATCTGGTTAGCGGAGACATCCACACATATTATTCCAAAATTCTTTCAGTTTCTTTTGGATCAATTGGAAATTAAAAACATTAAACTGGAAAAAGTTTAAAGCCTCCAAGCTCGCTATACTTAGAAGCTGGGTGGAAGCAAACTGCTCACCGTAGAAAGGATAAGGCATATGGCAAATGAAGTTCCCAGGGAACACAAGAATCTGACAAACGTTAGAAAGCTAGATGGAAGGAAATCAAGCAGTAGCAAGTAATGAGCTTAAATAGGTTAACAGCAGAAGAGCAGGAAATGAAAGCACCATTGCAAGTTAATCTAAAACTGTGGAGAGAACTAGAAATAGCTGTAAATATTCCAGCCTGGCAGAAGCCAATCATGATACTAATCAGAAATATTCTGATCACACTTCATCCTCCCTCAGCACTTGCTGTTTCCCATCCCATCCTACTCCATTACTGTGTCATACCTACTGAATGGGGGAAGAGGAAGAGAGGGCTGATTTGGAGTTAAGTGACCTAGAATAAGAATTGTAATTATAGACTTAGAAGGAACTATTGAGGTCACTCTGTTTGGAGCCTCTGTGAGATGTAGTTCAGCAATATAGAATCAGAAAGGGCCATTTAGACCATCAATTCTAACCGCTGCTCGGTGCAGGAATTCTAATTAAAGAATGCTTGATAGGTGTTGCCCAGTTGCTGCTTGAACACATTCATGATGGGCTCCATTGTTGAATTGCTCTTTACGTCCCTATAAGATTCAACCAGAATCTATCTTCTGGTAATTCAAATCCTTTAATTTACGAATGTGAGAGTAGGAATGCTATAAAGTTGGACCACCTTTTTTGCAGTTTAAGTACTCTGTAAGTAATCTGTACAATTCAGAGGTGCAGAGAATACTTACTAGCTCTGCTTGCACTTATCAGCACTAATCATAAATAAACCTTTGATTTGGAAAAAGTGTTATTTTTCAGTGACAAAGAAGGGTTTTCAGACTTGACACAAAAGACAATTATTAATTGGCTTCACAGCTTAGACTATTTGCTATATAATGATTATTGTAGATTCACCTATCATCTATAAATAGGTTATTTATTCTAAACCTGGACTTCATGTATTTATGTTGCTGGTCTGGAACTGTAATAAAGTAACTTTATTATACAATGTGTTATAAAATTGCTTCCTACAAAAATACATGCAATTGGACCTAATTAGGTAAAATGCTTTCCAAAGGTTACACTTCAAAGCTGAATAATACAGGTAAATGACATTAAATTAACACCACACAAAATTACTATTACTATTTATGTCAGAAAGGCAACCCTTAGTGGAATTACGTTCATGTTATATTGTTGTTTTTTACTTTCCTCGTATCCTGAGTATGTGTCAATATACTGCCAATACCTCCTATTCGGATGCAGGTAACTGTTTATATGATAGTCTCTAGATTAAAGATCCTAGCTTGCATATATTTCATCTACTAGTCTGAGCCTTCTCTGTTTACTAAAAAGTGTTATGTGAAAGCCTCAATTGACCAAAGCCATGATGGGCGGAAGAAGTCAGCATCTCTGGGTCCATCTGGCGATGACCATGTCATATAGAAGATTACAAATTGGAATGTAAGAGGAATAAATGGTAAAGAACACAAATGAAATTAAATAAATAAAAATAGGTCTCTTGTATATCAGTGAAACTAAGAAAAAGGGGAGGATGTAATAGGTAGTCTGACTCCCTGTGGAGTAGAGTACATGAATGCATGCAGAGATGTGAAGGAGAAGGTTTAATTACGAATGAGGGGAAGAAAATATATTGTCAAAAAGTATGAATAGGTGTCATCTAGGTTATTATTGGTGTGTGTGAAAGTTAAAATGATTGCATGGAGCTGATGAGATCCTCACAAATAATAAGCTGAGAAGGCAATTGTTTTAAGCAGTGAATGGACATGGTCAAAGCAAAGATGGTTTGCAAGGATAGAAAAGTATGGAGAAGAATAGGAATAGTACTGATATAAACTAGTTTTGACTATACAGGTAGTCCTCACTTAACGATCACAATTGGGACCAGAATTTAGGCCGTTAAGTGAATCTGGACCAGATTTTACAACTATTTTTGTGGCGGGTGTTAAGCGAATCACCACGGTCTTTAAGCAAACCAAGTGGTCGTTAAGTGATTCATGCAGTTCCTTATTGATTTTGCTTACTGGAAGCTGCTGGGAAGGTAGAAAAAGACGATCACGTGACCACGGGACACTGCAACCGTTGTAAATGTGCAATGGTTGCCAAGCGCCCGAATCGTGATCCCGTGTCCACAGGGATGCTGCGACAGTTGTAAGTGCAAGGAATGGTTGCAAGTCAGTTTTTTCAGTGCAGTCATAACTCTAGACCGTCACTAAACAAGCAGTTGTTAAGCAAGGACTACTTGTACATTATTTTTTCTTTCTTATCTCATGTATCTACTTTATTTGGCTTACTATTTACTACTCCTTTTTGTGCTTTTTATAGTGTTGCTAACCCAGAAAGGATAGATATGCATATACTGTATGTACATAAGTACTTTTATGGAATCAAAACGTTGTGTGAGTGAAATAATATATGAAAGATAGTGTTACAAACAACAAAAGCATTAGGTTGATTCTCAAACATGCAAGTGCTGTCTCATCACTTAGAGACCTGAAATATTTATTTAAGAAATTTATATGGCCACTCAACTCAAACTCTAGAAAGCATGCAATAAGCAAACAACAAAGTAAGCAAACAACATACCAGTTATGCTTAAAATCACAACGACAGCAATTAATAGGCAATCAGGAACTCAAATTTGCCTTACACCGTCCAGGTGGGAACCCCAATCATCCTGGCCCCAGTGCCGGAGGAAATATACAGGTTTTTATGGCCTTTCTAAAGACCAACAGGGTGAGAGCCAACCATTTATTAAGGTGATCATTCCAGGAGGCAGCTGCTGCAATGGAAAAGGCACACTTCCTAGGTGCCATCAGATGACATTGCTTCAAGGAAGGGACCAAAGTGTGTCCATCCTACTAGAGTATGAGGGACAGACATGCCATAGGAGAAAAGTGGTCCTGCAAATAGGTCTATCCTGTGCCATGTAGGGCTTTATAGGTGATAATAAGCACCTTGAATTGGATTTGAAAGTCTATTGTGAGTAAATGCAGCCCACAAATAGTGGTGTTATATGGGTATACTGAAGTGCACCCTTAACTACCTGTGGGCCCATTATAGTTTCCAGATGATTTTCAAGGGCAGTCCCAGGTAGAGGGTGTTGCAGTACAGAGGTGACTAGGGCATGAGTAACAGCAAGCAAAGCTTGATCCAGGAATGGTACAAGTGACACACAAAACGAAGTTATGCAACAGCCCTCCTGGCCACAGTTACCACCTATTCTTCAAGCAGGATCTGTGAGTCCAGAAGAACCCCCAAATTGTGCGCTGGTTCTATTCTTCTATTCTAAGAATCCTATTCTTCCTCATTCAGACCCCCACAACCTCCAGACTCTGGGATAAAACATAGACAGCATCATGTGCTCAGCTAGGGGCAGAGATAAACAGCTGAGTATCATCAGCATATTATTTACCTGTTAATGTCTTCCCACTTTGGAGAAAGCATCTGTAGCATCTGATGTACAAGTGTTCATTTGGATGTCTAAACTAATACTTGACTTGCAGAAATTCAGTGGGAAATTTGAGAAATAATATATGTTTGCTTGAATATGACAAGGTACAACATCTAAATATTTTCAGGTTTTCTTCCAAAGCAGTTATATACATAATAAACATCCCAAAAACATCATGCTCACATTTGCTTGGACAATGACAAAATAGCGTGACTTTTCTTCATAATTTAATCTCTCACGCAAAACTATTGCTCCAGACAATGTCAGAGGGATGTCAAAAGTCCTATTTGATGTCTGCAAAAGAAAAAAAAAGGAGGAGGAGGGGAGGATGGATAAAAAATTGCAGGAATTGATGAGTTAACAGTTTAAGACCAGTGACCAGTGGCAATTAATGACAATGCCTCTAGTTACAGAAAAATGTACATTACTGCACACATTCTACTTTTAACTTTTAATCAGCTAGCTTTCACTCACATGAACTGGGTGAATTTCTTAAAAATAGGAAAACAGGAATGTCTATTGCATCTAAAACATGTTTGGTGTTAAACTGTACTCAGCAAGATTTTAAAAACTGGCACAATGGTAATGCTGAATTACGTTCCAGTGAAATAAAACTTCGTTCTCAAAGATCACAAGACAAAATACAACCAAGATGTAACTTTCAACAATAAATGCGTAACTAAAACTCTTCATTTTCAATACAAACGGAATTAAATAGAAGCAGGAAGGGATGTAGTGACCTGATTGAAAATTGATAATAATAGCCAACTGTTGGAGAAATAGAGCCTGCTCACACAGCCTAACTCTATTATGATTATGATTATTGTATACTACTGATGAGTGTTGAAAGTGAGACATGTAAATTGCTTCATTTTTCCCTTAAAAGCATATAAAGTGGTCACTCCATCCCTGAACAATGTAACTTGAAAAATTGCAAGGATCTTCAGTTATGCAGAGAAATCTCGCTAAACGTTGGTTCTTCATAGAAGACTGTGATTTGAAACATACATATATTAGGTCGGGAACAGTAGGCCCCCATCCAGTTGGGACCTTGAACATATATACATTATGGGACTATGTAAGTGATTTTGATGGACATACACACTCTTTACTAATTCAGTTGTAGATCCTTCCAATCTGATACAACATAAATAAAATCATGGCATTTTCTTTGTTGAAATATTAATACAAATGTTTCAGCAATTTGAAGGACTGGCCGTCCTTCTCCCACGGGTTTTCTTTTCTTTCTTTTGCCAATTACTGTGGCAATAAGTCTTTTCTGGAAGCAATAAAGATTTATAAAGCAAAGACCATGAGTTCTCTGGAGTTCACAGGTTTTCAAATACAGGCACTCCTCATTTAGTGACTACCTCAGTTAGCGACCATCCACAAATGCAATGGTAATAAACAGTAGCAAAAAATCATTTTCCGACCAATGCGTGCACTGCATGAAAATTTGGGTGTGCTTGCCCAAATTGCTGTACCTGACAACAACGCATGCCGGAGTGAGAGTAATGCTGGCACTGCTGCATTAGAGAACTTTATCTGAATGAGATGGCAGCAACCAGCGATCTTCATAGTCTCTCTCCCCCCTCTCTCTGTGTCATGTGGTTTACTTAGCAGCCATTTCGCTTAATGACCATTTTCGTGGAAGAAATTGTGGTCACTAAATGAGGAGAGGGTTATCACAATGTCACCTCCTTCAAAGTCATTAAAACTTTATAATAGATCTGATTGGTATGCCCAGATATGTATCTAAGGAAAGGAAAGGTTCCCCTGTGCAAGCAACGAGTCATGTGACCAATGGGGAGACGCAGCTTTCGCAACGTTTTCCTGGCAGACTATAGAGCGGGGTGGTTTGCCATTGCCTTCCCCAGCCGTAATTACCTTTCCCCCAGCAAGCTGGGTACTCATTTTACCAACCTCGGAAGGATGGGAGGCTGAGTCGACCTGAGCCGGCTACCTGAGAACCAGCTTCTTCTGGGATCGAACTCAGGTCGTGGGGAGAGTTTCGGTTGCAATACTGCCACCTACCACTCTGCACCACACGAGGCTCTGTTATGTATCTGATATGTATCTAACTCTTCATTAAAGCTGCATTCTAGCTTGACTACAGTAGAACTCATATTTATTTATTTAATATATTTATAGACCGCTCATCTTATATACATGACTCTGAGCAGCTAACTATTAAAACAGAATAAAAACAACCAAGATTAAAGAAAAACAGAAATAGCATAAAAATAGCAGTCACGAACCTAAATTCTGAAACTAAACACAAAATGGGTTCATCCATACTATCAGGGCCCCAGGCTTGATGGCAAAGCCAGGTTTTTAGTCCCTTGCAAATAGCCAGCAGGGTAAGTGTCAGATTTCTGGGGGCATTATGTTCTAGAGGGAAGAACCCAGGAGGACAGAGAAGGCTGTCCTCCTGGGTCCCGACAAGCAACACTCTTCTGTGGACAGGACCCAGAGCATGCCTCTCCTGCTGGATCTAACAGGACAGATAGAAAATATTGGTTAAATTAACCTATTTTGAGAGCCCTCTAGCCTGCCTGATCCTATGGGATAAATTTACATCTTCATGGATAACTGGAATAACAACTTAAATTTCTGTGGGTTTTCTACTCACCATCTAAGCTCATTTGGATTTGAAAGAGCCCCATTAGAACTGAATAAAGATTATTATAGACCAGAGATTATGGACAGAAAGGTTTAAGTTTCAGCCCAAAATTATATAGCTCAAACTTAAAACACTTCTCAGCAGCCTGTTCCTTTACCAACATTCTTTATCAAGTGCTAATAAGGCTTTTTACATTAGCTAGATTCAATATGCTGCTGCCTTCATGACTACTAGGAGAGGAATTTAACTCAGTTCGTCTGTTAGAAGGTCTCTGCCCTTGTTTGCCCATGTCCTTCACTACACCTTCTATTCAGTCTGGCACAGGGACTTAGTTATGCCCTTACTAACTAACTGCCATGACCCTTCAGAATATGATATTATCATTATTTTAGCAGATAGGTCATTGACAATCTCCAGAAGAGTGACCAAATTTAATTCATTCATCATAGTGTATGATTAAAACATTTTACAACAAACTTAATGATTCTCTGTGTTAAAAAATGGAAATACTATGCCATTTCCCATCCACTACCTTTTTTAAAGAGCCAGTTTGGTATAGTGATTAAAAGCACTGGACTGGAAAACAGGAAACCTTGAGTTCTAATCCCACCTTAGGCAAGGAGGTCAGCTGGATGACTTTGGGCCTGTCATTCTCTCTCAGCCCTAGGAAGATGATACGGGCAAGCCACTTCTGTTGCCAAGAAAACTACAGGGACTTGTTCCCGTAGTCACTAGGAGTCAGAATTGACTCAAAGAACCACCACTACCACCTCTTTTAAGAATATTGCCTTGTCCATCCATAGCAGTCAGACAAAACTTGAGTTGAAAATACATTACAAAAAATGGTACACAAACATTTCAAAAGATACATAAATTAATAAAAGAATTGTGCAAATCCAATGAATTGTATTCTATTTTTGTTTCT
Organism: Charina bottae; assembly: GCA_023362775.1. NCBI lineage: Eukaryota > Metazoa > Chordata > Lepidosauria > Squamata > Charinaidae > Charina > Charina bottae. The sequence goes on along the minus strand of JALMGJ010000044.1, from coordinate 2,047,949 downwards.
CATTTCTTCCAACAATATATACAGTATTTACTGAAAATAAAATTTCACATACTGGATCGCTGGGATTGTATTGGATGATGTACTCTATCTGGCCATTGGGACCGTCATCTATATCTGTGGCACCCCTGTTCCCAGAGAACCCAGTGAAGATGGTGGTTCCAACTGGTGTTAACTGAAAGAACAAACATAAGATGCATGATTAAAAATCCTTGAAGGAAGGCCCAAATTCTGTATTCAAATGTTCATAAGTATTCTGGCAACTCCCCCAGTTGAAACAAGGTTGTCAGTAACCATTTATAACTTCAATATACAGTACAGTATCTTTGAAGAAAGAAAGCTAAAAAAGCAAATAGGGATTAAAATAGGAAGACATGCTTTACTTAAAAATTATTCAGTTGTACTGCTTAGCTTAAAAAAATATGCACATTTGAAAGGACAAGATTAAAACCACAAACTTCCACTCTCCCACCCAAGTTTGTCATAGATAAGGCTTCATGGAGGAAAAAGGCACTCAAATTAAAACTTGCAAGGTAGCTGAAACTAATAAGATAACTTGATATCTTAGGCCTCCTGATTCCAATTATTTAATCACCTCTCAGAGATGGGAACCTGGATCAGCCTCCCAATGCTTTTGAACTACAGTTTTCTGCAACTTTCACCATTGACCATACTAGCTAGGGTTGCTGGAAGTTGCAGGTCATCAATATTGAATCACAAGATCATAGATCTGGAAGGAATCATTTGCGCCGTCAATTCCAACCCTCTGTTCAGTGTAGGAACCACGTGTAAAGCATCCTCGAGATGGCTGGAAAGCCTCTGCTTTGACCACATGCAGTGAACAGAACCCACTGTCTCTCTGAGTACTTAATTCTGTCATCAAACTGCTCTTATAATAAGGACATATTCCTTAGCATTCCCCTGGAACAAGATCGTTAATCTGTGTCATCCACTCTGGGACAACAGAGAACAAGCCATGGCCTTCTTTTGAGTGATAATCCCGAAAAATGTAAATAAAAAAATTATATTGAATGTTTTCAATCTTAATCCTTCCCAAGTGCTGTGTCCGAAACTGAACTAAATACCTGAGATGAGGTCAGGCAAATGCAGAATAGAAGGAACATAATGTCAGGATGGAGGCTGAGTCCGAGGAGTCCGATCTGGAAATAGAGGGGCCGATAACAATAGAAGCAGGAAAGAATGGAGTTGGCACAAAAATTGAATTAGATCCAGAGCAGCTGGTTGGAGGCAGCCCAGAAGGAGACTTGCCTCCACCTATTAGCATGTGAGAATGGAGGTGGGAAAGGCAGGCAGAGCATCACGAGGTGCAACTGGTTCCCGCTCCCAAACAGCAAGAAAATCAAAAGGATAAAAGGCGAGCACAGTGTGGGCCCACTGCCGGAGACAACCGTTAACATTCCGTACTGCATCCTGGAGTGAATCACGATCCCATCGCCACACCAGAAGCCCTGCTTGGACCTCACCTTGCTTCTACAACAGAGCCTTGCTTCACGCTGGACCCTTGCCTTTCCATTCTGCCAAACTCTGTGCCAGAGCCTTGCCTTATTGCCCCGCCACATGCCACGCTGGAACCCTGTCCCATAGCACAGCTGCGCTTCGTGCCAGGACCTGGCTCCTGGTTTTGGCGAAAGCTGGGAAGTTTGGAAATCGTTGAATAGACTGCACATGGGTATAACAAGATCTAGAGATACTCTGAATAAATGGGGTTATCCAGTGACCTCTGCCCTGTGATTGTGGAGACTTGCAGACAACAACACATATGTACACTTGTCCTTTGTGCCATGATCACACTTGAGGACCTCATGACAGCACGACAGAATGCAATTAATGTTGCCAGTTTCTGGGCAAGATCTGTCTAATTTTTATATATTTTAACTTTTGTATTTCATATTTTGAAATACAATTTCATATCTGCTGCACGGTCCAGCGGAGGCACTGGCCGCAACCTGGAATAGGGAGGTGGCCAGAGCCTTGGACAGGACCGCGCTGATGCGACCTCTCCAGCCCCATTTGACCCGTCACTCCCTGTGGTATACGGAGGAGCTGAGGGTCTTGAAGAGGGTGAAGAGACGTCTAGAGTGCCGCTGGAGAAAGACGAAGGCGGAATTGGACCGAACACAATCTAGAGCCGCTATTAAGGCCTACCTTGTGGCGGTAAGAGCGGCGAAACGTGAATATTTCTCTGCTCTTATTGCATCCGCAGAATGCTGTCCGACGGCCCTGTTTAAGATTACACGATCTCTCTTGGGTAGGGTGGAGTCGACCAGCCACCTGCAGGGCCGTGCGGAAGAATTTTCTGAGCATCTGTAGGATAAAATCGCTCGGATTCAGTCTAAGTTGGACTCCATGCGTGAAATGCAGTCTGGGGAGATGCCGGGAGAGTGGTCTTGCCCTATTATCTGGGAACGATTTGATCCTGTTGGACCTAAGGAAGTGGACAGGATCCTCCGAATTGTTAATTCCACCACATGCTATTCATGTGAACACTGTGTTCAGATATTATGCCATCAACACTCCCAGCTACATAAGAGACACCACAGACTTCCTAAAAAAAAAATAAACTCCATAGGCAATCTCCATTATACCATCATCTTAGCCATCATGGATGCTGAGGCACTATATACCAATGTCCCTGCCAAACATGAGCTTCAAGCTAACAAGAACATCATCGCTGATGCCAAAACCGCATGCATTGCCACCAGACTGTGTGACTTTATACTCAGCCATAACTACTTCACCCTTGGCAACAACATGTAGCTGTAAATCAGTGTCATGGGCACACACATAGCCTATCAATATTCCAATATCTATTTTTTAAAAATCCGTTCAATCATGTCCGATTCTCAGAGGTTGCCTGGACAAGTCCCTGCAGTTTTCTTGGCAAAGTTTTTCAGAAGTGGTTTGCCATTGCCTCCTTCCTAGGGCTGAGAGTGAGTGACTGGCCCAAGGTCACCCAGCTGGCTTTGTGTCTAAGGTGGGACTAGAACACAGTCTCCCGGTTTCTAGCCTGGTGCCTTAACCACTACATCAAAGTGGCTCTCCCAATACCTATAATAATCTATTAAAGTCTGTAAACTTCTTAGACCAAAAAAGAGAAAGAATAACCATATCATCACAATAATGGGGCATGGGCAACCGTCTGTTAAGTATGGGGACTGAAATCCTGCTTTGGTTAGAGTGGTGATCACTGAGTTGACATATAAAGTGAAAAGAAGAGGAGCCAAGATGCAGCCCTGTTTCACTTTTTTCTGAATGAGAATATAAGCAGAAAGGTGGCCATTACTGCTGGATCTAACTTGTGTGACAATATTAGCATGCACCATTTTGATCAGACAGCATAGCCTCCAGTCTATGGATGACTGAGACAGCTTCCACCAGAGCCTTTCTCTGGATATGAAATCAAATGCTGATTTTAGGTCAATAAAAGCAGCATATAAAGAGCAGGGGTATGTGTATGTATATTTCTCTGCCCAAAACTGCAGGATAGCATACTGATCTATGGTTGATCTGCCCTCCCTAAAGCCTGCCTGTTCATCAGTGGGGAATTTCTCCTGTTCTAACCAATTGAGAAGCTTGTAAGATATGAAGTGGGTATGAGGTTTACTGGAATACTAAGACGACTGATTGGATGGTTACTGGAAAGGTTCTTGCTATTACCCTTTTTAAACAGTGGCACAGTAATAGAATGGTTTCAGTCTTCAGGCATATGAAAGTTATCATTGATATGGGTAAATAAGGGGGCCAGAGGAGAGGCTCACCAGTCAGCAACACTTTTTAACAATTCAGTGGGTATCAAATCACTGCCAAGGGCTTTACTATTTTTTAGTTGACTAATCAATTTGTTGATTTCCATCTGGGAGACTGGTGGCCAAAGAGGAATATTATCCAGCGAGGGAGGTTGACATGAAAAGCTGATGGAAGGGGAATCTGTATAATTGGCTATAAAACTTTACCCACTTCTTTAATGGAATCTTAGCTTCTGGACAGCATGACCTATTAGTTGAGGTGCTTGCAATCATCTTCCAAAACAAAGTAGGATTTTTGTCTCTTGTAGCTCGGAAAAGTCATTCCTGGTTATTTTGTGTGTATATTTGTTTCTTCCTTTTCATTAGGTTTTTATAGCTTCCCTTAAGATCTAGAAATCCATTCCTAGTGACAGGCCAATTACTAGATTTATAACATTGAAAAGCTGTCACTAAACCTGCCCTGGCTGGTAAACAGTCCAGACCAAACCAGACTTTCTGCCTGGAGCATAGACGTTTACTCATGCTGATGTGTGGATAGTGACCTCTGAGACCTGTGTATCATTGGGTTATACATAGTAAAAACCTCTGCAGAGTTTGAGCTCTCAATCAGGAGGTTTGGAGCTCAAGGATCTGATCTGAGGCAAGAAGTAGTTGTGTCAATCTTGTAGGAGAATTGTACCATCAGATTTGCAAGATTGATGTCAGCCTTCCCAGGTAGACCAGACAGGAAACACGACCAGATAAGCTAATTCTACTTTATTTTAAAGCTATATTAACAGAACCTTGCAAGTCTGAAGGTACAGTTCTCCCGCCACCTCCTTTACAGCCCAAGAAACTAGGGAGGGTCCCTTCTGAGCCTCTTACCCTGCCCACTATCCAGCTGTGGGCTATGCTGTCTCTTATCTGACTGTTCCCTGGGCAGCATCTCTTCGCCCCGTCTCCCAAGGTCTTTCCCACATACCATTACACCTGCTGAGTTAACCCCCGAGACTAATGCCTTTTTCTCACCTGCCCCTAATGGAGAAATTGGGGACAGCAGATTATTTGATATAAAAATACAAATGCCTCTTCAATCCTGAACCCTTATATCACCAGAAAGAGCATTAGGAAAGTGTACCAATTAGTCTTGCAGTAATGGGGGCTCTAGAGACCTAGTCTCCTGTAACAAAATGAAATCATATCTACTAATTAAGTCTAAGAATATGGATCATATCTTCTGGACATCCAGCCAGCAATGTTCCAGGAAAAGGATCCCTTTTGGCCTTTGCTCATTCAGCTGGAAGATTGATTATTGTGATGAATTTTGGGATCCAAGATGGCGTCCGCAAGCCAACGCTGATCACTGCTCCGGGAGAGAGACTCATAACCCCTTTAAAACTCTCTGAGTACCCCCTAATTTTACCTCTGGGGGTCTGGATAAGTGGTATCGCTGTTGGGGTGAGTGGTTTTTCTCCGGGTGGAGTGCTGGGGCGACGTTTTGGCTGTGTCGGGGCTTCTGCGGCGCGGAGCGGAGTCCGGTGGTTGCAGCGGAGTCTATCAAGCTACTGGAGACTACCAGAGGCCGCCGGAGTTCGAGCTGGGCCCAGTGGAGTTGGCGGGGGCCTGGCAGAGCCTGGCATGACAGATGATTTGGCCCCCTCAGGGAGATGGGCGGGGATAAATTGAATAAATAATAATAGTAATTATGATATTGGGTCAACTAAGGGGAAGGTCTTTCTTGATGGGGATAGGTTGAGATAGTTGAGCAGGCAGTATGGTCTAGTAGTAGAGCATGTGGTTGGAAGTCTTCCAGGATCTGTTTGAAAAAGGAGGAAGTAGGAAGAAAAAGGTCATGGTGTGTCAACTGAGAAGCCAAGCCTGGGGAAATAAAATGTTAGGGGAAATCAGATGGTAAATATTACCGACAGGGACCTCAATAAGATCAGGTTGAAGGCTGAAGCCAGTATCAGTTTCTTGGAGGTTATTCATCTTCTGTGATGGAATGTGTTCCTGAAGGGGTGGTGGTGATGTGGTGGATTTCAGAGCTGCTGCTCTTTCCCCGGAGGGAGGGGGCGCATTCCAGGAAGATAAACGATTTCAAAGTCTGGATTCCACTGGAGGGAAAGTCAAGAGGTTCAAGGTGACTCCACCTTAGAGCCATCGCTGAGCATTTTATCCATAGGTTAGTTAGAGTGCTTTTAGTCTGGCTAGATTCTGTCCTATATGGCAAGAACAATAAATAACTAGAGTTGGAACTGAGGCTCAGTGTGGTTCTTCGTCTGCTTTTCCTGACATCTTCCTTTCAAAGACTACAATAGGAGAGAGACAGGCATCTTATGTGAAGGTTAGATGATGTCATTTGGGCATCTTCCTCAAGATTCTTGATGCATGTCAAAAAAAAAAATCATGTCCTTGGTTGATGGTCTTTTCTCTGTTGTCTTCAGTTGTGCATTGCAGACAAAATTACAGTCTTTCTTTACATGCACTAAAGAGGCAAAGGGCTTTGCTGTCTCCTGAATTAATTGCAGAGTTTCTGTAAGCTTCAATATTAGATAAAATCTCTGACTGTCCATCTTTGGCCATTGTACTGTAAGAGTTAATCAGGTCACTTTTGACCAGGCCCAGCAATGTTTCCCTAATGCTGCTGGAATGTTTGGATACACTCCTTTGCTGTCAAGGATGGAGATAAGACAGAGGAAGTGTGGCAGCTGTCCAAATTGGACACAACATTTTGGAGTGAATGAGCTGATGCAATATTGTCTAAAAGAGGTCTCACATCTACATCAATAAACACGTGAATGAGGAGATTTCAAAAGATTCCAGAAAGGAACTAATTTTTAATAGCATTGATGGTACTAATGAGTTGGTGAAAAACAACTGGAGCTTTTTTCTGTCATTCATATTAGGAAGCCAATTAATCTGCACAAGATCAATGGTGTAGAGCTGGCAGCAAAGCAACTTGCTTAGAGAAAAATGAACAGAGCCTCTAGTAGCCTATCTTCCTGCATTAATATTGTTAGTAAGAACAGATAAAACTATCTGCTGATAAGTGAGGAAACATCCTGTTTAGGATCTGGGCTTGCCTAAGCACTGAGTTTGCTGTTTTCACACCATGTCTCTGGCATAGGAGCTCAATGAAAATAATCTGCTTTCCTTATCTTTATCCCTTGGAGAGAATTTACAGGAGCATCAAATGTTTTCTCAGGTTGTCAATTTAAACAGAAATATCTGATAAATGCTCAGGCAAAGCTATAACAGTCTGGACAGAAAAGAAGACAATATTTAACTAAACATATGAGAAAGGTTTTAGTAAGCTCATAAGCCAGGTTCAGATGGTGGGTAGCACACTTACCAGAAACAATGGTTTCCTAAAAGTCAACACTAAAAGACAATGGAGGAATCCATTGTCTTCCTTTAGGAGAGAGGAGCCCAGTGCTTCACTAGATTGCTGGGAAAAGACCTTGAATCTATTCTCAGAATTCACAGGATTCCAGGAGATAAAGTCTTCTAGTGAGTCTCTAGTGAGAAGCTCATTTATCTTCAGTTGTTTGGCTACCTTGGCTGGTTTCAGGGTTCCAGGGTTGGTTCTATGTCTCTTATTTCCACCCATAACACCAGGAACTTTTGAGTTGCAGGGCAAAGTTTTGGGTTTGTACGATAGGTAAAATATTGATAGGTAAAATAAAATAAATAAAAGATAGGATGTAATCAAGGATTCAGGAAACAGTGGCTATCGTCTGTAGCCAGACTCTACACTACAAATGCATTTGTTCTGACCCATTTGACAGAGATACTCAACTGATGGAATTAAATCAGGCATTAAAGAGACTGAAATATCCACCCCAAGAGATCAATAGATAAATCAATATAGCTACATCAATTCCCAGGGAGGACCTATTAAAAGACAGACCACTGTAACAGACCAACAGAATACCACTGATTGCCACCGACAACTCAGAGCTCAAACCACTCAAATTCATTACTAATAAACTATCACCCATACTGAACAATGACACTACATTTTCTCAGGCATTGGTAGCAGTTCCATATTTGCATACAACCACCCAACCTGAATCGGGTTTTCACAAGCAACAAGAAACAGCAGGACAATGATGCCAGCATGGGAACCAGACACTGCAACAAACCCAAACATCTATTTTGCCTGCACATCTACCATTACGTACACACCGTAGAGTGACTGGCTTGGAAAAATTGGATTTTAACAACACCATTGAGTGAAAAATTCTGAACTCACATATATCAAAAGGTTTCAGTCAATCTTAGAAGGTCTCAACAAACACAAGGTTTTTTTGAACACATTAAAATTGTTAATTGATAAGGTCCTTGATAAATAAGGTACTTGTAATTTGTACAAAAGGGGTGCGATGGCTCAGCGGGTAAGACGCCAGGCTTGTCAATCGGAAAGTCGCAAGTTCGGAGGTTTGAGACCCTAGCCCCACATGATGGAGTGAGCTCCTGTACTTGCCCCAGATCTTGCCATCTTAGCAATTCGAAAGCATGCAAATGCAAGTAGATAGATAGGTACCACTTCCATGGGATGGTAACAGCGTTCCGTGCTTGTCATGCCGGCCACATGACCGCGGAAGCGTCTTCAGACAGCGCTGGCTTTTCGGCTAAGAAACGGAGATGAGCACCACCCCCTAGAGTCAGACACAACTGTGCAGGAGAAAACCTTTACCTTTGCCTTTTTCTAATCTGTACAAATGTAATCTGCATCTGCATAGCCAACTTGTATTCCCTTCCTTTCCCCCATACCTTTCCCATTCACTTCACCCCAATTTAAAACCTACATTGTCTAGTCACTGATGAAGTGAGTTGCATCTTGCACAAGCTTATGCCTTGTAATAACATGTGCTAGTCATAAAAGGTGCTATTAGATTCCTTCTGAGTTTTTGCCACCATAGACAACACAGCTCTCCTCCTAGAGTGCCCAGGATGAAGGACTCTCTTTGCTTGCTGCCATGCTGGACCTACAGTTGCAGCTGCCATGCAACAGGAGGGGAGGGGCACTTTTCAGCTCTGTCTAGCTCTTCTCCCTCCATACTATCAAATGGATAGTGAAGAGTCTCAATAAGAATGAAACTGGTCAGTAGCTAATATAACATCTAAAGCTATATAAGCCCCCCACTTAAGGGGAGGCAGCCCTGAGGCTCAGACCAATAAAAATCCCCAAAACTCTCCAGTATGGAAGCATATAGAAAAAAGGAAGGCATACCTGCATAGCTTCTAAAACCTGAACTTTATATAAGCCATAACTTTGCCATAGGACAGAATTAAATCAGGTCAGCCCCTGAAGGCCTTCTGGAACAGCCAGGTTTTAATGGTTTTCCTAATCCCCAACAGGAATGATATGGTGAATGCATTTACAGATTATGAGACCTGTGTTGAAATCTCTATGGTGTGAGAGACTGTGGGAAGGGAAGGCACAGGAGGAGAGCAGTCTAGGTGAGAAAAGACAACACAACCCAGATGTGAGAACTGTGGGAAGAAAGCATTTCAGAGCTTCCACATTAATTAACTCACTATAAATCTGGGTGAGAATTTACTCTTACAGTTCTTAAGTAAACCGCCCAGAGTCCCCTTTGGGGGAGATGGTGCGGTGATAGAAGTTGAAAAATAAATTAAAAAATAAATAAGTTTCTGTTTTCACCCCAGAACTAGCATTAAAGATACCTTCCTGAAATCTCTGTTGTTGTGTTTCCTTGGTCTTCCCAGCTATGTGGAACTTGACATATAGAAAAATCAATGTGTCCCTTTTAGTCTGTAAGAACTGCTGATCACTGCCCCATGTGCTGAAAAAGAAGTGTACTGCCTTTCAGTAAAATGTCAGGAAAGGCATTTAGCTATCCGCATGGTGAATGAGTGAACTGCAAATAGCAGTTCAGCCAAGCAGCTGCTAGATCCTTCCTTAGGAGTGTAAAGGGCTTCCTATTTTATAAAACTATTTCCCTCAAAACTGGCATATTTTGTTTCCAGTTCTTGGTTCCAGTTCAAAGTGCTACCACAACAGAAACACAACCTTCACCACCTTTTCTTGGTTTTTCTTCCTCCTAGCAGAAAACAAAGTTTAGCTGTAAGTGCTATTAGAAAGTACATTTCCTTATAAAGCTTGTGGATAATTGAGTCTCTGTATTAGAAGAGTAATAATAGCAGCCCTGAACTCTCCTCTATCACTTGGAAAATTCCCAGTTAAAATAAATATTTGGCATATTCACATATGGTGATTCAGAACCCTGATTTCAGACTTTCAGAATATAGCCATTTAAATGTATGAGGTATATTGCTAAGAGTTGTTTTTTTTTGTGGGTTGTACTGTATGTATGTATGTGTGTGTGTGTGTGTATATATATATATATGTGTGTGTGTGTGTGTGTGTGTTATGTGTGTGTATGTGTGTGTGTGTATGTATGTATGTATGTATGTGTGTGTGTATATATATATATATATATATATATATATATATATATGAATGTATACTTTAAGAAATTTAAATGTAAATTACTAAGAGATTAGCATTTGGAAATAATAATTGGTCCATATCATTCTTGAAGTAGCTCGAGCACCTCAACCTACAACTTGAATAAAATACATTTTCCTATCTAAAAATCATCAAGTAGATATTTCCCCTTCATTTACTATTGTTTTGGACAAGAAATTCTGTTTCTCTCTCAAGCAAACACCCAAGTAAAGCTGGGCAGTGATCAATTACATAATTATTGCTAGCAAGTTGATAGAGCAGGAAAGTTTAAATATTATCTCAAGAACTGTTCGGTTTGATAAAAGCAAGTAATTTCACAGTCTCACCTATAATATTCTTAAGGACCAGAGCAGATATTTCAATATAAGTATCTTCCTCCAAGGAGAAGTTAAAATTGTTAGGTGGACAAAATACAGTTGCAGAAAAGTGGTTTATGTGTGCATTAAGAAATCACATTGTGTGTGTCTGGGTGTAAATCTATGGCAGGAATTGCTCAGTAGCTCCACAAATGTTGGCAAAAATCAGGGGAGTCTTCCATATGTGAAATCAGACATCTCTACTGATTGCTTTGTTCTTTCTATTAAAGCCTCTATGTTCTTGTGACAAAACAAAAAAACAAAAACAAAAAACCACCAACAAAGTTTTGGAACTTTAGTTAAGAATTAATCCAACTTGTCTAAAGTACCGGCATTATACAGGTTTTACCCTACAGGTAGTCCTCAGTTAATGACCACTCATTCAGCAACCTTTTGACAAGTGGTACTTATCACTGGTCCTTGAAGTTCTGGCTGTCGTACCACCCCTGCGGTCATGTCATTGTGATCCAGGCACTTGGCAACTGGCTCACACTTACGACGGTTGCAGTGAACCGTGGTCATGTGATAGATAGAGACTGGGTATCCTACCTGCTAGAGCCTTGTTTGTTTTTTTAGAAAGACAGACATGCACCAATCAAAACCTACCTGAAGATGTACTGCAAATCAGACTGATTTTCCTATGATTGGACCTTATGGATTGACCTTAAGCGTCCAGAGTCCCCTATTTGGGGAGATGGGCGGGGATAAATTTAAATAATAAATAAATAAATAAATTATGCTAAACAGCTACTGAATGAATCATCTGAACAATATTGGATAAGGTTATTCCAGGCACTGACTGGTCATACTGAACTTCCCTCTTTAGAAGCTACTCCTTTTACATGAGAAAATCTCCTGTTGATTGAACCCACTTTTTTTTTTCCAGAGAAAGACTAAATCCAGCTGTGAAAATTCTAGGGGATCATCCCACAAGTATCCTAAAATCCTGCAAGCATCCTCGAGCCTGATTAAGTTTTGGTAGTGAAGTCTGCTCCAGCAAGGAGATCATTACCTTGTCGTGGTGCTGGAGTTTGAGAACCTCAATGATGCTATGAGCTAAACCGTGAGGGGACACCCCAGATGGGAAGGTCATGGCAGAGACGTCAGACTAAATATGGTCCCTGGGGAAGGTAACGGCAACCTACCCCGGTATTCTTGCCGTGAAAACTAAATGGATCAGTACAACCAGAGATATGTCGGTATACCATCGGAAGATGGGACTCCCAGGTCGGAAGATGGTCAAAATGCTACTGGGGAGGAACAGGGGATAAGTTCAACTAGCCCCAGATGTGATGAAACAGCTAGCTCAAAGCCAAAAGGATGGCTAGCGGCCGACAGTGCTGGTGGTGAACGATGAATCCGATGTTCTAAAGATCAACATACCATAGGAACCTGGAATGTAAGATCTATGAGCCAGGAAAAATTGGATGTGGTTATCGGTGAGATGGAAAGATTAAATATAGACATTTTGGGTGTCAGTGAACTGAAATGGACTGGAACGGGCCACTTCACATCAGATGATCACCAGATCTACTACTGTGAACAAGAGGACCACAGAAGAAATGGAGTAGCCTTCATAATTAATAATAAAGTGGCTGAAGCATATATACCTGAAGTACTTTGGCCACATAATGAGAAGACAGGATACCCTGGAGAAGATGCTGATGCTAGGGAAAGTGGAAGGCAAAAGGAAGAGGGGCCAACCAAGGACAAAATGGATGGATGATATTCTGGAGGTGACGGACTCGACCGTGGGGGAGCTTGGGATGGCGACGGCCGACAGGAATCTCTGGCATGGGCTGGTATATGAAGTCACGAAGAGTCAGAAGTGACTGGACGAATAAACAACAACAAAAGTGAAGTCTGATGAGTTTTAGTTAGTCAAGCTTATGTTCTATGTTGCTTTAATTACAACTAAGCATTTCTAACTTGCTGTGCTGAATTATTTAATAAAAGTACTGAACTGGGAATTGCAGTTGATATATATATTTTCATATCCTGGGAAATATTGTTCCAGGCTACTGAGTGTATACAGTTAACTGGGTCTTAAGGAGAGAAAAGGAAAGTTCTAGACAAGGGCCCTGTCCTCTTCCACAAGTTGAAAAACTCTTTAGGCCTGAATTTTTGTGCATTCTGGCAGATTTATTTATTTGTAAATAACGTCAGTGATAGCATCCTGTCCTATCTGACAGGGCTGGAGGTGCAGACAACCCCTGCTTATCATTCTCATTCTGATTTTTGGTTACATTAAGACTGTGCTGTTTTAAGAAGGTCAGCATTCAGTTGTTTTTCAAAAGCCTCCAGAAATTTCAGTTGGACTACACTGTGGTAAGCAAGAGAGGTGGTCAGAATTTGGGTTGGGAGAGCATGTCACACATATTTTAAAACTGCAACAATTACCAACAATAAGCTCAAGGACTATATACACATGAAAATACTGGATCCATGGTACTTTATGGCAGGGCAAGGAATCTGCGGCCCTTCAGAAACTGTTGCATTGTGACTTGAACACATAACCTTTAAGACTGTCTCTAACTATGTGAGGGGTAAGCTGTGTGTGTGTGTGTGTGTGTGTGTGTGTTTGTGTGCGTATTAGTGCATTAATGCCTTTTGGAAATAATAACTTGTATTGCAAAATAGCTGCCATTTTTGTGTGTGGGGAAAGATAAATGTATTCAGAAAATATTTTCTTTCTAAATATTTATTAGAAAGAAAACTGATGCTGTTGTTGCCCATCAATTCATCAACTTACTATCTCAACAGTGTCTGCCTAAGTTGGGTTATAATTTATCTTAGTTATCTGTCATTGCTTGCTGTATGTATCCCTATTTTTACTTTGAATTACTCAGATCTTCCTGTGTGCTGATTTTCAAAAACTAACTTCCTTATTTAGCAAATACAACTTTTGCCCAGAAGCAATTTTCTGCAGATGGATTTTTTTTACCTGATACAGAAAAAAATTATCTGTGGAAAGGGAGCTGATATACAGCCACAAGGCAAGGCATTAGGAATGCAGGTAAAGCTTCTGCATCAGCACTGCCAATCTGTGCATACAACAGAAGGCCTTCTAATGCTTCCAAAGTTCATCAATCTGAAACAAATGGTTTTAGTGTGTGAAAAGCACATATTTGTGCTTCGGGAGGTAACTGTCATATCCGATGCTGCAAATATCTAGTAAAGTTTTGTTAAGAGGCATGTTATACAAAGGTCAGTACTGTATTGGAAGGAGACTTTGGATATACAGAAGCCCAAGGCTATACAGAAACCAAGAGAACCCATGTTTCTTACTCCAATTTTAAAATAAATAAATAAGAGGAGAATATACAGCCCTGTTGCACTCCTTTGCCAACCTGGAACCAGTCTGTTTTGCCATGTTCTGTCTCTACTGCGTATATAATATTTTTCATGAAGACAATGAGATGTTCTGGGATTCCATCATAAACATAAAGGATAAGATAACTCTATGTGAAAGCCACATCTATAATGTACTGTATTGTATATTTGCATTGTATTTTTAACCTTGTTTTTATTGTGAACCGCCCAGGGTCCCCCGATTAGGGGAGATGGGCCGTAATACAAGTTTAAATAATAAAATAATAATGTATTGTCGAAGGCTTTCACGGCCGGAGTTCGATAGCTGTTGTGGGTCTTCCGGGATGTGTGGCAGTGTTCTGGAAGTTGTGGTTCCTAACGTTTTGCCAGCATCTGTGGCCAGCATCTTCAGAGGGCAGGAGCACAGACAGAAGCGAAAGCTGCTCAGCTGCTGGCCACAGATGCTGGCAAAACGTTAGGAACCACAACTTCCAGAACACGGCCACACAGCCCGGAAGACCCACAACAGCAATAAAATAATAAATAAATAAATAAAAATAATAACTATTACAAATATAGTTTTATATAACAAATCACTATGCTGTAATAATTAGTTCATTTTTAACAGAATGCTGTAATAGAAAACTGCTATGTTTTAGTAATCAGTCATGAAATCAGAAAACCTTCCACAGACATATAGAATGGTCTTATTACATTCTTATTCATATAGCACTGCTTTGTTACCAGATTCTTTCCATAAAATATTGTAAAATAGCTTGCAAATTATGTTTCCCTTTGAAGGGAAGAGAATATTAGGCACATTACCCACAGAGGTGATGCAGCCCCCCCCCCGCCTTCCGAAAGGGAGTGAAAACCTGGCTTTGCCACCTCGCTTGGGGTGGGAGGGGGATAGTCAATCATGGGGGTGCCGTGATGTGGCCCCGAGGAATTTATATTTATATAAATTTAAATATTTTTAATATTTAATATTTATATTTTTATGATGTACTTGTTTTTATGATTTTAATCTCTTGTTATTTTAATTGAATTATAAACCACCCAGAGTTGCTTGCAAGATGGGCGGTGCAGAAATGTGAGAAATAAATAAATAAAACACACCCACACACATACCAACACAGACAATAAACAGCCTAGAGTTTGTGCTTTCTGATGGATGGATGGATGGATGGATGGATGGATGGATGGATGGAAGGAAGGAAGGAAGGAAGGAAGGAAGGAAGGAAGGAAGGAAGGAAGGGACTGTTGTAAATCATTTGAGTGTTTTTTTAAAAAATATATATTCCTTAAACTCTTATCCAATTTGAAAGACACATTCCAGCATCCAACACTAAACAGTGTATTAACTTTAAAAAGTAATTGATGACAAATGTATGAAGCTATTATGGAACCTCAGCCAACCGACTGACACATCATATTACGTGTACCCAATGTATAAATGAACACTGGTTTCATTGAAGTAAGGGTATTTTTGTGATTTCACAAGTATCCATCCATCCATCCATCCATCCATTTATTTATTTATTGTTCAGATCAAACTTTACTCTGCCAAAATGTAGCCACTGCCACAGCTTTGTCATTAGCTTGCTGTAGGTTGTCTACAGTACAAGGCTCCGACAGTAATCGACACACCATCAGATGCTCCAGGTCTTTGATTTCACCGCATACACATACTGTATTGTCATCAGCCAACAACCCCCACTTAAATAAATTCATCTTGCACCTTGGTAACCCCACCCTCATGCTATTCATTGTCCTCCAAACTGTATAAGGGAGAGTGTTTCCAGCGGCCATTTCTTCCTTTGGTAAAATACTCAAATCGGTGAGCTCATTCCTCCATTTACTTATTTGATTCTGTTCTTTGGACCCCTCTAGGGTATTAGTTAGCAGAAGGCAACTTAGAGGAGAGCAGAAAAATGGAAGCATATATTGTAGATTAAATGTAGGTTTAAAAAAAAAAATTTTTCCATCCCCTCTCAATATCCCAACTAATTTGCACCCATAATTAATTTCTGATATCTCCTGAACTCAAAAACAGTCTATTCCTTCTCCTTCCCACCTTCATTTGCATAATCCCACATCATAGCAAATCAGCCACTCAGAGTGGGGTAAGTAAATAAACCATGTTCTTATCAACTAATTGAACTGACCAGGACTTTAGGGTAACAAATACATTAATGGAATTTGGGGATGCATGTTCTGGATTTTAGTTAATCTGCAGCAACACAGAAAACAATTTGCAGTTACTTTTGAATGAACCAAGAAAATAAATTAAAACTACTGACCAAGACTTTGCAGTACCAAAGTGGTTTTCAGTAATGAAGGCCAATAAAAATGTCAGAAGGTGCTATGCATTATTAAAGTGAGATAGAAATTCTTGCCCTTTGCCATTTAGCTTTGGGAGACTGCAGTAAAGGTGAGATGCATAATTGTTTTACAGATTGTCATCTGCTAATACCAGAAGCCTCAATGATCAAAGCTCCTTACTTCCTCCTTTCTCTCAATCTCTCCAAAATTCATATATTAGCTGTCTGCCAAACTCTAGGAGTTTCATAGATATAGCAGCATATTTGTACCAAACAGAGACCACACAGTAAACATTAACACCAAATCAAACACAATACTCAAAATTCAACTTACAACAGTTCAAGGCAACCCCATAACCATAGATAATTATCCAGCCCAAAAACTTGTTGGAAAACCATGAATTTACTGATCATCCCCAAGGAAGAGGGGCATCCAAAAATCTCATTCTGGGCTCCTGAGCCCACCCACCCACCGTCAACTTCCCTGGGTGAAGGAATCCATAATATCTGTACCCAGGCTATACAAACAGAATGGGCAGATTCTACTTGGAGAAGATAGCCCTGAAGTACCTTAAGTTGTATAGGGGTCTATAGGTCAATATCAGCACCTTGAAATGCATTCAGAGACTTATTGGAAATGACTATGGCAGTGCAATATCAGTGTCATCTTGTTCTAACCCATCAATATGCAGGATGCTGCTCTGTATAGTAAATGCAGTTTCTGTGTGGTCTTCAACGGCAGCCACATTGCATGACAGTCACCTAATCCTGAGGCATTGAGGGCATGAATTATTGTAATTAAGACCTCCTGCTTATTTTCTGTGCTCAATATTTGTTTAACAATATTATGTTTTAGATGACTGACATTCTTCTTACTTACCTAAAGCAGATTTATTTTTTCCAAATTTTCTAGAAAAAATGTTTATTTTTACATCAAAGTTCTTCAGTAATGAAAAATAGTATTAGACTATTTATACAATTATAGATTTTGAGGTGTCAAATAAACAATTCCTTATAACTGAAACATGAATACATTTGTGCGTCTCGGTTTACAAATTGAATACAGGATCTGCTTATGTTAGGTAGTTCTCTTTCATAGAAAATTTAGTCTTTACGTATATAATTCTCAGGTATTCTTTCAGACTATCACCTTCCTATGAAAAGACACAACCTATCCATTTCCCGAGTACCTTGAAGATGCAACCAGGGAAAATACTCCAAACAACTGAATATGTAGTTATTTTGTACGAGAGCTAACAAAAGGGATTAATGATCCCATACATTAATAGCAAAACAAACATTTCCTGCTTCCAATAGAGAAGCTGGATAAATCTAAAATAATAATAAAAAAGAGCTAGTGTGAAATAGTGGCTGTGTGAAATTAGCATCCAGGAGTCCCAGGTTGAAGTCCACTGGATGACTTTGAGCCAAATCACTCTCTCTCAGACTAATGGAGCTCATAGGATTGTTGATTGGGGCAAAAATGTGAGGAAGAAGTGCTACATACAGCAGCCTGAACTGCTGGAAGAAAGGCAGGATTTCAGTCAGTCAGTCAGTCAGTCAGTCAGTCAGTCAGTCAGTCAGTCAGTCAGATAAATAAATAAATAAATAAATAAATAAATAAATAAATAAATAAATAAATAAATAAATAAAAAATATCTACATATGAAATACTGGAATTTTAGAAATCCTCTTCAGTATGTATTAATCTAGCTTCCTCTAGAAGGACTCATTATTTCCATAATCTGAATATACATTAGTTATGGCTTATTAAGGAGAGTCTATGTCTTACTTATTACTATAGATAATTATTGCACGCTAATATTGTGATGATCTCAACAACAATGTCCCAATAAACACTTCTCCATGCAGATCAGTGAAATGCAGATAAAGCTTTATTCAGGATACATGTTAATTGAAGCACTCCTAAAGACTTGAATGCCAATTCCCGCCAAACTATTCCCTCTTAACTTCCCCCCTTGCGCGCCAATTCACCAACCGATGATCTCATGAGACAAACGTTCCCATCTCCACTCTGCTGCAGGTGCGCGACCTTGGCCGAGCTGTCTCCAGCCTCCACCACCAGACATAACACTCAACTGCCATCCCCCCTCCTAATTACTCTACAAGCACTATACTAGGCTTAATCCCAATGGCAGGATTCATAGACATGAACCCTGACATGCCGACCCTCCAAAAGAAAGAGTAATATGGCAAGTACAAGAAAGGTTAAAAAATACAAATGAACATAAAGACATATTGAGCAATTCCAGAAATCTTCAGGCTGCAACACAATGGGAGGCATGGAGATCTGAAAAAGAGAAACAATAACAATTGTACAATTAACCAGGCTTAGCAGGGAACTGATTATGGAATTTCTTCAGTAACCTTGGAGCAGACACATGAATTTTATCAACCCATTCCTCAAACCCCACAGGCAAATGTTTCCATTGAACCAGATACTGAAATTTGCCCCTATGCATTCTGGAGTCCAAAATGTTCAGGATCTCAAAATGTTCATTATCTCCCACCATGATAGGTGGAGGTGTCACTGGATCTGGATGCCACTGAGGAGCAGGTTTAACTGGTTTCAATAAACTGATGTGGAACACAGGATGTACTCTACGAAGGTTTTTTGGCAAGTCTAACTGAGCGGCCACAGGGTTGATCACTTTCACAATAGGAAAAGGCCCAATAAACTTAGGACCCAGCTTTTTGGAAGGTTGAGTTGATTTCAGATGTTTTGTAGACAAATAAACCATTTCCCCCACTACCAAAGGCCATTCTGGAGTTCGTTTACGATCAGCAAAGGTCTTGTAAGAGTCTTTAGCTTCTTGCAAGATTTTCAGCATCACAGGCCAATTCGATCGTATTTTTGTAATCCATTCATCTGCCAATACAGGATCAGAAGGCTGAATCATGGCAGGGTCAGGCAGTTCTGGAATAGGGACAAAGTCTTGACCAGTGGCCACTTTAAATGGGGAAAATCCAGTGCTTTGATGAACAGCATTATTATAGGCCACCTCAGCAAAGGGCAACAACTCCACCCAATTGTCTTGCTGATGACTGATATAACAACGTAAATACTGTTCTAATACGGAGTTAAGTCGATCGCAAGCCCCATTTCCCTGGGGGTGGTGCCCAGAGGTGAGACCCTGCTCAGTTCCAATCAATTTTAAAAATGATTTCCAAAATTTGGTGGTAAACTGACTTCCGCGGTCGCTGATAATCCGCAAGGGGGCGCCATGCGCACGGTAGATGTGCACAATGAATAACTTTGCTAGTTGACCAGCAGATGGCAACCCTTTACAAGGAATAAAATGGGCTTGCTTGGAAAACAGATCAGTCACTACCCATATTACAGTTTTGCCTTTACTCTCAGGTAAGTCCACGATGAAATCCATTGAAATTTGCTTCCATGGGCTCGTTGGCTCAGCCACTGTTTGTAACAGTCCCACAGGTTTTCCTGGCGCCTTTTTCATGGATGCACAGACATGACACAATAATACATACTGTTTAACATCTTTCCTCAGGGTTGGCCACCAAAATTGCCTTCTGACCAAATGTAAAGTTTTTACAAACCCAAAATGTCCAGCAACTTTACTATCATGACAACGTTGTAAAATAGCTTTTCTCACAGTTTCAGGAACATATAGTCTGTCTCCACTCCACCACACCCCATTAGTCTCTGTTAAAGTTTGTTTGTGAGCTTTCCACCAATCATCATTCACCATAGCTTCCCGAAGTTCTTTTTCTAAGGAAGGTTCACATGGGGGCTGATATTGTTTGGCTTGGCGTCGAGTGAGAGCAACCTTCCCTTCTAACTGTACAGGTAAAGGTGAAGGGGCACCCTCAGAACCAGGCTCCTCCTAGTTTGATAATCCCAATTGCTGTGGAGACATTACTGTAGATACCACTTGTTCCATTTGAGTGTCATGTTGCGGTAATCTAGACAAGGCATCTGCTAGAAAGTTTTTCCCTCCTGGTAAATACTTCAACGTGAAATTAAACCTACTGAAAAATTCGGCCCAACGGATTTGTTTAGGATTTAATTTCCGAGGTGTTTTAAGGGCTTCCAAGTTTTTATGGTCAGTAAAGACTTCAAATGGATGTGGAGAACCCTCCAGCAGATGTCGCCAGGTAGCTAAAGCATGTCGCACTGCAAAAGCTTCTTTCTCCCAAACCAGCCAACGCTGTTCTGCCTCAGTAGAATTACGAGAAATATATGCACAGGGCCTTAATTGATTATTATTGTCTTTTTGCAATAATACACATCCAATTGCTGAGTTTGACGCATCTGTCTGTATCACAAATGGGATTTCTGGATCAGGATGTTTTAGAATGGGTTCTGCAGTGAATAGCTGCTTCAATTGTTCAAAAGCTGTTTGGCAAGCTGGCATCCATTTTAACTTCATCTGAGGCTTATTTGCTAATACGCCATCAGCCGATTTCTTTGTTTTTAACATATCCATTAACGGTAACGCTATTTTAGCGAAAGAAGGAATGAATTGGCGATAGAAATTTGCAAATCCCAGAAAAGCTTGTAATTGCTTTTTTGTTCTGGGAGTTTCCCACGCCAAAACATCTTTAACTTTGGCGGGATCCATTTCTATGCCTTGATGTGATATTCTGTAACCCAGAAAGTCCAGTTTTTCTTTATGAAATTCACATTTAGACAACTTAACATATAGCTTGTTTTCTAAGAGCTTTTTTAGGACTGATTTTACTAATTTTACATGTTGTTCCATGGTCTCTGTGTAGATCAATATATCATCCAAAAATACCAATACCCCTTGATATAGGAATTCATGCAGAACCTCATTAATTAAGCTCATGAAGACTCCAGCCCCCCCCCCCTTAATCTGAACGGCATGACTTTATATTGGAAACAACCTAGCTGGCAATTAAAAGCAGTTTTCCACTCATCTCCTTCCTTTATGCGTACTCTAAAATACGCTTCTCTCAAATCCAGCTTAGTGAAGATTTTTCCTTTTGTTAGCTGAGCAAGCATCTCTTTCATCAAAGGCAGAGGGTACTGATTGGAAATACAAATAGCATTCAACCCCCGATAGTCAGTACACAGTCTTAAAGAACCATCTTTCTTTTTCTGGAATAACACTGGAGCTGCCATGGGAGACGTGGAGGGTTCAATAAATCCCCGCTTTAAATTTTTATCAATAAAATTCCTCAGCTCTTGCAATTCCTTATGAGTCATTGAATACAGCTTAGGCTTAGGCAATACTGCCCCAGGTTCCAGTTGCAAAGAACAGTCTGTTTTCCGATGAGGGGGCATCTGGTCTGACTCAGTCTCTACAAAGATTTCCCCCTCCTCCTCATACACTGATGGTGCCACAGCTGCTTGAGCTAATTCCCGTAACACACACAAGCCTGCAGCCTCCCGCTCAACTCCCCAATACGAACCGTCTGCAAATTCCATTTCTCCAGAGACCCAATCAATATGAGGGTTGCGCTCCCTCAACCATTTAAGCCCCAACACTATGGGCTGACTGGATATGGGAGCCACAATAAACCTAATAGTCTCTTGATGCGTCCCAATAGTCATTTTCAAGGCTTCTGTATAATATTCCACTGGGCCCCCTTTCATATCTGACCCATCCAACTGGCAAAATATGATGGGAACTTTTAATTTGTGCAACAAGTCTCAGTCCCGTAACAATAGCAGGATGCATCAAACATCTTGAGCACCCCGAGTCCAGCATCGCCATCAGATTGTTCTGATCCCTCCCATCTAAAGTCTCAAGTTTTATCTTAACTTGCATAGTAGGACAATCTCCACTCACCAACAAATCTGGGCGCCGATGATCGGTAAATGCCTGGCCACCGGCGCATCTTAGACCAGGCGTTGCTCGTTTCCCGACGGCAGGAATTCTTCATCAGTGGAGTTGTTCTCTCCCCCAACTAATTCCAGCGTCTTGCTTTCATCCAAAGCATGGGCTGTTCCCTTGCATAGCGGCAGCTTAGATGGCTTGGAAGGGTGGCTTTCCGGCTTTGTCTTTACTGCAGGGGTTGTTTGGGGGCAGTTGCTAATACGATGTCCCTCTTTGCCGCATTTAAAGCACAAGCCCCTTTTGGCTCTGCATTCTTTTTCCTCCTCCCAAGAATTTGCTCTGAACGGTTTCTTTGCCTGGGGTTGTCCCAGCGGTTTTTTCCCGGAACTCTGCAGCTTTTTATACGATCTCAGTCTTAATTGGGTGCTCTCTGCTTTGCCTGCTAATTGGACCCATTCCTCTAGGGTGTCTGGGTCCCCTCTCCCCGCTGCCATTTGCAGAATCTCAGGTTTCAATCCCATCTGAAAATATTCTACCTGAAACGATTCAGGGCAGCCAGGGACCATGCTTATAATTTTTAAAACTCCATAGCATATTCTGCGACAGTCCGGTTTCCCTGACTTAGTTGTTGCAGTTGCACCCTAGCTGACATTTTAGATAGCATATCTTCAAATCTCCGTCTCAATGCTAACATAAAGCTGTTAAAAGTTAATAGTTCAGGAGCCTTTGAGTCATGCAACGCCACCAGCCATAAAGCAGCCTCTCCTTCTAGGAAACTTGAGACATACCTCACTTTGGCCTCTTCATTCAGGAAAGAGCTCTCAAACTCCTCCATAAAACCCCTGACATGGGTCATAAAGCAAGCCAGCTTCCCTGGGTCACCGTCAAACCGCATTTTCAGTTTGTTTACTGCAAACACCCTGGCTTGCCCCCTTTGTAATCCACTTACGAGAGGTTGTGTCACCTCCAGCTCAGGTTCTGAAGAATCATCCTCTTCTTCCTCGCCGCTAGACGTGCCACTCTCCGCTGCCATGGTCATCAAAGTAGGCTTTAAATCCGCCACTGGCCCCCCTTCCTGCTTTGGAGCCAGGGCCAGTTGCTGCACGGATTGAATGAGAGTCAGTAGCTGCTGGCTAATAGTCTCCATTTCAAAATCGATACGTGCAGTCTTCGCTTCCAGTGAAGCCACCCTTTGGGACTGGGTAACTCGGGTTTTAGCAGTTCGTTTCCCCATCCCTGCCTGGAGGCCACCTCCAATTCCCAAGGACCATTCTGCACCCGCTCTGGGGGTACGTGCCATGGGCAGTTCGGTAGCCTCTATTCCGCTCCGCCGGGGCCCGTTTTTGGAGGTTTTCTTTTTGCCCATTTCTGGTTCAAAAGCCACGATTTTTCCTTCTTTAGAAACCGCTTCCAAACCTGTAGAAGTGCCTGGTTGCTCTTCTTCCCCCGCCTGGAAACATTCCATAGATTCCTCCATGCTGGGAATTGCTTGAACGAGTCGATTCTCACTCAGGAGGCACTAATTGGGGTTAGCAATTGTAACCTCAGGATAAACCGACTAGATTGTAGATTCAAGTCTTTCTGTGATGATCTCAACAACAATGTCCCAATAAACACTTCTCCATGCAGATCAGTGAAATGCAGATAAAGCTTTATTCAGGATACATGTTAATTGAAGCACTCCTAAAGACTTGAATGCCAATTCCCGCCAAACTATTCCCTCTTAACTTCCCCCCTTGCGCGCCAATTCACCAACCGATGATCTCATGAGACAAACGTTCCCATCTCCACTCTGCTGCAGGTGCGCGACCTTGGCCGAGCTGTCTCCAGCCTCCACCACCAGACATAACACTCAACTGCCATCCCCCCTCCTAATTACTCTACAAGCACTATACTAGGCTTAATCCCAATGGCAGGATTCATAGACATGAACCCTGACAAATATGCCACTACTTTACACAAGTTGTGATTAGTTATTGAACTACCATAAGGAAGATAAAAAGATTAATTACTTGAAAATAAAGGGAAGTAAATTATAGATTATTTTAATCTATAATTATCACCAGAATTGATGCACAAACTAAATATAAGTTCTATTTCTGCCAGAAAAGGAAACAGCATCGCAACAACAAAAACAAAAGGCTTCAAATAATTACACATATTTTAATAGTTAACATGGCTCCAAACCAAGGAAGAAATACATCAAGGGGGATGGAGACCCACCACTGCCCTATCCCCCTCGGGCTTGGCCAAGGGAGGGTGGAGAGTTGCTGCTGCTGCCGCCGCCGCCGCTACCACACAGTAGAAGCAGGAGCTGGCCGAGCTAGGGGACTTCAGCCACACCACTCCGCCCCTTGCCACCTGCCAGGCTGCGGGACCTCCCACAGCCCGGCGGGCAGCAAGGTGTGGCATGGTGTGGCTGAAGCCCCCCAGCGCGGCCGGATCCTGCCGAGGATGCAAGCCCACCACTGCCCCAGCCTCCTCAGACTTGGCCGAGGGAGGGAGGAGAGTCGCTGCTGCTGCCGCCGCCGCCGAACAGGAGAAGCAGGAGAGGGCCGAGCTGGGGGACTTCAGCCACACCACTCTGCCCCTTGCCACCTGCCAGGCTGCGGGAGCTCCCGCAGCCTGGTGGGCGGCAAGGGGCGGAATGGTGCGGCTGGAGCCCCCCAGCACAGCTGGCTCCTGCCAAGAACGGAGGCCCACCACTGCCCCAGCCTCATCAGACTTGGCCGAGGGAGGGAGGAGAGTTGCTACTGCTGCCGCCGCTGCACAGGAAAAGCAGGAGCTGGCCGAGCTGGGGGGCTTCAGCCACACCACTCCGCCCCTTGCCGCCTGCCAGGAGCTCCCGCAGCCCGGTGGGTGGCAAGGGGTGGCGTGGTGCGGCTGAAGCCCCCCAGCACGGCCGGTTGCTGCAGAGGACGGAGGCTCACCGCCGCCCCGACCCCCTCGGGCTTGGCCGAGGGTGGGAGAAGAGTCGCCGCCGATGAGCAGGAGTTGGGCGGCAGCACAGCGCAATGAGGTTGTGATGCCTCCCGGGAGAGCGGTGGCGGTGGTGGGGAGAGGGACGGTTCCAGGCAGAGGCGCTCGCGGAGTGGCTGCTGCTGGGCAGGGGAGGCAGCTCCTCGGGCCCCTCACAAGGAAAGGCAGCGCCATGGCTCCACTGGGCCATCCTCTCCCTCCTCCGCCACAGCGCCTGACTCACTCTCCTCCTCCAGACACGCTTCAGGCTGCAGCCCAGCAGACGCACGCAGCCAAACTCCTCGGACCCCGCAGCAGCCGGCGCAGTTTCTCTGCCCCACCTTTCATGCAGCGCTGCTGAGCCCCTCGCAGAACGCCACCCCACCGCCTGGCTTGGCCGCCATCCCGCCTCCCCAGCGCTGACATCTGTGAGGTGAGACCTAGAGCGTCTTGCGGGCAGGATTCTGAGGCAGGATCTCGGCCTTTTAAGGTTGGAATCTCGCACCGTTTGCGGCTGGGACCCAATTGGCCAAGCAGCGCGCTGATTGGTAGAGGGGCTTCTTGTTCCAGGCTGCCTCCAATCGGCAGCTCTGGTTCGGACCATACCAGCTTCTTCCGGAGGTCGGCTCATCTTCCTCCGACTGAGTCCGAATCTGGCATGGTGGCAGGGGCTGACCCACTTGTGTCAGGCTTACTTCTGACTCAGATTTTTGAAAAACGGGACAAAATCAAGATTTTGACTATAATGACGGAACGCTCCAGAAATGGTGAAATAACGGGACAGTCCCATTCAAAACGGGATGTATGGTCAGCCTAGCTGTATCCCATATAATGATCCTGTTAAGCTTCCATTTGCTAGACTGGTGCATGTTCATTTCTTTGATAAAGTTATTATTGATAAACCTTTATCAGAAACAATGGAAAATCAATCCAATCATCTTTAACGGGGAAAAAAACAGGCACATTTTCTTATATGACAACCCTGTTCAATTTGTGGTTTGCTAAGCTAATCATAAACCTTCCGCTAAGTATGGCGATCAGTGGAAGTCCATTCCAAGTAGACAGCTAGAATGAATGATTTCAAACTTCTGCTCAACCACTTTTCAGAGCTCATTAACTATTTTTACTTTGAAGACTACATGTCTATGAAGGTTCTCAGTCATCCAGGTGGAATTGTCTGTAGCTTGAATCATGTCAACTGGATTTCTATTTTCTCAGTGGAAACGTTTCACTCCTTATCCAAGGAGCTTCTTCAGTCTGAGCAAAGTTAGTAAGGGAATCCTAAATATGTTTCTAGGTAGCTGTGTGACCTTACACCTGGGGCTAGGTCATGGTTATATTGAGATGTTATTTTAAGTCCTTTTATCATCCAAAGGAGGATCGTTAAGATCACCATGCTGCTGTTGAGCTTGTGAAATGGTCTTAATCTTCCTAGGCACAGAAGACAAAGCAGGGAGGAAGATGGGGGAAAGATTGTGCCTGAGGCCCCCACCTCTATTCAAGGAAGGATTTTCCAAGTTGGCATAAATGGATTCCTTTGAGAGAATAAGGCATAAGTCAAGTAACTTGGATCCACACAGCTTTAATCTGCCAGTATGATATCACTGACTAGAATAAAGATTCTTGGATCTACTAGTTCACCATCAATGAAGAAGGAAGTCAGACATGCAGTATGTCCCACATTACCAACAGCTTATACTTAGCAATGTCAGCCTTGAAGCACCTGATCTGCTTACTAAGCAGGTTGGCCACAAGATAAATATTTGGAGACTGAACAAAGAGCATGATTTATGCATAAAGTCAAACTTTTTTTTTAAAGATTAGTTGACTTACAGTCCATTCTGCTATTTTAACAGAATTAGGGAAGGGAGAAATACATTATCATCATTTGATACTTATTCCTTAGTTCTAAATTACAGGGCTGTACCGAGCATTTGAAAAAAGTGCTTCATAAGGTATGATAGTGCAAATAAAGCATGAATGGTGCCACATCATTCAGAAGGGTGGTATGGCTTTGTTGAAGGCTCACCCTGGCTACCTGTGTGTGTGCAGGCACAAATAGCCCTCCTGTCCTCCAGCCTCTCAGCTCATTCAACTCTCCAGACTGCAACAGCACCTCCTTCAACCTAAGGCATGGTCCCCATCTTCCCAGCAAAGGACAGTCTTTATGAGAGCCAGGGGTATTATTATTATTTATTATTATTATTTTTTCAAATTTATTCCCCGCCCATCTCCCATGCAAGGGACTCTGGGCGGGTTACAATAAATAAAAAATTTAAAAACTATACAAAATATCTAAAAACACAAGCATAACATAATAAAATAAAATCCAAGATGGATTTGGACCCGCAGAATAGATTGTGGAGCTACGGGGCCAGCAAACCCCAGGAGGCACTACCACCTCCGTCGTCCCAGGCCAGGTGGCAGAGCCAGGTCTTAAGGGCATTCCGAAAGGCCAGGAGGGAGGGGGCCAGTCTCACCTCCGGGGGCAGGATATTCCACAAGGCGGGCGCTATCGCAGAAAAGGCACGCCTCCTGGACCCCGCTAGATGGAATTCTCTTGTTGAGGGGGTCCGAAGCATGCCCTCTCTGCATGCACGGGTGGGGCGGGCCGACGTTATCAGGAAGAGATGGTCCCTCAGGTACCCTGGTCCTATGCCATGTAGGGCTTTAAAGGTAATCACCAACACCTTGAATTGGACCCGGAAGCAAACTGGCACCCAATGCAGCTCGCGTAGCAGGGGTGTCACATGTGCCGATCTTCTGGCACTCATAACTGCTCGTGCCGCTGCATTCTGCATCAGCTGAAGCTTCCGGATACTCTTCAAGGGTAGCCCCATGTAGAGCGCATTACAATAGTCTATACGGGAGATGACAAGGACGTGAGTGACTGTTCGGAGGGTCTCCCGATCCAGGAAAGGGCGTAACTGGCGCACAACTCGCAGCTGTGCAAAGGCCCTCCTGGCCACAACTGCCACCTGCTCTTCGAGCAGGAGTCGCGAGTCCAGGAGGACCCCCAGATTCCGTACTGGATCCGAGTGGGGTAGTGCAACCCCCCCCCCAGAACCAAAGATTACAACTTCCCGGATCCAGGGGGGGGCATCAATCCACAGCCACTCCGTCTTACCAGGGTTCAGTTGAAGCCTGTTGTTCCCCATCCAGACCCCCACAGCCTCCAGGCACTGAGATAAGGCATTGACCGCATCACTTACTTCACCCGGGACGGAGATGTATAACTGGGTATCATCAGCATATTGGTGATACCTCATCCCGTGGTATCCACACATGAAAAACTGGCAGAGCTTTGATTGTACCATTGTGGCCATTATTGTGGCCACCCTAATCGCCCAGTGTCCCTCCTTGTGGGGGAGATGGGTGGGATATAAATATAATAAATAATTATCTCAACTTTTCTGAACACAACCTGCGGACACCTTGGTAAGGGCCAATTCTCTTGTCTGTCCTCCCACTTCTTGCCTGGGTCTCCAGTTCTTTCTACTTTTTCTGAGATATTAGGTCCTGATAAATTTTATTTTAACTTTATTTTAACTTCTTTTGTCTCCCTTTTGTCTCTTTTTCCACATCACGGTTTCTGTAATTCCTCTTGGATAAAGATCACAATATAAACTGACACTCAGCACACCGGTTCTCACACGGATGGTGCAGGAACCATACACCAGAACAGTCCTGTGCTAAATTGCACACACTGCCAATTTAGCTCAAACATTCAGCCAGGCTAAGCTAGAATGAAATTCACACTCAGCAGGATGGTATCAGTATTAGAATCCTGGCTTTGAATTATGAAGAAACGTACTTTTGAAGAATACTCAGGAGCCTTGAACTCCATTGATAAAAAAAAGTCATGGGAGGGGAATCAAACACTAAGCCATTTGATGGGATTTACCATCAAAACAAGCATTGTGTAGGTGATCCATATACATAATGGAAAATGTTCTTCATATTTGCAGTGTTGATCTTTATATAATTTCACTTATACATGCATATACATGGGCATGCATGCCCTCATGCCCTCGTGTCACTCATACCCTCGTGACCTCCCATCTGGATTATTCTAATGCGCTCTACATGGGACTGCCCTTGAAGAGCATTCGGAAGCTTCAACTCGTGCAGAATGCGGCTGCACGGGTAGTAAATGGAGTTGGATATTCGATGCACGTAAAACCACTGCTACATGAGCTGCATTGGTTGCCAGTGTGCTTCCGGGTGCAATTCAAGGTGCTGGTTGTCACCTTTAAAGCCCTTCATGGCTTGGGACCGGGTTACCTAAGGGACCATCTTCTCCCAGTAGTTTCTGACTGTCCAATTCAATCTGGTAGGTTGGGTATGCTGCGGGTCCCGTCAGCCAAGGAATGTCGGTTGGTGGGGACTAGAAGGCGTGCCTTCTCTGCCGTTGTGCCTGCCCTCTGGAATATTCTCCCTGCAGAGATCAGGATGTCCCTGACCCTGTTGGCCTTTCGTAAGGCCGGGAAGACCTGGTTATGTGCCCGGGTCTGGGGCCCCAAGTGTGTGAATGGTCCCGTTTCTTGGTTATATTAACATCCAGGCATTGCTTACTTGGCGGCCATGTATATTTATTTTGTATTTTAATTGTTTTAATTGTAATTGTTTTAATTGTTTTATAGTTTTTATTGTTGTAAGCTGCTCAGAGTCCCTTGCTGAGATGGGCGGCTATAGAAATCGAATAAATAAATAAATAAATGCAAAGATCCAGCTGTGCATGCCCATTTCAACAAAATGATGAAAGTAGAGTGTGCCATAAGCTCCGCTACTTTGAGATATGTGACTTGACAAACCACTTACAAAACAGATGGGGCTCTTGTCAGACTGACTGGTTTGATCCCCCCGCCCCTGCAGATGCTCCGTATATGTGTTTATGTATGTATGTTCATATGCATTTGTGTCTGCATGTGTGTATGTGTGTTATTCATTTATTTTATGCCACCTTAGGGAAAAGGGTACACGGGAGACACAGTTTCATCCACTCTTCTTCCTTGGAGATGAAGAGAGACTGTCAAAAGAAAGTTGGGACTTCATGTTCAGAGACACTTCCCTGCCCGCATGAAAAAAGAAGAGGACTTGCAATGGCTCCTGGCTGTTGCAAGATTAGAAGACCTTTCTCATAATGTCTAAGACTTCCTGGCTCTTGTGAGACTTGGTTAATAATAGATGGGGAAAAACTTAATATTTTTGTGCCCATACTGACAGGCCTTACTATCAACTGGCAGGCAGAGCTACCGTAACACACATCTGGTTGTCTCAGGCTTTGGCTCTTTTGAGGATTGTGTGGAACTTTTTTACACTGTCATGCTCTTTACCTTCCTGGATGTAACTGTTCTCTAGGTTAGCTTCAAGATAGATCCTTTTAAATACAGTTCTTTAATGTCTATAATATGAAGCTTCTGGGTGAAATCACTGGGAATTGGGGTTAAGGTGCCACCAGTATGCTGATGACATTCAGCTCTTTTTCTGCCTGTCAGCAGAGTCAGGTGTGATAGTGGTGTTGGATCAATATCTGAATGCTGTAATGGGAGGAAGACCACCAATAAAGCCTCATCTGAGAAGATGAAAATCCTATGAATTGGTAGGTCGTGGGTCCAGAAACTGGGCATGTCTCTAATTCTGGATGGGATTGCCTTCCCATGAAAGGGCAGGCGTAATGCCTTGGTATGGGCAGCTGCCCCTGTCGTGCAGCTTCAGCCTTTCCTCAGAAGAGCTGGTTTGGCCATAGTAGTCCATGCTCTGATAATTTCCTGGAATGATCTTCTAGGAGCCTGCCCTTCAAGGTTATTCAAAGTTGCAGCTAATGGTGAATGTGGCAGCAAACTGGTATAAGGAATACCCTTCAGAAACTGTGTAACATCAGTGCAAGAATGACAACAATGGCTACAAGATTTTTGTAATAATTTCTCCCATAGTATTTGCTCGGCCAATTTGATATAGCAGGGTTAGCATGTTCCAGGTTCCTTCGATTAAACAATGTCGGGACCCAAGAGACACACCTTCTCTGGAGCAGCACCTGCCCTCTGGAATGTGTCCCCCGCTCCGAGATCCAGATGCTCTTCTCTCAGGCCTTTAGTGAGGGTGAGTGAAGCCCCCTTGGATTCTTTTTTCTGTTCTAGCCTATTTTTTGTCATCTTGCTATCTTTATTCCTTATTTTTGTTTCTGATTGTATCCTTTTAAAAATTTTTTACTTGTGAGCCTCCCAGAGTCATTGTGAGTCAGGCAGCATTCCAATTTAATAAATAAATATTTAAGGCCTTAGTAGTTTAAAACCTCAATATTTAAGGGAGTCCCTCTCTCAATATATATATCTGCATGAAATTTAAGGTATACTGGGAGATGGGTTAGTTTGTCTTTCTATTGTGTTTATGGACAGTAATGTACTACAAGATCCTCTGGCTATAAATATGTAAAATATCCTAACATTTGTAATCCAGGGGAGATCCTCATTGGTAGATGGTCAATCATGGTAACCAAGGAAAAGTGATGGTTTTCATTTGATTTGCATGTTTCCAGCCTGTACCACAGCATCTAAAGAAGCATTCCAGCTGAACAGACAAACCAGTCCTTTTGTAAAATGCAACAGAATTGATGATAATACAGCTACACCTCAGCTGTATGGGTCTCCACCTGGCAGATTTGGATGCAAGAGATAAAATCTGAGTTTGCACTTCACCCTCCGATAATGACAAAGTCTACTCTTTCGGATGCAGTTTGGAGAATTGACATAATTGGTGGCATTTATACCAGAATCAGAATGCTTGTTGCTGTCAATGACCAGTCCATAAAACACTTGGATATGTAAAATCAATATTGATTAGCTAATTAAGCAACAGATTTGTCAATCTAACATATTATGTGACGGAATTTGGCCACAAGTATGGAAACAGAGTCATTTGAATCCTAGAGTAAAAGGTTTAAATAGAACTGTTCAAAGTGACCAGGATATTTAATTAGGTGTGGAATTAGCAGCTTTTATGTATGAGTGTGTTTTTATATGTCTATAGGTGTATTTGTGTGTATGTGTGAATATGTATCTGCTAATGTGTATAATTCACATTTCATATATTCTAATGGCCACCATACATGACAAGCAATCACTCATTTATGTTCTATGTTTCCTGGAAACATATGGGTTTGACATTTTATAGTGATCAACAATTACTTGCTGCAGCAAATATATTAATTCTGTCTATTCTAAAAATGGATCAGGTAACAGTTGTTCCTATTAACAGTAATGTTTGCAGTCAGCAGGTGTTTCCTTGTGGAATAATCTGTCACCTTGGGCTGCTTATAAATCTAACTTTATATCAATTTACATCAGTTGCATAATTATATCATTTGTTAAGCAAATGACATAAATTTCCACCAATGATTCCATAATGATGCAAATGATATAAATTATGTAATTATGTAAATTTAGATTTAACCAATATTCAGGTTTAACAGATATCCCTTTCCTCCCAGATGGTTTGTTAAATCAAGGTTTTATCACATTTCATTTTCCTCTTGCTCTTCGATTGTTCAGAGTTCTTTTTGTTGTACTATTTTATATAATGATGGCAGTATGTTCTGGATGGGTTGGATTGGATTTACTTGTTTATTTAATTTAGGGATTCTGCTTGAAGCAAGTTCTTCAAAATCATCTGGAAATAAATAAATAAACCTTACTTAAGCAAATAAAGTCGCCATGTGGAAACACATTATATTTCAAGCTCTGATCCATCAGAAAAAAGAAACAAAATATTAGTAGTAACAACATGAATAATAAAACTCACCTCATTCACTGCGACGTAGTACTGTTCTTGCTGGAACTGGGGAGAGTTATCATTTCTATCCCTCACCACAATCCGAACTTCGTGGTAGATAACAGTTCCTACTTTTCGATTAATGCATTGGACTTGGACCACAATAGACTGAATGGACACTGGTGGCTGTAAAGGAGAAAAAAGAAAATAATAAGTACTTTCAAGTAGCATCTGGAACTTTGGAGTATGTACACTTACTCTAGGATAGGATTCTCTAATTCCATCATGAGGAGTAAAGCTCATTTAGTTCATTAGGCTTGTTCCCAGACCAGTATATGTAGGCTTGTAGTTAGTCTGTAAGAGTAACACTTGGCATCTGGTTATGTGTCTGGATTTCAGTATATCTCAGATACAAGTATTGTAGCACACATTATATTATATACCTATACAATATATTATAATATAAGGTAATCACTATATTACAACAAGAGCCGGTTTGGTGTAGTGGTTAAGGCATCAGGCTAGAAACCGGGAGATCGTGAGTTCTAGTCCCACCTTAGGAACAAAGCCAGCTGGGTGACCTTGGGCCAGTCACTTTCTCTCAGCCCCAGGAAGGAGGCAATGGCAAACCATTTCTGAAAAAACCTGCCAAGAAAACTGCAGGGACTTGTCCAGGCAGTCTCTGAGAATTGGACACGACTGAACAGATTTTTTTAAAAAAAATTACAACAGTTCAGAAGCTGTAGGCTAGTTCCAGATAAATGTCAAGGTCACATTTTACCTTTAATCAACTGTAAAACTGTAAATTCAAATACAACTAGGTCTGCTTTTAAAGAATCTGAGTGAGACTAATCTATCTTCTGTTTTATGAAAAACTTACTAATTACAGTATATCAGAATGCAAACTGGCCTTATATCTATTGATGCTAAATATTACAGGAATTGGAAAAAAAACAAGAACTAAGCAGAGTCAGACATGGTTAGAACTTGGATAGGACATTATGGGAAATCCCAGGGCTGAAGACTAGGCTGAAAAATTGGGGGGGGGGGGACACTCCAGAAGAAGGCTGCTCAACCCAAAAGAATATTTATCTTTCACTAGATCATGATTGTGTGTTGGGAATATGGAACTTGGTAGGAAAAGAAGCCTGTTGTTGGGTTGTGAAGCCTAACTAGAGAGCTACTAGATCTATTCATGAATGTACTTTGGGTAGACCATCTTAATAGAAGGCATGTTTCAACACTGCTGTACTGGAATCTTTCTATCTGTCTCTCCATGCACAAACACACCTACGTTGAGAAGATGACATTGTGAAAACCCCCTAAAATATGACACAATGTGGCCCCTAAAATATCTGACACAAACATGATGCAAGGTTGCCCTTAAAGCAGGGCTTTCCAAAGTTTTTCCCGCGTTGGTGTGTCGCCGCGGGAAAACCCGGAAGTGCCGTCCTTGCGGCAGTGCGCAAAAATCCGGAAGCCCTGCTGCCGCTTTCGGGTTTAGCGCGCTGCAGTTGGTGTGTCACCATGGGAAAACCCAGAAGCGCTGATGATGATCAGCGCTTCCGGGTTGTGTGGCGACACACCAGACTGTGTGTGGCAACACACTTTTGTGTCGCGACACAGAGTTTGGAAAGCTCTGCCTTAAAGCATCTGATAAACTGACTCATGCTAAGAGGTCTGAAGAAATTAAATTTGATTGTTCTTTCCCCAAAAAAGCCTCCTCATATAACCCTACTTATGTAATGGTACAATTGGTGGAAACTAGATTGCATTTTTATTATTCTGCCAAGGGTTGTTAAGAAAATAGATTGAGCCGTTAGATAATTTCTGATTTCTGGGTATACCCAGGATATCAAAGAGGGAACTTTCAGCATGACTGAGCAAAAAAATCAGTCTTTCCCCAAAGTCTGGCTTTCCCTTGTCTTCTTATTGTTGTTTATTCATTCAGTCACTTCCAACTCTTCGTGACTTCATAGACCAGCCCACGCTAGAGCTTGTCGGACAGGAACAGCACTCAGTGAAACAGTGCTGAAATGGTATGTTAAGCCATTCATAGGGTGCTAACGTACACATAGTAGACCGATCATGTGAAAATAAGTTTTAAGGTTAGTGATGGATGGCTTTTGTTATTAAATGGCATGGAATCAATAACAAACAAATTGTCAATAAATTATTGAATACAGAGGAGCAATGGAGGACTTACCACCCTGCAGGAAAAGTTTAAACAAACTAATTAATGATGAAGGCATCATACTATCAAAATTTACAATGCAAAAGAGACTCCTTTGTTCTAACATTAGATTCTTAAAAACACTCAGGCATTTAGATGTAAAAAATCAACAAGATGTAGATAGGCATGAAATGGATCTCAATGTAACTTTGTGCAAATGCCACTGCATTGCATAGATTAACGTCAGTCATTGCTGGCAAGTCACATTATTCAGAAGTGTTAAAAGGCATTATGCATCAACTGCCAGCATGCATTCACAGAAGATATGGTCTATGTCAACACTTTTTCAGCAGCAGTTCTTCAAACCCTTTGTTACAGCAGTCAGAAGAATTCCAAATGAGATGCCAAAAATATCAACTGAAACATGATGGCTCTTCTAAGTCTGAACTATCCTTATGCTCATTATTTGGAAAAAAATGTGCATGAAAGATGTGTGTTTTTGCCCAAAAATACAATATAGTCATTCAGCCCATGAACCAGGGCATCATTCCACCAACTGAAAGAATTTATACAAAGAGAATTTTTGAGGAGGTAAATGTTGGTTGTGTTGGAGGACAAATCTGATAAAGAAAGTGACACAAGATGGCCTTAAAAACTTCAGAATCTATAACTTAAAGCCATCAATCTTCAATTTTGCTACAGCTTGGAAACCTGTCAAAATTCCAATACTGCTGCTGGTTAGCAAAATTGCTTTACAACATTGACACAGACTTGTAGTTTATTTATTAATATTTATAAGGGCACCCAACTCAAACTAAAAACAAATATATAAATGTAAAATACAAAACATGTCGTTTGGGGGATCTGAAGTCAGATATTACTGCAGTATCATACAAAAAACTGGCAAAGAGGAAGAAAATGAGGAAAGCACCTTGCAGTGGCCAGAGGAAGATGGATTCCAGGTTTTGACAGGAAGTGAGATAGCCATAGAGGCCACTATTGGAAGTTGAAAGTAATGACTGTGAGGAATGAAAACTCACAAGTCCCCAAATCAAGCTGTCTGTGTTGAAACCACACCTGATGGTCATAAGGTCCAGACTTATTTTTCCTCCTTCCAAGTTTTTAAGAGATAATCATATAGAAGCAGCACACTTCCAAGATTCAGTTAAAACCAAGCAGCCATCCAGTATCAACATCATGCCAAAATCCAGCACCTCTACAGCAGATGATTCCCATTCATTCCAATAGAAGAGAATATCTGTAGCTCAGGGTTGAACTGTGGAGTCCTTGGTGCTCTCTGAGCTTGGTTGTTTGCTTGCAGATGTTTCATTACCCAGCTAGGTAACATCATCAGTGCCTTTTCTGTGTTCTTCTGGTCTGTGGTATGATTGCCTTATGTTTTCTTGGGTCTCTGGGGAAAGTCCTGTGGTTTTAAATACTGCTTCTAAGGTGCAAAGAATTCTAACTGATTAGCATTGTCTATGTTATAGTTCAGATGTTTCTGGAGGATATTGTGTTCTGTGGTGGATAGTGGGCAGTTGGACATGTTGACAACCCATTTGGGTACCTGTTTGCTTCTGGGTTTAGCTTGAGCACTTTAATTTGGAGTTTAGTTGTCCTTTTTCCAGCTTGTCTTAGAGATGGTCTTGATGGTGGTTGCACACCCCCGTGAGGGTTCTTTGTTTTCCAGGGACTGGACACACCACAGTGTAGCAAATCTGTACACAATGCTTTATTGCAGCATGTACCTTCCCCAACAACAGGGTATTGCTATTGGTCAACTCCACCCATCTAGGACTTGCAAGTTGCGGTTGCCACATAAATACATATTTAATACTCAGTCCTGTATACTCAGTCTTTTAATACTTAGTTCAAACAAAAGTATCAAAGTCTATAAAGTGGCATATAACCTTTGCCTTTTCCAAAAGTTCTTGCACTAGTTGGGTTGATGTGCTGTCTCAGTGTGGTTGCTCCTCTTCTAGTTGCTACTGAGCTCCCGGCAAAGCTCCAAGCATCAGGCAGAACTCCCACCAGGATATACTATTCACCATAATTTATGGTCCTGGCAGTTGAATGACAGTCCTCCCGCCTGCTTCAGGCAAGCGGACCAATCTTCAGACATCACGTCCACTTCCTTTCCTCCTAACAGACACTCTTCCCACTCTGTCTTAACATTTGTTTTTGTAAGATAAGAGCCTGGGTGGGGTGAGGCTGCCTCTGGACATCGCACATCCTTGAAATTGCTAGGGTGTGGCTGAATTATCACAGGCAGCTGGAACACCGGTTTGGATGCTTGTGAGTAACATTGAGGGAAATGGGTTGAGAATTGTTCTGCCTGGCTGCAGCTACCTTTCCCAACTTCACTCCCTCACAAACCCTTCTCCCCCAAATGGAAGACTTACAGTATTGGAATCCTATGATTGTTGGCTTCCCTTGTTCCCCTGTATTTTTGAATAAATTCTTTTTTGTAGCCAAAGATTTGGCAGCATTCTTCATTAAAAACTTCCCCACATGCAAGACTGCATAGTTTCACAGCTGCCTCTCACATTTCATGAGTGGCAACAGGTTAATTAAAGTCTCTATTTAGGCAGGACATTGCAACCCACCTTTCTGTTTTTACTATAGCTGATAGAAGAGTTAAGAATTTCCAAACCAGACAGACTAGGAGGTGCCAGGAGGTGGTGGCAGTGTGTTATAAGTTTTTTTTTAAGTGAGGAATTTTGGAATTTGTAATCTTCCAGCAAAGTTTAAAATTATCTCTTCTCCTGGTTTATAACAAAGAGGCACCACAACTTCACACAATGTGTGAATTAGGCCATTGTCGTTGCCCATCCCGTTTTGCCATCCTGAAATATGGTCAGCCTATTGATTATGTCATGGAGGTTTTTAACTTTTTAACTTTATTTTCAGCTTTGTCAGAAAAGAAAAAAAATACCAATTAGTTATAGTTTAATGATGAATTAATAAAGAGTTTTAGAAACTTGTTGACAACTATTACATCACAAATTCAAACCCAGGTAGATTTCATTATAAAGATTTTACTTCTAAGATTTATTTGTAATGTGTAATTCCAATGTCAGTTCCTAGAGAACTTGGAATTACTCTGACTATATTCCTACTGATAGAAGCAATATAAGAAAAGCACAGAGGGACCTAATGGATAAAACTGAAGATCAATCAAACCCAGATTTCTTTACTCAGCAGTGACTGCTCTGATATATCTGGGAATCTTACCAGCAAAGTACTCAGCAACAACGGATACTAACTTTTCATGTAAAGTTTCCTACATAGATCCTTCCTTAATGGATTCATAAAGATTCTTCATTTATGGCACTTTCAATCACATCATTAGGAATGTATTATAGAATGTATTGTTTGGCGTGAAAAGAAACATGGTTTAAACTACTCTGGATTTCCCATCATTCAATTTCTTTGGTGGAATTTCTTACTTATTACCAGAATGAAACATTTTATCTCTCTTCAATCAGAAGTGCAGGCAGGCTGCCAAGTGCCTGGATTTTGATCACATGACTGTGGGGGCGATGCAACAGCTGTAACTTTAGAGACTGGGTGTAAGTACCATTCATTCAGTGCCACTGTAACTTCAAACAGCTGCTGAATAAATGGTTGTAACTGAAGGACTAACTTTACTATAGTACTGTCCACTAACTATGTTTTGTAAAGGCCAGAAACAGCTAAACAGACACTCATTGCAATAGTGCAGGATATATTACCATACATAGAGAGTGTACATAGAGAGTACATCGAGAGTGTACATAGAGAGAATGTACTCCTATGGAAACTCATAAAAACTATATGAGCCTAGTTTGGTTAAAGGCAACAGTGAGATTGAAGAAGTGAACATTTGTACTATAAGAAATTTTTACAAACATTTTACAGAATCACCTCCAGCTTTCTTTTTAAAAAGCGTAATTTATTCTGTACACAGTATGAATTTATGATTTGCAAACATATCTTTTATAAGAGGAATAGCTAATTAGCAGTGTGTGGCAAGATTACTCTCATCCAAGCAAATTTATTTGGCCACCAGCAGCTCAACCAAATTGCAATCAAGGTATGGTAAACAAAAACAAAATTATTATTTCATTTATAAGGCAAATTAGAAATTAACATCTGTTCCTTTTCTCTCAGCTTCCTGGGGTATAGCAAGAACTATTCTTATTTTTCTGTCATGTTGTTCAATACAAATAATATTTACTTTCATGCTTATCGGAAGATTTTTTTAAATAAGAGTTTTATTAAGTTTCAAGCAAAGATAAAAGCTACAGAAAAACAAAAAACTACAAAGGAAAAAAGAAAAAAAACTAAAAAAGTGTAGAAACACAAGATATTTTTTTTTCAAAATTACAAAAAGAGGTGACTTCCGACTTTTAACTGCAAGGATATACAACAATTTTCCATAATCAATCCCTTACTCTATATTAAACCAAAATCATATTATTTCTATAAATCATTCCATTGGCAAATTATAAAAATTACTAAGTACAGTTGCTCCCTCCCCTTATATTAAAAGAAAATACTGTATATATATAAACCTCCTAATCAACTTCCCCCCCAAAGATAACATTTATTTAATTATTTCCTTCCTACTACTATTCTATACATTCCTGTCTATTATAATAAAGGTCAAACTAAACAACTTATAAATTGTCTGTCATTGTACTTGATAATACAACAATGTTAATAATCTTAATCATATTAAACCCAAAACCATCCAGATAGACATTTATTATTTTTATTATACCTTAATAATCTTAATCCAAATTGTTAAAGATAAATGAAATCAGCCAAACCCTAAAAGCAATCCAGATAAATATTCTTAAACCCTTATCCCACTTCAAAATAAACCAGAGCATTTACATACTGTATCCCCAAAATGCGCACAGAGCTTTTTTCTTAAAAAAATTGAACAGCCCAGCTGCTCCCCTCAAAAACTCCAACTTCTCTTCAGGAGACCTCCCATACACAATAACCCCTTCTTTTCCATGGCATTCCATCAAAAGATCAATTACACCTATGGCTTGCAACTCGATCTCTCCCTTAAATTTCTTCAACTCGACTATCCCATCTTCATCCAGCATTTCAACAGAAGTCGAAGAGACATTTCTGTCGCTGTTAAGTTCCTCAGTTTCATCTGCGACATCCCCAACCAGATGACACATTTTAGACCTCATATTTTCCACAATGTCCTGAATGCCTTGCATAAAATCTTTGTAGGAATCAGAATCTGTTTAAAATCTTGTTGGAAGTCAAAGAAAATCTGTTTAAAATCCTCCATGTCTCAAGCAGTAGATTATGGTGCCCCCTAGGAGCTTAAGCAGCAAAAGTCAAAGATATGAAAGAATTCCAAAAGTGAGATACGCAGACAGTTCCCCAGGGAAAGTAAAAGCAGAAAACTGAAAGTTCAGAACAGCTGATTCAACATCAAGGAAAATGCTAATATCTTCAAATTTAGTACAAAAATAATAACAGGGAGACAATTATTTACTCTCAATCCTCCTTAATATTTGGAGGGAAAACAAAGCCCAAAACTTAAAAAGTTTTTTTAAAAAAATTGATCCCAAAAATAACAATAAGCACCAAGGGAACCCGCTTCTCCTTGCTGTAGAAAGCCTCTCTTAGGGCACGCATACTTAAAAGAAGTATTGGGTGATTTAGAAATGGGGTGGTCGGTCTTAGTGTCCCTTTAAGGCTACAGCACGGCTTGGAAATGGTGACGTCCCAGCCTCCCAGCTAGCTCTTACCAGTCGAGCGTGAATGCTGTTTGCGATCTTCTGGCTGCAAGCAGCCATCCTGAGGACAGATGGGGTGATTCCAGGTGTTTTCCTTTTTCCGGAAAAACACTCCTGGGCTTCAGGAAAAACCTGCCAGAGCCCAAAAAAACTGCTGCGTTGTCAGTTCTGCCCGCTGAGCCCGTGGGCACAGCTGTTTGGTCCGCCATGTCCCCACTGGAAGTCATGCTTATGGGATGATTCTTAAATGTATACTTTCACATTTCAACTCTATTTCCAAATAAGCTTCCCTGAATCAATCAAACAAAAATGATTTAGGGTAATATCGGTCAACCTTGTATTCTTGGGAACTTCTTTGTTTGCCATGTAATAGATTTGAGGGCCAGAACCCTCCAATTCCCTTTAGGATTAATCATGGCTATCTAATGAAATGATAATTAACTAACAATAATCTGCTTGAATAGCATATGATAATTGATAGTGGAGGATAATTCTCTTTTTCCCTTACCTTGTAATTGCTAGATTTACTTTCTATATCATGAACTTATGACATCGACATCATTACTAGTTACATAGAACTCACAATATACTTGTACTACTTACATTTATAATTCTAGGAAATCAAGTAAATCTAAAAAGTTGTATTACAGGCTTTCAGAGAAATTAGCCACAAACAAATAGCAAAGTCTTAAAATTGCAAATCATTGTTCATTCATAAAACAACTCTTGATGAGGTTCCTCGAAAAGTCCATCACATTTTTACCACTTATAGTTAGGTTACTTTATTTTTATCTTGGACAGAGAGGGGCAGTGCCCTGGAGCTGCATATATTCCCAATTCTCTCTCTCTTTATAGTAGAGCCCTTTCAGTCATAAGTGCTGGAAACTGAATTCACAGTTTTCATTATTTTGAGGTGAGAAGCAGATTAAACATAGGGTAAGTCTTCATGCATATCATACTACCATGCATACATGTGCAACATGTTTGGAGAGAAAGATTTCAACCTCTTCAGCAATCAGTATCACTTCTAATAGCAGCAACAACCCCTGCAATGTTATCTCCATATCGTCCCACCGCTCTTAATATGTACCTTTATTCACTCCACCACTACTGCTAATAATATTAAATGCAGCTGCTCAGAATATTAACAGCTAATGTGTTGGGAGCTCTAAGGATCATAGAGTCCTTTCAGAGATTTTACAGGACCAGAACAGCACTTTTAGCAACTGCTCTAAAAGAGTTCTATGACTGACCATAAACTCTTCCAGTATCTGCCAGAACAGTTGCTAACATTCTCAAGAACTAAGTTGCCCCTATAACATTTACGTTTCAGTGATAATGACATTTGGATAACAGCGGCAGTAGCGGTGGGATTTGAATGGATCTCTGGCAACTGATAAAACAGGCCCTTGGGGGCTGCAAATACACTACAAACCACAGGTTGCTCAGCTGTGACTTCAATGGTTTGAAATTCAACCATTGCAGGTAGATATGGTCATGAAAAGGGGCATGATGGCTCAGTGGTTAAAAAGCCAGGCTTGTCGATCTGAAGGTTGGCAGTTCGAGACCCAAGCGCCGCGTGATGGAGTGAGCTCCCACACTAGCCCCAGCTCTTGCCAACCTAGCAATTTGAAAGCATGCAAATGTGAGTAGATAAATAGGTACCACTTCCATGGGATGGTAACAACGTTCCGCGCGCGTCATGCTGGCCTCATGACCGCGGAAGCATCTTCAGACAGCGCTGGCTCTTCGGCTAAGAAACAGAGATGAGCACCGCCCCTAAAGTTGAACACGACTGTGCAGGGGAAACCTTTACCTTTACCTTTACTATGGTCATGAAAAACCAAACCAAATATTTGTTATTAACTTACTAAAATGAAATAATTGGCTTATTTGCTTTTCATATAAAATCTCAGGTACAGATGTTAAAACTAAAATATGCATATGCAGCTTGCATCAGTATGGATAGACAATTCTTAATGTATTAGAGGTAGTCCTCACTTAATGACCATTCATTTAGTGATGGTTCAGACTTACGATGGTGCTGAAAAAACCAACTTACAACTGGTGCTCACACTTACGACCATAGCAGTGTCCCCATGGTCACGTGATCATGATTTGGGCACATGGCAACTGGTTCGCATTTATGATCATTGCAGCATCCCGTGGTCACAAGATCACCATTTTCGACCTTCCTGGCCAGCTTCTGGCAAGGAAAATCAATGGGGAATTGCATGATTTGCTTAATGACCATGTGGTTCACTTGATGGCCGTGGTGATTTGCTTAATGAACGCCACAAAAAGTGTAAAATTGGGTTGGATTCACTTAATGACCGCTTTGCTTAGCAACTGAAATTCCAGGCTCAATTGTAGTTGTTAAGCAAGGACTACCTGTAATTAATTAATTAATCATACCAAGTAAAAGGCAGTTTGCTTATTTGTGGCTTCGAATGAGTTCTGACACTGTCATTTGTAACTAACAGTTTAAGGCTTAGCATATTGTATGAATCAAGTTATTTAAGCCATGTGATAAAAATTACATCACTGTTTTGAATATGACCAAGAAATTATAAATCTGTTTTACAGAATGCTTGGTTCCTAACTCATATTCACTACTTGAGACATCTTCTATGGCTACAATGCTAAACATATTTAGGAGACCTCAATGGAATTTCTTTCAGAGTAAAAAACAAGCTTATGACAGAATTGCACATTTCCCATGTTCATTACTCACAAAGATTTTGGAGTTTTTTTTGTTTGTTTTCTTAAAAAAGCCTGAAACTAGAAGTTTAATATAAAAGAAGATTTGGGTTCATGAGAGGTAGAGAAGCCAACTTACATCTCTGTCCAGAACTCGCCCAGTGCTGTTAAGATAAAGTCTCTGGTTGATAGGATCTAAAATGACCCAGTAGTCTGTGTTATCCTTTAACGTGAGTTCGATAGTGGGATCAGGTCCTCCTGCTGTTCCTTTGATCAACATGCTGTCTACCAAGATTGTGCCTGAAACAGAAAGCAGAGAAGGCAGGTTTTGTGTTCTGTAAGCAGAATAGTTTTGAGAAAGAAATCAAATCTTCAATTTCCATGTGCTACATTGTGATGAGTTTACGTGCTCAAAATACTGTCAACTATCATCAATTATGTAACTTAAAGAACAAACAAAAATAGCCACATCAAAGCTATATTTATATTAAATTTCAAATGGGATAGAAAGAGAACAAGCACAAGGAGTAACAGTATTTATTCAATATACCCAGTAAGAGGACCTTATGCATTGAATTATAAACTGAGAGGTCTGAGATTATACACAGAAGGGAACTGCAGTGTCAACAAACCGATTCCTTCCTTAGGTTATATTGGCATTTAGATTTGCACATGCTTATACTTTCTAGTTACTTGAAACACAAAGTATTATAAACTGCAAATAAACAGTCCTTATTAAATTTAGCCCAAAGAAATACCCTGTTCAGCTTAAGTGACTTACTTCAATTAAAGAAACAGCGCTAATGCATCTTTGTTATATTGTTTTATAGTAATCCTTGTTAGATTGATATCCCATCTTTCTTCCAGGAACTCAAGATGGTGTATATAAACATCAGGTAGGCTGAGAAACTGATTGACCCAAAGTCAGCCAGTGAGCCTCCGTGTGCTTGGTAAGAAACATGTTCCTGGTTCATTTGGGTAGCATAGTATCAGTAGAAGAGAATATCTGTAGCTCAGGACTGTGGAGTCCTTGGTGCTCTTGGAAGTTGTTTGTTTGCTTGCAAACGTTTCATTACCCAACTAGGTAACATCATCAATGCAACATCATCATTGTACTGATGATGTTACCTAGTTAGGTAATAAAATGTCTGCAAGCAAACAAACAACTTCAGAGAGCACCAAGGACTCCATAGCATAGTATGTACAGTAGCTGAATTCCTAGGTACAGCGTGGGGGGAAGACAGAGAGACAAAAGAGGCCTGCCCCCTTATCTTGCAAATCAAATTAAAGGGGCTGGGCTTTCAGATTTGATTGAATCTCTAATCCTTTTCCTTTATAATTCAAGGACTTTG
The DNA here is from genome assembly GCA_023362775.1 of Charina bottae. Taxonomy (NCBI): domain Eukaryota; kingdom Metazoa; phylum Chordata; class Lepidosauria; order Squamata; family Charinaidae; genus Charina; species Charina bottae. Next base: position 2,003,220 of record JALMGJ010000044.1, on the reverse strand, counting down.
GATATAAAACTTGATTTCACGCTGAAGGGCCAACTTGATGGGATGAAAACCATATCAGTTTTTAAAAAAATAATAACAGGAATGGGAAGCAATGGAACATAATATTCAGAAAGATGCTTAAGCTTTTCTTCCTGACTCCAAACCTAACAAAATTCCTCCCTTCTAATATGGCTATTGGGGTGGGGGGGGAAGTTACCATTGGTCCTATTGATTTTTATTTAACCCAAAGGCTATTAGACGTGCCTTTTTTATTGCTCCAGGATTTTACCTGGAAATCTGGCTGGAAAACGGTTAAACATGATCTTGTCACTGACTGCAATCCTCAAGAAAATTAGGGCTGGAGGTGATGCAGGTGACTATAATTTCAAATGAATATTCAGTACAGCATCTACTTTGGTTCTGATTTCTTTTTTTTACCATGTTGGATCATGGCCTTTAGTACATTCAGATAGTGTTTGTTTGTTTCTTGGTTTATCTATCACAAGAGTTGGTTTCACTTTCTTATTTCTGTGGAATTAATCACAGATACACATAATTATCTTCTCATTTACTTAAACATTTCTAAGGCTGTACTTTAAGCTAACCACATTGCTATTACACTTATGAACTTCAATTTCATATGTCAGCTTTTTGGAAAAATGCTTTTTTAAATTCCTTTTATATTCTGAACATTTCTTTTAGGTGTTCAGAGCCAGCTTTTGTCCTTCAGCTAAAATGCCAGCTTGATAACCTACTCCTTCTACATACATATGAAAGCTGGTGATAAGATTTTGATGTGGCATACATTTACTCCAGCCTATTGCCAAATACAAAGTAGACAGCTGTCATGTGAACCCCAGGTTGACAACTAATTTCTCACTGGAGTTATAATCTGAACCACGCAAGAGCAGAAAGGCCAACAGCATTAGTTCCACCTACTGACTTCCTTTTGCATAACCAAAGAACAAACTCAGATCTTTCTAACTCATGTCATCTATTCCTGCATGGACAGAAAGATCAGCTGGGGTGGTTGTTCAAGACCATGAAAGGGTTATGGCAGAGGTTAAGAGGAACAAGCAGCTTAAATGCATCAGACGAAACAGCGGGAGTTACAGAAGCAGCAAACAATTCTGTCATTGTAAACGTCAAAGGTAAAAGAGAAAAGTAAAAGGGAGTAGAGAGCTGTTTGCTTGTATACTGACAACATGATCATCATTGTTATTACATTTATTCATCTTACTGTTACATTATTTTTAATCAAGTACAGCAGCCAGCAATGTCTGCAGGAGGGGAACGGCGTCAAAATCTGCAAGATGGTGCATGTGGCATTGTAATTGAAGCCCTACTTCTTCTGTACATGTGTTGACACATACATACAAAAGGGGCAGGACTTCAGTTGTGATGCTGCATCTGCCGTACTGCAGTTTTTGAGACACACACACAGATACCCATGATTGTAGCATAGTGTATTCTTTTGGAGATGCTGGATGGATAAATACATGCCACATTCTTTTCCGAGATACCGCGTTGCTTTTCATCTCTGGCATTTCCCATTTCTCTTCTGAAGTATCATCAGCAGTTTATAGCTGTTGAACACACCCAGTCTTTGGTGAAATAATTTTTGGTTCTACTTCCCATACATACAGAAACTACAGACTCCATCCAATCATGATGAACTCTGGGGATTTATTTCCACATATTTTCTTGGCAAGCATGGAGGGGTTTTGCCATTGCCTTTTCCTAAGATGTGTTTTTTTTTACTTCTCAGCTTAGTCTACAGTTTCCCTGGAAGTCTCCCATCCAAGTACTGATCTGACAAGATCCTGCTTAGCTTCCCAGTCCAAACAAGGTTGAGCTGCTGCCAGGTTGCAAATGCGATTAGTGCGACCACGTAATTCACTTAACAATAATGTGATTTGCTTAATGACTGCCACAAAAATGGTTGTAAAATCAGGTTGGATTCACTTAACAACAGGATCTTTTAGCAACCGACATTCTGGTCATTAAGTGAGGACTACCTGTATTTGTATGTTTTCTTTAGCCTGTCATCAGTACAGGCCACCTGTCTCTTCTGGAGTGCAGGAATGGATAACGTCGTATTCCTCCTAGCCCATAGAAAAAGTAGTCCCCACTTTTATCTTCTAGCTATGATTCAAAAGTAGTGCTTTCTGGTCGAGCTGCTTTAAGACCTTCAGGGCTTCAGCCACTCCATTCCTATTTAGCCACAGCTATGACTAGCTGCATGGCTTGCCATGCCCCCCCCCCCCCCTTGGCTGGTCACTGCTCTGTGCAGCCATTTCCTCCTGGGATTTCCTTTGTTTTACAGTGTCAGAAGGATACGACCCCAAACAGTCAGGTGAGCCCAAAGGGCGGGGAAGGTTTCCAGAACTTGACTCACAAGGAAGCCGGGTAAGAGGGCAAATCTTATAGCCCTTTTGATTTCCACATATTGGAAATATGGATGTGGGGCTGGGGGAGGAAAAGAAAATAAAAGACTGGGTCAGGCACAGGATAATGCATAATAACTGACTGTAATGGCAAACATATGACTGAGAAGGAGAGAGACACTGCATAGGTCGTAAATGTGGGCATTGGTCACTAAGTTACTTTTTATCACCATCGTAACTGTGAATGGTCACTGTTTGAGACAGTCGCTAAATGACGACGACCTATAACTACTTTTATTTTTAAAAATCTAGCAGTTCAACCAATGGTGGCTTGATGGTGATTTCTTAACTTTCTATAAAGGTTCCTGCTATGATTAATCCTTGTTATCCCCAGTAACAATTAATCCTTGTTATCCCCCTTTCAGTCCCTCCAGAGACAATGTGAAGCTTTCTCCCCTTCTTCTCCCACCCCCTGCCCACAACATGCAATATTTCCCCTTGGATCTGCAATTTATAAAGAAAAATCTCAAGATAGGAAAACTGCATCAAGCTTCTAAACAAAATGCTGCTAGTTGCAATGGGGTTGAAAAGAGGGATACTGGCAAGTATGTTAATCATTCTTTCGAAGGAACAATGAATTGTTCTACAAACTCAGTTCATCGAGGCAACATTGGTACAATGTTAAATAAAATAAATCAGAACAAAAATAAAAGGAGAAATAAAGGGATCACATAAAGTTAAAGTAGCACAATACAGGAAGGTAGAGGGGTGGTATCCATGAGCAAAAGCAAACAGGGAGACTAATGAGGCAGGACCAATCCCTAAAAGGAAACGACATGCACCAGGAGGCCCACCCACACCAAGGCCATCCAATAACGCTTGACTTCCCTGCACAGATAAGAAGGATAAGAAGCAGGGGAATGACCAATCAGGGCTCTGTGTTGGTTTTATCTGGATGAACCACCAGCCTGATCCCATTACCAAAACACAGCAATCCAGACTGGAATTTCTGAAGTCGGCTTAAAAACCAGGAGTAGCATGGGAGACAAGCAGCTTCTGTGTGGAAATGCCCTATGTTCTTTGCTATAGCTCAAACAAACCACAAAGTCCTGAGATCCTGGATACAAATGGAAGAGCAGCCCTAAACTGAAATGACAGGCAATTTGCTAAATTCATTAATTTACCATTATGAGATTGCCTTTACTCTTCACTGACAGCAAAAAATATTATAAGTCCAGTAATAGGCAGGGAATCATTTCTCTGTTGATACAATGGGCATTCAATCAGCATGCCTAGAAGAAGCCTCCTATAGGGAAAAAAATATATTGTGGAGTGAGGAATGGGGATGGGGAAAAACAGTGTCTGGAAGGAACAACTTGGCAGTATTCAGAATAAATTTACTGGTTTCAAATGATTGTGGTCCAGTATATTTTTTTTGCTCCAGGCAGGACTACAGTTTAAATTATGTGGCAGTTCCGGACAATTTGGGACAATTTGATCATTAGCCAATGTGCATAATACTCAGGAGAAAAAGAACATGGATTCTTATCTAAAATTCAACCCAGATTAAAACAAAATAATTGTTTTTATATTAGTTTTTAATGCAGAGAAGGAGCTAAGAAACTTAATACATAGTAACTCAGAATGCAGAGGGAAATAAGTTTTGCTTAGTCAAAGCCTCTGTTACTCTTTGCCATGGAACACATGCCTTGGAGGGTAAAGAGTCCAAAATCCAAAATTCCTTCATTTGTTAAAATAATGTAGAAATGCACCTAATACTTTTACCAAGGACTGATCCATACTTCAGGATTGTCAAATAATATTAAGTTTGGAACTTAGATTATACGAAGTCACTCCCTCTGGCCAAGTAAAGAAAGGAAAAATGGAACCAACTAGCTGAATATGACATTGATAGTCTGCATCAGAAAAAGTCCCATAATCAAGCCCAAGGCTGAGCCCCATAAATCTTGTTTGAATTGAGCTACAGTCATAGAACAAATTGATTATAGGGCTCTAACGGCAGAGTGGCTTTTCTGATTTATATAATCCTTTCATATTTTCATAATAAAAATACTACTGCAATTTTGTATAGCTTAACCAAGATATATTTTGTTCCCTGGTTGGAGGAGATGGGCGGTAATACAAATTTAAATAATAAATAAATAAATAAATATTTTCTAATGAAATCAATAGGATTTGCCTCTGAGTAGAGTATATTCAAACAATTATGCTGTTGATTTGGAAAAAAAAGTCCCTTACTTCAAGGGATTAAAATCAGAAATATTATGTTTTTAACATTACATATATCAGTGTTGAAGCGTCGTGTGGCTCAGAGTGGTAGGCGGCAGTATTGCAACCGAAACTCTCCCCACGACCTGAGTTCGATCCCAGCAGAAGCTGGTTCTCAGGTAGCCGGCTCAGGTCGACTCAGACTTCCATCCTTCCGAGGTCGGTAAAATGAGTACCCAGCTTGCTGGGGGAAAGGTAATCACGACTGGGGAAGGCAATGGCAAACCACCGCACTCTATAGTCTGCCAGGAAAACATCGCAACAGTGGGGTCTCCCCAGGGGTCGCATGACTCAGTGCTTGCACTGGGGAACCCTTCCTTTCCTATATCAGTGTTAATAATTTTCCAGAAACTAATGAATAAGTGGCCATCTCTCTATCTGGGCAGGTAAAACTAAATTCAATAAAATTATCAACTCATAAATACTTTGGTTCTTTCTATCCAAAGCACTCTGTTCAGTCAGAAGATAAAAATAAATAAGAGGCAATATCTGTGACTATACAAAAACTGATGAGGATATCAGTGTCAAGCCTTAGAGAGGCTGTGTCAAACAGCAGAATGTTAATGGATCCTTCCAACAGTTAATAAAGTAATTTAAATTCTAAGCAACAAAGACACTGAAAAGTGGAGCCTCAGAGTCAAAGAAAATTAGAGGAAAATAGCCAAGTTTGTAGAGAAGGCCAGCAGGAGTTTGAAATGAAGGTAGGTTAATAAAAATATTTATTTATATTATCTTTTTAAATATGTTTCCATACAATACCCTAAAAGAAAGCAATACAAACCAGTAACAATTCAGTAACATAAAAATATGATATCACATAAAAATTGAACAGCAGAACAAAATCAATAGCAAAGCCAGAAGCTTCAATTAAACTACTAAACCTGTGGGATGGAAGAGCAACTGAAAGCCTTAATTTCAGATGGAGAGGAATATCCCTAGCTTATTGTGTTACCTCTACATGAGTGAAATTATATTTTATTGTTTTGCCAGTCATAAACAAGTTTCCAAGTGCTAGGACATGTTGATACACATGTTTCTTTTTCTTAAGTGTATTGAACAGACACGTGACAAGAATATTTATCCTCAAGTTGTTCAGATATTAAGCTATCAAGCTTTAGTTTAGACAGTCACGAATGCCAGCAAGGAAAGAACAAACAATCTTTCCATGTCACACAGAAGCTCTGTATAGCAACCAGTATCAAATCCAAGCATCCAAATCCTAAATCCCTGACTACTAAACTAGGTTTGCAGCCAACATATTTGGAATCACTGTGTAGAAACCATATGGTTGGTATTCTATTGAAGGCATCTGACTTTTATGCTAAGATGGACAACATTTGGGAAATCCAAATTATTTGGTTTTAGACCATTTGGGCAGATGAGTGCTATATGTTAACCTTGCTTCCCCTCCATAGTATCTCCACACAGTATCTCCATAGAGAGATACTGTAGATCAGTGTTTCTCAACCTTGGCAGCTTTCAGATGTGTGGACTTCAACTCCCAGACTTCCCCAGCCATCTATGCTGGCTGGGGAATTTTGGGAGTTGAAGTCCACCCATCTGAAAGCTGCCAAGGTTGAGAAACACTGCTGTAGATAGATAGGCAAACACACAAACACCATCCTTTTTGTACTAAATCTTACTATAAAAACTCCAGGAAGCAACCCAAGCAATCCATGCAATAAAATTGACTGGGAGACCAGCTCTTTTAATTGGTTTACTTTTTAAAAAGCTGTTGCTTGGTTGTTTTATTTTTATTTATTTGTTTATTTAATTTATTCCCCGCCCATCTCCTATGCAAGGGACTCTTGTTGTTTTTTCTTTTATTGGAACCACATTAGAAATCTCTACCTAATAGCCATCTTTACATGCTACTTTCAGCCCCAAATCCTTTTATTAAAATATAATGTGAACAAGCAGCATGCCACTCCAATTAGCTTATTTCTTCCCACCTCTTCATAAGTGAATGAAGCAGCCAGAAAAGACAAAGCTCCTCACTGCATCTGAACTAATTTAATGGCTTCTTGTGCCAAACTATGCCATGATTGCTATCTTTTAACAATCTTTCATTTATGGCTTACAAATCCTAATGTATTTTGAGAGAATAAAACTTAACCTTAGATCTCGCTGTTGACTTTTTTTTGGGGGGGGGGATGCCATTCATATGAATAAAGAAAATGGGAATGAGCAGGTTTTATGTACCAGCACAGAGTTCATTCACCTTGTGGTTTAATAAACTGAGATTCAGCTAGGATGTGCTGCAGGGAATGTGAAATTGCTATGGATGTTAGGAAAATTCAGCTACAGCATCTTACAAAAATCACATGAGGATGCAAAGCCAACTATGCCTTGAACATCTTTTTTTCAGTGTTCAGTGACGAAAGACAAAGAAGATATCAGGGACTCCTTGGGTCTTCAGAGTTTCTTCTTCACCTTCCCATGGGTGGTATAGAAACGAAAAGGAAGGAAACAGGCATGCTCCCCACTTCAGTTACTAGTTCTCTCCTTGACCTGCATGGAAGAATTTGACAAGGCAAAGGCTATATATAAAAAGCTAAAAGGTGGTCCATCCGCACTGGCAGAACAAGGGCAAGATTTAGTTCCTTAATGTCCTTTATTTCAGCCACAAGTTTTGAAACAGTAAGAAAAAAATCACAGCCAACTGTGCAAAAATAATGTATCTGGTTAAATGAACACAACTACAGTATATTCATAAGAGTTATAAAACTATGAAAAAGTTCATAGAACTATGAACTTCTATAAGATTAATCTCTGCTCCTGACAATGCTGGGAGCCAGAATGAGTGGGAATTAAATTTGTCTCAAAGGCAGGGATCAGGAAGGATTTTGCCCCCTATCTTTCTGAGAACAAATTTGTGCTTTTGCTTTCAGCAAAGTCTTTTCAGTCCTTCCTCAGGGAGAAAAAAAAATCCAGTTTCATTTCAAAATTATATTTTTCCACGAAAATGTCCACAAACACAGAAGTTGTGTTTTCACTGGCAACACTTTACCCTCACCCCACCCCCAAATAGCACAAAACACACCTTTTCAGTAATAAGCCAAATGTGTTCCACAGAGATGATGACATGACGCTCTCTTCACCTTGTTAAGCTACAGATTGTGGCAGCACAAACAGTGGCAGATTGACAACAATAGCTTGAACACCAAAGGCATCTGTGTGATACACACTGAAGATCTTTAGAGGTCATCACATATAATGGGCAGGCTGATTTTTAAAAATAGATTCTATCATTCAGTTTAGCTCATAAAGAGAAAACTTTCTCTTGGGAGGCCAGGAAGACTCATAGAATGGTATAAATATAGTCAAACTGGGTTGCAGCATGCCTCTCTTCTTGTTAGATATTGCACCATTGGTAGGAACTGGCCTCAGAAGCTGGCAGAGGTATATAAGTTTTAATTTTGAATTTCTCTCTATAATCTTTGGGCTGAAGGGATACACTTAATTCTATGATGACTGAGATGCTTTCACAGACACTACAGGATCTTAATTAGAGACCATGAAAACACACTGCTATTACGCACTGCTGTAATTCTTGTAAGTTGGTATTTATTGGTATTTATAGTTTTAATTGATTTTAATTTTTTGCTGTGAACCGCCCAGGGTCCCTCCTTTTGGGGAGATGGGCGGGATACAAATGTGATAAATAAATAAATAAAATAAAAAGTTGCTTTAAAATTATCCTCTCAGCCAAATATTCTACAATTTGGATGATATATAGCCCTCAGCATTTACTTACCTACTACTACCACCTATGACTGTGGCCTTGGAGTGAAGGTTGAGAGGGAAAGAGAGGAAATGAGACCAGCAGTTGCTCCCAAGTCCCAAATTGTTTCTTTTGTATAGAATATTTCAAATGTTTCAAGTGTTGTTCTGACAGAACACTCAAGCTGTTTCAAGTTTTGTTCTGCAAATAAAGTCATTTTAACTGCAGCTATTCCGCCTAGCACAGCAAAGAAGTTGCCATGATCTAAGTTCTGCTTCAGTCTTGCAGAGAAGAGGGTCATAACCATGACATTTAATTGGTGTCAGTCCTTTTTAATAATTACTAATAGATATCTAAAGCCACCTGTCTTCTTGAAGCTGTTTCAGTGATTATCTGTGTTAATTTACATAGCAATTGAATGATCAAAGTTAATTTTTAAACCTGCTCCTGCTGATGACTCTGATGACAAAATTAGCATACTGAGGACTCTCTCCCTCTAACCTAATTCCTTGGGATATGGCAAGGCTTGCTGCACATTTAAACATCAAACTGTATACAGAGTGACAGGTTGACCTAGAAAAGGTATGCAACCTTCTGTTCCCCCATAACTGCAGATATGTAGTAATGCAAGCAGCATACCTCCACACTTGATCACTCAAAACACAAAAGGTCCTTTATGTTAATACATTTTAATATTCTCTCCTTGGCTGTTTTGGAAGAGTGATATAAGACCACCTCAGAACTGGAATATCTGTTCTTGTTTGGCACTAGGCAAATTGAATTAATTGAGCATCTCCCCTTTTAACGCTCATCCTATAGATACATAAAATGCTTTAATTTCTCTTATACTATTAAGGGTCCCAGATCATATGGATCACACTTTCTTTACATGGTACCATCAGATCTCAATTTCTCAGTAATATACAATGTTGCCTACTTTGGTGCTGCAGCATATAAAGTTAATCAAGAACATACAATGAATAAAAACCAGTAGATTAGAGCAGGGGTACCCAACCTTTTTGGCACGAGGGACCGGTTTCGTGGAAGACAATTTTTCCACAGACTGGGGGGCCGGGGTTTGCAGGCAGGAGCCAATCGCGTGGACTGGGGGGGGTGGGGTTTGCAGGCGGGAGCCAACCGCATGGACCGGGGGGCAGGGTTTGCAGGCGGGAGCCAACCGCATGGACCGGGGGGCAGGGTTTGCAGGCAGGAGCCAATCGCATGGACTGGGGGGTGGGGTTTGCAGGCGGGAGCCAACCGCATGGACCGGGGGGCGGGTTTTGCAGGCAGGAACCAATTGCGTGGACCGGGGGGTGGGGTTTGCAGGCAGGAGCCAATAGCATGGCCCGGGGGCACGGGGTTTTCAGGTGGGAGCCAATTGCACGGACCGGGGGGCGGGGTTCAGAGACCGGCATGGTGGCCTGGTTCCTAACAGGCCACGGACCGATACCGGTCCACGGCCCAGGGGTTGGGGACCCCTGGATTAGAGGATCTATCTAGAATATTGGTACTTTTGTATAATTCTTTGCTAAGTCATAGTAGTGTCCAAGTGTGACATTTTACCCTTTATTTATATAGAAATTCTGATATTTTTCTAATTGCAGAGGTAATGTCTATGGATGATAACTCTCTATAGCTTTGTGATTATTGGACTTATAGCCCCTTATGGTATGTCTAAATGTAATGGGGTATTAGGTGACTTTATGTATTTCATGGTGCACAATTTTTATAGGCAGTGGTTTATTTGACTCTTCACTGTTTCATTGTCAAGACACTGGCTTATAGTAACTAAACTTGAAATTCAGCTAATTGAAACTGCAGTTGAGATATGTCTCTGAGTTTTTAAGAAAAATCATTGTATAATCTAGAGGAATGTAAGTGTAACCCTCTGCCAAATGATTATTTAAATAGTTTTATGGTCTTATTCTGGTCCATTTATTATGAATCATTTGTGTTGCCTACAAGATGAGAAATGTCATTAGGAACAAATCTCTAAAAAATAGATAAGTTTCAAGAGAGCAGACAGTCAAAAACTAGAAGAAACACTGTCAAAAATGCACAGAGAGGAGAGAGGAAACAATGCACACTGGATCAGCTGTTGCTGAAAAATGATACGATGAGTGAGGTAAATCTTAATGACTCCATAAATACCCCAGACTGTTCTATTTTGTATTGGCAAAGTGAAGAATTAATAGCACTTGAAGAACCTCAGGAAGATGTAGATCAGCAACATCCTGTACTGAGTCTGATACAGACTTGGAAGCAAAACACTGCTTGCTAACAGCATATACAATACTTTCACTATATGAATAGTTACAGTTTGCTAATATCAAACTAGAGGGATTAAAAATCCTCCTGGGAAAATGTAAATTAGGACCAACAGAAGAATCCTTTAAAGAACAGCTATCGAATAGCAGAGGACACAAAAATGGATGGGTACTCTACTGGCAAAGATATAGGAAAGACCCCAGGAAGTAAGACACAATCTGTCTCTTACAGTACGAACATATGCACAATGCACCCCCATCTCTTCTTGTGTCAGAAATGCAGGAAATATAAAAGGGAAAAATATTAATTAAAATTTAAAAAGTTAATGCATTTCATAAAAATATAAAATTTATATAACTCTAGCCCAGTGCCGGGCCACATTGATGGCAGCGGTGTTTCCGACCAATAAGTCACTCTGTGTGCATGTCGGTCCCAAAGGGCACTGTAAAAGATGGGTAGTTGTTGGAATATTGCCGCATTCGCAGCAAGTATCCTTGCCCTCAGGGAGAAACCCCCATTTTTCCATATTATCTTTAGTTCCGGCCAAACCAGTGCGCAATCTTTTTAAACATCTCCAAACCGTCTACTCCTCCTCCGAACCTCTGGGCAGCTCCTCAAGCGGTTCTATCCAATTATGAAGATGTTTTGCTTGAGATTTCCATCTTTTTAATTGTTCTGTTTGAGGTGTAATAGCAATCTCCTCAGCGCAGTCTAAGAAGCTCCTTCTTGACTTCAATCTTTTTGTAGGAGGTACTCGGTCAAATAATGGGTGTGCCGGATCAAGTAACACCTTTCCATATTCCATGCCTTGTGCCACACTCCTTCTAATGCCTGGCAGGGCTATTCCCGCCAAGGTATATAATTTATCAAGTGGGGCATAAACATCCGGTAAAGATGCGGCATGTGTCACTAAGCGCCCTATCCACCTGCATAGAGTGCGCACATTCATGGTTTATAGCTGATAACAGATGTAATGGAAATAGATGGTATTCGAAAAGAGCTTTTTCTAGTTCCCTCTCCCAACTGTTGTGCTACCAAGTCCCTTGTGTGAACTAGACATTTGTGTATAATCTTTAAGCAGGTTATTTAATATTGTATTGAATATCCTTGGTTTCTCTAATATCCCATGCTAATGCTTGTATAATTAAATCAAACAAAGTGAATGAGAGTAGGCATTCCAGTTTAGTCTGAAAAAAACTCTGCATCCTGTTCATTGATGCTAATTACTGCTCGTGCTCATGAATATAAGAGCAGATATAAATTGATGTCCAACAATATTTTTCCTGATATTTACTTCCCATCTTAAAAACACTGAAAGACAAGAAAGCCAGTAGAACTTAGGCATATTTAGCATAATGCATTAATATTATTTGAACTGATTTTTATAGAAGCAACATAAACTGATCCACAGAAGTATAGTTATTTAAGAATGTATTTAATCTACCTGCCAATAACATGGTAAATATTTTAAAATCTTAATTTAACGTGCAGTTGGCATATATGACAACATGGGCATCTGGGGAGTAGGGTATCAATGACATAAAAATGGCATAAAAAAGATCAAATGGGTGAATGGAGTCAGTCCAAGGCTGAAGAACCTTCACTGAGAAGCTGTAACCTGCAGTTCAGTTCAGTCCCAGGGCAGCTTTATGTAATTCCTGCAACCCAGAGATCAAGAGAGGATTCAGACCTTCTAATTTCTCCTTCCTTAGTAAATCCTGTGGATGTGACATATTTTGGTAGAATTTGAATCATTATGGTGGACTACACCACAGACGATTTCAGAAGGTCAGGCATTTTTGGATTTTCTCATAGTATAAACAAAAAACAACCAGATAGGCAAAGATTAACACCGAGATTAGCACCAGAGGAGCAATAAAACAACACAATAGACCCTAGTCAAGGAACTATTAACTCAGTCAATCAACCAAGCAGCAAACAACAACCCAATCAAGGAACTACCAAGGAGAGTACAACACCCCCACCAACACAAGCAGGACAAGCCATGGTATATAAACAGAGAGCAAGTCCTACTCCCTTTTCGCACTGAAGATGTTGCCTAGCCTGGCAATGAAACGTCTGCAAGAAAACAACAAGGCTCAGAGAGCTCCAAGGACTCCACATAAACAAAAAACTCCACATTGAGTAAAATTACTTAACCCAATAGCTTTCCACTTAACTAGAGTTTTGAAACATAGGAATATAAAAAAAAACTGTGATACATAAGGTACATGGCACAATCCATTCTCACACATTAAGACTTTGCCGTCTTATTCTGTTACCTGTGAAAATCAGGCCAAAATATTTTGCCATTTCCTATTTATACCAGCAAAGAACAGTAGCTCATGCTTGTTTTGCCCTTCTTTCCCAAATGCAACCTCCTACATTTGAATGAAGAATGATTACACTGAATGAAGAATAAAATCAAAACCCAGTGATTAAATCAAGGGAGTTAACCAGGCGCTGCCTAGAGTTCTGAACTACAAAGATGATTGAGTAAAATTTAATTATCTTACCCAAATAACTAGAACTAACTTGACCAAGGTATAGTAAGAAAAATGATATAAACATTGGGATTTCAGAATACTAATTCCTATCAGGAAGCTTTGAAGAAAAATACAGAATTCCTAAAAGTTTGTAACATTTGCTCTATGTGTTTACTTTGAATTCTGAATTGTATTTAATAATAAAATATTCTACAGTAAGCGATTCAGTGATCAATTGCAGTCCCCAAGTAGTCAATTAACCACTCCAAACATTATGTTACACTTCTAACTTCCTTTCTTACGTGCTTTTTGTGTGTTTCTGTGTTGGGAATGATTGTTTTATTTTATTTATTTAGTGTATTTTCTGGAACCAGCAATTGGGGCTGTAACAACTAACAATAAATGACTGTTTGGTTGAATCATTTTTACAAAAGCATTCTAAATTCTATTTCACTGATATGTTTAAATATGTCATTTTTATATAAATATCCATAATTGTGAGCTGTTTTGGAAAACATAACATTTCACAACTATCTATTTTAAATAGCTTATCAAAATGACTACAGCCTCCCTTTTGTCCTGTTCTCCAAGGAACATGATCTATATAGGCAATTTAGAAAAAATATTACCAATCTTACATGGCTTATATTTTAGATTGCAAGTCAGTTTAAAATATTTTTTGTTGAAAATTATGCATGTATTCCCGTTTTTTTTTCCTTTCATTATCTTGAGGTGTATATCTGTGCTTTGTATTTGATTGGACATATTAATTTTTGAATGTTAAATAGTTATGGGATAAATAACTGAATAAAGCAGGAAGCCAATGAGAGTCAGTAAGGCTCTATGTCTTACCCTGCTAGAACAAAGATTATTGGTATTTCAGAACATGGTTGGATGACTCTAATTTGCTAGTGGGAAAATCATCTGAATGTGAAACTGATTATATGCAGAAATCCAAATGGAATCAGTGTAACTTCACAATTTTGGAGTGACTCTTTCCATATGAAAATATAGGTAATAAGAAAAATGTAATTTAAAAAATGAAAGTGGGTGCTCATCTCTCCTTCAGTTACATTTGCCCTATGTGTAAACATAGCAAAGGTTTCATGATGCTAACAGTGGAATCAAATGTATGGAAATTGCACACAGAAATTATAAACCAATAAAATTATAATGGATACCATCATCAAACTAAAACATGGATTATAGGCATCAGTAAAGCTCTGAAGCCATGAAAATTAATATAATGGTTTCATTATGAGAAACTCAACTAAAATTTTATGGCACATTAATACATTGCCTTCTGACTCTGTTATGGGTTTTTATTTACACATTGAAATATTAATAAAACGAACTTCAATCCAAAAAAACTGAATTATGCTCATTAGTGTGCTAGGGATTAATTTAATGGCATAACTGTCCATAACTTTGGTTTTTAAACACTGAACCTCACTTCTAGAAATCTAGCAATTGGGCCTGTTTTAACACACCAACTATTTTACATGACTGCTCTGCAATACTGGGGTATATGGCAGAGAGGATTTAGCTTATACAGGTAGTCCTCACTTAATGACTGTTCGTTTAATGATGGTCTGAAGTTACGACGGCCTCGGGAAAAGGGCTTTATGACCTGTACTCACACTTACGACCATCGCAAACTGTTGCACCACTCCTGCAGTCACGTGATCGCAATTCAGGCACTTGGCATCTGGCTCGCATTTACGACCAGTTGCAGTGTCCTGCGGTCATGTGATTGCAATTTGCAAGCTTTTTTGCTGGTTTCCACAAAAGGTTCAGCATGCAACTAAGTATCCAGAATGTCCAAGGTATGTTAGGATACATGAAATTTCACAAAGATATGAGAAAACCACTCAGAAACATTCAGTTTTTAATAATTTATTAAATTTATATGCCACCTGATTCCCAGCGACTCTGGGCAGTATATAAATTTAATATTATATTAATAATATCATTCCATTCCATTCATTCCCAGCTACTGAACATAAAAATACACTTATGTGCCTCATATTGTTCTCATCCCTGGCTCACAAAAATTAAAAGTACCATCACAATTCCTAATTTGACTGACCCGAAAGTCTAGATATATGAATTAATCATTAGACAAGGAACTCCATTAATTTGAATATAGTCAAAGCAGACAAAATATATTTTATTGAGATTCACTGTGGTGGATAGGGAGGTAGATAATATTAAAATAATATACATTGTGGTAGATAGGAAATGTGTGCATGTGCCTTCAAGTCAGTGTTGACTCCTGGCAACTGGCTGTACAAGTCCCTGCAGTTTTCTTGGCAGGATTTTGGAAGTGGTTTGCCATTGTCTTCTTCTTCCTAGGGCTGAGAGAGAGTGACCCAAGGTCACTCAGATGGCTTTGTGCCTAAAGCAGGACTAGAACTCATGGTCTCCTTGTTTCTAGCCTGATGCCTTAACCACTACACCAACCTGGCTCTTAGATAGGGATAGATAGTATTAATATAATATATTATTTTTATTATAAATTAGTTTATATAATTTAATGTAATTTGTATGATTTAGTTATTATAAATTAGTTTGGTCTAGTGGTTAAGGCAACGGGCTAGAAACCAGGAGACCATGAGTTCTAGTCCCGCCTTAGGCACGAAAGCCGGCTGGGTGACCTTGGGCCAGTCCCTCTCTCTCAGCCCAACCCACCTCACAGGGTTGTTGTGTGGAAAATAGGAAGAGTAAGGAGTGTTAAGTATGTTTGCTGCCTTAAGTTATTTATAAAAATAATAAAGGCAGGATAGAAAATAAATAAAAAATAAAAAAATAACTGACATAATATCAGAGACATGGGAAAGTGAGAATCACAGAACCATTTAGTAAGGACCTAATGTTTCACCTGCCTTCCTGGGATATGAAAGTGACACAAACTAAGAGAGTCATGACGGCTCGGATGTCGCCCGGATTAACAAGGTCTGTGCCAGATGTTGGGGAACCAGGACAATCTGACAATAAGTGGGCTACTGAAACAAACCATACATGGACGAGGCAAGAGAACCTGGAATTGATGGGATGCTACTATAACAGTAGACCTAATGAAATGTATGAGTGAACTATGGATGGACAGAAGACCTACATCCACACTGCTCTGAGAAACACTGCTCTAAGTGAAACATGTATAGGATTGCAGTGGCTGGCATTGCGTTCAGTGGGAATCTCACCCATAGGGGTGAGAAGGGATTTTTGTTTGTTTGTTTATAAAATCCTTTTTCATAAATGATTTAGATTTATGCTCACATCTAGCCTATCAACTCTAATTAAACAACCTTGCCCGCCTGCCCGCCCATGCCCATGCCCTCCCTCCTCCGATCCAGTCTGTCATTTTCTACGTCCTCCACTTTTTCTTTGTGTCTCTTCTTCTGCTAAATATCTATATTGAAGAACTATCATATAGTGACAGAACAATTCCGAATTTTATTAGGAATTGATTACTACCAGAATGTAATGAGAAATAAAAGGCCCAAATATTCTCCACTGAAGATTTGTCGTCTCTCTGTAAGATTCATGGATTGGGTATTGGCACCTTCCAATCAGCCTTCACTGACTGAGCTAGTACTGTGCCATTTCTCTGCTATAATGTGTTCTTTCAGACATTCCTGAAAGCGGTGACACATCAGAATTACCTGCTGTCACAGAAGGCTCTCTGTTGAGTCAATGTGCAAAATTTGCCTTGTTTGGAGCAAGAAGAATGCCAACATTACTGATCTGTGAGAAAATTGAGCTTCCCTGGAGCTAGAGAACACAATAACATGATCTTCTATGATTCAAATATTTGCACTGGTTGCCATTTGTTTTGGGGGCTCTGTTCAAACAGTAGTCATAAACGTCAAAGCTATAAACAAATTTATGGCCTAGCTAGCTGATGGACAATGTGTTTTTATATGAATCTGGCTGGTTATTGAGGTTTGTGTGGCAAGTATTTCTGAAGGTAATCTGTGGAAAACCTGATCCTTCTGAAACACAGGAATGGGCTTTCTCTATTACTTCTAAATGGTGGAATGCTCTTCCTTGGGTGGAAGATAAGTATATTTATTTCACTACATACAAAGCAGAAGTTCTAAAGAAGCTCTAGAATTCAGTATGAAGATATGTGCAAGAAATTGTTTTTGTTTGTTTTAGATAAGCTGATGTCATCAATAAGCCCTTTAAAAGTCCCAGCACTTTAAATCAGACTTATAAACAGATGATGAGTGAAATATCAGCCTCATCTAATAAAAATGACCAGTGTTGGGTAATAATCATGCAACCCTGTTTTGGACTACATACTGTATAGGTATCAGTCTTGTATTAATGGCAATCTAACGTACAATTCATTGCAATATCTAAACAAGCTGTCAAGAGACCAGGTGAAAATGTGGCCAAATTGTCTCTGTCCACGTACTATCCCTATGCAGCTGACATTTTAGCAGAAAATGATAAAAGGTATTTCAAATCATAAGCCATTCAAGTAAATACTTCACATTGTAAACCCAACCTGACTTGTTTTGCTGGAAAATTACTATGGGTAATTCCAGTTTAGCATGCATCCATCATTGCTAGTTGATTCCTATATCTAGATCAGGGCAAGCACATATGTGTAAGGCACTCCATCCGATATCTGTAATCTCCCTACTCTAGAGTAACTCACAGACGCATGAGTTCTTAGAAGTAGGATAGTTTATTACAGGATACAGAATCTAGCACGAACAAAGACTGGAATTGCGATTCTGGGAACAAACAGCATATTTAAACCTTTCCCTCCCCCAGGGTCCTTTGCTGCTGACACGTGTGGTCAGGTCTACCTGGTTGCTCCGGCAACCGCCTCCCAGATGTGTATTCCCGTGCGTCGGGTGGATGTCAGCTTAGCACCACTTCCAGTCTTCTGAGGGGCCCTTTGTCTGCCTGCCCTTTTGGCAGAGATCGGATGATCTCTGACATGCTCCCGCCCCAAAACTCACCCCCCCGGTTCAGTGGGGTTTGTCTGGGAATTCTTTATGGAACTTCTTGACTAATTTAGGGGCGCGTGTGTGTTTGGCGCTGACCCATTCCTTGTCTCCAATTGGTAGGTGTTGCCACTTCACTAGGTACTGTAGCTGCCCCTTGTGTCGTCTGGAGTCCAGAATTCTATCAATCTCGAAATGTGGTTCGCCCTCCACCAACAATGGGGGGGGGTTCCTCTGGTTCAGGGTGCCAGTGTTGTGAACTGTGGTGTTGTTTCAACAAACTGATGTGGAACACAGGATGCACCTTTCTTAGCGCTTTTGGCAATTGTAATTTTGCCGCTACTGGGTTGATGACCTCAATGATTGGGAATGGACCTATGAATTTTGGTGCCAATTTCCGTGCTGGTTGTGTTGTCCGCAGATTTTTTGTTGACAAATACACCTTGTCTCCTACTCTTAATTCCCATTCTTCCCCCCTCTTACGGTCCGCATATTTTTTGTAACTAGCTTTGGCTTCCTTCAATGTTTGCACCATGACTGGCCAATTGCTGCTTAGTTTCTCTATCCACTCATCCGCTTTTAGGGGTTGTGGCAATTCCGTGTTGTGTGACATGGCCAGTTCGGGGATAGTTACAAAGTCCTGCCCTGTGGCGACTTTGAATGGTGAAAACCCCGTGCTTTGATGTACCGCGTTATTGTAAGCAACCTCTGCGAACGGCAACAGTTCCGCCCAATCATTCTGTTGGTAGTTAGTGTAACATCTAAGGAATTGCTCCAATGTAGCGTTCAGGCGTTCGCTCGCACCATCTGTGCAAGGATGGAACGCACTGCTGAGCCCCTGTGCCGCTCCAATTAAAGTCAAAAAAGCCCGCCAAAATTTGGAAGTAAAAGTGCTGCCACGATCGCTGATTATGCGTTCCGGCGTTCCGTGGGCTCTATAGATGTGTTGTATGAACAGTCTAGCTAGTTTTTGAGCATTCGGTATTCCTTTGCATGCAATGAAGTGTGCCTGCTTGGAGAATAGATCAGTGACTACCCAAATTGCCGTGTTCTTTTTGCTCACCGGCAAATCTACTATGAAGTCCATGGCAATTTGCTTCCATGGCTGTGAGGGGTTTGCTACTTCCTGCAGCTTCCATGTAGGTTTCCCAATTTTCCTTTTGGCCATTGCGCACACTGGGCATGAGCGCACATAGTCTTTAACATCAGTGCGCAAGGATGGCCACCAAAATTTGCGTCGGATTAAGTGTAGCGTTTTTACGAAGCCAAAATGCCCTGCCGTTTTGTGATCATGATGCATGGTTAAGACCTTTTGCCTTAAGGGCTCAGGGACATAGGCTTTGTTGTCCTTCCACCCCACTCCATCCTTCTCCACTAGGTTCTGTTTGTTCTCTCCCCACCAGGTGTCCGTTACTGTTGCCGCCCGCAGCTCGGCTGTCCACGGGTCACTTTCAGCCGCACGCTTCGCGGTGCTGCGGGTGATTGCCATGTTGCCCTCCCCCCTCCCGTCTGTTATTGCTGAGTTTTGTGCCTCCACTGGCTGGGAGGGGATGAGGGATTCGATGACCTCTTCCATTTTGCTCTCATGTTGCGGCAAGCGTGATAACGCGTCTGCCAAATTGTTTTTTCCCCCAGGAAAATACTTCAACGTGAAGTTGAATCTGCTAAAAAATTCTGCCCACCTGAGGTGCTTAGGGTTCAACTTCCTGGGTGATTTGAGAGCTTCCAAATTTTTATGGTCCGTCCACACTTGGAACGGCTCTGCTGTGCCTTCTAAGAGATGTCGCCACGTGCTTAGGGCATGTTTGACAGCGAAAGCCTCTTTTTCCCAAATATGCCATCTTTTCTCCGTTAGGTTAAACTTTCGGGAAATGTACGCGCATGGCCTTAATTTCCCTGTGTCATCCTCCTGCAAGAGTATGGCCCCCACTGCACTAATAGATGCATCTGTGTGTATCACAAATGGTTTGTCAGCTTCTGGGTGCTTGAGTATGGGTTCTTTTGTGAACATTTCTTTTAGGCTATCAAACGCAGCCTGGCATTCCTGCGTCCACACAAGTTTCGTGCTCGGTGATGGGGCTTTCGCGTTTGCTCCCTTGCCTTTTGTCTTTAATAGGTCAGTCAGGGGCAGTGCGATTTGCGCGAAATTCTGAATAAATTGCCTATAGAACCCCGCAAAACCGAGGAACGCTTGCAGCTGTCTGCGAGTGCGGGGGGGCTGCCAGCCCAAGACCGCTTTGACTTTCTCAGGATCCATCTCGATGCCCTCATGCGAAATGCGATACCCCAAGAAGTCTAGTTGTTCCCTGTGAAATTCACATTTCTCAAGTTTTACATAAAGCTTAGCCTCGAGTAATTTCTCAAGCACCCTCTTAACCAACTCCATGTGTTCCTCCAGATTTTCAGAAAAAATCAGTATGTCATCCAAATATACAATTACCCCTTTGTACAGAAATTCATACAATACTTCGTTTATGAACCTCATGAAGATTCCCGGTCCCCCCGCAATCCCAAACGGGAGCACCCTGTATTGGAAGGAACCCAATGGGCAATTGAATGCAGTTTTCCATTCGTCCCCCTCCCTTATGAGAACACGATAGTAAGCTTCCCTAACATCTAGTTTTGTGAAAATTTTCCCCTTAGATAGCTGAGCTAACATGTCTTTCAGCAACGGGAGAGGGTACTGTCTCGTAACCGAAATTGCATTAAGACCCCTGTAGTCAGTGCAAAGCCGGAGGGACCCGTCTTTTTTCTTCCTGAACAATACCGGGGCTGCAAGGGGGGAGTTGGCTGGCTCAATGAACCCCCGTGCCAAATTTTTATCTATGAATTTGCGCAATTCTTGCAGTTCTTTTTGCGTCATGGCATACATCTTGGGCTTGGGAAACGGTGCCCCTGGGATGAGGTCAATGGTTGCGTCTGACTGCCTATGGGGGGGTTCTTGCTCACATTCCTTCTTATCGAATATCTCTGCTACCGGGAGATATTTCTCCGGAATTGTGCTTGTGAGTGTGCCACCCCCTTGGTCCTGCTCCCCCTCCTCAATTTCCATCCCCATTGCCCCCAGCTCAATGCCGCTGGGTGTGCTCTCATTGTCCATCTCGTGATAAGTCCCATCCGTAAAGTCCAAATCTCCTGAGACCCAATCCACCTTGGGGTTTCTTGCCCTCAACCATTTCAGTCCTAACACAATGGGTCGTGTTGCAATGGGAGCCACTAGGAACCGCAAAGTCTCTACATGAGTCCCCAAAGTCATTTGCAGTCCTTCAGTGTAGAACTCCACTGGCCCCCCCTTCAGTTCCGACCCGTCCAATTGGCAAAATGTGATGGGCGTTTTGAGCTTAAACAGGGCCAGTCCCATCTTTTCAGCTACGTTTGGGTGCATTAAGTTTCTAGAGCAACCTGAGTCTAGCATTGCAACCCCCACATACTTTTTCCTCCCACCCAAAGTCCTCAACTGTACCTTTAGGTGCATTGTTGGGGTGTTGCAACTACTTCCTTTGCGCCCCTTTGTGGAGGTCTGTCCTGTGGCGCTCATCAGAACAGACCTGGCTCGTTTCCCGCCGTCTGGATTTCAAAGTCAGAGTCATCGCTGTCTTCTTCTAGGCCCGGATTCTGCCATGGGTTCACGGTTGTCGCAGCCGCTCCTTTTCCCTTGATGTGTGTTGTTTTGAGGGTACATCTGTCAGCTGCCTTTTTCGCCGGAGGTTTTTCCTTAATGCTTGTTTTCCCCTGAGGGCAAGCGCTAATTCGGTGTCCCTCCTTCCCGCAGCGGAAGCACAGTCCCTCTCTTGCCCGACGGTCCTTCTCCTCTTCCCAATTCCGCTGTTTCACGTTCGAGCGGGGCTGGTTAATGAAAGTCCCCTCGTTCCTCTGCCTGGATTGTACGTTTCTGATACTTTGTAACTGTAGTCTGTTACTCTCAATTTTCCCAGCTAATTGGATCCACCCCTCTAAAGTTTCAGGGTCATCTCTATCTAAAGCCTTTTCCAGTAAGTCCTGTTTTAGGCCATATTGAAAGTGTTCTATCTTTATCGATTCTGGCCAGTCCGGCAGATAGGATAATAATCTTTTAAAGTCCATAGCATATTCAGCTACTGTCCTAGTTCCCTGCCTTAAGTTCCGGAGTCTGGCCCTAGCTGAGACTTTGGTCAGCGTATCTTCGAACCGTTTCCGGAGGGCATACATGAACTCTTGGAAGTCCCTTAGTTCCCTAGCCCTCCTGTCATAAAGTGTTACCAGCCAGTCCCCTGCCTCACCTTCCAGAAAACTGGAGACATATCTAATTTTGCTCTCTTCCGTTCGGAAGGTGTATTCGAATTCGCTCATGAACCCTTGTACGTGAGTCAAGAAGCATGCTAAATTCTTGGGGTTGCCGTTGAATTTCGTTTTTAGTTCACCCATTCCAAATGGTGTATGTGCCCCCCCTGGGGTCACGAACTGGTTGTATGACGGGGTCCTGGGTGCTCTGTTGTAGGGGTAAAATTCCTCCTCTTCACTTTCGATGTCTCCCTCTCCCTCGGGTGGCCCCAGGTTCAATTCCCGCCCTTTGGGTTTATCTACATTGTCCATTACTTTCCTAAAGGCAGCGCCCAATGAGTCCATTTTATTCATCAACATTCCTATATTTAACTGCACATTGGACATCTGTTCCTCCAACCTTACGATGCGCTGGGTTGGGGTGACCTTCTTCTGGTTTCCTTTTGCCCCTTTCTCCGCTAGCCCTTTTCCTACAGCTATGGACCATCCCTCTAGCTCTGGTTCGGTGCTGCTTTTCTGAATAGGGGTATTGGTTACCTCGATATGCTTTTCTTTGCTCTGCGCTTTTCTGCTCTCCATCCTCTGGTTGCCTGCGGAGCTGGGTCCCGCTTCTTCTTCGTAGGTTCCTGCCACCTCTGCCGGTTCCATTGCTTGCCGGTATCCTCTGCCCACTTGCAGCTTGGGGGCGCTGGTCGCTGCCGCCGCTTTTCCGCCACGTGGTCTCCGCCTCGTCTGCCGCCGCGTAGGATGCGCTGCCCGCTTGCCCGCCGCTGAGCTCGCCGCCTCTCCGCTGCTTGTGCCCGCCGGCCTCCGCTGCCGTCGTCGGGTTCCGCTGCCGCTCCTCCGCCGCCGCTCAGCTGCCTGGGAAAGCCGGGGAAGCCAGACTCCACCTCTGCCGCCGCTCCCACCGCTCAGCCGAGGGACCGCCGCCTCTCGCTGTCTGGCGCTGCTGCCACTGCTCTTCTGCTGGGAAATCCGGCTCCTGCTTCTGCCGCTGCTTCCGCCGCTCAGCTGAGGGATCGCCGCCTCTCAGCTGTTTGGCGCGCTGCTGCTGCTGCTCCGCCGGGGAAATTCGTTTCCTGCTTCTGCCGCTGCTCCCGCCGCTCAGCTGAGGGATCGCCGCCTCTCAGCTGTTTGGCGCGAGCTGCTTGGGCCGCCGGTGTCCGCCGCTGCGCTCCTGCCGCCACTCAGCTGTTCCGGATCACCGCCTCTCAGCTGATTAGCGCGCCGGCCTCTGCTGCTGCTGGGAAAACCGGTTCCTCGTTCTTCTTCGCTGCTGCCAGGGATCCCCGCCTCTCAGCTGTTTGCGCTGCCGGGGAAGCCGGTTCCTCGCTCGTCTCACCTGGTCTCCTTCCGAAGAATTTTTTCCCCAGGTCTCTGCCCAGTGGGTGTAGAAGCCGATCTCGACCGTGAGCTGTTGGTTTCGCTCCCGGGAAAACCGGTTGGTTTTTTCATTCCAGTCTTTATGTAAGGCACTCCATCCGATATCTGTAATCTCCCTACTCTAGAGTAACTCACAGACGCATGAGTTCTTAGAAGTAGGATAGTTTATTACAGGATACAGAATCTAGCATGAACAAAGACTGGAATGGCGATTCTGGGAACAAACAGCATATTTAAACCTTTCCCTCCCCCAGGGTCCTTTGCTGCTGACACGTGTGGTCAGGTCTACCTGGTTGCTCTGGCAACCGCCTCCCAGATGTGTATTCCCGTGCGTCGGGTGGATGTCAGCTTAGCACCACTTCCAGTCTTCTGAGGGGCCCTTTGTCTGCCTGCCCTTTTGGCAGAGATCGGATGATCTCTGACAATATGACACTCTTTTCAGCTAGCAAAAATACAGCTCAATGTTTATTAAACTTCAGCAAACATAAAAAAGAGTTAACTTTCAAAATGGGTCAAAAGGCAGGGAAAAGCAGGGAGAGAGAAATGCTATATCTGTTAAAACGACACAGAAATTTGTGGGTTTAATATGGATAAAAACAACATGTAACGGAGCATGAAATAGAATTATGTACAAATGATGAACATGTAATTGCTAAAATGTATAAACTTTTATTGAGATTTGAAATGGAAGATGAACAAGTTAAAGAGTGAATGATAAAATGGGCTAAGAATTTTGGTTATAATACACAGATGGATTAATGGGAAGGAATGTGGTTAAAGGGATTGAAATTCACATTGTCTTATAATTTAGGAGAGAACTTTTATAAAATGATGTACCATTGGTATATGTCACCAGAGAAATTGTCTAAGATGTACAAGGGTACTTCGAATAATTTTTGGAAATGTGAAAAGCACGAAGGGACATTTTACCATGCATGATGGAAACAATCAATGATTAACTAGTGCAAACAGATAATGCCTGTAAATGTTCTTAAGCATTGCATATTAATAAATTCCAATGTATGAGGGAATATATCAAGGGGGAAAAAAGAGTCCTTAATTACAAAAGGGGGAATTGTTTAAGGAACTGTTAAATAAAAGAGATACAAATTAAAGTAAACTGCTGAATTAGTATAACAAACAGAGGTCCTTATTTTAAAAGCAACAATATTAGAAAGAACAGTCACATGTTAATTGGTAATTGGCAGTCGTTTGCCTACTTTCTATTCAAGTTGTAGACTAAGGGCAGCTGTGCAAGTTAGTTCCTACTGAAATCAAAGAGTTGTTCTTCTCAGCCAACAGACAGCTCCCTTCTTCATGTTTAAAGGAACTCAAGAAAGCTTGCCAGAACCTAGAATTTTACATTAGCTATAACTAAATGACTAGCAGGTGGCTTTGTGCACAGAGAAGTAAGGACAAATATTAACCAATAATTTATTTAGATTGTCTATTCTTTATTGCATATTCCAGGAAAAGGAGGCTATTCCACAAACAGCAGATTGATGTTTCATAATGCAAACAGTGGTTAAGGCAATGGGCTAGAAACCAGAAGACAGAGTTCTAGCCCCGCCTTAGGCATGAAAGCTGGCTGGGTGACCTTGGGCCAATCCCTGTATCTCAGCCCTAGGAAGGAGCCAATGGGAAACCAGGAGACTGAGAGTTCTAGTCCTGCCTTAGGCATGAAAGCTGGCTGGGTGACCTTGGGCCAGTCACTCTCTCTCAGCCCAACTCACCTCACAGGGTTGTTGTTGTTGTGGGGAAAATAGGAGGAGGAAGGAGTATTAGGAATGTTCGCTGCCTTGAGTCATTTATAAAAAAATAATAAAGGTGGGATAGAAAATAAAAAATAAAAAAATACATCCCAAATTCTTGTAAGGATTTCTATGTTATAATAAATAGATTTGCAGGCACATACAGTATGTGATGCAAAATTATGTCCCTTTATTCAGCATAAGGCTGGGGAATTTATACATATATTCATAGCTAGCTGCTGCTGTGATAAATTACTAAAAAATATTCATATCCTTATCTTGGCAAAATAAGTATTGCTTGGCCCCACATCAAGGTTTTTCATTTCTCAAAACGTTCCCCCCCTTTTTGTTGTTAAAATTCTTAAAATATGCCTTTGCTGCTGCTATGAAACAATTCAGAAATTGGCTTCTGAACTAAGGTTGGGATTTCCTGAGGTTGTGTCCTTCCCTGCAAATGTATCCAACTGAAAAACAAAACTATGAAAATAATACTTCATTATTATAAATGCAGACCCTGATTTTGTATCTTGGATTACTAGATTTCCATGTATTTCATTGATGGTTGGTAAAGGCATCTTAGGATAAAAACTGAAATGAATCTAGTGTCAGTTCCATTCACATGAAATGGTAGTTAAAATGAACTGTTTAACTCACATATTTGTATGTCTTACTAATATAGAAATATTTAATATGGAGATATGATGCCTTAATAAAGCAACTAGAATAAGAACATGTTCATTTTGAAAAGAATATGTATTTACTTATAATGGAGAAGCACTTAAATCACTATTTTTCTGAGTATGGAATTGGCTTTAAATAAGAAGCACACTGAAAAATACTCTGTTTCAATGTATTCTAATTCTATTCTGGCACTTTAACCATTTAGAGCACAACCTTGACTGTGAATGGCAGCCCTTTCTACTTTGTAATTGAGAAGAATACAGTATATATAGCTTAGGGTGGAATATTTGGGTTCTTGACATTCTCTCAGCTTGGTTTTCTTCCCGCAGATACTTCATTATAACAAACAGGGTATCATCATCAGTGCTCTGATCTGGAGAAGTGAGGTTTGTTGTCTGTTTATAAATAGCACCTTATCCTACTAGCCCCGTGTGATTTTAGGCAGGATGTGTTGATTTTCAGTTTTGTTCCTTCTTTGATTGACATTCTCTGGTGCTTATTGTGGTGATCAGGTGCTGGTTCCTGTTCATCTGGGTATTGGTTAATAGGTGAGTAACAAAGTTGTTTGCCCCCTTCTTCGACTGCTTTAGCTATTCTTTTGAATGGTTTATAACTGGGGTTTATTTCTATAAGGCTGTTGATTGGTAATTTGTCAAGGTTGCTAATTTGTCAAGCTTCCTGCATTCCTAGTCCTAAAATATCTACACCTCTTAGATCTAAGATTCTACAGTTTCTTAATTGAATCTCTGGTTGGACTTGTCTGCATGCTGTGAAATTAATGAATGTTCATCACATATTCTGCCTGCCAATTGATTTTCATGGATGCATTCTACTGGAGACCTTAGAATGCAGAAAACTTCATGAGCCATTCAGCTCTTTTCCTCCAGCTGATCAAGATCAAAATCATTCAGGGTACACCCTATCTCAGGCTACAAGAAAAAAAAATCATTAATCCCCATTCCATGGAAAAATAAATCACTACACCACCCACATCTATGTTTCCAGAAAATAGTGTGTGTATTTATACAGCTGTTAACAAAAAAATCTGAACAGTTGCCATATGGGACTAGCCATGAGGCCACCAAGCCACCATTCCTCCATTGTATTTAAAGACCTACTGCTGCTATGATAATAAAAATATAGGACACCAGTAATTTTCAAATACTGGCTATTCCTGTATTAGCCCCTTGTTAATAGTTGTAACTCATGGCTAGAATGGAGGAGATACTTTCTAAATTGAGTTTTTTTCAAACTGAATTCCTATAGGAGTATAGAAAAGATCTCTTGAAGAAGGAATTTGCGGCATATGTTTCCTGACCTGCCCTACCTCAAAGGCTGACATCAGTCTGGAAAGCCTCACTATTCTCTATTAAGAGAGGAATAGAACCTTGCTGTTGATTATGGAAATGGAATCAGATCCTTGGGTCATCTAAGTGTCCCCAGACCTTGATTAAGTGCTGTTACAACATCAATGGCAAGTAGATGTACAAATAACAAACCTTCACAATGCTATCACACAACTAAATCAGCATTTGGCATAAGGTTTGCATCAGCTGGGAGTGATATTTCTGAACTCTTAGTGGAATTTGCCAGAGAAGTTTGAAAGAGCCTAGATTAATTTCTGAGTTTCATGGCTCAGTGTAAATTGTTTAGGATGGGTCAGCCAGCAGAATTTCCTACAGATTGTTCCAAAGTGACATTTGTTCTGAGTCTGCTGAAAGAAGGGGCAATCAAATAGTCTGTGTCTCACATTGAGGGCAATGATCCCTTACTTGACAATTACTAGAAGTTCATTGGGAGCAGGAACAATTTCTTTTCCATCTCAAAGATGGCAACAACAGTATTTGCAAGCTTCCCAGTCTAACCTTTCTTCCCCTCTGAATTCCCCTCTTGGAATTCCTTCCCTGCCTGAAAACTACAGAGTTTGCTGATGCTTTTTTGGAGCAGGAAGTAACTGCATTGCTTCC
This sequence comes from Charina bottae, assembly GCA_023362775.1. Classification (NCBI taxonomy): domain Eukaryota; kingdom Metazoa; phylum Chordata; class Lepidosauria; order Squamata; family Charinaidae; genus Charina; species Charina bottae. The sequence continues at coordinate 1,975,081 of JALMGJ010000044.1, read as the reverse complement.
TAATTGGGTGTGTGATGCTACCAGCAACTTATACCCATGAGCTCAGATTCCACCTGAGAGACAATATCTCATGTCTACTCAAGAGTTAGCCATTTTAAAAGAATTTGTGGATATTCAGTTTCAAGAAAAAATTTACCCTTCTACATCCCCAGCATTAGCACCTACAATTTTTATACCTAAAAATGATTGAGGGCTGATAATGACCATAGGCTTCTACCACTGGTCATAATTCTATGACCATTAGCAATTACTACCCACTGCCTCTATTTCAAAACTAATTAACCTTTTTAATTCAAACCTAATTAACCCTTGAAGAGTATCCGGAAGCTTCAATTGGTCCAGAATGCAGCTGCTCGCGCAGTTATTGGTGCGCCAAGATTAGCACATGTGACACCTCTGCTGCGACAGCTGCACTGGGTGCCTGTGTGCTTCCGGGTCCAATTCAAGGTGTTGGTTATCACCCTTAAAGCCCTACATAGCATGGGGCCAGGTTACCTGAGGGACCGTCTCATCCCCATAACGTCGAACCGTCCCACTCGGTCATTCAGAGAGGGCATGCTGCGGATCCCGTCCGTAAAGGAATGTCACCTGACGGGGTCTAGGAGGCGTGCCTTCTCGATAGTAGCGCCCACCCTTTGGAATATGCTACCCCCGGAGGTGAGGCAGGCCTCATCGCTCCCGGCCTTCAGAAAGAACTTAAAGACCTGGTTCTGCCGCCTTGCGTGGGGGGGGGGAATAGTTCCTCTTGGGGATGGCTGGTGCCATAGGGCCCTTTTAAACATCTAAACATCAAACCATCACATCTTGGATTTTATATTTAATTTTATTATATGAGAGTATTTTATTATGCTGTTTTAACTGTTAAATTTTAACTGCTGTATCCTGTAAACCGCCCAGAGTTCCCTTGTGGGGAGATGGAGCGGTATACAAATTGAAGCAAAAATAAATAAATAAATAAATAAATAAACCACCACCTTCAGAAGGGAAATATTTTCATAAAGTCCAACTTGAAAAGCACTTCCAATTTGATCAGATTGAAGGAGGGCCATGAATACTTAACTGCCTTTGATACCAGATATGGCAAATTTGAATTCACAGCAATGTTCTATAGATTAGCTAATTGTCCTGTGGCCTTCTCCAGATTCATAAATGAAATATTTTCTGATATTTTGGAGAAATATGTAGTGGTGTATTGGATGATATCCTGTTTTTTTTTTCCAGGAGACCCATCTTTGCATGAGACTCATGTTTAAAGTGTCTGCTTTAAAGTCCAACTTTCACTTACACAGAGTGTCACAGAGAATACCATTGCTTGCACTATTCTGATCTTTGTAGGTATAGACATATCATGGCATCCGAATATCTTTTCCAAAGTCTTCATGACTGCTGTACCACATGCTAGTCTGCGGTGTATTTTTTGACTGCTTGTTCCATTACTGTTGATAGTTGATCCTAAAAGGCAGGATCTATCTGCCACTTCAATAACTTTATTATCAGTTCAAAGGCTGGTTGTTGCACTTGTTGTCATTAGCTTGGTCTTCTTTATATTTAATTTTAGGCCCATTTTTTTCACTGTGCTTTTTGACTTTTATTGCTAGAACTTGCAGATCCTTTGCAATTTCAGCTATCAGAGTAGTGCCATCAGCATAGTGCAGGTTATTGTTGTTTCTTGATCCAGTTTTAAAATCACACTGATATTCTTCCAATCCAGCTTCCCTTCATATACTGTAAGCTGAATAAAAAAGGAGAGAGTATACATTCTTGTCTCACTCCTTTGTCAACCTGGAGCCAGTCTGTTTCATTATGTTCTGTCTGTACTGTGGATTTCTTACCTGGATATTGGTTTCACATGAGGACAATGAGATGTTCTGGAATTCCCATTTTTCTCAGCACATTCCACAGCTCGACATGTTCAACACAATGAAAAGCCTTTCTATAATCAATGAAGTACTACTGAATTCTTTTTGGTATTCTTGAACAAACTGATAGAGTGAAACAAATATTAGAACAGCTTGTTGTTTATTCGTTCAGTCGCTTCCGACTCTTCGTGACTTCATGGACCAGCCCACGCCAGAGCTTCCTGTCGACCGTCACCATCCCCAGCTCCCCCATGGTTGAGTCTGTCACCTCCAGAATATCATCCATCCATCTTGCCCTTGGTCGGCCGCTCTTCCTTTTGCCTTCCACTTTCCCTAGCATCAGCTTCTTCTCCAGGATATCCTGTCTTCTCATTATGTGGCCAAAGTACTTCAGTTTTGCCTTTAATATCATCCCCCCAAGTGAGCAGTCTGGCTTTATTTCCTGGAGTATGGACTGGTTTGATCTTCTTGCAGTCCAAGGCACTCTCAGAATTTTCCTCCAACACCACAAAAAAAGCATCTATCTTCCTTCGCTCAGCCTTCCTTATGGTCCAGCTTTCACAGCCTGTCAGGGTTCATCTCCATGAATCCTGTCATTGGGATTAGGCCTAGTTAGAGATGCTTCTCGAATGCTTAGTAGTGATGCTTCTAGTGTGTTGGGGGGGGGGAAGTTGGCAGTTGAGTATTGTGACTACTACTGAAGGCTGGAAGCGGCTTCGTCAAGGTCAACCACCTGCAGGAGGATGGTGCTGGGAACGTTTGTACAGTGAAATCATCAGTTGGTAATTAGGCGCGCAACGGGAGAAGATAAGATGCAACAGTTGGGCGGGAATCCGCATTCAGATCTTTGAAAGTGCTTCAATTAACATGTATCCTGAATAAAGCTTAATCTGCATTCTAATGAAATGCATCGTTAAGTGTTTATTAGGGCATAGTTGTTGGGGTCATCACACAGCCATAGGTTACTACAGGGAATACCATTGCTTTAACTATGAGGACCTTTGTTGTCAGTGTGATGTCTCTGCTCTTAACTATTTTTCAAGATTTGCCATTGTTCTCCTCCCAAGAAGTAGACGTCTTCTGATTTCCTGGCTGCAGTCAGCGTCTGCAGTAATCTTTGCGCCTAGTAATACAAAGTCTGTCACTACCTCCACTTTTTCTCCCTCTATTTGCCAGTTATCAATCAAGCTGGTTGCTGTAATCTTGGTTTTTTTGAAGTTTAACAGCAACCCAGCTTTTGCACTTTCTTCTTTCACCTTCGTCATAAGGCTCCTCAACTCCTCCTCTCAGCCATCAAAGTGGTATCATCTGCATATCTGAGATTGTTAATATTTCTTCCAGCGATTTTAACTCCAGCCTTGGATTCCTCAAGCCCAGCACATCGCATGATGTGTTCTGCATACAGGTTGAATAGGTAGGGTGAGAGTATACAACCCTGCCATACTCCTTTCCCAATCTTAAACCAGTCCGTTGTTCCGTGCTCTGTTCTTACCGTTGCTACTTGGTTGTTATACAGATTCCTCAGGAGGCAGACAAGGTGACTTGGTATCCCCATACCACCAAGAACTTTCCACAATTTGTTATGATCCACACAGTCAAAGGCTTTAGAATAGTCAATAAAACAGAAATAGATGTTTTTCTGAAACTCCCTGGCTTTCTCCATTATCCAGCAGATATTGGCAAGTTGGTCTCTAGTTCCTCTGCGTTTTCTAAACCCTGCTTGTACATCTGGCAATTCTCGCTCCATGAATTGCTGGAGTCTACCTTGCAAGATCTTGAGCATTACCTTACTGGCATGTGAAATAAGTGCCACAAGCATACAACAGATACAAATAGGGAAAATGTTGCCAAGATAGTGGTGGGAGATTTGGTGTGGCTTTGTGAGAGTGACTAAGGGAACGGATGGGGAGATTGATTTTCCCTACTAAGTCACAAGAGTTCCTGGATGGATAAATGGATGGATTTATTTAATATTTAAATCAGTTTTTCTCAACCTTGGCAACTTTAAGATGTGTGGACTTCAACTCCCAGAATTCCCCAGCCAGCAAGCGTTGAAGTTGAAGTCCACACAGCTTAAAGTTGCCAAGGTTGAGAAACACTGCTTTATAGTAAGCTGATGCTCACTTAATTTGTGAGTCTGGAAGGAAATCTGGCATTAATCTGCAGATTAATAGATAAATCAGTCACATCTTCATTTTCTGTGGACTCACTACCTCTTTATAATTTACTTAGTCTCAGGGGATCTCTGAATCTTTATCTTCTCATCAAACTTCTTGTCTGAATCTATGAATTTAAGCTGTGTTCTTATTAGCAAGGAACAAGACAAATCCCAAGAATACAGTGCTATGTGACCACTACGAAGAGGTGTCACTGAGTAGATTAGTGCAGGTCAAAATCTATTGCTTGTTCTCTTTCTTTGGGCTTTCTGTACACTAAGAGTCTCATTATTTCCTTGGCAATGTTCCAGGGCAATATTAAATTTGTTGTAAGTCAGAACTGTAACTCCCATTGCTTTATTCATTTCTTCCAAACAATTAGAGCAACATCCGTTATATTGTAACTGAAGCTAGAGTTATAAATTTTCAGTATGCACATAAGTGAGTGGGCAGAAGGCATTTGCAAGGATGGGCAAAGAAAAGCAAGTGAGGAAGAGAGGAGCTTGCACTGTGACATCATGACATACAGAGCCAGTTTGGTCTAGTGGTTAAGGTGCTGGGCTAGAAACCAGGAGTCTGTGAGTTCTAGTCCCACCTTTAGCATGAAAGCCAGCTGGGTGACCTTGGGCCAGTCACTCTCTCAGCCCAACTCATCTCACAGGGTTGTTGTTGTGGGGAAAATAGGAGGAGGAAGGAGTATTAGGTATGTTCACTGCCTTGAGTTATTTATAAAAATAATAAAGGCGGGATAAAAAAAAATACATAAAATAAATAAAATACATGTTGTTATTTTTGCATCATCATGGTTAGGGATGGAAGCCTATAGTGGACAAGACAGCTGAGTGGTCCACGGCTTATTGATTTCCTAATCAAATTGGTGTCTTCCTTTCAACTGAAAGGTCACAGTTTTTCTGGAGATGAATCTGTTATCTTCCCATCCCTCTTGAGTTTCTGACAATGTCTACTCCAAAGTTGGAATAGTGTCAGCCCTCCCAGGTAAACCAGACAGGAAACACGACTAGATGAGCTAATTCTACTTTATTGTAAGGCTACATTAATAGAATCTTGCAAGTCTGAAAGTACAAACCTCCTGCCCTCCCTAAATGCCACCTGAGTAGTTAGGGCAGGTCCTTCCTAAGTTTCTTTCTCTGGCCATTACTCTGTTGCGGGCTCCTTTCTCTTTTATCTGATCATTCCCTCGGTGGCATCTCTTCTCCCTCTCTTCACATTCCATCACAAATAGCTGGGAAGTTTGTTATGCAAGATAATTTCATTCTAATTTTCTTTACATTTTAAAACAAGCAAGAATATTTGCTGCTTAATGGCTAAAATTTTTAAGGCAGAAAACTAGTAAAGTAAGTCATTTTATGTTTTCTAAGTCCTTATTTGATTGACTAGTCCATAGTGAAGCAGAAATATTACTCCAGTAATTTCCCCCCCAGAAATATCACAGTCCTGAAATATATCTGATATAAAAAGACATCTTCCTCTTGTAAGGTAAAGGTAAAGGTTTCCCCCGCACATTTGTGCAGTCGTGTCTGACTCTAGGGGCCGGTGCTCATCTCCGTTTGTTAGCTGAAGAGCCAGCGTTGTCCGAAGACACTGCCACAGTCATATGGCCAGCATGACACACGTGGAACGCTGTTACCTACCCACCAAAGTGGTACCTATTAATCTACTTGCATTTGCATGCTTTCAGATTGCTAGGTTGGCAGGAGCTGGGGCTAGTGCAGGAGCTCACTCCATCACGCAGGGCTAGGGATTCGAACCTCCGAACTTGCAATCTTCCGATCGACAAGCCTGGCGTCTTACCCGCTGAGACACCACTCCCCCTGCTTTCAAATTACACCTCCATAAAAACATTTATTTGTGTTCAGAACTCTTTGTATTCTTATTATTAATTACAGAAATACCTGACATTTTAATTGACTGATTTATGAATAATGGATTTCTGTCTATAACCGTCAACCCAGAGTAGGGAACATAAATGCTTTCTAATGCAAAGTATGAAATAGCTTGTAAGAGTTTAGAAATGCTTTAAATGGTTCTGATTTTCTTTCATTATTTTAAAGTTGCATACCCACTCCAATGTTATTATTATTTAGCCCTAAATTTTGAAAGTGTTTAAACCAACAGATGGTTTAGAACTGTAAAAACCACCTGGACTATTTACAGCAATGTTTCTTTTTTATTGAAATCACAAGAATCTTACTCTGTGACCCATGTCACCTCCCTGTAACCTAAGAATTCAATTTTAAATAATCAAATACTTGTACATGATATGTATGATTACCACTGCCTTTAATACCAGAATCTCCTGGCTGGATTGAAGCACTGTTGCTGAAGCAGGACTGAGGGTAAATGATTCATGGGGTTGGCCTACAAGAAGAAACCTCTAAAATTGTACCGCTCAATTTAGAACTGAAAAAAGAAAGAGTTTACCATTGGGAACATATAAAACAAGTAAAAGGTAGCTGACCCTGAATTTAAGAAGACTCTCCTGAAATCAAAAGTAGCCAAGGAATAAATGGCTATCCATTACACTATACTTTATATACTTAATAAATCTGAAGTCCCCTCCATATATGACATTTGTGCTGTTCCTCCGTGATTCTACGACACCTTCCTTAGGGAACCATTTTCCTTCTGCTAATCCTTAAGGAAAGCTCTTACTCATGCTCAGTTGGATTCACTTTCTATTTTGTTTTTATTTATCAAATTTTTATGCTGTCTGACTCCCAACAGCTCTGGGTAGCTCACAGCCACTAAAACAAGGAGATACAATAAAACCAATTACAAAGATAAAAGATGATAAGAACAGCAGACCAGATGGGAACAAAGCAAGGGATGTCGCTCTCCTTCACCAAAGGCCTGGATGTAATGGGCTGTGAGAATAACCTTGAGGAACAAGAGGAAGATCTACAACCAAGGAAACAGCCAGATAAAGGAAACCTGAATCCGGGACAGAAATGTGAGAAAGCGTCTCAGACTGGACCCTGCCTAGTTCTCATGAAGATAAAGTGGGGGGGGGGGGGAGAGCGCATTCAGACTTGCAAAACTCTATTACTGTAACTTTATAATAAAAATATTATTAGCATACATGACTTTGGCTTCCTAGTCTGGTCTACCTTGAAGGGCTGACACTGGGTGAAGAGCCAGGTTTCACAGCCCTTCTAAGCAGGGTGGGGGTATCTGGATCTTGGGGGGGAACCTCATTCCAGAGGGCAGACGCTGCTAGAGGGAAGGTGCACTTCCAGAGTCCTGATAGATGGTATTGTTTAACTGAAGGAACCCGGAGTGTGCCAACCCTGCAAGATTGAATTGGCCGGGCAGTTACTGGGGGAGACAGGCAGTCCCTCTACCATGTAATATTCCGTATAATATGGGCAAGGGTAATATTATGTACACACTACCATTTTCATAAAGATTAATGCATTTAGTTTATCAGGTCAAAGATAGTTATGACAAATCTTGTTCATCTTTTACATATCATTACTGAATATGAAAAGTGAAATTGTTTATGATTCCAATATTCATTCTGCAGTACAACCTATTTAAAAATGTGTCTGTGAGGTGAACCATTGATATATTCCTTGTCTTTGCTTAAATATGCAGCTTTTTTTTTCCTTCAAAGCAAGCCACCAATTTAATAATTTCTTCTTATCCTGCCTTTTTAGACCAACACTGGACAACATCACAAAAAGTTTGACATGGGAAAAAAGACCACACAGTATGTGTTAAAAAGCCAGACTGTCAGAAACTTTGACCACAGACCACCAAACAGAAGCATCAAAGATTATTGGAACTGGAATGAGATAAAATTTGCACTTATTTACTTATCTTCATAGTTTGCCAAGTAATTTGAACCTGCAGAATAACTTTTTCAAACAGTGGTGTGTTGTATTACTTCTAGGATGTCTTCCCCAGTGATAACTTTCAAACTCTCCAAAATATTAACTGTGATAATAGAAGTACATATAACTTCATATTCATTACAAGGGAATTAATTTCAGAGTATTATGGGCCATCCCCCCTCTTACTTCATTGTCTTGTTTGGGAGAATTAACAATTTTGTTAATTGAAGAATAATGCTTCAGGGGCATATATAAATAATCCTCCTCCTCCTCCTCCTCCTCCTCCTCCTCCTCCTCCTCCTCCTTCTTCTTCTCTCTCTCATTTCTCTGGATGATGGCTTCCAGATGGCACCTCAGCTCCTTCACTCCTCCTGAAATGTTTTAGTCTAGGCTTAGTATACAGATGTTTCAACTAGAATGGCTACATCTCCTGAAATTCAGATTTTAGATGAATAGGGGAGTACCCACACAGGTATCTTACTTGCACAGAATGCCCTGGTTTGAAGCCTGAAAAGCACATGGATAAGGCTGAAAGCAAACAATAACAGTCCTAAAACCATGGAATTAGTTGCTGTCCATTTGCTCCTGAACCTCTGATTTCCTTCAGTCCTCAATACTGGCTAAAGACTGGCTAAAGACCAAAACATCAGATTAACATTTGAAATCACATTAGGCAAATAATTTATCACTGAAAAGCATGTAAATGACTGAACCAAATAAAACAGAGGCACAGTGCACTTTGCAAATGGAATATAAACCCATTTTTATGTTGTTAATAATGTATATATTATATGTGGTGGCATAAGAAATAGTCTTACAATTTATGAAACCTACTCACCATTCCGACTTTCTTCATCAATTGGAACTATTGTTGCTGGAGGTCCTGCCCTGGCCAACTTGCAGTCTATAAATATGAGAATAAAAGTTATTGTACATGCCATAAATTTTGGCATATAAAATGAAATTTGTTGGTAGTCATTTTAACAGGTATGGTGAGTATAGTTGTAAAAAAAATCTGTACAAGGCACTATCAACTTCCATAATGTTAACCCAGATTTTACCTAACTCTTAATTATGACTACTTGTGACATAAGGATATTCTCTGGAAAACCCTTAACTGGGAATACATTTTTCTTTATATCCAATGTACATTGTTTTACTAAGATTTACTTCATAAATTTAATATGTTTAGATCATATCCACAAACACCAGGTCTTAACATGACACAATAAAAATCATTGTTTACTTTTTAATCATGTCTTGTGCTAAACAGAGACTTCTGTGGAACAGAAGGTTTTCTAGACAGCTATGATGTGATGGTAATTTAAACCACAATAAAAACAGAAAAATGATTAAAGAAATAAATCATAATTAAAGCTTCACAACAGAAAGACACATAATTGAAATTTAATTGCAACACAAGTCTCTAATTAGAGTGAATAGAATTTCAACAAAGTTTTAAACAGAGCCACAGTGAAAACAGACAAGCAATTTTCAGGAAGTTTCACATTTGGCCTTCTTACCCTCATACTGCCAGTCTGCAAGGAAGTTAAGAGTCATCAGTGGAAGCAAAGCAGAATAACGAAAGAAAATAAGTAAGATTTTGTTATGGCTTATTGACAAAATTTTAAAAACATACTGTATACAAAGCAGTAAAAGTAGAAGATTGAGAGAAATGTGTAACAGTACAAACTGATTGTACTAATAGGGAAGGTCTTATTACAACTAGTAGTATTTGAAGGACTCTGAAGTGGAAAAAGTGAAAAAGCTACCCATAACAAGGTAGGATTAAAATAAACCACTGGATGTCTTTAAAAAAAACTGAGAACAGAAGAAAACAAACTGACAACTAACAACCGAAAGAAAAATTAAGTTAACAATGCTTTGAGGAAATGAAATAGAAGTCGCTCATAAAAATATCAAGAGAATTTACCAACATCTTTCAAGTTAATGAAGGATACAACACATCATTAGCCAGGTTTCTCCAAAGTGACTCAATCATCAATATTACTTCATGAACTGAGTTTAATAATTGTATATCAATATGCAAAATGAGGTTAATGTTCAAAGACAGGCTGATTTCAAATTATGGGGAAAAGTTTGTCTTGAGCTACTTCATACAGTTTGCATGCTTTGAAACCAATTTGGAACTATCAGGTTAAGAGAAAGAATTTCTGTTCATGAAGGAAAGTTGCTGATTTTTCTGGGTTGCAACTTTCTGAGGAATATGCCATAATATCCCTGGAGGTACCCAACTCTCAGAACCGCTTTAAGACATACAATGAGAACTGAGTTTCATAACTGAAAAGACATTTAATAGTGATTTAATGTTGTATAAAGCCTGTCTTCATTAGTGATTTATTGCTATAGTGATGGCTGGGATGACTGCTATAACACACTAACTGGGTTTGCACAATAAGTTCAATTAGGCCAAAATGGAGTTGTGTCATTTGTATTTCAGCATGTTGTAGGAATCCAATCCTGCCCATAAATTACAAATGAGAAAATTACCTAAATCTCCTCTCATGTCTTATAATCCAGTTTTATTTCTCCAAGATTCTAAATCATGATTTTGCAAAGGACCTGTGCCCCCAAAGTTTCTGTCACAGATAGAGAAACACTGTAAAAATAATAATAACCTATACTCAGTTTATATTAAATGTCTCCTTTAATGTTATATCATCTTTACATTTGATCATGTAGAATGTTATAGGGTTGATAGTGGGAGATGTCTAGCTCTTAGTCCTTGCTTTGGAGAGTGTTCAAGGCTTAATTCTTTCCGTGCTCCTGTTTAAAATCTATATGAGGCCTCTTCCATTTTAGATGAAGTCCTCTGCTGGCATGGGGTTAGGTATCATCAGAATGTTGATGATACTTAGTTTTATATCTTAATCCTTAGCCAGCAAAATGATTCTATTGATTTTGTCTTAGTGTTTCGAGGCTGTGGGGGTCTGGATGGAACAAAGCAGTCTCAGATTCAACCTCAACAAGACTGAGAGGCTGTGGATTTGGGGGCTGCCTGGAGCCAGAAATTTTCTATCCTTGGTTTTGAATGGGGTCACACTATCTCAAATAGACCTGGTACACAACCTGTGGGTCCTCTTAGGTGCCTGCTTCAACAGTAGGTGACAGCAGTGGCTCAGAGGTCCTTTGCACAAATATATCTTCCAACCTTACCATCTTAGGAAGGATTGTTGAGATGGTGGTGGAGAATCAACTGTGGGGCATCCTACAAGAAACAGATTATCTGAACCCTCTTCAATCAGGTTTCTGGGCATGATATGGAGATGACACTGGTTGTGCTTTGTTAGTATGAGGATGGATGAAGTGTAACTATCCCAGTCATTTTAGTTTTTTCAACAGCCTTTGATACCATAGGCCATGGTATCCTTTTGGACCATCTGCAGGGGGTGGGGAGTTGAACACACTGTTTTGTGGTAATCCTGTTCCTTCTTCAGTGGATGGTTCCAATCAGGGTAGCAGGAGGTCAGGAGGTGCTGTTCTCTTGTGTGGTGCCATAAGGATCAGTCCTCTTTCCCCTAAAATATAGCATCTACATAAAGTCACTGGGATCTGACAGTTTGGGGTTCAATACCATCAATATGCTGATGATTCACAGCTTTACATCACAACCCTAAGCCATTTTGCCCCAGTGTCTAGAGGGTGTGAGGGTCTAGATGGAAGAGAACAGGCTAAAACTAACCTCTGGCAAGTCAGAATTACTATTTGCTCAGACAGGTTTTCTGTCAGTTCCAGTCTGTCTCTTGATAGGGTGGCAGTACCTCTGAAGGAGCAGATCAGCAATGTAGAGATCCTTCTATGCTCATGGCTAGTGCTGGAATAGCAAGTGGAGGGTGTGGCCAGGGGGCCTTCACCCAGCATCAGCTGGTGACTCACCTGTGGCTTTATTTGGGGTGGGAGGAACTTGTTACATTGATTCATGCCCTCATCATCTGTTTGAACTACTGCAATGTGCTCTACATGGGACTGCCTTTCTGGACCACTCAAAAACTTCCACTAGTTCAAAGTGCAGTGGCCTATAAGCTATCCAGCATTTACCGGTGGCAGCACATTGCACCTGTACTGCAGGCCATGCACTGCTTACCAGTAGGCTTCCAGTGCAATTTAAAGTGCTGGTGTTGTCTTATATAACCCTCTATGGCTTGGCCTCAGGTTACTCTAACAAATAATGCATCTAATTCATTACCCATCATCTTTTGTTGCTAATAGCCTCTCCCATTAGTTTCCACTGAGCTTACTTTCAAATTTTGGAATAGGATTGTAGATAATGAACATTTAACCTAGGGAGGTGTATAGGGAGGTTTGAACTCCAGGGCTACATGAAACTCCCCAAAGCCAATACTTTGCCCCCTACATTTATTAACAATGTGACCAGGGAAAATATTCACTGTTTCAATTAATTTACTTTGACTGATTATGTGCCATCAAGTCTTTGTTGACTCTTAGTGACCACCTAGATAGATTTTCTCCATGATGATCTGTACCAAACCTAGTCTTTCAGACCTTCTTTTAAAAGAAATATTGTTTTCTTGTATTATTATGAGATACAAGTAATATATTATTTTGGGTACAGTGATATTTGTACACTATTAACTATAGATTATTAACATTATGATGATTTAGGTAACTTAACTTTTAAAGATAAGGGGGGAAAATTGTTTCCAAAACTTTTTCTTGGAGTGATCCAAGTCATATCTTGGATATAAAGACTCGATTCATTCATATTTTTCTCTTTTATCAAGATCATGGCTATGGCTATGCTCAGTCAAAAAAAAGAAAATGTAGCTGGATGTCACAGTGCTGAATATAGCTCCAAAGCACTGGATAATTTCTCCCAGGATTAATATTAATCAGAACTGGAGACAATACAGAATTAAAGACCTGCACAGTTTCTTTCCCCTGCAACCTTACAGGAATTCTCAAACAGGTCTGAAACTATTACAACAGTATACTTTCAAGTTCCATAAGATCAAGTATCACAGAACAATATCACAAATTGGGAAAGTATGTAGACCTGACCTTGGGGATAGGGAAGGAATGAGTGACCCGTTATGGGGGGACTTCATGAAGTAATTACTTGGTTCTGAGAAAGAGGTGAGTATGAGAAAGAAATTCAAAATGACCCTGCTTTGATTTTGTTTAGTATAGGATGGGGCACAGAAAAATGTGGACAGGCTTTCAAGATTCTTTTATTCTACCTTACTACAATGAAGATCATCCCTGGAATCCCTGCCTTGCCTGTTTCTTGATCTTAACCCTAATTTTCAAAGAGCTGATATAAATATGCCATTTTTCATTCATATCTCAACTCATTTGTATCAGTTGCATTTTCTTTAAACAAAATCTGATTTGTTAACTCAGTTTGCTGCATGTCTAACTTCATTTTATAAAGAAAGGAAGTAAAAATAAATAAATTGAGGAGCTGGTGTTTCTTAATATAACAACCAGCCAGGTCTCCATGTGGCCCACCTGCTCAGCTTCTCCTGTAGGATCATGTTAAAGTAGAATCCAGTTGGCAGATGCTTTTTGTATCTATGCACAATATGTTGATAGTATCTTGTAACCTTTGAAACTAACTACCATAAAATAGTAATAACAGTGTAGATGTATGGTCTATATCTCAATAATAGATTTAGGATTTCATCATACTAGAAGCTTTGAACTTTGCTGTTACACCTGACCTTCATTTTGTCCTCCCTTAGCCTGAAAATAAGTTTCTTTGCAAATCAAGCTTCTTCCATAAATCAAAATGCAGTGCTATGTTGCCGTATAGCATAAAGGAAGCTGTAAGAAAATGATTTTTTTAAAAAATTGTAAGTAAATACATAACAGCTTGTTGAACTTGCTGATTATTTAAAGGAAACTGATAAAAAAATTGAAAGGTGTAACTTTACCACATTCTTTTTACAAAATTCTAAGTCTCATACTCTTAAAGAGAGTGTTAATTAAATGAGCTACCCCATGATTGTATTTTAAGTATTTTCAACACTTTAAATTGTCTGCAATGCTAGTGTAAAAACAATAGCTTACAATTTCAGCCAATTCATATAAGTATGCCATCAAAGAAAAAACAGGATAATAAATTATCATACTCAGGGTACACAATTAGTAGTAACTCTATTAAAAAATAAAATAATGCTGTACTAACTTTCCTTTGATATATGGGGTATACTGTCAACCCTTCAAGGTAGACCAGAGTTGAACACTAACGTTTTGAATACTAAAACTACTTTTATTAGAAGGTTACAGTAACAGAATCTTGCAATTCTGAATGTGCCTCACCCCTCCTTGCCTATATCCTAAAGAGAACTAGGGAGGGTGAAGTCTGAGATCTTTCTCAAATTACATTTATGCTTTGGTCTCAGGTTATTCTCACAGCCCATTACACATACATATATAAAGTTTTTGCGGCTGATGGGCAGCTGAAATGGACAACATGGATACATGACTGCAGGCTGCCTAGATGGAGAGCATCAGTGCAAGTAAATAAAAAACTTCCAAAAATCTATTCTCTTGCTTTTAATTCATTATTATATTCTAATACATGGGCAACATTATGGAACTCATGGGATCAATGGATATTAGCCTTTGAAGTCCATCTGCCGGGAGACTATTAGGCTTCCTTGTGCAGTTGGTTGGCCACTGTGAGAATAGACAGCTGGACTAGATGGGCCAGGGGTCCGATCTAGCAGGGCACTGCTTATCTGTTTATGTTATTATTAATATGAGAGGTAGATTTTATACAAATCCACAAGTTTGTCTACACCAGGGTTTCTCAACCAGGGTTCCATGGAACCCTAGGGTTCCACAAGAGGCCACAAGAGAACAATAGTTCTCTTGGAGATCACGATTTATTTAAAAAAAATATTTCAAATTAGGGCAACTTCACATTAAAGAGGTATGTTTCATACTTTATTTTTAGTTTATGAACACTGTTAATGCATATATACAGGCCTACACATGAAATGAATATAATAATTTTGTAACTTCTGGCTTATCTTTGAGTCTGAATGTGCAGGGGTTCCCTGAGGCTTGAAAAATATTTCAAGGGTTCCTCCAGGGTCAAAAAGTTGAGAAAGGCTGGTCGACATAGATATTAATGAACTACAAACTCAGGTGTACCAAATCAGTGTAAGTTAGGAAGAGAAATGATAGGTGAATCAATTCTAGTTTGGCCATGAGTAATGCTTGCTCATATAGCCAGGGGTCAGAACCATAGCTGATGAATGAATTCAAAGTGATGGGTTAGGATGGCCAGAGGCAATATGGATGCACAGAGGCTCTCCTACCAAGCACTATGTACTAAAGATCTCAAAGGTCAAAGCTTACTCAGTTTCAGTGATATTATTTTTCTTTTTCATAACTGGAAGGGAAAGAAATGCCTCTATAGTAAATCTATGGAGGTTTCTGTTCTGAAGCTATTACAGCTTCTTCCAATATTATACACTTATTTGGCAGTGAATTGAAAGGGTACCGTCTTGTAGCTGACATGTTTTTTCCTCCATAGATGAAAAGTGAAAAATCTTGTGTGGGAACTGAAAATCTCATAGGGGAACAAAGAACCATCTCTTGGTGGGGGAAAGAAGGAATCTGCAATTTAAAACATTTAAATTAGACTGTAGTGGAGCAATTATTTCTGTTTATTTGTCTGGAAATCATTTTTTTGCCTTAAGGAATCATATCACAATCTATTGTCAGGTAAGGGATTGATTTGCTAGGAACTAACTAGCATTTATGAGCATTCCCTCCATATCCTCACTTGATACCTCCAACTTCACTGCATGTTTAGTGGAACTGGCCACA
Source organism: Charina bottae (assembly GCA_023362775.1). Taxonomy (NCBI): domain Eukaryota; kingdom Metazoa; phylum Chordata; class Lepidosauria; order Squamata; family Charinaidae; genus Charina; species Charina bottae. Next base: position 1,959,388 of record JALMGJ010000044.1, on the reverse strand, counting down.
GCCTGGAATAGGGAGGCAGCCGGGGCCTTGGACAGGACCGCGCCGATGCGACCTCTCCAGCCCCATTTGACCCGTCACTCCCCGTGGTTTATGGAGGAGTTGAGGGTCTTGAAGAGGGTGAAGAGACGTCTAGAGCACCATTGGAGAAAGACGAAGGCAGAATTGGACCAAACACAATCTAGAGCCGCTATTAAGGCCTACCTTGTGGCGGTAAGAGCGGCGAAACGTGAATATTTCTCCGCTCTTATTGCATCCGCATAATGCCGTCCGAAGGCCCTGTTCAAGATTACGCGATCTCTCTTAGGTAGGGTGGAGTCGGTGACCCACCTGCAGGGCCATGCGGAAGAATTTTCCGAGCATCTGCAGGATAAAATCGCTCGGATTCGGTCTAAGTTGGACTCCATGCGTGAAATGCAGTCTGGGGAGATGCCGGGAGAGCGGCCTGGCCTTATTACCTGGGAACGATTTGATCCTGTTGGACCTAAGGAAGTGGACAGGATCCTCCAAATTGTTAATTCCATCACATGCTATTTAGGTCCCTGCCCTTCCTGGCTGGTAAAATCGGCCATGGAGGTGATATGTGGGTGGGTCCAGGTGATGGTTAACTCATCCTTGTTGGAGGGAGTGTTTCCAACTGCCTTCAAGGAGGCATTGGTGCACCCTCTCCTCAAGAAGCCATCCCTGGACCCCACCATTCTGGACAATTTTCGTCCAGTCTCCCACCTTCCCTTTTTGGGGAAGGTGGTTGAGAAAGTGGTGGCGTTGCAACTTCAGAGGACCCTGGATGAAGCGGATTATCTAGACCCTTTTCAGTCAGGTTTCAGGCCGGGATATGGGACGGAGACTGCATTGGTCGCACTTATGGATGACCTCTGGCGGGAGCGGGATGGAGGTAGTGCATCCATCCTGGCTCTCTTGGATCTTTCAGCGGCTTTCGATACCATCGACCATGGTATCCTTTTGGGTCGGCTTAGGGAGTTGGGGGTGGGAGGCGTAGTTTTGCGCGGGTTCACCTCCTTCCTCCAGGGCCATTCCCAGTCGGTGGTGATAGGGGAGGAGAGATCCAGCCCGCGACCGCTCTTATATGGAGTGCCGTAGGGTTCGGTTCTCTCTCCTCTCCTATTCAACATCTACATGAAACCGCTGGGTGAGGTCATCCGACATCATGGGATGAGGTATCATCAATATGCTGATGATACTCAATTGTATATCTCCATCCCAGGTGAAGTAAGTGATGCAGTGACCACCCTGTCTCAGTGCCTGGGGGCTGTGAGGGCCTGGATGGGGAACAACAGGCTTCTGTTGAACCCTGGCAAGACCGAATGGCTGTGGATTGATGGCTTAGCGTCTTCTGGGAAATTATCATCTTTGGTTCTCGATGGGGTAGTACTGCCCCATTCGGAGCCGGTGCGGAACTTGGGGGTCCTTCTAGACTCACGACTCCTGCTCAAAGAGCAGGTGGCGGTCGTGGCTAGGAGGGCTTTTGCACAGCTTCGGCTGGTGCGCCAGTTACGCCCATTCCTGGATCGAGATGCCCTCCGAACTGTCACTCATGCTCTTGTCATCTCCCATGTAGACTATTGCAATGCGCTTTACATGGGGCTACCCTTGAAGACTATCCAGAAGCTACAACTGGTTCAGAGTGCAGCCGCGCGAGCAGTTCTAGGTGCGCCAAGATCAGCGCATATACTATCTTTACTCCGTGAGCTGCATTGTGTGCCGGTTTGCTTCCAGGTACAATTCAAGGTTTTGGTTATCACCTTTAAAGCCCTACATGGCATGGGACCAGAATACCTGAGGGACCGTCTTATCCCCATATCATCGACCCGCCCCACCCGATCATTCAGAGAGGGCCTGCTACGAACCCCATCAATAAGAGAGTGTCATCTGGTGGGGTCTAGAAGGTGGGCCTTCTCTGTGGTGGCACCAGCACTCTGGAACACCTTGCCCCCAGAGTTGAGGCAGATCCTCTCCCTCCCGACCTTTAGGAAAGATCTGAAGACCTGGTTCTGCCGCCTGGCATGGGAAGGAGGAAATAATAGTTCCTCATGGGGGTGGTTAATTTCATAATGTCCTTCTTTTTATTTAACTATCTGGCCATTTGGATTTTATAATTTATTTATTGTATTATTTGATTGTATTTTTATATTCTTTATTCTATTTTAATCAGTTTTATTGTAAACCGCCCAGAGTTCCCCGTTGGGGGAGATGCATGGTCATATAAGTTAAATAAATAAATAAATAAATAAATAAACTTCTGTAAAAAGAAGCCTATTTGTGTGTTAAGCTATATAGATATCCTGAATAATGTGTTGGTATAAGGAATAGGCTGAAATAGTTGTGTCTGAAATTCATTAATGGTTGTAAGTTCTACATAGAAATGCCTGTGCTAGATACAATCTTGAAAGAACCGCATGCATCTAAGAACAGATTTCTAACTTTTGTGAATTCTGTTCAATATGCACAGACCCAAATATATATACCAAACCATGCAAAGCCAAGAGCCTTGCCTATTTAGCTAGGTTGAGCAAGTTTTACCTCACAGACTTTTGGAAAACCCGTTAATTGGTGAATTAAATATGTCCAAATGTATGAAAAATATTACCTGAGGAAGCTGGGTTGTGTAACTATGAGGATTCAATAGTGTATCATTTATTTGCAATCTTTGGAATAATGGTTCCGTTTTTTTAAGGACTAGAAAACTGCAAGGGTAACTGTTGTGTGCTTGATTATCATCCTGTTTTTTAAAGGATGCAGAGTAGACCAAACAGCTATCCTGTGGCTGCTCTATGTTCCTTTCAAGAAAATTGCACTGGTAGCAGCAGATGAAATATTGGTAAGCTAAAAGGGAACATACAAGTGGATAGCTACAGAATAGAAAAGAAAGGGATTCAGTTTTTACAAGATTTTATTTGTTCTATTTATAATTCAAATTTTGCCACTTGCCCATCTCCCCCAGAAAAGGGGAACTCTGGGCAGTTTACAATAGGAACCATATTAAAAGGATAAATAGAAAAACATCTAAAATATGCTACCGTTGGGAGCTTGCTTTATTTAACACACTGGTGCCATCTGTTTTGTTACGTCCTAGAGTTGTTTCTGTCCTCAGCTGCTCTACCTTTTTGCTTCTCAGGAGTGAAGTCGCAATCCCTAACATTCAGTTACTCCTGTCCCCAAACTGTGTCTTGTAGTAACTGCTCAACTGGGTCATTATATGACTTCAATAAATCACAGTACAAAATTTAAGCCATTAAATTTGATGATTGCCTTTTACCCACAATTCTCACAATTCCTTTCAGTTTCAGGTCACATATCCCAGGGTGCTTTCACAAAGCGCCACTTCCACTCCCCTGTCCCTTCCAGGCAATTTGAAGCCAATGACAATTTTCTCTCTCAGAATGTTGAGAATCAGCATCATCAGTGCGCTCCCTCCAGCTGATCAATAGGGCCTTCCCAAAAAATAGTAATTCAGTCAGTGCCTTGCTCAAACTGCTGCCAGTTCTGGAGTTAGCTAGCTAGCTAGCTAGCAGTAAATAAATACATGCATATTGTGACCACTCCACCCAAGAAGAAAATTAATCAAACTGTTACATTGTACATTTGTCAGATTTAAAACATTTGATTATTTGTAATGGGAAGCTGTATGGCCATCAAACTGTCATTCCTCCTGCATTATAAACATGTTATTTTTTGTGCCCTCGAGTCAGTCCTGATTCCTGGTGATTTCCTCAACAAGTCCCTGCAGTTCTCTTGGCTTCATGCCTAAGCCAGAACTAGCTCACAATTTCCCTGGTGACTCAACCACACCCCCAAATTGGCTCTCTAAACATGAACATACTCACAGAAAGCAAAACCAACCAACCAACCAACCAATCAACCAACAACAAAAAACCCACCAAAAGCGCTAAAGTTAGCATGTTATCATGAAATCAAGCTGTCTTCCCAAAGCCTCTAACAAGGTTTAAAGGCTGCACTAGTGGCAGAAATGAAAAAAGAAAGGATAGCAAGTTCTGAGCAAAATGCATACCTTTTAGGCAACAAGAGCTGGAGAGGCAGTTTAGTCTAGTGGTTAAGGCACCAGGCTAGAAACCAGGAGACTGAGCGTTCTAGTCCCGCCTTAGGCATGAAAGCCGGCTGGGTGACCTTGGGCCAATCACTCTCTCTCAGCCCAACTCACCTCACAGGGTTGTTGCTGCGGGTAAATAGGAGGAGGAAGGTATATTAGGTATGTTCGCCGCCGTGAGTTATTTATAAAAATAATAAAGGCAGGATAGAAAATAAATAAATAAATAATTTTTAAAAAGAGCTGGACTTGATTGTAAGGGCATGCCCACACTGCTGCCATATCAGTCTCCCTTCCCACTCCCACACATGGAAAAAGAAAATAACTTTAAAAATGACTGGCATTTTGCACAAATCTTTGTTCCCTACCAAAGAATAGGCATAAATAGCCAGAACTCCTGTTAATTTTACTTTTGCTAAAGAAAGCCAGCATTTCCTTTAAAGGACCTCCTGAGACGGCTGAAGCTGAGAAGCTGAGAGAAAACATGAAGCAAAGACAAGCTCTGCAGAGCTTCAGGGTTTCAAAAAGAAAGATAGCTCTTTCTGTAATTTGGGTTATACCACAACTAAGCTAGCAATAAATCAATTCAGCAGCTGAGCAGAGCCAGTGTCATGGGGTCAGAGGGGTTCAGAGCTGCTTTTAAACTGGTGCAGCGTCCTTGTGTAGAATTGTCCTGAGATTATAAGCTATTATTTTCAATTATATATCACCTTGAGAGATTCAGTGAAGTTTATACAAAGGTAGCAAATAAGTCATGAGTAGGGATTGTACAATTAAAATCTCCGCCCCCCCTTAGCTGCGTATTTGTGTGTGAGCCTTCTGCTTTGTCTGCTTGTGTTGGTTTATATTGCTGGGTGTAACATGTGCCTACTTGTTCAGTTGGGAAAAGTGTATAAACAAGTGTATCTGAAGTACATTTTACATATTATCCCAAACACATGGGAACTGTTCATCTGCCAATGGCTTGAGGAACTGTTAACTGGCTTAATTTCAATGGTCATTATCCTAGATTCAGTGTCCCATTAGGGGTGAGATAGCAGTTCCATGGAGAAGCTAAAATATGTAGTTGGGTCATACCATTTATCCTAGCTGTGCAAGAGTTATAAAGTGCATTTTAATGGATACAAAACAATGACTCAGTTAATACATTTAACTAACCAATGGATTATTTTAACCTTGGTTACCCAAACAAGCCCAAAGACCTGGTTTCTACTACACTATATTAAACCAAGTCTAAATATAATGACTTGGTATGAGATGTGAAATGGGGCGTGGTGGCTCAGTGGTTAAGACGCCAGGCTTCTCAATCGCAAGTTCGGAGGTTCGAATCCCTAGTCCCATGTGACGGAGTGAGCTCCCGCACTCGCCCCAGCTCTTGCCAACCTAGCAATTCAAAATTCGGGTCCGATAGCGACCAAGAGAGAAGTGGGAGGAATCGTGCTGCTGTTCGTAAATCGAATGAGGACCTTCAGCGCAGTCCTTCAGTCCTTGGTTCAGGCTAGCTCAGGATTCCCCATCTATCTTAAATCGTTTCCCCGCTTAGGTCCCTCCTCCGTGCCTTACTCTCCACGGTTGCTTTATTTTTTCCCTTGTATTTATGTTCTTCAAAAGTATATGCTCCCTTTCAAAGCCAGGTTTCCCCAAGGCAGCTCACTAATGGTCAAAAATCTCAAAATTCGAAATGTGTCCGGACTCATTTCCCTGTGCTTAGAAAGATAGGACGTAGTATTTCTTCCACAGATGCTCCTCCTCCACCCCGAGATAACGAAGTTTTTGCTGTGACTGAAGAGCCCCCTTGAAGAGCTTCCTGTTCCTTGTTCCACCTCTTGCGTTTTCACACACATCTTTCCTTTCCTAACCACCACACGGGAGAGATCGAGAAAATGCTGAAAAGTCCTTGAAATGCATTTCTCTCTCTCTCTCTCTCTCTCTCTCTCTCTCTCTGTGTGTGTGTGTGTGTGTGTGTGTGTGTGTGTGTTATGGTGAATATCTTGATTCCAGTGGACAACTACAGTAATTGACTTTCCTCGCCCTGAAAGTTTGGTTGAAAAATAGAGATGATGATCACAGGGAGTTTCCAAGAGTGTGGGTGGAAAAAATTTCAATGCAGAAAAGTTCTCATTTCAGAAGTTCTTCAGTAACTAATGGATGTTAATTACAAATACACTATTATGCACCTTTGGCAGTTTTGGCTGATTGTATCGAGATACATATTTTCCCAGTGCATGCTGAATATTACCTATGTCCATTATATTAATTTGCCTAGAAAAATGATCAGTTCACATGGTATTGAAAGTGATCTTTACATGGTCAGAAAACTTATGACCAACTTCATATCTGTGGAGAAGAGAAGGGGCTGTATTTTAGTATTTAGCTGTTTCCATAGGGGTGTGAAGGGGCGTGGTGGCTCAGCGGGTAAGACGCCAGGCTTGTCAATTGGAAGATCGCAAGTTCGGAGGTTCGAATCCCTAGTCCCGCGTGACGAGTGAGCTCCCGCACTCGCCCCAGCTCTTGCCAACCTAGCAATTCGAAAGCATGCAAATGCAAGTAGATGAATAGGTACCACTTTGGTGGGAAGGTAACAGCGTTCCGCGCATGTCATGCCGGCCACATGACTGCGGAAGTGTCTTCGGACAACGCTGGCTCTTCGGCTAACAAACGGAGATGAGCACCGGCCCCTAGAGTTGGACACGACTGCACAAATGTGCAGGGGGAACCTTTACCTTTTATGAGATGTGAAGTGAGGCTGTTGTATTGGAAGAAGTGCTAAACAAATAACTTTACTTCCATTTAATATAAGTTGAACAAAAATTAATAGGAAATAAGTTTTATTTATAATTTCAAGAATATAGACTAAGAGGTATAAAAGTGCATATAAAAACACAGAATGTGATGGGAACATAAGAATTGATTTGAATTTGTTAATATTGTATTTTAGATATCTTTCTGAATTCAAACAGGAAATGGTCCATTTCAGCCATTACATTTTTCATAACTGTATGATAGCTATCAAAATGAATTGTATAAACTTCCTGTTAACTAGTTCATCATATTGTGAAGAAGCTCTTCATCTGGGATACTCAAAGCCTTCCACTCTTAAGGGCATTTCTACTTGAATATAAATAAAAGTTATCATCATTATTAAAATTGACTGTAGCTTTCCATGAATTTAAACAAAGGATGAAGAAAAATAGGGCATGAAAGTGGTGCTAATTTGTAGTACATAGTCACCCTCCCTCCAGGAAGTAAAAAGGAACCAGAGAAATTGAGATATTTTTTTTTCAAACTGTACATGCTGTGATTTAATCATGGCAAGATAAAGGAAGAAAGGAGATGATCATTTTTCATTCTTGATGGATTTAAAAAGCAATGATAACTCCATAATCAGTACAAACAAGTAAAACATATCAAGGTTTCTAATTTTGCTATTTAACGGTAGGGTAAATAGCATTAAACTGATACACTTAAAATGGTACATGATTCAACATAAAAATCTTGCCTTAACATAAAAATAATTGCAACCCATTACTAGGCATTTCACAAAAGTGGGAGTTCCTAATTTTCCAGTGCTATCAATGAAAAGATCCATTGCTGTCAACTAATCCATTTAACCTACAGTGAAAATGGGTCAGAGATCAGGACCAGATCCAAGATTCTTACAGGAGAAGATGGTTTTAATCAATATGTTTGTTACCGGTGGCGTGTTCCGGCCCTCCAAGTTCATTCCCAGGTCCTGGACGACAGATCCTTGAGGGCCCTGGTCTCCGGCTGCTGCTTCTCAATGCCAGGTCGGTGAACAACAAGGCCCCTCTCATATGCGATTTGATCACAGAGGAGGGGGCAGACCTGGCTTGTATCACCAAGACCTGGCTGGGCCCTGAGGGAGGGGTTGCCCTCTCGGAAATGTGCCCGGTCGGGTTTCAGGTGTGGCACCAGCCGAGACACCGGGGCAGGAGAGGTGGGGTGGCGGTTGTCATCCGAGAGTCTCTAATGGCTCACAGGGGCATTGCTCCACAAGTGGCCGGTTGTGAGACCCTGTTTTTTAAGTTGGGTTCCCGAGAACTGTTGGGAGTGTTGCTGCTGTACCAGCCTCCCTGCTGCGTAGCAACCTCCCTGCCTGAGCTGCTGGAGGCCGTCTCCGGGCTGGCAGTGGAGTTCCCCAGACTTATGGTTTTGGGGGACTTTAATCTGCCGTCCCTGGGACGGGCCTCGGAAGCGGCCCGGGAGTTCATGGCTACCATGGCAGCCATGGGCCTGTCTCAGATAATTAGGGACCTGACTAGAGACAGTGGCCTCACTCCGGACTTGGTATTCTTGTCTGAGCAATGGCAAAGTGATCTGAGGGGAGAGTTAGACCCATCCCCGTTGTCATGGTCAGACCACGCCCTGGTGACTTTGAGACTCTCATGCACCGCCCCACTCCGCAGGGAGGCTGGACCCATTCGACTGGTTTGCCCCAGGCGACTGATGGACCCTATGAGGTTTCAGAGGGAGCTGGGGAGTATACCCGAGGATCTGTTGCACGGTCCAGCAGAGGCCCTGGCGGCAGCCTGGAATAGAGGGGCCGCCGGGGCCCTGGATAGGATCACGCCTATGTGACCTCTCCTCCCTCATTCGACCCGTCACTTCCCGTGGTTTACGGAGGAGTTGAGGGTTAAGAGACATCTGGAGCACTGCTGGAGGAAGACAAGGACTGAACCTGATTGGACACAAGCTAGAGCCGCTGTTAAGGCCTACCTTGTGGCGGTAAGAGCAGCGAAATGTGAATATTTCTCCGCTCTTATTGCCTCCGTAGAATGCCAACCGACGACCCTGTTTAAGATAACAAGATCTCTGTTAGGTCAATCTAAATCAATGACCTATTTACAGGGTTGATCGGAGGAGTTTTCCGAGCATCTGCAGGAGAAAATTGCTCAGATCCATTCTAAGTTGGACTCTATGCGTGATACACGGTCTGGGGAGATTACGGAGGCACGTACTTACTCTGTTATCTGGGAACAGTTCGATCCTGTTGGACCTGAGGAAGTGGACAGAGTCCTCCGGATTGTGAAGGCCACCACTTGTTATCTAGATCCATGTCCCTCCTGGCTAGTAAGGTGACTGGCCCAGGAGGTGACTTATGGTTGGGTCCAGGTGATGATCAATGCATCTCTGGGGGAGGGGGTGTTCCCAGAGGCCTTTAAGGAGGCCCTGGTGCACCCCCTCCTCAAGAAGGTGTCCCTGGACCCTACTGTGCTGGACAATTTTCGTCCAGTCTCCCACCTCCCCTTTTTAGGGAAGGTGGTGGAGAAAGTGGTGGCATCACAACTCCAGAGGATTCTGGATGAAACGGATTATCTAGACCCCTTTCAGTCAGGTTTCAGGCCGGGATATGGGACGGAGACTGCATTGGTCGTGCTTATGGATGATCTCTGGCAAGGACGGGATGGTGGTAGTGCATCCATCCTTGTCCTTTTAGATCTCTCAGTGGCTTTTGATACCATCGACCACGGTATCCTTTTGGGACGGCTCAGGGAGTTGGGGGTGGGCGGTGTGGTTCTGCAGTGGTTCGCCTCCTTCCTCCAGGGCCGTTCCCAATCAGCGATGATAGGGGAGGAGAGATCTGACCCACGGCCCCTCCTGTGTGGGGTGCCACAGGGTTCGGTGCTCTCCCCTCTCCTGTTTAACATCTATATGAAGCCGCTGGGTGAGATCATCCGTCACCACGGGATGAAATATCATCTATATGCTGATGATACACAGCTGTATATTTCCATCCCGGGTGAAGTAAGTGATGCAGTTGCCACCTTATCTCAGTGTCTGGAGGCTGTGGGGGCCTGGATGGGGAACAACAGGCTTTGACTGAACCCTAGTAAGACGGAGTGGCTGTGGATTGATGGCCGCTCGGGTCCTAGGAAGTTGTCATCTTTGGCTCTAGATGGGGTCACACTACCCCATTCGGAGCCTGGGCGGAATCTGGGGGTTCCCCTGGACTCACGACTCCTGCTGGAAGAGCAGGTGGCAGTCGTGGCCAGGAGGGCCTTTGCACAACTTCGGATTGTGCACCAGTTACGCCCTTTCCTGGACCGAGATGCCCTACGAACAGTCACTCATGCCCTCGTCATCTCCCACATAGACTATTGTAATGCGCTCTACATGGGGCTACCCTTGAGGAGTATCCGGAATCTTCAACTGGTCAAGAATACGGCTGCGAGGACAATTATTGGGGCCAGAAGATCGGCCCATGTGACATCGTTGTTACGCGAGCTGCATTGGGTACCGGTTTGCTTCCGGGTACAATTCAAGGTGTTGGTTATCACCTTTAAAGCCCTACATGGCATAGGACCAGGTTACCTGAGGGACCGTCTCATCCCCAGAACATCGACCCGTCCCACCCATTCAGCCAGAGAGGGCTTGCTGCAGACCCCATCGATTAAAGAGTTCCACCTAGCGGGGTCCAGGAATCGGGCCTTCTCTGCAGTTGCGCCCGCCCTTTGGAATATCTTGCCCCCAGAGCTGAGGCTGATGTCCTCGCTCCCAGCCTTCCGGAAAGGCTTAAAGACCTGGTTCTGCCATCTTTCCTGGGAGGGAAACGCCAACAGTTCCTCTTGGGGATAGCTGGCCCCTTGAAGCCTCCCAGTGACTTATTTTAACATTATTTCCTTGGAATTCATATTTTGTATTGATGTAATTTTATAGATTTTTAATTCTATTTTATTGTGCACCGCCCAGGGTCCCCGTTGGGGGAGATGGGCGGTAATATAAATCTAATAAAATAAACAAATAAATAAATAAATATTGATATTTAATCTATTGATTAAAAGTAATAGTTTCCTGCTTCTCCTCTTCTTCGACATCAACATTAGAAGAAAAACATCATATTTGAAATTGGTTATACTTCATATGAGTAAAATATCTCCAAATCTCTTCAGAATCATCTTCCTAAGCCAGCCATTCGCCAAGGTAATATCACATACTGTGCTCCATGAAATCATCTGGAGCAATTTGGACACACAATGCAGGGATTTAGAAGTTCATATGGAGAAATTAACTATTATTTTTAAAAAGGTTTCTAGGATGATAAAGTACTAATGATTTCCATTCCTTAAACTGCATACCCTGTCAGCCTTACAAGGTAAACCAGACCAAGAAACAGATTCCAGGGGTGCCTAAGACTACTATTATTAAGACTGGCTATAGTAACAGAATCTTTCAACTCAGAATGTCCTCCTCCTCCTCCTCCTCCTCCTCCTCCTCCTCCTCCTCCTCCTCCTCCTCCTCCTCCTCCTTTGAGGGGGTGTCTGTCTGAGATGCTTTTGAACCCCTTCCCCTACACCTGACCTTCTACAATGTTTACCTGCTTGTTGTCTCAGTAATGGATCTTCCCTCTCTTTGTCAGGGTCATCCTCTTTACTCTCTAGAATACCTAAGGTTTAAAAAAAAATCCTAGAAATTGGACTAAGGTACTCATATATTTCTCCAAATTAGGAGATAGCTAAATAGAAATGTGTAAATGAATAGACCAAGTGCTTAGAATTTCTTGTTAAGGCAGAGACGGGTAGTCTATGAAAAGTTCAGCATCAGTTATTCTCTCTGGTTATCAGCTAATACACATTTTCTAAGCTTGATTTCTAAATCCACTACAGATTGCAATTCTGTCATCCTGTACCCTTAGATGATGATTTTCTCTACATTATCTTGTGACTGTAAAATGTCATTTTTTAAAAATTTTATTCAATTTATATGACCGCCCATCTCCCCCAATGGGGAACTCATTTGCAAATAAATGGACCACGTGTTCTTTGCTTTAACATTAATACTCCGCATGCTAACATTTCCACTGATTCTCTATGCTACCACTTCAGTTATAATGCAAATAATAATAATAATAATAATAATAATAATAATAATATAAAATCTAAAAGAAGAGTTGACATTACATTTCTTTCAAAACATGGTCAAAGGAAGGAACAATGTACAGTATTTCCTTTGGAGGCTCTTGGAAGGCATCAGAAAATTCCTAACCTTCCCCATCATAATTATCAGCACGATAGATGATTGTCTTCAGAACAGTTACGATATTAGCATTATTAATTTTTTTCCAAAACAGAGAGACAACTAGCCCATTCCCAAGCTTAATACTGTTCCCTTACTGACTCATAAATACATGTCAATAGCCATCAGAATTGTAGCAGATATTGGATATGTTCTTTAGTCTGTGTCTTCTACCACCAACCCTCAAATTTCTCATGCTGATGGGGAGGTCTGAAGTGAAGATGTGACTGCATTTGACAAAACATGATTAGAGTCATCATAGCATCACAGATCTTGATTTCATAATGTCATTTTTCATTCCATAGAACAAGTCTGGAAGAGTGGGAGGGGGGACAATATCTCTTCTACATCATTTTGCTAAATGTTCAAATATCTTGTCTTTGCTTTTTGCAGAACACACACAAAACAAACAAAAATATAGAACAACACACATTAAGTATTTCCCCTTTCAGTGGCTTGTCTTAAAAAAAAGTGACAAGCTATAGAACATATACAGTGTTGTAAAGATCCATATATCCAAGTCAGTTGAGTTTCTAAGGAACATAATGTTAAGGGGAAATCACCGTATTCATTTCCTGTGTGAGTGAATTCAGAACGACAGCTGTGCAAATTAGGATAAGCTTGCCATAGCCCTTTACGTTAGCCAAATTGTAGTACAATTCATCTGTATTGAAAATAGTATAAGAAACGCTTTCAGGCTATTTCTAGCTCTTCCTGCTGAGAGATCCAATTCTAAAGCTCCTGGAAGGAATGACAGTGAGCTTTAGACTGTTAGCAAACTGTAGCATAATGTACATGTAACTACACTCAATTTCTGGGCTGTGGTTCAGACTGTAAATTAGGCTCTCTATTAAGCAGCACTCAGAAAACTGTAGTTCAAAGATTCAGAAAGTGAAATAGCATAAATAAAAAGACCTTACAGAAAGTTGACCAGATGCAAATTTCTGACTGTGACAACAATTTTGGTTTTGTCTTTAATACAGGGAAGAGTAAGCTCTGAAATGCATAAAAAAATTATGATCTTTTTACATAGTAGCATTTATAAAGTAAATCTCATTCTCTGGGAATTTCGGAATGAAATATTTTGTACTCTCAAGAAACAGTGTTCTCTTTTAAAAAAAGCTTTTACTGTAAAGGTTTAATTCATGTTAATTAATTTATGAACAAGCTGAGGAAATGAAGGACAATTTCCACATATGCAGAGTGTTAAAAAATCAGCCATGCCCTAAAAATGTATTTTAAAATGTTTTTCATACTTGATGCTATTCAAGTAGCATCAAATTAAAATGGAAAGTGATTACATTTTTCATATCCATCTGTATCACATTTCCCCAAAATAATGTGCAGTGTGTGCCTAGGCAGAGGAAAGTGCATGCACATGCAATTGTAATAGGCTTTAGCCTCAGTAACTCTTATGGTCCTGGGGAAGAGGCTGCCATAAGACATCAGAAAGGGACAGCCCTTGTGTGCAGGCACACAAGAAGCTGGGTGCTGATGGCAGACATAGTCACCTTCCAAGAAGCCATCAAATATGAGCACATGTTTATTCCAACATACTTTGAACGCATTCATTCAGAAAAGAATGATGCATCCATCAAACAGAAGAAAATAATGGGCATAAGAAAATGGTCAAAGGCAACATGTGATGACATGAAAAAAAAAATGCCCTTCTGGACAGGCAAGTCAACTGCCCCCTGCTGGAATGCATTGGCTCTGCCTTGAACCTGCTTGCCAACTTCCTCCCATTCTGCCTTGTTCTGCCCAGTCACTGATCCAGGTCTTGCTATTTGCCAATTTTTTCTTTCTCATTCACCTGGCTGTGCCATCTTTGTCTTAGAAATGTTTTGCCTCACCATAATTAGAATTATGAGTGCTGCCACCCATTTCTATAAGCATCCATAAATTGAAGGTTGACTAGCTGCACAAGGGAGCAATGCTACTCATAGATAATGGAATCTTACAAATTAAATGGGATGGTCACCAGTAGAGATTAGTCATTACTACAGAGGCTTATCCTCCAATAAAGGTAAAGGTTCCCCCCGCACAGTTGTGCAGTCGTGTCCAACTCTAGGGGCCGGTGCTCATCTCCATTTGTTAGCTGAAGAGCCAGCATTGTCCGAAGACGCTTCCACGGTCATGTGGCCGGCATGACGCATGCGGAATGCTGTTACCTACCCACCGAAGTGGTACCTATTTATCTACTTGCATTTGCATGCTTTCGAATTGCTAGGTTGGCAAGAGCTGGGGCTAGTGCGGGAGCTCACTCCGTCACACGGGGCTAGGGTCTCGAACCTCCAAACTTGTGACCTTCTGATCGACAAGCCTGGCATCTTACCCGCTGAGCCACCACGCCCCCAATCCTCCAATACAGAGTCCTATACTGAAGTGGAATATTGAGGATGTGATTAAAACAGGGCATTGAACTTGACACTGATCTCTCCTACAAAGTGATAGAATGATCAAGCATTTTTGTTTAGTTATCTAAAACAACATAAGTGAATATTCCCCTATTGAGCTTGCTGAAGCAAAATAACACCTCCCACTTTGTTTCAACTCATAAAAAATTAAAACATTTTTAAAAGTTAAGCAGTGGGCTCCTTCAGGTACATAATTACGGCAGTATGCCTCCCTACACAGTCCTGATATTGGCTTCATAGATAAAACTGTTGACTAGAGAATCAGTCTCCTTCTTCAGCATCCTTAAGGAAAATCCCCATACCTTACTGATTAGCTATTCAGCTATGTTTGCATAATTGTTTGTGTGCTAGAGCTCATTAAATAAAATGTGTCTTCAGATTGTGCTGTCAGTGTTGGCAATGAAAGTATGGCCAGTTATTCTAGGATCTTGGAGGAAATCAATCATGATGCATTCCTGTACAGAATGACTTACTCTGACATTTGTCAAACCAATTTTTGCATCGCAACTTTACAATCCAAAAAATTTTGCAGTGTAGAAATGTGGCAGCATAACTCTCAGCAGTTTAAAAACATTAAAAACATTACACATTTAAAGCACATATTCTGAAAGACAATATGTTATTTTAAGAGAAATAATGCATTTAATTACTATGTGGAGAGATAAATGAGACAGATATTTAAGGGTGTCCTATCTATCTAGATTTTTTTAAAAAAAAAACAGCATACCCGGAATAATGCAAAAGCAATGGAAATATGGATAAAACATGCAAAAATTACAAGGGCAGAAAATATTCATCTCTATAATTTACTATTTTTCCCTCTCCGATACTATTAAAATAGATGTTAAAGGCTAATATAACTGGCCTATATAAATAATAACATCTAAAATAGATGTTATAGGCTTATATAAATGTAGTTTCTCAAGACCATGTACACTTGCCAAATTGCGTCACTGGAAAGGGTCAAATGCCATTAGCCAAATATATATGCTAATGTAGCTTTTATAATTTAAATGATTAATGTATTCTGCTTGCTGAATGTAAAAGGTGAGCTAACTCTTAATTCCACAACCAATTTCATGAATCAATTTTAACAAGTTAGCAGGTTCTAAGTGGTAAGTTTTGCTTGGGTTGCAGTTTATCTAAGCACCAAACCATCTCAAAATATTTCACAGCTTCAAAATAGTATGCTAATTATCACACCATACAGTGTGGTGTGATAATTAAGATATGAACCAGGGAGATCCAGGTCCAAGTCTCCCTTTGGCCATGAAAGCTCCTTGGATGAACTTGGGCTAATTATTCTATCTCCATCCAACTTCTCTTATAGGGCTATTGCTGTGAAGAAAAAAATTAAGAGGGAATGCTATATATGCCACGTTGAGCATCTGGAGGAAAGAAGGCAGGATATAAATTTAATAATATATTTGGAAAAGGAGCATTCAAGCAAAGATGGTAGAAAATGTTCATTAGGGATAGTTGCATACAAAATTTTAAATATTAGGGAAAATAGAATATAAATATTCATATCTAGGAAGAATTCATACAAAATACACGGCTAAATTCATAAATCACCCTAAGCCATAATATGAGTTTTTGGTTTTTGTTTAAGCTACTCATTAGGATCTTATGCAATTATGTTTTATTCAATTAGCTGTTGTTATTAAACCAACCATGTTTTAGTTTGATGAGTGGACCCAGTCCATATATTAAAGTTATATGCAATAAATTATTGATTACATGTTATTTAATTTACTTACTGTAATAGTTTACATGGACTAAACTTAAGAGTTCGATGCATTTCTGACATGTTCTATTATCTTGAATGCTTAACAATATGCCTAATTAACAAGAAATTTAAAAGACCCTATTTATAGGCTGACCATACGTCATGTTTTGAACAGGACAGTCCCGTTTTTTTTAACATTTTTCAACTGTCCCGTCGTTTTCATAAAAATCTCAATTTTGTCCCGTTTTTTAAACCTGGCAGGAATGGCAAAGAAGGAGGATCCGAGCCGGAGCTGCCGATTGGAGGCAGCCTGGAAGAGGAAGCACTCCCACCTATCAGCACGCAGCAAAGGAGGGCGGGGTTTGCGGGCAGGAGCCAATCTCACGGACTGGGGGTGGGGGTTGCAGACGGGAGCCAATTGCGCGGACCGGGGTGGGGTTTGCAGATGGGAGCCAATTGCGCAGACCAGGGGGTGGGGTTTGCAGATGGGAGCCAATCGCACGGATCAGGGGGCGTGGTTTGCAGGTGGGAGCCAATTGTGTGGACTGAGGGGCAGGGACCTCTGTCTTTTTCATGAATACGGAATATTACATAACACCCCGTCCCGTTTTGCCATCCCAATGTCCCATTTTTGTGTCAAGGAAATATGGTCAGCCTACCTATTTAACAAATAGGAAGGAGAAAAAATGATTTGTGCCCTACTTCTTTCATTAGGATACTCACTCTGAAAATGTAAAGGTACTCCTAGAGTTAAGAATGCTTTGATTGTGACTCTATAATAGATAGTGACTCTATTATTATATATATATATATATATATATATATATATATATATATACATACACACACACACACACACACACACACACACATATAAAATAGATATATAATAGATATAGACCATGTTATTCCATCTCAGATCAGTTAAAGAACCAGAAATAATATTGCAAATATTCTTCCACTGAATTGAAGTTGAATAAGCATTCATATATATATTTTTCTTATATAAAGAGGAAGGACGAATTTACTATGACATGCAATAGAGTTTATATGTTATGGTAGATATACTCCTAATTGGAACAATAAGTTATACTTTCTACCTGTAGAGAGACCATGAAAAAAAGCCATGTCAATAAAACTGATCAGAACAAAACATATTTTTCTAGCCTTATATCTAAAAATTAACACATCATCATATTTCTGAGAAAACATACACATAAAAGCTGACTTATCTTTACTTCAGCCAATACAATTTTACACTACAGAAGATGCGATTTATACAATCTGAAGAGAAACCAGAGTATGCACTTTTTGCACTCAATAAAAAATAAATTCCATCAAGCAAAAATCTGATAATTGCAAGTAGTCTAATTATGTAGACCAAAAGACAGTAAATGAACTGCATCTATAAAGATAAAAATCAAATTTGGTTTAAAATGAAGTAATGCAAAACTATAGACCATTAAGTACATTCAAGAAGCTCATGGAACATACTCCGGAAGGCGATATCCTTCCTTCACTGATGTTCTCTAGGAGTTGGCACTTAAAATATGCTATCGGTAACTTGGAAAATATATAGTCTCAAGGCTAATAAAGGTAAAGGTTCCCCCCTCAAATTTGTGCAGTCGTGTCCGACTCTTGGGGCCGGTGCTCATCTCCGTTTGTTAGCCGAAGAGCCAGTGTTGTCCGAAGACGCTTCCACTGTCATGTGGCTGCATGATGCATGCGGAACGCTGTTACCTATCCACCGAAGTGGTACCTATTTATCTACTTGCATTTTCATGCTTTCGAATTGCTATGTTGGCAAGAGCTGGGGCGAGTTTGGGAGCTCACTCCGCACACAGGGCTAGGGATTCGAACCTCTGAACTTGCGAACTTCCGATCGACCAGCCTGGCATCTTACCTGCTGAGCCACCACTAATAGCAACTGATAAATCAGTAGTCACTTCATATCTAAAGAAGGCAAGCAAGTAGAATTGCAGGCCCACTCAGTAGCTTATCCGAGTAAGTATGCCAACATGACTGATGTTAGCCTGTACATTCAGAGGTCCTGTGCTTTCAAAATAGGAAATGAAAATATAGAAGGTTGGCTGTAGCTTGAATCATGTCAACTGGATTTCTATTTTCTTAGTGGAAACGTTTCGCTCCTTATCCAAGGAGCTTCTTCAGTCTGAGCAAAGTTGGTAAGGGAATCCTAAATATGTTCCTAGGTAGCTGTGTGACCTTACACCTGGGGCTAGGTCATGGTTATATTGAGATGTAATTTTTAAGTCCTTTTATCATCTAATGGAGGGTCGTTAAAATCACCATGCTGCTGTTGAGCTTCTGAAATGGTCTTAATCTTCCTAGGCACAGAAGACAACACGGGGAGGAAGATGGGGGAGAGTTTGTGCCTGAGGCCCCCACCTCTATTCAAGGAAGGATTTTCCAAGTTGGCATAAATGGATTCCTTGACCCCTCTCTCAAACCACCTATCTTATCTACAGAGAAGATAGGTGGTTTGAGAGAGGGGTCAAGGAATCCATTTATGCCAACTTGGAAAATCCTTCCTTGAATAGAGGTGGGGGCCTCAGGCACAAACTCTCCCCCATCTTCCTCCCCGTGTTGTCTTCTGTGCCTAGGAAGATTAAGACCATTTCAGAAGCTCAACAGCAGCATGGTGATTTTAACAACCCTCCATTAGATGATAAAAGGACTTAAAAATTACATCTCAATATAACCATGACCTAGCCCCAGGTGTAAGGTCACACAGCTACCTAGGAACATATTTAGGATTCCCTTACCAACTTTGCTCAGACTGAAGAAGCTCCTTGGATAAGGAGCGAAACGTTTCCACTAAGAAAATAGAAATCCAGTTGACATGATTCAAGCTACAGACAATTCCACCTGGATGACTGAGAACCTTCATAGACATATAGAAGGTTGGGTTTTCCTCTCTCTTTTTTTTGGAGTGTTTCATGTCTCCTATTCTGACTTGTTTTAGAAAAAAATTGAGTGACTGTGGACAAAGGACAAGTGTTGTGGCCAGATCAGCAGAGACCTATTTAGATAAGGAGAAAGAACAAGTGACAGAGAGGTAGAAGAGGGCATTCTATGCGAAGAAAGGGTGGACTGGAAGAATGTGTTAAAGGAATCCATACAACCCAGTTTTCTTGGCTGTGGTCAAATACAGTACTGCTCATATGGGGAGCAACGGGAACAATGTCAGTTTGTGAAGACCTCCATGGATTCCCATTCCAGAACTTATAACTGCAAAGAACTTTCACTGGAATTTGACTTGGGTTATCTTTGGATATTCTCGTTCTTGTTGCTTCTTTGGATGCTGTCTACTCTGAGAGTTTGCTTATGTGCCTAGGGAACTTGGATTGAATTTAGGACTTTGAGATAATCCTGATAGATTTATAGCACTCTTAAACCAGATAACTACAGCCATTTATGAAGCCTGGAGCACATGTTCCTTGCACAAGTGCAAAATGAAATAAAACAAATAAAATTTAAGAACAACTAACCTTTAAAAGGCAAGAGAAAGGAGCATCACCATCTCTTTTTAACCATTCAGAACAACTGCCTTGGAGCAAGTAGATTTGTCCGACTTGAAGAATTATATTTGCAGTAGTTGACCAGCCAGAGGTTTAAATAACATAACCAAGGCATGAGGGAACTCTAATGTTTACTTTCTGCCTCTCAAGGAAGAAATTTCTGGATTCTTGCCCTCGCTTGAGATTTTGGTTATATTGTAATTCTGTGTGGATGTGCATATTTAACATTAGTACCCTTCCCAAATATGAAACAAAACCAAAAAATTAAGAATTATGTTTTTTTCTTTACATTATTCAGAGTATGTCAAAAGGCAGCCAATCTAATCTAATCTGCGCCCTTCCCCACCCTAAATACACTTGTTTCCGTTCTTTGGATTTGTAGTCTTGACTCTTCCTAATATAACTTTGGCCACCATTTGCTTTCTCAAAACTAATTCTAGCTATATTAAATTTTCAGTAAACTAAAAAATAAAATTATGATTTGTATTGTTACCATTATGGGCTAACAAAACTAACATCTCAATCTACGAACATAAAAAGCAAGAGAAAGCATATAGATTCTAGGCAATCAGAAAAAAAAGAATATAGAATCCATGGAGGAAGCCAGCCAAAATCATGTAATTGTTATAAGCTTTTGAGTTTTTTAGAACCCTTCATCAGACAGTATTATTATAAACCCCGGGGCGGGAGAGAGGATGTGGGTAGAAGGGAGAGAGAAGGAATATGGATGATCTTTCACACCACTATCAATACTGGGCACTAAAATTCTCTAGTGGCATAATTAATATTTTTCAGAGCCTCTTCAAAATAATGTACTTGTTAGTTTTGCCATTTCAGTGAAGAATAATCAGTAAACTAAGTCTCAATCTATCAACAAAAGCCATTTAAGATCATAAAATATCCCAGGTTTGACTGATTAATCATTCCTGAGGAAAAATATAGTCATTAAGATATAACAGATAAGTATTTGCAAAGTAAATCATTTGTCATATGATATTGCTAGCTAAATATAGTAAGCAAACTTGAATTAATATATTAATACAGAAGCCTCAGAACAGCAAATCTGAGTGAAGTTTCTAAGCTGTATTTACATCTGCATAGTTTTGGGGGGGGTTGTTTTTTGCTTATCTTGTATGATATTGATTTTGAAACTGGCTTTGAGACCTAGTAATTAGGAAGCAAATGAATACATTAAATTTTATAATGAGTTATAATATAATTTATAATACATTTATAAGTTCTAATAGAGCATCTTGTATCTGGTAATATACCAATCCTGGGAAAATTATTTCTGAATCTTCACCATTTCATTTTTCAAATAGCTATCCAACAATTAAGACAGAAGTGTGACCAGCCCTTGTCCTAGATCAGTGTTTTTCGATCTTATCAACGTTAAGATGTGTGGATTTCAACTTCCACAATTCCCCAGCCAGCATGAGGCTGAGAAACAGTGTCCTAGATGATTGAGATTCAGTTGCTCCAGAAGTATTCATGCCGCAATACTCCTCCCTTCCTGGAGACTGATGCATGAGAAGTTCAAAAGTTCTTAAAATGTTTTCCCGACCCCTCCAAGTTTCTTCCAACCTGCACATCTCACTGCAATTCCAAGCTGACATACACTTAATTCACTTAGGCACTCAGCAGAAGTACTCCCCATCCTATCTTGCCTTATTTTGAGATTTGCTGTGAAACATCAGGATGGATTTCAAAAGTTCTTAAAACCATGGAGCTATTGTGAAAAGTACCTTATTATAAAAAAGTACCTTATTACAGAAATGTCTTTCCAGAAACAAATGGAAGCTTTGTAGCAAATTGACATCCTCTGCAACAAAGCAATGAGTTCTTTGTTTATTTTATTGAGTTGCTGTTACCTTTCAGTGCTTCAGATTTGAAGGGAAAGCAGAGTTTCAGAGTTTGTAGAAACACTATAGTAACAACTCCCTGGAAAAGATGCTTTTAATTTAAAGAATTGCTGACAGATGTTATGTGTGTACCTATGGAAATTCCAAAGTAACTTTTTCTCTTCAAAACTGAAATATAGCATAATAATAATAATTTGCAAATAGCCAGATGAATGAATATGACATGTATTGAAAATGTGGATGGAGAGAGAGGAGCAATTCATTTTTTTTCTAATTTGTGTAGGGTGATGATAGGGGTATTTTTGTTTTAACCAAGCAGATGTAGCAACTCAGGGAATAAGATATTGTTTGCCCATTTTTTAGCTATTCTACTAGTTAGCTGGAAAAAGAACTCATGGTGCGCCCCACCTGTTTCTTAGTGTTTTAATGCCAGCAGAAGCAAAGATGATTGTTTGAATGCTTCCAAGTGGTCTATGAAGGATAAGGGCTGGAAACAGAATGAAATAAGTGCTATGTGAATGCATCTTCATACTTGTTAGTCAGCTTTTCTATGGTATTGATCAGATTTTTTGCAGACATTTCATCCCACGACCCAGCAAATCTTCCTCAACGCTACAGAACTTGTAGAGTTCTGTGGCATTGAGGAAGATTTGCTGGGTAGGTACACACATAACATCTCTACAGAACTTGTAGAGTTCTGTGGGTTACCTTGCAGTGCTTGTAGTTTGTGTAAGATTTGGACTTGGGGGGTTGGTTGGCACTTGGGGGTTTCCTGGGAGATGTTGATTAATTGGTTGCTTGGAATGTTGTCTCTATTTTTATTGGTTGCTTGCAATGTGTGGCCTGGAGCAGGTGCCTTCCTGTGATACATACATCGATTATTGCAAGTCATCTGTTATTTTGTATGGAGCTTCTCCTGGCTTTATGCCTCTAGCAAATTTATAAATGTATGTATTTGTAATAATAATATATTGTGTTTCTCTCTAGTCCTTTGTGCCTTACCCCATTCATCAAATTATTTTACAGATAGTAAGCTGAATAGTAGATCTAACCATTTGCTTTATTCTTACACTGTAAAAATACAGAAGTTGCTGTGACAATCCCAATGAAAGGCAGATGAGATCCAAAATGTCTCAGATTATGTTTGGTTAGTGCTGCTAGTTACAACAGGTCTAAACATTTTAGATAATATCAACAGAGACAAGAATGAAGAAATAGGTTATAGAGGCTATAACATGTACAGTCTCTGAGTCAGGCTTGATTCTTGCTATCTTCAAGGATACAACCTGGTAGTTTTCTTGCCAAAAAACATAAATGGTTTGTCATTGCCTTCTTCTGGAATATTTTTCCATTTCTAAGTCTAGTCTATGGTGAGGGTCAGGGGCAAAACAGTGCTCTCTGGGCCCCAAGGCAAAACTCTAATTTGGCCTGCAAAAACCTGCATGTCCTTTGAACAGGAGCAAAGGAATAGGCTTTTCTGGATTTCTTTACTGCCTCCTGTGGTAACCTGCAGACTAGGTATGGTATGCCTGTTCTCTTTCCATTGATTTCTATACAGTCAGGAAAGAGGCGAAGAGTGAGAAAAAAGAGAGAGGCTAACAGTAATCACTAGGCAAGTAGCTAGAGCAGTGTTTCTCAACCTTGGCAACTTGAAGATGTGTGGACTTCAACTCCCAGAGTTCCCCAGCCAGCAGGGCTGGCTGGGGAATTCTGGGAGTTGAAGTCCACACATCTTCAAGTTGCCAAGGTTGAGAAACACTGGGCTAGAGTATCCAGGACTCATTCTGCCTACTGTGTGTGGATGCTTCCTACCTGCCTTTGTTTTCACAAGAGCTTTTGCTCTTTCCATTCTCATCTGAAAGAATGCTGTTAGGCAGGAGCTAAGGTTTTTGCCTATCTCCATTGTACAAGGAGACCTGTGCTGGTCTATGGTAGCAAAAATCAGGAACCTGGTAGCACCTTTTCCAACAAGCAAATTGTATTAAAAGGCTTAAGCTTTCCTTCCTATATTTATTTTATTATTTAAATTTATATCACTGCCCATCTCCCCCAATCGGGGGCCTCTGGGCAGTTTACAATAAAATCAAGAGTTAAAAAATATAAACATAAAGTTACAGTAATCAATATAAATACAATAAATATAAGTATAAAACCCAAGGGCTAGATCTTAAATAATAGGGAGGGCACTACGGCACCAGCCACCTCCAGGAGGAGCTATTAACCTTCCCATCCCAAGCAGGGTGGCAGAACCAGGTCTTCAAATTTTTTCGGAAGGTCGGGAGTGAGGAAACCCACCTCAGCTCTGGGGGCAAGATATTCCAAACGGCAGGTGCCACTGCAGAGAAGGCTCGCCTCTTGGACCCCGCTAGATGGAATTCCTTCGCTGATGGGGTCCATAGCATGCCCTCTCTGCATGACTGGGTGGGGCGGGTCGATGTTATGGGGATGAGACAGTCCCTCAGGTATTATACTCTCTGTGTTAAAATTACAAAGAGTTGCTTCACCAAGTCTTGCTCAGGCTAGTTTTCCAGACCCCATTATCACAAAAATAAATTCCGCTAAGATGATTATGGGCCCAGAACATGTTCTGTGAAATTCTGAGAAGGGGGGAGGTATGAATGAATGATTATGAAATAAAGCAGGTGACTTTCAGGATGGAGACAGAAAAGTTTCAGACCATAGAAAAGCTGGTATGACTACAAGTCTTTCAAGATCAAAATGCTTCAGAGCTTTTGATGGATGACCTAAGTACTGAAAAATGAAACACCCAGATATGCAGGGAAGGACAAAGGAACTCAAATACTCTAAATCAGTGTTTCTGAACCTCAGCAACTTTACGATGTGTGGACTTCAACTCCCAGAATTCTCTAGAAGCATGCTGGGAGCTGGGCAATTCTGGGAGTTGAAGTCCACACATCTTAAAGTTGTTGAGGTTCAGAAACACTGCTCTAAATCACAGCGGAGCCAGAACCATCTGCTTGCTAATTAAAGATTCCATTCCTTTGCATCTATGAGATCTAGATCAGTCAAATATATTTGGAAGACTGTTTTAGGTCTCTGTGATAAATTATCCACAATTTTAAAAGTGGAGGCTCTGTAAAAATGCCCAAGAGAATGAGAGGACCTACATGTCAATGAAAAGCAGGAGACAGCTTGAGAAGCAGGAAATGATACAACCAAAATTGTTATTTGCTCTGCTTCTAAATTCCCTACCTCAAAATCAGGACATTATGGGCTGTGTATTAGAAATGAGAGATAGGCAGAACTTGGTTTAAAATTCATCACCTACAACACTTTGATTTTCATAACTCTGAGAAGGAAAGAATCACAAAAGATTTAGCTTGCAAAACCCAACACAATGAAAGGTAGCGCCTCCATGGTAACAGTTTGGGGTTATTTGCAAACTCATTGTCCTAGAAAAAGCAAACAAAGTGGCCCAACTACTGACTTGACCAACTGACTGTCTTTCTGTCTACCTACCTACCTACCTTGCTGAGAGTGTAAATTATTGTAGCAAGGGAAAAGAAGACAGTGAATAAATTGCTAAATTAAATCTGAAAGAAATCCCCAGACTGTACTTTCTCCATCGTAAAATGGAGTATGCATTAATTCTGGTGCTACAAATAAATTTTACGAATAACCTCATTAATAGAATGAGAGATTTGCTGGTCTCAAATCAGCCTTTTTTTAGCAGATGGACAAAAGGTCCTTTCAGTGTAGTCAGGGTCAGCAAAATTTCATTGTGTCCCAAGTAAAGGAAATGAGAACATTTAAAAAATTCAAGGTGCACAGTAAGTCCCAAATTAAGAATCCAATCTGTTCTTAGTAAAAGTCATGACACAGAAGCAATGTGAACTAAAACTTAGGGCAACAATGGTTTAGAGACATAGAAAGGTATTGAAAGTCATGCTCCAACAAAATTTTATTTATTTATTTATTATTACATTTCTATGACTGCCCATCTCCCCCTCAAGGAGGGACTCTGGGCGGTTCACAACCACAACATCATTAAATTACAATAAATATAACAATGAAAATACAAATACAATAAAATCGAAGTGGCAGGTGGTTCTTACAGTGAAGATAAAAATATTTAAAATATTTTTTCCAGTACATATGCACAGAGAATAATGCATTCACTGAATCCCTTTAAGACTATGGGTCAGAAGGATTTACGATTCTGCCATGGTAGGTAACTGACCTACAAGTTCAATTTCCCCCAACAGTTTGGAGGTTGTTCTCTAAATTTGGACTGTTTTGAAATGCATGTGGTAAATGGAACATCTTACTTGTGTTTCATTTTTAAGCTCTGGCTAATTTTGACTGAAAAATGGGTCCTAAATCTCATTGCCTGAAAGCAAGTCTCACTCTCTCCCCATTTTGGGCTACTAAAGAGGAACAGAAAAGAGTTGAAATATTTCCTCCTCCCAATTCTGAACTCCAAAGAGCAATACTAACTCCTGAAATCTCATAAATTCTGGATATTCCAATGATGGTGTTAAATCTTGAAGTGCTCCTAATATTTTATTTGACTCCAACAGCATGAAATTCACAACATTTGAAATATTTAGATAACACAACATTGTTACACCTTGTTACTATATAGTATATAGTGATTTCAGAATTGATAAAACTGTGATTCAACCCTCTGTATATTTAAAATTAGAATTCTACCTGTGATCTTTTTCAACCATAGCTATAGACCATAGCTTTAAATGACATTTTTCAATTGTTCAATTGTCTAAGTTGCCATTGTTGACTTATGATAGATTTGGTGGCTAAGAATAAGAATATAGTAAGTTCTTCATTAATCAGCTTAGCATTCTCTCCCTCAGATATGTGTAAAAACCCCAAATTCAGGAATGTATTCTACTTCAGTTCTGGTAATTTTAAAACCTCTTTACTTAACCCAGAATCCTTTTTCCACTCCTAAAACTGTTTTCAGTGCCATGTTTCAGGATACAGATCTTAAAAACTATGTCAATGTTATTTTAACACAGACACACCACATTAAAATCTATTTGGCTGATCAGTTTATTGATTTGTGAACGCACTGACCATTCTAAATTGAGGCAGAATTCAGGTACTGCATTTTTCATGTTGAAAATTATTATTATAGTTCTTGAAAAAAAAAATAAGTGAGAACATCACCACAGCAGAGTTTTTAGGTTTCTGTGCTATACTAATCACATTCTGCAACTGTTGTTCATATAGCTGCAAGCTCCTATAAAGGGCTTTTCTGATTAAAATAACTGTCAATAACATGAAATTGTAATTGTAAATATAGTAAGTCACAAAAGGACAGCCTGAAAATGTTGGAAGATCATTTAAACTCAATGGTTTTTTTTTGGGGGGGGGCGGAGGCGGTGTTGCAAGATATGTCAACCTGCTGCAGTCTAAAAAAAGAAAAGGAAAGACAAAAAACAAAGTATTTCAAGTATCCTATACTTTCCATGCAAAAGATTACAAACTAATTGGAAATATTTCACCATACATTATTAGTAAGCACAATTATCTTTCACCAAATGAAGATCAGTTTTTGAGAGGAAACAAAAGGAAATAATATCAACCAAATAGATGAAAAGGGGGAAAGAATTAGTTATAATCAAGTTTCTTTATAGCAAATTTCCTTTTTGATCACATTTTGGACTACCAGAACAGTTAAACGTGAGTTCCTGAATGTGAAGAATTTTTTAAAAAAAATTCATACATTTCAAGCTAATCTATATTCCCAGTGCTCCTGAAAAAGCCTCTCTATATCAATATTTCCTTTAATCTCAATATTCCACACTCTTCCATGGACATTAAAGGGAGAACCACACCAAACTGTAGTTGGATGTGCTGTGAAATATCACTGGAGTATGGGCTAGAAAGAGTTCACACTTTCTGTAGAAGACATGGCCAAATATAAGTATTTCCTCCTGTCCCCTGAGAGAAAACCATGTCAGTAAGGAGAATTACTCTCACTTGTATAAAAAATCAAATACCTCTTGCTACCATTAATGTCACTATAAAATCAACATTGAAGCATGGTAGTGGCTATGCACAATTAGAGTGGACATTAGCCCTGAGGTGCTATACAAGCATTTGACACACACATGCCTGAATCCCCCATTTCAAGGCAGGGACTGTTGGATCCATCTGCTGATGGCCAGTATAAAACTTTGGTAATTACAGCTATCAATCTGAGCAAAAGGAAGCAATCTAAAGAAGCAAAGTTGCCTTTTTTGTAATATCTTATGAATACAGATTGGCTAGCTAGGTAGTTGCCCCTTGCCTTACACATAACTATCAGAGAAATCACTGATTTAGGAAGGCTATGACAAGTTTGGTCTAGTGGTTAAGGCAATGGGCTAGAAACCAGGAGACTGAGAGATCTAGTCCCGCCTCAGGCATGAAAGCCGGCTGGGTGACCTTGGGCCAGTCACTCTCTCTCAGCCCAAATCGCCTCACAGGGTTGTTGTTGTGGGGAAAATAGGAGGAGGAAGGAATATTAGGTATGTTCGCTGCCTTGAGTTATTTATAAAAATGATAAAGGGATAGAAAATAAGTAAATAAATTAATAAATTTGCTCCTCACACTAAACATATCATGGCTTTTAGGGGATATGTTTACTCCTAGCAGAGTAAGCCAGTATGATACATTTTCTAGCCAAATAGGGAACAATGTCCCTTGATTCCCCGAAATTCTAGGAGACAAACAGGCTGGAAGGCTGGTAAAAATCCAATATTCTTAGCATTGAGAATATTCCAAACCTCAGCTAGGTGATGATAAGGTGGGTAGAGGTGTCTCATTCCATCAGAGGCTAGTCAAGGGCTCCTGTTTTTTGTCATAGGGAATCCCAAAAGGTCCGTCCTTCCTTCCTACAGAGGTTAGAGTAAAAGTCCTTTCTCTTAAGGTAGAACTAAGACCAGGGACAGGAAGGAAATCCATTTTTGGCCCTATCTTCTATACAAGATTGAGAATTAGTTCTTTCTTTTGTCTTCATTCCTCTAATAACTAAGAATAGACCACAACAGGCATGGATATACAGCAATTACTACTCTTTTTCATATCAATTGAAATATAGATGCATAACATACAAAGTCACAAAATTTACAGCAATATTCCACCATCCAATTTTGCAATGGAATTGCAGTTATAAAAAACAGACAATAACCACCTTAGCAAGCACATCCTCAGAGACCCAATCTTCTAATAACTTTTCTTTAGAAGCAAAACTGACCAGAATTAGAACTGCTTAAAATATTATAAATTATAATAATATAATAAAATAATATTATATAATTTTGTTGATGTTGTTGTTTATTGGATCATTTTAGTCTGGACTCTCTGTCTGATTTTAAGTTTTTAGCTATTTTTATGTATTTTTCTAGTTTTGTACACCGCCTAGAGTCCACTGGAGTTGGGCAGCCAATACATAATAATAATAATAATAATAATAATAATAATAATAATAATGGCAGAAAGATATGTAAAGATGGGAGGCAGAAGTCACTTCAGTATCGTGGATATGGATGTTGTAGCTCAGAAAAGAGGGTAATTAATTAGAGAGAATATAATCAATGGCTCTACTGTTGTTTCTCAGGATGTTGCAGGTAATTGACAGTGTTAAACTTCACATCCATGTAGGGAGAACTCTGGTGCTCAAGGGCACAACGGGCTCTCTCAGATTGACATGAGTAGATGGCCACTAAGTTTTATCACCTCATTAAGCTCCCTGTCTGATACACTCTTTGGGGTTGGCAAGACTAACATTGCTTCAGGTTTCATTCACTTTCTCCACTGTCAGCTTCTTTCATGCACCCAGCCACAAGCCTTAATGTTGATTTCTTTCATGCTAATGAAAGGTACATTTCTGTGCTGATCTTGCCAACTTACCTAGAAGTTTAACTCAACTCCCAACACTCTAAATATGGGCTCTAGGGTAACAGTCTGATATTCCCATTTGGATCAAACCTGTATCCACTTTGGGTCAAAATTTATTTAAATTTTGCATGGATGTGGTGTCTGCACTGAGTATATATGTGCTGACTAACAGATTTAAACATGTCTTGCTTTTAGGAGGAGGGCAAGTATATGAATTCCACTTTATGCCATTTTTTTCTCTGCTTCTCCTGCCTGTGTCTGTGGCATTATCCCAGTGTGCTAGCCAGCTTTTCCTGCCTTTTGTTTACTAATTCACTATAATAAAGTATTGGCCAATTACATAACTGTAATAAAACCAGAAGAGGCCAGACTTTTGACAATATGCTCTGCCCAGCCTGGCATCTCACCAAAAAAGTGATGAGGGCACCTTCCTAGGCAGGGATAAGCTTGCCAATCAGTTATACCAACCTTCCTGGCACCCCAGAAAAATCAGTGATGAAAGTTAGCAAAGTTGTGCTATCTCAAGAGTAAATTAATAGGCATTCTTCAGTCTCATGCTAAGCCTGGCACCACAGAAAAGCAAGTGGAGCTGAAAGAGAAGATTTTTTGCTTTATACGTTTTCTATTTTTTAGTAGGAGTATAGCAGTTTCTGCACTAGTTTAGCACAGATTCTTGAAAGGCTCTTTGCTAGACAATTTAAAGACTGTTGCTCTGTCCTTTCCTTGCTGCTGCTACCTCTATCTTAAAACTAGTGTGGGCATGAATAGTTAAACAAAAATACGGCAGTGAAACCCTTGATGGTATCCAGCTGAAAATCAGCAGAACCAGTGCATTTTAAAACTCAGTGTTTTCTCCTCTCTCCCCCATCCCTCCTTCCCCTGATAAGCTGCTTGAAGTACTGAATCATAGCTTCATAGAGACTGACATTTGGTTCCGGTTGCTTTAATCTTTGTTTATCTCAGAGATCCATACATATTTCTTTTCAGAATAGGTTAATTTAGTTTGGAATTTGGCAGTATCTGATATAGATCATTACTTTGAAGGCTACATGCAATCTATGATCTAACATATTCCAAGTGCAATTTATTTATTGAATGCAAAGAGAACAATCTTTGGCCCACAGGTTGCCTACCCATCACTGGCAGCCTCTCGGCATTCTGAGATCATGAGGCACCTCATATTTCTGTGTGGGTTTCAAAATTATGGATAGGAATGCATGTGGGAGGCTCTGGGAGAAACAGCAGTTAGCTTCCCAGTAAGCTCCCATTTCCACTCTTAAAACTGTGACAACAATAGCAACAAAAACAACGCCAACAAACTGTTGAACTCTCTCTTACATTGAACTAACAAGCTTAGGAATTCATTATCAAAAGATGGCATCATCAGACCTCTCATTGTGGGAACAGAACTACAGTAAACCACTGCAACCCAACTTCTCTACTCCCCAATTCTCACATGTTGCTGCAAGTAGGCAAAGCTGGTAGAGATTTACTCATCCGGTCCCTCCAAACATGACATAGGTCAGATCAGCATATTTATCTAGATTCAACACCAGGCTGGTTGCTGTTTTCTCAGTTACCAAACTATCTATCAGAAGCAGTGCCTTCCACCTAAAGAGGACTGTCACATAGCTATTCAGATTTTCTGAACTGAGAAACATTGGCAAAAATTTATAAAAATACTCATCTTTTATAATATACAAAATTCTCATTTTGAGGAAACGGGCCATGGTTCCTCAAAATCTTTCAGTTTGTAACGCTAGATAATTCCTGGAAGCTTGGCACTCAGACAAAGCAGCCATCAACAGACACATAGAGGTAAACAACATTTACATACCATTCAAAAGAGACAACAGAAAAGCCAAAAGACCAGAACACCTTCTTGCCAGCAATCAACACCCAGATATGCAAAGATTAACACCAGGATTAGCACATGAGGATCAATCAAACAGCACAATATTCCCTAATAAAGGAACTATTAGCTCAGTCAATCAACCAAGCAGCAAACAACAGCCCAATCAAGGAACTCCTAAGGGGAGAACAACACCTCCACCAACACAAGCAGGACAAACCATGATATATAAACAGAGAACAAGTCCCACTCCCTTTCCTCACTGAAGATGTTGCCTAGTCTGGCAATGAAACATCTGCAAGAAAACAACAAGTCTCAGAGAGCACCAAGGACTCCACACTTTATATATGCTCCAAACAAATCCGAAAACTAAAGAAATGTAAATATACCCCTCCCAAATACAATGTGAACAAAACTACAAGCATATTAGTAAGGAAAACTAGTGATTTCCCCACCTTTACATTTCAATGTTTCCAGCTGCAATATAACTAGACTAATAGAAAACAGGCCTACCACTGGAAAGGTATCCGGTTTGGGAAGATGGGTGGTGATACAAATTTAAATAATAAATAAATAAATATTTGATCTGAGTACTTTATTAAAACCTGGATATATCTAGATACAGTCAATATTAAAATGAAAATGTCAGACAATATTTATTCAAGAGTTCTGATAAATTTCAGACCAAAGCTTTTCTTTAGGCGAATAACTTTTTTAATCAAAAGTGAGTTGCCTTCTGAACTTTTGAATTCACATTCAAGATATGATAGATTAGATACACAAATCACACACACACACACACCCCATATATATTATTAGCACAGAGGAATATGTCCTGTGTTCGATTTATGGAATATTTTGAATTGTCTATTGAACTGTCTAAATATAAGAGCATTTCTATGTCTAGCACTGCTCAGAGTTAAAGAGAAAGGAAGAGAAAATCCACATATCCCGTGAACAAAATGATTTAATAAACATGAAGAGGTTTGTTCAGGTCTTCGTGGAGATGCTTCGCTCTGATGGAAGGTCAAGCAAAGTGGCCCCTTGAATTTTCTCTGTGAAGCATTTTATTCTTTTTTCCTAAGGGCAAAGTAAATAGTGTGTGTTGCTTTGTTTTCCTGCTCTGACTACTCTGCCTCATTCATCAGTTTCAGCAGCAGGAAGAGGCTTGTGTGTGTTCTATTGCAGTTTCCACGGAGGCTGGACGATGGTGCAGTGCACCATGTTGTAGCAAATTGTCTCATGTCTTCATCTCATGAACCATGGCAGTTCCATAATGCTCAGTGCCTCAGAGGTGAATCAAAGCCATCTCACACAGGCCTAAAATTAGTCTTCTGCAGAGCAACTTGGACTGGTTTGTTTGTTTGCTTGTTTTACCATTGAGACGATCTTGTGTCATTGTGTTCACCTGCTGGTACCAATTTCCTATATCCCAAAAAACCAAAACTCCAATCCAAGGTGAAGAAATATCAATTATGACTGATTTTGCAGTTTTGCATGGAATTTCTAGAACTGTGTAAGTGCTAAATAGCTGGAACAGAAGCACTGAAATTTGCTTGTAAGTATTCATATATACAGTATATCCCAATTGCACAGAAAATTGAGCCCTCCTTATGATGTTCACCAAATGCCAGAGCATGGAATCTTAATTTACGCTTCTGTCAGCATTGGCAAAAATAATACTGAAAACAGACAGACAATAACGGATTATCCGCTACATTCCAAATAAAAGCTATAGGCTTATGCACTGTAAAGAACCTATTGGCTATTTATTGGCTCTATAATAACTCTGTAGCAGTTTGATGTTTATAATATTTTCACAGAGCAATTTGCATAGCACTTTAGCCAAGCAAACTTAAATTGAGATCCTATTAGGATATGGAAAAATACTTGCAATGTGTTTGTTATGCTTGTTCCAATAATTTCCCTTTTTCTCATGGGACCTTATATAAAACTATGTAGCAACAGGGGGGAAAAATAAACAAACACTTACCATCATCATTCTGGGCCGAGCAATCCATGAAGGCAACCGAAACTGCAATGCCTATTGCTAACCATTTTGAAAAGCCAGGCTGCTGTAACATTTTATGTCACACTTCAATCAAGAGAAAGCTAGAAAAAGAGAGAATTATTATTATTATTATTATTATTATTATTATTATTAACAATGTGTTAATTAAAGTGAAACTATGTGTGAATTGCAAAGGGGATTCCTATGTTCCCAAAATCCACAAATATCACAGATAGGTAGCAGAGCACTCTTTCCTCCAGAAAATGATTCCAGAATGACCTGTCTTTGCAGTTTGAAAACCAAGGCTATGGACACTCCAGGCTTGGCTGCCAGCTCGACCAGTCAGATTTCTCAGAGAAGCTGAGAACTGATTGAATTTCCCTTGCTTGCAGTGGATTGCAGAAGTTGTGGACCACTGAAGTTTTTTTTCCCCTGGAGAGGGGGAGACCAGAAGATTACTCGTGGGGCCATTGGGATTGCCTACCCTTGTTTTTTCTGTAGTTTTCCACCGCGGAAAGAACAGGGTAAGTGCAAGGCAATGGCCGAGATATATCAGGCTCTCGCAGGGGAAACAAGTCTCTTTGAAGAGACACAAGAGCGTCCAGCCGCTTTTAGATCACTTTAGGAATGTTTTTTTTAGATTAAAATATTTTTGAAATCTAAGATCTATCTTTTGGACTTTGTTGAAAATGTTGGCTAACTTTGTGCTTTCTTTGCTATAACTGATTCTGGTGGAAGTTTGATGGACTCTATATTTGCAACATAATGAAACGTCTGCATTTTTTTTTACTTCTCTTTTGTATTAGAGGGACTTAAGAGACTCTGTTTGTAATTCTTCGCTTGATAAACTAAATGACTATTCATTTTTTGAGAAACTCTTTGTTTGGATTAAGCAGCTTGCAGCTTGAAGAACGAAAGCTCGTAGTTTGAAGAATAAAAACACAGGGTAACGTGTTTTTTTTCCTTGTCTTCTTTTTCTACATCCTCCCTGGTTGGATTTTGTTTCATTTGGAATATATTTTTTATTTCTCCTTCTATAAACTGTTTAAAATATTATTCTCTCCTGTATTTTGGATTATTGGAACTTTCTTTTTTCTTTTGACTTTAAAAAAAAAAAAAAACAACAACGACGTTCTGCTTAATAGATTCTGCTGGTAGTATTCCATGGACAGATTACATGACTATTGTTTTGACTAGAAGGGTTGTTGTTTTAATTTGAAGGACACAGGAAAGATGGCTTTCCAACTTGTACCTGAGGAGCTCAGAAGAGAGATTACTGAGGCTTTTTCAAATATTCAAAGGTCGTTGGAATTACTGTTCGTAACTCTGCAAAACAGAGAGAAAGAACAGAGAACAGAAACGGAGACAGAAAGGAAAAATGTTTTTCAAGTGGAGGAGAAACAGAAGGAGGAAATTTTGAGTATATTAGTTCAGAAGAACATTCTGAAGGCTTTACACTACAATCTTGGTATAGATATGTTGTGGCAGTGGAGACAGAGTGAAAATATGGGTGCACAGTTGGATGGATGTTGTGAAATATGTGGAAAGGGAGAGAAGGTTGCTCTGATATTCTATATGAGATATAGAAAAGAGCAGGCTGTATATTGCGAATCTGCCACAGTGTATTGTGATTTTGGCATAACCTAAACAGAAGATATGAGAAACTGTATGGATATAAAGGTTAATGAAAATATGGACTTGAATTGTTATGAGAAATTGTATGGATATATAAAAAGTGATATTCTAAATGTAAGATGCTAAATACAAACACAAGTTGATATTATAGAATATTGTTTTCCTTAGAGATATATTTATGAGAAGATAATGATATGATGGAATTAGAATGATGGTTACTACAGGATGATATATATCAATATGTATTGTATGAATATTATAAGAATTGATATATTAGCTATTAGGTTAAGTGATATGATAGATTATGCACTTAGTTTAAATGGACATTACTACAAGGAATGGAAATTACAGATGGATAATTGAGATTCAAGAATTCCTTTTTTATGGAGATATATATATATATTAGAATTAAATTATAGAAATATATATGTATGAACACTATAAGAATTGCTAAATTATGTATTAAGTTACATAACATGTTAGGTTATGAGTCATAATATGAATAGAATATATTGTAGTTTATTAGAAGTAAATAAGGCTTTTATTTGTTATACTAATTGGTCTTTATTGAAGATATAAATATGTAGTAATGAACATTCAACATTTAACTACTACTTCAAGGAGTGGAAGCCAAAGATGGATTATTGGGAGACAGTAAGATGAAGGTTAGAAGATTGGATTAAAGAAATCAAAAGGCATATGACAAAGAAAAGTTCCTGTATACTGTATGAAGGACTAACATTTAAAATCAATTGTTGTACTTTAAGTTCAAAGATAGATTGGAGGACATCTATTTTCTATATTTTCTTTGCTTATTATTTCTTGACTTCACTTTTTCTTTATCTTTTTCTTATTTTGTATTTCTGTTTCTATTTCTTTTTTCTACTTTAACTTTTATTATGTATTGTAAAACTTAATAAAATTTAAAAAAAAAGAAAAAGAAAACCAAGGCTATGAAAAATGGCATTAATCTCTACCATCTCATTAACATACTCTCAAATTGTCTTGTTCCTGAAATGTGATTAGAGCTCTGCCATGGAAAACTGTCCCCAGTCATCCCAAATTTTAGGAAACACATTTGCCCCTTTGTAACTTCTTCCCTCTTCCTTTATATCCATTCAAGTAATGCTTTTAACAGCTGAAACTATCCAGTTCACTTTATTTTTTAGTGTTGTCTACTTATGGCAGAAATGAGCATGGTTTGAACTTGTCCTGTCATTGTCCATTAAGTAATACAATTGCAATGCCAGGTTTTACAATTAGCCCTCACCACATTGACTGAAAGGGTTTCCATTTATATATCTACAATGATTCGGGAGGGGCACTGATTTGACCACTGTGATTTCAGATATATCAACATCATTGTGAAAATTACAGTCTTGTGAAAATTATTGAGCTAATGCATGTGAAATACTTTGACCACTTAAAGTGTATGATATCTAAATGCTAATGCATTGCTAATATATTTGTTGCTCTAGAGCAGACTGCTGTTACCAGCTACTGTTGGATATAAATTGAAACACTGGCCATGCTGGCTATGACTGGTGGAATATAGGCAACATTTTGATGCTCACAATGTTCCCAACTCCATTATAGTTGATTGCCTAATTCTAAAAAAATAGCTATTTTATCACACATACTTACCTAATTCCTTTTGCAAACCAGCAATCATAATGAAATGACAAGTTATGTTGACAAGTCCTCACAGTGTAAAACTAAAACTAAACATCCCCATAGAAAGCAACAGAAACAACAGAAGAAAATAATAAAGAGAAGAATTGAAGGGTCAAATTACAATAACCCCAGCAATATTCTTTATTGTACAACACTACAGGATTAACCACCTAATTTAATACAGTTTCCTTCTGTTGTTACATAATGTTGTGGCTGTATTTTAGCTTTGTGAGCCTGGTGTCTTTTTGAGTCAGGTTCCCATTTTCTGTCTTCTTGTTTAACAACCACTAACATCAAAACAATCTATTCTGCTTTCAGACTAAAATCATTTCAATCGCTGCTATCCCCTCTCTCCCGGAAGTCAAATTTTTGTCTCATCTATCAGGGCTGTCCTGGGGGTTGGGGAGAGAGACAAAAGATATTTCCAGGAAAAGTAAGTATGGCTGAACACTCTTGGTATTTCAACTTTTTTTTCCTTGGTAACCAGGAAAAAAAAAAGAACAGGTGTTTCAATTAACTAAATATTTGGGGAACATTTAGCAAATAAATATTGATATATTTGAAGTATAGCTGGAATGCTTTTAAAAGATAGATGTAGAACAAAGAACAAAGTAAAGAATGAAGGCTGACAAAATTGATTTTAGACAACTATAAACTAAGTCAGAAGGGGGCGTGTTGGCTCAGCGGGTAAGACGCCAGGCTTGTCGATCAGAAGGTTGCAAGTTCGGAGGATCGAGACCCTAGCCCTGCGTGATGAAGTTTGCTCCCGCACTCACCCCAGCTCTTGCCAACCTAGCAATTCGAAAGCATGCAAATGCAAGTAGATGAATAGGTACCACTTCGGTGGGAAGGTAGCAGCATTCCGCGCTCGTCATGCAGCCACATGACCACGGAAGCGCCTTCGGACAATGCTGGTTCTTCGGCTAAGAAACGGAGATGAGCACTGGCCCCTAGAGTCGGACACGACTGCACAAATGTTTGTGGGGAACCTTTACATTTACCTTTACACCCTTTTTCTGAAGCTGTCCTAGTATTATCTCAGGTCAAGCTTTCAAAGGATCTAGATCTTTACCTTTAAACTATGTCAGAGGTATAAAATGCAAGTATAATAATTCCCCCATTTACACCCTTGGTGACCACCCGATGCTCTGCATTGTCTGACTTCTTTCAGGGAGCTTTTAATTACAAATAGAAAATAGGAAGCTGGCAGGCTGCAAAGCAAAGCACCAAACTCTTGGCATCATATTAATCTGCCACAAGGCCCCAAAGGTCCCACAGGGTTACCGCTAGTTTTTCTTCCAGTTTCTGACTTTCCATGACCTCACAGCAGCCATTTTCATTTCTGAAGCCATTTTGAGAGGGCTCCCCTGTGGAAGAGCAAAATGGCTGCTTAGCAAAATTGCAGGAACCTGCACTGCCCTCTTCCCCTCCAACTTGAGCCTTCCCCTCCACATCAGCAGGGCAGAGTTGCCAATAAAGCTGCAACCTTGACCCAGGTGGGGAAGGAGACGTGTGCTGCAGCCAGCCAGCAGCAAACTGAGAACAGCAGCTGAACCAAAAAAAGGTAT
This sequence comes from Charina bottae, assembly GCA_023362775.1. Lineage (NCBI taxonomy): Eukaryota > Metazoa > Chordata > Lepidosauria > Squamata > Charinaidae > Charina > Charina bottae. The sequence continues at coordinate 1,921,135 of JALMGJ010000044.1, read as the reverse complement.
TTTTCCTTCAGAAGCAGCGGATGGTCCCAAAGAGAGGAAAAGAAGTATAGCAGCCCAGCAAGGCAAAGCACAACATAAAAAAAGGTGCAAGGGCTCTACATGCTGGCCATTAACAGAGAAAGAAATCTCAGTGGAGAGGGGACTTAAGGCAGAACAGGCTTAAGAAAGAAATGTTGATGCATACTGGTAATAGTATAGAGCATAGCATATTGGTAATGGTAATAGGTAATCGAGTAATATGTAATAGTAATTGAATAGTTATAGTATAGTATCTTGGAGAGCCAGTTTGGTGTAATGGTTAAGGCACCAGGCTAGAAACTGGGAGACTGTGAGTTCTAGTCCCACCTTAGGCACAAAGCCTGCTGGGTGACCTTGGGCCAGTCACTCTCTCTCAGCCTTAGGAAGGAGGCAATGGCAAACCACTTCCAAAAAACCTTGCCAAGAAAACTGCAGGGACTAGTCCAGGCAGTCTCTGAGAATTGGACATGATTGAATGAATTAGAAAAATAATGTATGTAATACATTTGAATGAAGGTGGTCTGATCATCTATAGTAGAGCTGATGAATACATGCAGGGTTTACTGCCAGTAAAATGTCTTGTGGCATTTTTGTGAACTAAAGTTCTATATATTTGCATCCTAATGCCATTAGCTCCATATTGCTCTTTGTAAAGTTCCTCTTGATAGTTGTTGTTTTCATTCTTCTAAAATAATTTTACAACTTATTATGCCGCCCACCTCATGCCCGAATAGTTGGATTCACATTGTCCTAAACCACTTTTTTTGAATCATGGTTTGATGAATAAATTACAATGGATTGAATTATAATACAACATGGCAGACTACAAGCCATAGGTCAGAAATCACAATAGTTAGGTTTACCTAACACACCAATCTAAAGTCAAAGAAACCACATGGTGGTTTAACAAACTGAGTGACCCCACATAAGTGTTCTCCTAACATATGAAGCCACTATTCTATCCATCAGTATTTAGTACTCTGTATTTCCTCCAGTGCTTTTAAAAGTTGGTCAACAGTTCCATGATTCAAAACAAATTAATTTCCCAGTCTCAGAATATATAAAAGTATATCTATTTCTGTCAGCGTCACACAGAAGTGAAGGATCTCTGTTCTGAACCAAGCTATTCTTCCAGGAGAGAGAAACTACAATTCCGAAAGAGTAATTGAGGACAAATAAAAAATATGGATTGATTTCTAGTCTTGGGTATAAAAATAGATTTTCATAGCCAGTATAATCATAGTTTTTATTTTAAAACCATGTATGGGCTGGGACCAGGATACTTAAAGGTGCTGATATCTCCACAAGTGGCTATCTATACACTAAGGTCCACATTAGAGACAGTCAGCGCTTCAAGATAGGCCAGGTCAGGAAATAAATACAAGAAATACTAGAACACTATTGATATAAGCTATAATAACAGAATCTTGAAGACCTGACAATATTTCCCCTTTCCTCTCTCGTATTACAAGGAAAATCAAGATCGGGCAGTCTTGAGTTCCTTTCTCACACTTCCCTGTTTTCTCAAACTAATTTTATTTATTTTATCTTATTTATACCCCGCCTATCCCCTCCCTAATGGAGGGCTCTAGGCGGCTTACAATCATGTACATTCATATATTATACATCATATATTATTACAATTTAACCGCGTGATAGGGAGGAGGTGAAGGAACTGGCTCTTCAGCTGCAGGCATCGGACTACATGCCCCAGAATGCCTTGCTGCGAGCCAGCTGCTGACGTCCAGGAAGTTGTTGTTCCAGATCCATCGTCCTCCACCACCATTGTCGGGATTCTCCAGATCTTCTTGGATTTGAGGACGACCCTCCGACGGACGCCAGCAAATTGACCCACGTGAGTGGTACCCAATTTATCTACTCGCATTCAGCTTTCGACCTGTTGGGTGGACAGAAGCTGGGGTGAATGGCGAGAGCTCACCTCGCCACGTGGTTTCGAACTGCCAACCTTGTGGTCGGCAGTCTAACGGCTCAGCGGTTTAACCCGCTGAGCCACCGCGCCCCTTGAGCTCATGTTTTACTAATGGTCACCATATATGTACTCCAAAGTCATCTCTGTACTTCTCTACAGATATTTCTTCATGCTCCACACTAAGATAGTGTTAACAACTATGGGGAACATGAGGTTCACAGTTGTGGTATATTAACAGAAGTTTTTTTTCCCCCTAATACCGACTCTGATGACATTTCTATTCCTGGCAATTAAAATAAAAAATCTCAGGATCTGTAATTCAATTTTATGTTGTTAATGTTTTTCAGGATTGTTAAATTTGGGGGCTTTTTGGAAGGAGCATTTGCATGTGTGTGACATTTGACATTTCAAACCTTAGTATGGGCTAGAACTCAACTATAGACAAATGCCCCGCCCCCAAATTCAAAATATGTTATGTTTCTGTTTATTTAGAGAGTCTTATAACTGGTCATATGATCCCATTTATTTATGGAGCCATATTTTATTTTCTAGATGTAGCAGGGCAGCAGGAAGACTGCAACTTAAACAGATAAACAAAAATCCTATTCCTTTTTCAGCCCTCTGGAGCCAGCTGTTGTGGTTATGATTTCAATAATTCCATTAAAAAAGAAACTCAAATCTTCAGTGACAGGAATGAAGTTTAGTTCTAAGTTAATGAGATCAGTGATGATAAGGTGCATGTTTTTCAAGGATTTTATTGCATGAAGATTTTATCAAGAAATAACAAAAATCTTTATATAATATCTTGGCTGCTACTAAGCAATACAGTCTATGATGCAAGGAAACAAAGCAATGGCATGCCTACAGCAATCTTCCTATATATTTATGATCAAAGAGAAGGGGATATATAGCTGCATAAAGCAGATTAGGAGCCTCATTAATTTCCTGTTGGCTTTGTACTAACCTCACTCTAGGCTTAATCTATTTTAGGGAAGCAAAGAGCAAAACATACCTGGTTATGATATATTTTACCAACAGATATGAAAGGACATAAATTATATGCCTTTTATTGATAAGATCCAGACAAGCTTGTCAAAAATGACCATTTTGTGAATTATTAAACTGAGGTATATTATAGAATATTACTGCTTGTTTGCATTTATGTATTATACATCCAAAAGAAATCCATTACACTGGATGCATTTAAAAAGTTCTAAAGGGTGTGAAAATTATGCCCTCCTCAAGCACTCCTAATAGCATGTGAATCACTCAAAAACATTTGCACCCTCATTTACAAAAGATAACTCATTGAACAGATTTGCATGGTAATTTTGGAGCCTTTTTATCGGTTAATTTTCAGTTTGCCCATGTACTATGTTGGCAATCAGAATGCATCACTCCTGTGCATGGAAAAAAAATGGGCTTCAAGGTATTATGCATTAATTTCTTTATTCTATCTCTCTTTGCCAGCTGCAATTGACATGTTCTAAATAGGTGACAAACATAATTCTAATGACTGTAACCCCCTCAGTAGGTCATAAAAATTGAATAAGTAAATAAGTAAATCTAATTTAACATCCACAATACAGTTATAAATTCAGAACAAACAATGCAAAACAAAATTAAAGCCACTCAAAAACAAATATCATAACCAGCAGCAAATAAAACAATAAATAAGTAGCTGGGAGCATTTGTCATTCAAAGACCTCTTAATCATCCCATTTTTAATAATTGCCAAACCCTAAAAGTTGGAGGGATGATTGAATTTCAGGGACCAACATGATCCAGAGTGTCAGTGCAGCAACAGAAAAATGTGGGCTTGTTTGCTCCCTTACATGACAAAAGTGGTGAACTATTAGCTGCAAGAGATTGTAGGAGGATGAGGAACTGTAGACAGAAGAGGGAATGGCCATTGAAGGACAGGAGGAAGAGCTGCTACTAAGGCCTGGGCCAAGAAAGTAACTTGAGTGAAGGTCTCAGATGGGTTCCTCCCTAGCTCACATGAAGATAAAGGGAGGGAAGGACATTCAGACTTGCAAGATTCTGTTGCTATAGCTTTTACAATAAAAGTGATCCTGGCTTATATGCCATTGGTTTCTTAGTCTGGTCTACCTTGTAGGGCTAACAGGAATAGGATGTTTGAATGTTTATGTCAGAAGAGGCATCCTAGAAAATGAGCTTCTTAGAAATGCAAGAAAAAGCATTTCAAAGAAACTCCACCTTCATTACTCACTGTAACTGAGACTGAGAAATTCCTCTTCTTTTTTTTAAGATTCTGCATTTACCCCAGATTAGCATTAAACTACCTTCCTGAAAGCCATGTTGTTCTTGCTTCTTTGGTTTTGCTAGCTTGCCACTAGCAGTTTCTCCTGGAAGCTCTAATTTAGGCAGGTCAAAATTGGGTCAAGAGAACAGCTCTGGAGATGACCCAATACGAAGCCATGTAGGCCTTTAAAGGTAAGAACCAGCACTTTGAATTGCACATGGAAGCTGATAGGAAACGAGTGCAGATCCCAGAGCACTAGTGCCATTTGCTCATGTTTATGTATACCCAATAATTGAGATGATGCATTCTTGAGTAATTGAAGATTCTGTGTGATCTTCAAAGGCAATCCCAAGTAGAGTGCATTACAGTAGTCCACATGAGTAATAATGAGGGATCGAGTCATTGTTGCAAGATCCCCTTGTGCCAGCTAAGGGTGCAACTGTCACACATACCAAGGCTGGACCTATTTGATTGGTCTGCCCCTGGCGACTGATGGACCCTGAAGGGTTTCAGGGGGAGCTGGGGGTTATACGAGGATCTGCTGCATGGTCCAGCGGAGGCACTGGTCGCTACCTTGAATAGGGAGGTGATTGGTGCCTTGGACAGGATTGCGCCTATGCGACCTCCCTTGGCCCATCAGACCCGACACTCGCCATGGTTCACGGAGGAGTTGAGGGTTTTGAAGAGGATTAAGAGATGTCTAGAGCGCCACTGGAAAAAAACAAGGTCCGAACCCGACCGAACATAAGCTAGAGCCGCTGTTAAGGCCTACCTTGTGGCGGTAAGAGCGGCGAAATGTCAATATTTCTCCGCTCTTATTGCATCCGCAGAATGCCACCCAACGGCCCTGTTTAAGATCACTCGGTCCCTTTTGGGGAAGGCGGGTCTTGAGACCCACCTACAGGGCTGTGCAGAGGAATTTGCTATGCATCTGCAGGACAAAATCGCTCGGATCCGTTCCAAGTTGGACTCCAGGCATGAGACAGAGTCTGGGGAGATACTTGGGGAATGTATTTACCCAGTTATCTGGGAACGGTTTGATCCTGTTGGACCTGAGGAAGTGGACAGGATCCTTCAAGCAGCAAATGCCACCACTTGTCATCTAGATCCATGCCCCTGCTGGCTGGTGAAAGCAGCTAGGGGGGTGATATGTGGTTGGGTCCAGGCGATGGTCAATGCATCCTTGAGAGAGGGGGTGTTTCCAACTGCCTTTAAGGAGGCATTGGTGCACCCCCTCCTCAAGAAACCATCGCTGGACCCTATGGTACTGGACAACTTTCACCCAGTCTCCCACCTTCCCTTTATGGGGAAGATGGTTGAGAAAGTGGTGGTGCTGCAGCTCCAGAGGATTCTGGATGAAACGGATTATCTAGACCCCTTTCAGTCAGGTTTCAGGCCTGGACATGGGACAGAAAAAGCATTGGTCACACTTATGGATATCTCTGGCAGGAGCAGGATGGAGGCAGTGCATCCATCCTAGCTCTTCTTGACCTCTCAGTGGCATTCGATACCATCGACCATGGTATCCTTTTGGGTCGGCTCAGGGAGTTGGGGGTGGGCAGCGCTGGTTCACCTCCTTCCTCCAGGGCTGGTCCCAATCGGTGGTGATAGGGAGTGAGAGATCCGACCCTCGACCCTTCCTTTGTGTGGTGCCGCAGGGCTCGGTTCTCTCTCCACTCCTGTTTAACATTTACATGAAACCACTGGGTGAGATCATCCGCCACCATGGGATAAGATATCATCAATATGCTGATGATACTCAGCTATATATCTCTGTCCCGGGTGAGGTAAGTGATGCTGTGACTGCCCTTTCTCGGTGCCTAGGGGCTGTAGGGGCCTGGATGGGGTCCAACAGGCTTCAACTGAACCCTGGTAAGATGGAGTGGCTGTGGATTAATGGCTCTTCCCCATCTGGGACATTATCATCTTTGGTTCTGGATGGGGTAGCACTGCCCCAGACAGATACGGTGCAGAATCTGGGTGTCCTCCTGCACTCATGACTCCTGCTCGAAGAGCAGGTGGCAGTCATGGCCAGAAAGGCTTTTGCACAACTTCGTGTTGTGCGCCAGTTACGCCCGTTCCTGGATTGGGAGGCCCTTCGAACAGTCACTCATGCCCTTGTTATCTCCCATATAGACTACTGTAATGCACTCTACATGGGGCTACCCTTGAAGAGTATCCGGAAGCTTCAGATGGTCCAGAATGCAGCTGCACGGGCCATTGCTGGTGCCCCTAGATCGGCACATATAACACCGTTGTTGCGTGAGCTGCATTGGGTACCAGTTTGCTTCCGGGTCCAATTCAAGGTGTTGGTTGTCACCTTTAAAGCCCTACATGGCATGGGGCCAGGTTACCTGAGGGACCGCCTCGTCCCCAATATATCCACCCGTCCCACCCGATCATGCTACGGACCCCATCTATAAGAGAGTTCCATCTGGCGGGGTCCAGGAGGCGTGCCTTCTCTGCAGTGGCTCCCGCCCTGTGGAACAACTTACCCCAGGAGGGGAGATTAGCCCCTTCGCTCCTGACGTTCCAGAAGAACCTGAAAACCTGGCTCTGCCGCCTTGCTTGGGACCAAGGATGGAATAGTCACTCTTAAAAAGGTAAAGGTTCCCCCCACACATTTTTGCAGTCATGTCCGACTCTAGGGGCCAGTGATCATCTCCGTTTGTTAGCCGAAGAGCCAGCGCTGTCCAAAGACACTTCCACGGTCATGTGGCCGGCATGACACACACGGAACTCTGTTACCTTCCCACCGAAGTGGTACCTATTAATCTACTTGCATTTGCATGCTTTCAAATTGCTAGGTTGGCAAGAGCTGGGTCGAGTGCGGGAGCTCACTCTGCACGCAGGGCTAGGGATTCGAACCTCCGAACTTGCGATCTTCCGATCAACAAGCCTGGCGTTTTACCCGCTGAGCCACCACACACTCTTGGGGATGGCTAGTACCTTAGAGAGCTCCTCTCCTACATTGGATTAAGTTAGATCTTTTTACCACTCTTGCCTCTTGTATTTTAATCTTGCTTTATAATTTGTATTTTTATATTCTATGTATATTTCATGTTTTTTGTTTCTATTATTTTGTTGTAAAACACCCAGAGTCCCACTAGTGGAGGGAGATGGGCGGTGATAGAAGTTTGATTAATAAATAAATAAAATAAATAAATACCAATGCTGGGTAAAGGCCCTCCTAGTCACAGCCTCCACCTCCCCCTTCAGCAGTGAGACCAGGAGAACCCACAAATCATGAACTGCTCCTTCAGGGATAGTGCCACCCTATCAAGAGACACAAGTGAAGATGTCAGGAACCTATAATGGACAAACAGCAACTCTGTCTTGCAAGTGTTCAGCTTTTGTCCAATTTATCCCATCCAAAGCCTCAGAGCTTCCAGGCATAGTGATGCACAATTGATGATACCATGACCCAAACCTTTGGATGATTTCTCCCAGTGATTGTATATATCACTTGAAAAGTTGGGGAGAGAGGATGGATGGATGTAATGGTATGTGGGAACGACCTCGGGAGACAGGAGGAAGAATTGCAGCCTGGACAACTGTTTGATAAATGAAATTTGAGTCCAAAAGAGGAGGGGTGGCAAAAGCATCTCAGAAGGGACCCTCCCTAGTTTTCAGGAGAATAAAAGTGAGGGACAGGAGGAGTACTTTCAGACTTTCAAGATTCTGCTAATGAAACCTTAGAATAAAGATAGAGCTAGTACTCCTGGTTGTGCTTCTTGTCTGAACTAATTTGCAAGGATAACTACCCTGCAAGGATAACAATGCCCTGTAGCAACCCATAAAGGAGAGGTCACACAGTTGATCTTTCTACTCTACTACCACTGACTGGAACTGCCCACTGTAGCAGGAGTGGAACCCATTGCAAAACAGTGCAACTAGCATCCATTCCTAAGGCAGTTCAGAAGCATACTTGTTTTATGTTATCAAAGGCTGGTGAGAGATCCAACTACTAGTATCAGGAGGCGACACTTCCCCCCCACCAAATCTGGGTTATGATAAAGATAATCATTCAAAGCAATCAATGCTGTCTCCATAACATGCCCAGGCCTGAATCCCGATTGAAAAGAGTCCGGTGAATTTGCTTCCTCTTGACTGCTTGGTAGTTGAGTACTAACCCCCGTCTTGCTAATATTCCCCATACAAGGAATATTAGAGACAGGATAATAGTTACCAAATACCAATGAGCCCAGGGTAGATCTCTTGAGGAAGGGGCACACCAGAGCCACTTCTTGGAAAGAGGCATTGGCCACCTCCTGTATTTAATTTATCAACACTCCTCAAGACTCCCTAAGATCAAGCTCCTCAGCACCTGGGGACAACCATATTCAGCTCATCAGAGTTTATAGGCTAGAATCAATCCATTACAACATAGCTAGCCAGTCACCACAATAGATTCTGCCCATTGAATCTGGACTATTATGCAAAAAAAAATTATATATTAAACTTGTATGCAGTTTGTTTTGTTAGACACACAAGGCACCACTTTGTGACATAATACTAGTCAACAAATGGATTCATAGGAACCATTAGCATAGCAGTTAAGTATATTGCTTTGCTAAATGTTTGACTTACTGCCAAGAGGTAATGAAAAAATAGTCACAAGATAATCACAAGAAGAAACATCAATATGTTATATGCAAAATATCCCAAATAGGATATTTTGTTTATTCATTTATTTATATATAACATCTGACTCTAAGTGGTGTACATACAAAGAACAGGAGATCATCTGACAATAGACACAAACATCATGGGAATGTCATAGCTTCTTGTAATTCAACCTTAAGTTACTTCCAGATATGTTCATGTAAGCTACAGGATTCTTCACTTCAGCTAGAGATTTAAACCAAGCAATTTGTCTGTAAGATAGATTTTTTGCCCCTTTTGGCCAGCAAGACTTACTTTGCTTTTTGCAGTTTCTCTGAATAATTGTTCACCTTCTCCCTAATATCCCTGAAGTCTTTTTAAGAGCTGAAATAGGCAAATTCTGCATCAGGTTGACATCCCAATCATAAACATGCTTACTCAGAAATAAATTTCACTATGTTCAATACAGCTTACTTCCAGATCTGTATGGGATGCAGCCTATGGAAGCAAAAGCACATCCTTCAGTTTCAAATATTAAAATTGAATTAGATTCACCTCTACTTTTGAGGAAGCGAATGTGCTAATTTACTCATTCCACTACTTGCAAGGCTCACATAGTGCAGATAAAATATAGGGTGACCATGAATTCATCTATAGAGTTGATTGTTTAAATAATTCAAAATACATTCAATGAAAGCCTCCTACTAACAAAAATGTTTCTGTCAGAGGGACTGAAGATGCGTAATTCTGCCTTGCTGGCAGCTTCCTTACCATCATCAAAACTTGTTCTACAGGGTCACCCAATTCTTCAGAGCAATTCTGAGCTGATATGGAGGAAAGAGTAGCTCCCTTCCAAATGTAGTTATCACCATAATATTAGAAAGCATGCTTTGGATTTTGTCCAATGGTAGTATAGAGTTCCACCACATCAACTTTTATTTATAAGAAATGTGTACATATCCTGGCAACCCAGAGAATGATACAGACTTTACTATTGGCTGATGAAGTACAGAGGAGAACAGCTTGTTTGCTCCTGAAATATGTGAGTGGCACCAACGGAGACAGAGAAACAAAGAGAGAAAGAAGAGGCAGAGAAAATAAATCTAAAGTCCATTCAGAGCAGGTAGACAGTGACCCAGTTCATACAGGATGACTAAAAAGAGCCTTTAATGTAGTCAAAAAATCAGAAGGTGCCTGGTAGCTCCTTTTCTAACAAATTTTACTAAATGGCATAAGCCTTTGTGAGTCACAGCTCACTTCATCAGATGCATAGAGTGGCTACATTGAAGTAGGATTGTTAGATGAATAGAGCTAATTTTAATAAAATTTGTTAGTTGGAAAAGATGCTACAAGACGCCTTTTGATTTTTTGCTACCATAGACATGGCTCGTCCTGTAATGTCTTTAATGTAGCCAGAAATCTCCAGATAAATAGCTATATGTGTATGTATCTAGTTACACTGTAGTAGTGCAGGGATTTTTCTTGCAAACTTTATTTTTGCTCTTTTGCAGCAAAATAATCTTCACAGCAGCAGTGAATGAAACAGCAAATGAGCTGAATCCTCCTCCTCCTCCTCCTCCTCCTCCTCCTCCTCCTCCTCCTCTTCTTCTTCTACTACTACTACTACTACTACTACTACTACTACTGGGTCTTTTTGTCTGACTGTAGCACTTTTCATTCACACAACTGATGGCCAACGTATCCAGCCAAGATTTCTGAATACATTGAAGCATATTTAAGCCTCCTCAGTGATCTAGCCATGAGGTAATGATAATAGAGGAATCAATAATTGGTTTTATTGTAGATATAAAGCAGTGAACTATTCATTAAATTCAGTGGCATATGTGCAAAATATAGAATTAACCAGGTGAGTGGTGATTTGCATATTTCAACCATATATACTCATATATTGCTCAGACTGAAGAAGCTCCTTGGATAAGGAGCGAAACGTTTCCACTAAGAAAATAGAAATCCAGTTGACATGATCCAAGCTACAGACAATTCCACCTGGATGACTGAGAACCTTCATAGACATATAACCATATATACACTTTATATTAAGGGCTCGCTTATCACTTTATCTTCCACATATTCTTATGAATAGCTGCAATGCTCAGATATCTCAGCAGATAGAGAAAGGACTATGGATGGTGTTTGAAAGGCAACTTAAAGACTAACACATTTCTTATCTTCTAAAAGAGCTTATGCCCTATGAAATGTGTTCTCTTTAAGGTGTTACAAACTACTTCACTGTTGTTGTTTAAAACTTATCTCTAGTATTCTGTAATCCTTAAAATTATGCTACTCTCTAAAACTACACTTTCTGTATATCTGCATGACATTCATACATGCACACAAATTGGTGGTCTTTGTGATGGTGTTTTAAACAGAATGGCACCTACACATTAAGTCTTACAGTGCATAAAAAGAAAGCTATAAAACCACTGAAAGATTATGCCATAGCTACAACTTTGACAATAAATCCTTAGTTGTTCTAAAGGTTTCTACATTGATTTTTCAATTTCTGGTCAATTGCTTTTATGCTATCACTTTGTACAACCTTGCTACCCTAATACTCAAGAAAAAAAACATTAACATTAAACATCTGTTACATTACTAATACCTGATATCACAGACTGGAATTTCCTAGAAAAATCAATAAAAGTGGGCATAAAAAGATAATTAGAGATGTAATTATCAGATTTAACTTAATAAAATATTAAGTTAATATTATTTTGCTTTATTAAAGTATAAAAGTAGCAGAGAAAGAAATCTTCATCCACAGCTGTGTGGCCGTTTGATGATACTGTACATTACAATATCATTACCGTTTCATTAACTAACTTGCTGCTGGGTTGAAAGCAAAAAAAAAAAAAAGCTAAAAGTCTCATGGAGCCCAGCATATTTTACATAAAAATACTGGCATCATAATACTGTTTTTTTACACACACGCACACATCACACCCTCTGAAACCAACTATTCGTTTGTTAATTAAAACTGATTGAAATGTTTCATTTATATTTATAGCAATACAGAATTATAGAAATTTGCTGGAACAATTTAATACAACTTTAGCTTGCTCCCCTAACAACCAGCTACTGCTGAAAAGCCCTGAAGCTTTCTTACTCCCAAATGTGTATTTCTGCTCCGTGTTCCATTATAGTACAGTTTTGTAATGTTCAAGATAATCGGCTTTACTTTAATTAAATAATTTTAAACTCTTGATCTCTTTGCTCTGTTCCTAATTAATCCAATCTCAGAATTGTAGAGTCTTTTTCTTAAATCTATAAGTGTCCTTATGTTAGGTTTGTAATTCTGGATTTTGCTAATTTTTGCCTGAGGAGTAGCTTGAGAATCTATTCTGCATACAATTGTATCCTGGATTCCTTATTTCTGAAGCCAAAGACTTTTTTTCTTTCCTGACCCTTGATCTACTTTCTTACCATTTGGCTAGAGGAAATATGTGAACAAAAAACTTCTCATTCCTGGCTTAGAGAGAGATCCATGTTGCCTTGTAAAGTCTTACACCTTCACAAAATTCCCAGTGAACCCCAAAGCCTATTGGTTCCCTGATTTTTAATATATTGCAAGGAATCTAGTTCTCTCTATGATGATGTTCAAACAAAGAATCCATGGCAAAGTTTAATTGGGGAGTCAGGAATTTATTATTATTTATTATTATTTATTATATATTTATATATTATTATTTATATTTTTATTAAAACTAACATTTTATTAATCTTTCAAACCAGACAATGTTTTTTTCTGATAAAACATAAAAGGATGAAAATAAAATAAATAAAAGGTAGGAACTTTTTTGCTTGTTATTTGTTATTAAATTTATACCCTGCTTTTATACTAACATAAGCACTCAAACAACAAAATGTACAAAATGTAAAACGTGACAGAATTTTTTTTAAAAAAATCTAGTTCAAATAAATATCTTGACTGTCAATTAGCAATTAAAAGCTTGACAAAAGAAACACATTTTTGCCATTTTTTTCAAGTATGGCATCATTCACAAACCAACAAACCAGATAATAGACTTTCTGTTAGGGAGCATCCTCAAAAGGCCCTCTTCTGATCTGAGGGACCAGGCAGGTTCATAACAGAAGATGTGGTCTCTCGGACTGTCAAGCATTAGCCACTGTGGGCTTTGAAGATCAATGCTAACACCTAATTGGTGCCCAGTAGGCAATTTATGATTAATTAAATGGCACTAGCAACTTCCAGAGAATATAATCCTATCCAACCCATAATTAATTTATTAAAATAGACAGTCACAGACCAACACAAGCTCTAACAAGAGATTTATTTTCATTTAAGATGGAATAGCAACAATTGACTGATTTAAAACAAAATAAAAAGGAACATTGGTTGAGGAATCAAACTGATTCTACCATTTCTTATTAAACTTGACTTCAGCAGAGGCAAAGAAAGTTACAGTTTCCATTGCATTTTCTTAAAATAAAGCAACATATGGGGGGATTATTCTTTTAGGAATCAGTTCTTGAGGAACACATATATTGTCTATTATACACAGATACACAAATGACTTACAGCCATCCTCTAATCTGTATATGCAAGTAGATTGTATGTATGTTGAATAGTATGTGTGAAATCCTTATTTAAGAGAGACACACATACAGTATATTTAACGTATTTATTTATTTCACAATTTTTATAACCCATGCCGAACTACAGACTGCAGTTTATAACAAAGTAAAAAATCATAGGACTCAAAAAAAAAAGTCAAAATGGCTAGCATGTTCACACAATTGAAGCCCCACCCTTTTTTAAATGTTCAAGAAACATTCAATCTGGGTTAAAAGCATGGTGGAATAGTGCTTTTTAACAGCTTTATAAAATGCCAAGAAAGGTCTGCTTGAATCTTCAGTTGCAAAAAGATCCAAAGTACAGATGTTGCAATAGAAAAGCCGTGTCCTGTCCCAACAAATACTCTCAACTGAACTGGTAATTAAATGATTTATTGTTAACAAGAACTGAGGTATTTTACCTCATAAAATCATCTTATTAAAAAAACTCAACAATAAACGTTTGTTTGTAATCATGTGGCTATGTGTAAAGTCACTTTCTTCAAATTAGTTACTAAGCTCATGTTTCATATCTTTAGTTTGAGGCAGCTTGTAAACTTCTCAGGATTCACATTAGCAGGCTCTTCTCAATCGGATAGGTTGTCCCTGGCAATGTTTACCTCAGCTGGGCCTCAAGTCTTCTTGAGATGTTCTCACCAGATGGACAAATTCAACCTTAGCAAGGTGGTGCCTGTTGTAGCCCAGTGATATGCCATTTGTAGGTCATAACCATCACTTTGAATTGGGCCCAGAAGCCTACTGGGAACCAGTGCAATGATTTCAGTTGTGGTATTACTCCAGTGGATTGTCTTGTCAATAATCTATCCCTCATAAGTTGCAGATTATGGGTTGTCTCCAAAGACTATTCCATGTAAAGTGCACTACAAAATTGAAATGAGTGGTGATCAAAGCATGAGTTAGTACTTGTCTTACTTTCACCATGGACCACTGCGATCTCATCCCCTCAAAAGATTAGAATTGAGCATGTAAATTCCATAACATTATATGAATTATCCAAATATTTGGCAACCCTTTTACAGACCCACATCGGATAGACTCCATCACACATCAAAGACTCAGGACACTTCATCAACAAAATCAGCACCCTAAAACTCAACCACACAGACAAACTGGTCAGCTTTGACGTGGTATCCCTGTTTACCAAGGTACCAGTAAGGGACACCCTGGCACTCATCAAGCAAATTTTCCCAGAAGACATTACAGCTTTATTTCAACACTGCCTAACAACTAGTTACTTTCAATGGGAGAATGAGTTCTACGAACAGATGGATGGCGTTGCCATGGGAAGCCCCCTGAGCCGAGTCATAGCAAACTTTTGCATGGAACATTTTGAAAAACAGGCTTTGGAATCAGCTCCCTTTATACCAACAATCTGGTTCCGGTTCGTGGATGACACCTTTGCAATTTGGAGTCATACTGAAGAAGAACTGGAGAAATTTCTGGACCACCTAAACGGCATCCACCCCAATATACAATTCACTATGGAAAAAGAAACTGACGGCAAACTTCCATTTTTAGATACACTGGTCATACGCAAACCAGACCTCAAACTAGGACACAAAGTATACAGAAAACCCACCCATACAGACTGGAATCTGCACAAAAATTCAAATCACCACCCATGACAAAAGAGAGGCATGATCAAAACCTTGGTGGATCGTGCTAATCGAAACAATTAATCAATTTCTCAACAATGAACTTAACCATCTGAATTGGGTCCTACAGGCGAATGGCTATTCCAAGAATGAAATAAAAAGAGCCATCAAACCAAGAAAACAACATCCAACTGAAGAAAAACAGCCCCCCACAAACAAAGTATTCCTGCCCTACATTAAAGGAGTCACTGACCGCATGGGAAAACTGATGGAAAAACACAACTTTCAAACAGTCTTCAGACCCACCAGGAAAATACAACAAATGCTAAAATCAGCAAAAGACAAAAGGGACCCCCGCACCGCTGCAGGAGTATACCGCATACCATGCAGCTACATCGGAACCACAAAACGAAGCATTCACACCAGGATAAAAGAACACGAAAGACACTGCAGACTACAGCAACCGGAAAAATCTTCAGTAGCTGAACATGCTCTCAAGCAAACGGGACACAAAATCCTATTTGAAAACACAGAAATACTGAACAACACCAAAAGCCACTACACCAGATTATACAGAGAAGCCATTGAAACTCACAAACACCAGCACAGTTACAATAAAAAAGAAGAAAGTCTAAAAATTAGCAAAACCTGGCTACCAGTCCTGAAAAACACAGCCTGCAAAAGGTCAACAAACTCAGTCCAACCACCAGGACATGGGAATACTTCTCACAATGAACATGCTAATCACGCTCATCAGCCACTCGTTAATATTTCAACACAACAAAAAACTCCACCAAATCTCTTATAACTTAGCTCTATAAATAGAAAACAAACAAAACATTGCCACTCTACCTGGGCACAGAGATTTCGCTTCTGTCTGTGCTCCTGCCCTCTGAAGATGCTGGCCACAGATGCTGGCAAAACGTTAGGAACCACAACTTCCAGAACACGGCCACACAGCCCGGAAGACCCACAACAGCCATCGAACTCCGGCCGTGAAAGCCTTCGACAATACATTAACATTATATGACCTTTTCTGAAATTGTCAGGAAAATAGTTCCAAGATCCAAGCATATATCTTTACATTGCAGATGGTTTTTAACAGACATACTGTATATCATTCTGTAAGGTGGCTTTCCAAAGTAGTTCCTTAACCATAGATATCTCAAAAAGAAAAGCAGGCTTTGTGCAAACATTTGTTAGATGATGCAGTAGTTCCATTATTTCTTAATGTAAGAGCCATCACAAGATTAGTGCTGGAAAAGTAACTCATCAAAACAATACATAGGACTTTTTTCTTTTTTCTTCCACTAATGTTGTGCGCAGTGTTATGGGGCAGATTTTGTTTTGAAGTGCTGTGATGAGAAGAGAGGCCTAATATCAGAGAGAGAGATGGAGCAGAAATGTAAGGAAAACAGCCTAATGTGGAGAAGATTTCATATGTCATCTAGTCACTTCTTTTTCTCTGTGAAACATTCCACTTGCATTCTGAAACAATTTTTCTGATTAAAAATAGAATATGGTTGGTAATATCCTAGAAGATATTTTTATTCAGATTTGTGGTTTACAAAACTGCCAAATACTAAGGTCGTCATCATCATCATCAGCAGCAGCATCAGCATAATTTATTGTGGTCTTAGACCAGTGCAAGGATAATGTTCTGTGAAATATACATAGTCTATCTTAAAATGATAACAACGTAGAATAAAATAGAAAGTTAAAAATTAAAATACATCTGTAGACTATCTAACTAGACTCTATAAGTGCAATCTAAGATACAGCCTATATTAAATGAGAATATAGACATTAGAATATATTAAATGTAAAGTGTAAAATATGAGTATCTAAAATTACCACTATGTTATATATATTAAAAAAAAATGAATGAATTACTGTTACATACAATACATTACAGAAATTAGCCCATCAGGGTCTGGTGAATCTTCATTGCTGCAGCACAGAACCTTGCTACCTGTGCTGTAACGATAGAATTTTCATCTACTGTATAAGCAGCAATTGAGTATAGTCAGAATCTGTATGACCAGGGTATTTACTAATCAGGGGTAAGATGAGTTTGGTTCATATGTCTCTATAAAAAATGCAATGCAGAAGAACATGGTCTGTAGTTTCCACCTCACCGGAGTCACAAGGGCAAAGCATTGTGGCCAGTGGTATTTTTTTATATTTGCCCTCCAATACTAAGGTCATATATGCACGCTTTTTCTGGAATAATTGTATTTTTGCTAATACCACCTACTTTTCAATTCTTCATGTTACTCGTCCAAATAACTTGCTTGGGCAAAGGTTTTCACAATTTTTCTTCATATCAAGAAACATTTTCAAACATACTAGAAAATTCACTATCAGTCTTTTATTGTCTGCAGTGTTATAGCATTCAAGTAGATATGGGCTAGTTTTTATATAGTTTATATCAGATTGAAAAATGTCAATAACTGTATAGTAACTTTTTATAGGACCTACATGTGAGAGACCATTGTGTGTGTGTGTGTGTGTGTGCCTTACTTTTTTCTTTCTTTCTCTCTCTTCCTCTCCCCCCTCCCCCCCAGCATACTTCATATCAGGACATCACTATCTTTGGCTGCTATAAATTCATCTGCTACAAATAGTTATTTGCCATATGGGACTTAATTTCTTGAAAATTATTTTGCATTTTTAAAGCAAATTGTTTTTTTAAACAATGACTTGTCAAAAATTTAACAGCAAAATATAAAAACTGTATTGCAATAATGTAGAAACTAAAAGTCACAGCTTTTATGATTTTAATTATCACTCAACATTTTCATCATCACACTCATATAAAGGGAAACTATTTGTTATTAAAAAGTGTTCTGATATTTGTTTCTTTTTCTAGTCCATCTTTTTCAAAGACAGTACTAACAGGTTCCAGTTTTTAAAATGATAGAACTGAAAACTTAAGGTGCTTTTTTGATTGTTTACAAATAAAACAGCAAAATCATGTGGCACCTTATGTTAAAATCTACTTCATCAGATCTGTAATATGTTTTTGCTTTGTGTGATGAGGTTGTTCATCCCCAATTATTTCAGCTGAAGAGTTATTTCAGTTTCATATTTTTCTAATGACCTGAAGACAGCGAAATAATTGCCAGTTAGAATACAAATACTCTTAAGAAATATGATCAAGCATGGTTGAGGACACTCTGCCTAATTCTATTATAGTGATGACAGACATGTGTAATTGTCACCATTCAATGTCATCTCTTTGAACTTTTTTAGGCAGTGAAGATCCTTCCTAGGGTAGTCTAGTGCTGGAAATTCACTATGAAAATCACTCTGACCAATTTTTGTCCATTTTGTAGATAAAGTCACCTGCATCCATTCTGATTTGGTGATACAATAAAATAATCTAGCCATCATGAAAATTTTCCATTTTGTCAGCCTCTTATCATGGACTGAATAGGTGCCCAAGTGGAGAACAGAAATTTCTGGGATAATTTTTCTTGAACCCATTCAAATCTTGAAAGAGTATCTGTGACCGCATGAGGTTATCGGTATGCCATATCTGGGCTGTTAAAATCCTGATGACTAATGGATGACATCATCTCCCAGCCCTATTTTTAGAGCTCCTTTCACCTTCTTAAAAACCCTAAAAAAATTGAAGAAATATTTTGAAAGTGATAAAAGGTTTACAAATCTCAGTAAGGACCCTGTGTTACTATCAATAGGTCAAGATTGGGAACCGGATAGATAATTATAGTACCTTTTAATGTAAGTTTAATACACATCAAATTAGTATTCTAACATATTTTTCTGATACCAAGAAAAGAGAAATCAAATAAACAAATTATTTTTAAAATAGTACTGTATTTGATAAGAGCTGTGCAGAGCTTCAGATTTATTTCTCAAAAGGTGTCTTGTTCCAGGCTGAGCAGACACACACTGTTGATTTACAAGTGCTTTACTGATGAGTAGTACTGCAGTCAATTACAAAGGCAGGCAGAGTGCCAGCTATGCAGACATGCATATACTCTGAAAAGGATAAAAGGAAATGAGATCTTGTCTGATAGGCAGGTGCAGCATGGGCAATTTAGAGTTCAGTCCAGAGCTAAGCCATAGGAGACAAATGGAGCACAAGTTTAGGGAAATGGGCACGGCAGTAACAGAGAGGTAAATGTAATCCATGACAGCCCAGGAGTGAAACACCAAGGAGGCTATTCAACTGCCCCAAATTGAAGAGTCAATGAGCAGAACAGTGCAAAGCAGGAAGCAAGGAACACAGACCTGAAGTTGTTTCCAATGGAGGGGCTGTCATTGGCAGCTGTTCTTATATCGGCCGGACACCAGTGTGGCTCAGTTACAAGGCTTTGCTTCTGAAGGAGCAGTGCAGATCACTGTTGCTGGGCTCTCTGAAGCTGTGTCCTAGGTGTAGGTGCCTGGCCAGGATCTGGCCCCTTGTCACCTGAACCCTCCCCCATCTGCTCCTGCTGATTATCTACTGAGTGAGCCTCAGGTGGTTGACGTACTGCCAGTTCCTGAGGCCGGCAACTTCCTGAATCAGGCCCTCTGAGTCAGAGGAGTCCATAATAAAAGGTGCTTTGGAATGCATAGGGATATAAAAATAGCCCGTTTGAGGACCCATGATGTTTTCCTGGGATGATGTGGTGCCATAAAGAGCTGCAAACAAGTGTTTTGTTTACACCCCTGAGTACTCTGAAGCACCTTTTAGGAACTGAATCCAAAGCACTGCACAGCCCTATTAAATAGGCTTCCAGATTAGTTGGGAAATAAACTACGCATTTGGAAGGATACAGAAAGGTAACAGTAAACTCACATTGTTTTGCTGTTAAAATACAAAGCTAAATATAATTAAAATAATGTATTTTTGTCCAAAATGGAATAAATGTTATTGATTTAAACTGTTAGCTAACTCATAAATTAAGGACAAAGTAGAAACATCACACTGACAACAAAGGTCTGCATAGTTAAAGCAATGGTATTCCCCGCAGTAACCTATGGTTGCAAGAGCTGGACCATAGAGAAGGCTGAGCGAAGGAAGATAGATGCTTTTGAACTGTGGTGTTGGAGGAAAATTCTGAGCGTGCCTTGGACTGCAAGAAAATCAAACCAGTCCATACTCCAGGAAATAAAGCCAGACTGCTCACTTGAGGGAATGATATTAAAGGCAAAACTGAAGTACTTTGGCCACATAATGAGAAGACAGGATACCCTGGAGAAGATGCTGATGCTGGGGAAGGTGGAGGGCAAAAGAAAGAGGGGCCGACCAAGGGCAAGATGGATGGATGATATTCTGGAGGTGACGGACTCAGCCATGGGGGAGCTGGGGATGGTGATGGCCGACAGGAAGCTCTGGCGTGGGCTGGTCCATGAAGTCACGAAGAGTCGGAAGCGACTGAACGAATAAACAACCAACAAAAAAGAAACATTCAGGTATATGAATTACTGTATTACCAGACAGAAACCAGATAGATAGATAGATAGATA
This sequence comes from Charina bottae, assembly GCA_023362775.1. NCBI lineage: Eukaryota > Metazoa > Chordata > Lepidosauria > Squamata > Charinaidae > Charina > Charina bottae. The sequence goes on along the minus strand of JALMGJ010000044.1, from coordinate 1,900,623 downwards.
GATAGATAGATAGATAGATAGATAGATAGATAGAATTATTTAGTGCATTTAAGAGATAGCAATTCAGTAAAAAATAATTTCTCTTAAAATACTGATGACAATGTGAGAATTATAGGTTATACTGCTTTGAAAGAAAATGCAATTATTGTAATACTGCTATTCAAAGAGAAAAGAGGAACAATGTTGTTTATTTTAATTCTGCTCTTGCAGAATCAAAATAAACAACATTGTTCCTCTTTTCTCTTTGAATAGTAGTATTACAATAGTAGTATTACAATAATTGCATTTTCTTTCAAAGTATTATAACCTATAATTCTCACATTGTCATCAGTATTTTAAGAGAAATTATTTTTTACTTTTTAATTCTGCTCTTGCAGAATCCATATTATTATCCAAGCTTCTAAGATTCATAACTACACCACACTGGAAAACAGAGTCAGGTAAAGTATGGAGTTTAAGACGCTGTATGATAACTCCCATAACTATTGACTTTTAGCCACACCAATTAGTGTTTCTTGAATTTGGAACTGAACAATGTTTGGAGGACATAGCTGCTTTAATATAATCAAAAGTCATAATACAGACTGAAGAACAAAGAACAAAGAATGTATCATGCATCCCTGTAGTTTAAAGGCTTCTGGCTAAAGTTGAGCCAGAAACAGTGTTAGAGAATGAGAGCTGAGACACCAAGCTCAAGTTAGAACTGAAGAATGCATTGAAACATACCACAGTCTAGTTAACTATTGTAACTCAAGCAAATGTTGGGTCAAGCAGGAAGACTTTAATAGCACTTCCTGTCTAAGGAGGCCCAATGGGCTGAACCACTCCAGAGCTAAAAAACATTTCATTGTTCTAGAATATGTTCCATGTATTAGCTTGAATGGCTCACTACACAAGCTGGTTACAACACAGAGATGTTAAATGTGCTTTAACAATTCCATTGTGTTCAACAGTTAGATCAAGAAATGTGAAGATATCTCATTTTCCTCTTCACAACAGTGAGCTAACTTGACAATGCATTCAGAACAGAAAGTGAGGAATGTACGAATTGTTCTGCAACCCCGTCCCAACATGTATTGAAAGAAAAGTTTGAAGAAAGAAAAAGACAATGACTGTGCTCACTTGAACATAGTTCTGACCCTCCCTAGAACAGAAACGTACCTGTGGAGAATTTTAATTGTGTTAAATAAACAAGGTAAGGTAAAGGTAAAGGTTCCCCCTGCATTTGTGCAGTCGTGTCCGACTCTAGGGGCCGGTGCTCATTTCCGTTTGTTAGCCGAAGAGCCATTGTTGTCCGAAAATGCTTCCACGGTCATGTGGCCAGAATGACGCACGTGGAACGCTGTTACCTACCCACCAAAGTGGTACCTATTCATCTACTTGCATTTGCATGCTTTCGAATTGCTAGGTTGGCAAGAGCTGGGGCTAGTGCGGGAGCTCACTCCGCACGCAGGGCTAGGGATTCGAACCTCCGAACTTGCGATCTTCCGATCAACAAGCCTGGCGTCTTACCCGCTGATCCACCACGCCCCCACCACGCCTAAGGATACCTTATGTAAAAAGCCTTAGAAATAAAGAGATGAAACTTGCACAAAGGAAAAAAAAGTTTATGTTATCTAATATTACGTAAAGTTATTTTAATATTATAATAAAAATTTATATTATATATAAAAAAGTTTTGAGGCACATTGGATACTTGTCATTTATATATAAATGTATATTTATGTAAATGTTATATATTTGTCATTTGTATATAAATGAATTTTTTAGTTTTCAAAATCCTTTAACTAGGTATATGTATCTTTTTCTTTTCTTGCTTTTTTTTGTTTGCATGTTTTACTTAACCAATAAAAAGATATTTAAAAAAAACCAAAAATTTCAATAGAATTTCAATTTCAATTGCAAGAAATATTTTAGAAATGTCCTTGTTGCATTTATGTTTTCAGAGATGCAGTGAAATTAATGCTTTATTCAAATATATTTTTCAATTTGTTTAAGAAGCAACTACACGCATTAACACAATTTTGAGATTTAATATTTTCAGATGTTTATATTCTTTTTAGGTTTCTCTCTATCATATATGAGTTGACATCTGGACAAAGAAAACGGACATAAAGCCGAAGACGGCTTTAGAAGCATCTGAAAAACAAGCATATGTAGGCTGACCATATTTCAGGATGGCAAAATGGAATGGGTCTTATGTACCGCCCAGAGTTCCCTTGTGGGGGGAGATGGGCGGTGATATAAGTTAGAAATAATAAATAGAAATAATAAATATTCCGTATTCAGGAAAAAGACAGGGGTCTCCGCCCCTCCGGTCCACGCAATTGGCTCCCACCTGCAAAGACCGCCCCCGGTCCACACGATTGGCTCCTGCCTGCAAATCCCGCCCCCCAGTCCGCAAGATTGGCTCCCGCCTGCAAAGCCCGCCCCCGGTCCACACGATTGGCTCCTGCCTGCAAAGCCCGCCCCCCCAGTCCGCAAGATTGGCTCCCGCCTGCAAAGCCCACCCCCGGTCCACACGATTGGCTCCTGCCTGCAAAGCCCACCCCCCAGTCCGCAAGATTGGCTCCCGCCTGCAAACCTAAGCATATGGCTCCAACTATTTAGTTGTTTGCAGAATTGATTAATATGGATTAGCTATGGATGACTGTAATGAATCATGGCTTCAATTTATTGATGTATGTACTGTATGTCTGCAAATACATGTCCTGTATGTTCTTGTTTCTTTTTTTAGCTTTTTTCTGCTTCTTTGATAGTTTTGTGTATTCTTTTTTTTATTCAGTTAAGGAAAAAAAGCTTAAATGGTAATCCATAATTTGAGTGACACCCATTTTTGTGGATCCTCACCCTTCTTGAAAGTGGCCATATCAAAACCATCATTCTGATTTTAAGGACAGTCATGTTGATAATTGAGTTCTTGATCACTGAGTCTCTTCTCTTCTTAGCAGTGTGTTGAGCAAGTCCCAACCTTTCCTTCTCTTTCTTGTTTGGTACATTTGACATGGCCACGCCCCTTGCAGTGCAACAGAGATGCACTGCAGAGATGAGTTTCAAGAAAGACTTTTAACTGGGGACAGACCAGATTAGAGGCATCCATTCTATCTTGAGTTAATTAAAAAGAATCCCCTTTTGGCCAATTCTGCATCAGGATCAGGTTTCTCCTAAGATGGAACACAACCCTAAGTTCATAGCTTTTATTCATTAGTTTAAATGTATCTATGTTTAAAAAAAATCCCTTAATGGTTTGGTTAAAGTTAAAAGATTAATAAAATATTAAAGGCATAAAAATTAAAAACACAAACTAAAACAGTAACTCTTAAAAACTTAAATGCTTGGTAAGTCAATACATTTAAGCCCTTTCCTACACTGAAACAATAGCAAAAGTCCAACAGCAGTCTGACTTTCAGTATCATCTGAAATGGTAATTCTTTATAACAGAGAAAACAGAAGGAATAATTAGATATTATTATAAGTGAAGGCTATTTTCTTAGAAAACATTAGGGCAGAATGGATAACCTTTTCCAGGCCAGGGGCTACAACTCGAAAATAGCCTTCTGCTGGATGGATGAGGCTTTGGGATGAGGCTTTGGGGAAGAGGCACTTTTAAAGAGTTTTATGAATGAAAATGGGGCTTTCTGCTCCCACTTCTATTTGTATATTTCCATTCAGCTGAAAATCACCCTGCTGGAATTTAGTTGGTTCTTCACTAAGTTTTGGTGGTGCAATTCAAGGATGCTTTGGGTATTACAAATGGACTATTGGATGACACATATGGCTGCCCTTAGTCAGAATTCTTTGAGACAGCTATTTTTCTCAGGTTCTCACCTGGAATATAGATGTATGTATGTATGTATGTATGTATGTATGTATGTATGTATGTATGTATTTGATTTATCACCACCCATCTCCCCCGAGGGGGACTCTGGGTGGTTAATACCAGCCCCATCCACATAATTACAGTAGCACTACTGCGAAGAGAGGACTCACTGGAAAAGACCCTGATGCTGGGAAAGACTGAAGGCAAAAGGAGAAGGGGATGGCAGAGGATGAGGTGGTTAGATAGCATCACCAATGTAATGAACATGAATTTGAGTAAACTCCGGGAGACAGTGGAGGACAGGAAGGCCTGGCGTGCTATGGTCCATGAGGTCACGAAGAGTCGGACACGAGTAAACGACTGAACAACAACAACAAACTGAGATAACAGTATGGACACTTTGAAAAGGAACTACAATAAATACTGTTTGCTATTGTATATTAAATAAATAACTCCACTGACTTTTGCTGTTATAGCACAAGATTCCAGTCAAATGTATTTGTGTCCCTTATATTCAGGATCTATGCTACTTCTGCAATAATTGCATTGTTAAATGTTTTTTTGTTTTGTTTTGTGTAACTCCTTTCTCCCTATAGAACTTTGGCTGAGTTGTATGTTTTCTTCTTTATAACTTACTAGACTTTTTCCCCCTCTAATATTTCCCATGAATATAGTGGATGATGGGTGTCTTACAAAGCAATCTGTATTACTTCCTGTCCTATTTTCCCCTTTCATTTATAGCAGCAGAAACAAATCAGAAGGATGCATGTGATGAACTGAGCTGCAGCTCACAAAAGTTTATGCCTTTTAATAAAATTTATTAGTTGAAAAAGGTGCTACCAGACTCCTCCTGATTTTTTGCTACCATAGACTAACCCAACTTTCTTCCTATGTTTTACGCTAAAAAAAGGTACCAGTTGACCAAGAGAGAACTTCAGTGATTATGTTCAATCCATATTAGTTTTTACTCTGAATTCCAGATACTAAACTTTGAACCACATGGCCAGTTTGCCATAGCGCTAGGATGGACCACTCACTGTTTCTCAAGGGTAGGAACACATGATGTCATTCTTTACTCACCCCCACCCACTGGGAAGGGAAGCTGTGCCTACCTTTCCCAGCTATGTGTGAAAACTAATCTTTCCTGATGGGTGCTGGCTTGACCAGTGCTGTCCTGTTCACCTGCTCTGCTCCATTTCATTGTTACAGGAACACCCTCCAACTGGCTACCATGCATTGTGGCAGGAAGCCCTTTCCTCCGATCATTTGTCCTTGCCCTTTATGGCTATTTATTTTAACTTCACCAATGGAGTGGTGAAGAACTAAGCCTTCTTTCCACAAGTTCACTGATGAACAGATAGATCTGTCTTGATTGAGAACAAATCAGCTGCAATGTTTAGTTATATGGTAAAAATTCGTGGATTGATGAAAAATTCTGAAAGCTATAATTTATTTATTTATTTGTTTGTCTGTCACATTTCTTTGCTGCCCATCTCATGTACCACGACTCTGGGCGGCTTTGTGTTGTTTATTCGTTCAGTCGCTTCCGACTCTTCGTGACTTCATGGACCAGCCCACGCCAGAGCTTCCTGTCGGCCGTCACCATCCCCAGCTCCCCCACGGTTGAGTCCGTCACCTCCAGAATATCATCCATCCATCTTGCCCTTGGTCGGCCCCTCTTCCTTTTGCCTTCCACTTTCCCTAGCATCAGCTTCTTCTCCAGGGTATCCTGTCTTCTCATTATGTGGCCAAAGTACTTCAGTTTTGCCTTTAATATCATTCCCTCAAGTGAGCAGTCTGGCTTTATTTCCTGGAGTATGGACTGGTTTGATCTTCTTGCAGTCCAAGGCACTCTCAGAATTTTCCTCCAACACCACAGTTCAAAAGCATCTATCTTCCTTCGCTCAGCCTTCCTTATGGTCCAGCTCTCACAGCCATAGGTTACTACAGGGATGGCTTACTATGGGCGGCTTACAGTACACATAAACACAAATACAAATATAAAAAATACAAAAGTATAAAATATAAAATTTAAGATAGGCATAGAATCTTATCCTTGGCACAATCACAGTGCCAGCCACCCCCATGAATGGCTATCCCCCCTCCCATCCCAAGCAAGGAGGCATAACCATGTCTTCACCCCCTTCCAGAAGTCTGGGAGAGTGGGGGCCTGTCTTGTCTCCAGGGGTAAGCTGTTCCAAAGGGCGGGTGCCACAGCAGAGAAAGCCCTCCTCCTGGACCCTGCCAATCGACAGCCTCTCATGGACAGGGTCCGTAACATGACCTCTCTGCCCAACCGGGTGGGACAGGTCGATGTAATGGGGGTGAGGTGGTTACTCAGGTAACCTGGACCCATGCCATGTAGGGCTTTAAAGGTGATAACCAACAACTTGAAGTGGACCCAGAAGCAAACTGGTACCCAATACAGCTTGCGCAGCAATGGTGTTATATGTACCCTCCTTGGGGCTCCTAAGACTGCTTGCGCAGCTGCATTCTGGACCAGCTGTAGCTTACGGATACTCTTCAAGGGTAGCCCCATGTAGAGCGCATTGCAGTAGTCTATATGGGAGGTGACCAGGGCATGAGTGACCATTTGGAGGGACTCCTGATCCAGGAAGGGGTGGCGCTGGTGTACAACATGAGCTTGTGCAAAGGCTCCCCTGGCCACAACTGCCACCTGCTCTTCTAGCAGGAATTGTGAGTCCAGAAGGACCCCCAGGTTCCACACTGGGTCTCTCTGGGGCAGTGGAACCCCATCCAGAACCAAAGATGATAAATTCCCGGATACCCAGGAGCCCCTAACCCACAGCCACTCCGTCTTGCCAGGGTTCAGCTGAAGCCTGTTGTTCCCCATCCAGACCCCCACAGCCTCCAGGCAGTGAGATAGGGTGGTCACAGCTGCACTTACGTCACCCAGGATAGAGATGTACTGTATAGTTGAGAATCATCAGCATATTGATGATACCTCTTCCCATGGCGACGGATGATTTCACCCAGTGGTTTCATGTAGATGTTAAAAAGGAGCAGAGAGAGTACCGAACCCTGTGGCACCCCTCAAAGGAGGGGCCGCAGGTCGGATCTCTCAATCCCTATCAACATCAATTGGGACCAGCCCTGGAGGAAGGAGGTGAACCAGCGCAGAACCATGCCACCCACCCCCAACTCCCTGAGACAACCCAAAAGGATACCATGGTCGATGGTATCGAAAGCCACTGAGAGGTCAAGAAGAGCCAGGATGGATGCACTGCCCCCATCCCGCTCCCACCAGAGATCATCCATAAGGGCGACCAAGGCTGTTTCCATTCCATAACCGGGCCTGAAACCTGACTGAAAAGGGTCCAGATAATCTGTTTCATCCAGGACCCTCTGGAGCTGCAACACTACCACTTTCTCAACCACCTTCCCTAAAAAGGGAAGGTGGGAGACTGGATGAAAATTTTCCAGAATGGTAGTGTCCAGTGATGGTTTCTTGAGGAGGGGGCTCACCAGTGCCTCTTTAAAGGCTGCCGGAAACACTCCCTCCCCCAAGGTTGAAATCACCATTGCCTGGACCCACCCACACATCACCTGAGCTGCTTTCACCAGCCAGGAGGGACAAGGATCTAATTGGCAAGTGGTGGCATTTACAGACCCGAGAACCCTGTCCACTTCCTCAGGCCCAACAGGATCAAACCATTCCCAGATAACCAGGCAAGTCCGCTCCCTAGGCATCTCCTCAAACCCTGGTACACACTTGGCTTCCAACTTGGAATGAATCTGAGTGATTTTATTCTCCAGATGCCAAGCAAACTCCTCAACCTGGTCCTGTAGGTGATTTCTAAGCCCCCCTTCCCCAAAAGGGATCAGGTGATTTTAAACAGGGTCGTCAGGCAGCATTCTGTGGATGCAATAAGAGCAGAGAAATATTGACGTTTCACCACTATTATCACCACAATGTAGGCCTTAATAGCGGCTCTAGCCTGTGTTCGGTCGGAATCAGTCCTTGTCTTCCTCCAGCAGCACTCTAGACATCTCTTAATCCTCTTCAGAACCCTCAACTCCTCGGTAAACCATGGGGATTGTCGGGTTTGATGGGTCAAGAGGTCGCACAGGCACGATCCTGTCCAAGGCCCTGGCTGCCTCCCTATTCCAGGCAGCAGCCAGGGCCTCCACTGGACCGTGCAGCAGATTTTGCTTCCCTATTACTAGTAAGTAAATCTGGACTACTAGCAAAATGGATTAAAATCATTTCTGCTTTAAGCATCAAGTACTTTAAAAGTTTAAAAGATTTGTTCATTTGTGTGTATAAACCATGAAGAATCATAATGAGTTAGAAATAGGACTTACAACTTTATTTTACTCTCAACATATGCCACAACTGTAAGTGCTATTCCTGGTTTGCTTGTTTAATTAGCTGGGTGACTTTTTATTAGAACTTCCAAATAGACAAAGACTTTTAGAACAGAGCTGGTATGATATCCATTTCCTGTGTATTTTTTTTTTAAAAAGATACTTAATATGTCCACTTTGTTAAGAGGAATATTGTTGAGATCATCTATGTAGTGCTAATATTATAGATATTATTTTCTGTTGTCTTCTTTCTCCTTTATAAACATTATAAACAGCATCTGAAATCATTATCTTCATATACATTTGAGAACACATATGACTTCCTTTTGCTGGTGGTTTGACCAATTCAGAATGATAAGCTGGTATAATAGTTATTTGAAGTATTAATTCAGGATCCAATTGTAACTTTATAATCATAAAGATTTTCTACAAGGCAGTCCCTACAATGGTCATGTTACCAGACTTGCAGGATTTTACTAGGTTGTATAAAGATATGCTATAGCTCTCCATGGAATTGAAGGACCTTTATTTATGGAGTTTAAATGAAGTTCAGATAAATACTTCCACCACACAGGAAATAATCTATAAAGACTTCTATTAATGCATCATACTGAATACTGTGTTCTTCAAGAATAAATGCTGAATTAAATCCATTTGGTCCTCCATTAAACAGAAAACAGCACCCACTTGGTCAAATTCAGACCGTGTGTGTATTGGTATGTGGGAAAGACCTTGGGAGACTGGGCAAAGAGACGCTGCCAAGAGAATAGTCAGATAAGAGGCAGCAGAACCTGTAGATGGATAGTGGGCAGGGCAAGAGGCTCAGAAGAGACCCTCCCTAGTTTCTCAGGCTGTAAAGGAGACCGGTGTGTGTGTGTTGAATTGTACTTTTGTACATGCAAGATTCTGTCAGTGTAGCTTTACAATAAAGTAGAATTAGCTCATCTGGTTGTGATTCCTATCTGGTTTACCCCACGAGGCTGACAGTGTGTGTATGTGTGTGTATGTAGCCCTTACATTATAAGATGCAACTAGGAATCTAAAATCCTTACCTTATGCTACTTGCAACATTATAGATTCTGAACTAATATTAACTAATATCATGATCCAGAGAGTACTTCAGGCCACTACCAGGGCCAAATCAGAGGAAGGATTTGAAATCCAGAAGGGGATTTCATAAGCTGGCTTAATTTCCAGAAGATTTATGAAAGGGACTAAAGCAGTTTAAGGATGCAGTATGGAAAAGCCTTAAGTCAGACTATTACAACCTTATAGTGCAAAGCGATAAATCTCAAATGCGCACATATACACATGCACACACAAACCTACTCCACTGCTTACCCTCAAGACACTGAGCTGTCCCCAGGGAATGGTTATGCTAGATTTATGTTTGCCTAGTTTAATGATACATGTCACCTCCAGTATTTGAGAGACTCTGTTTGCATGACACTTTTAACTCTATGGAAGAAAAAGTAGTGTTTTATTTGAATCACTAAACCCAATCAGCCCTGGGGCTGAAGAGCGTTATTATTAAAATAACCAAATGTATGTTTCCACTAAATTAACTTCCTCAGACAGACATGCCATGCAAACACAGATATTAATAGAAATTTAACCGTTTCTTGTTGGTGACAGCCGCATGGGGGTAGAAAGGAAGGGAATAAGACCACCCCAATTCCATCAATCTCAGAAGGTCATTCTTTTTTTTTCTTTTTTCTTTTTTTTGGTAGGGCACAAAGCAACAGCCTCCCAGCAAACTCCACGGCGCCTAGGATATTATCAAACACAGGAACTTCCCATCTGAATGAGGCATTTATAATTTTGTGCTACTCATGTATTTCATTTGATTTATTTTGTGACCAGGTCTACTGAGTTGTGCAAACACAACCATACAGAAATCAGAATTATTTATTTTAAATCTTCCATGATGAGGGGATTATAGAGTCATGCAGAGGATAGGCTATCTGACCCACTTTGAGGGATGAAACCACAGCTTCCAAAATAGCACACATGTTCCAGGCCTAGGTGAAGAGATTAGCTTGTTGTTGTTTTCCATATATGAAAACAGCCTTAAACCAATCTACTAGCTAAAACAGCACACAAAACATTGTCATACTAAAAGATGAGATGTAGGTTAATAATGAAGTGGAGTGAAGTGTAAAATTGAGATTCTTTCTCCCTAGAGAATTCCTCCCAAGATGCTATTTTCAGAGCTACCAATGATACTCTGTTTGTTGTGAATGATATTGGCCTGATTACAAGAGTCACTCTGAATTGAGGACAGGCCTGTCAATCACTGCAGACAATCTTCCTCCTTTCTCCCTTCCCGTTACAATGTTTTATGCAAAGCAAATTTTTATTTATTTTATTATTTAGTAACACTATTTACATTTGAAGATGTTGCAGAATGATAAATCAGGGCACTTAATGCATGTTTTTCAGTCCACTCTGATGCAAGTAAAAGAAAATCTACCCTGAATTACCCCAGCCTGCCTGAAAATTTAGATTTCATTCAAATCTGATGCAAAGTCTCTCTCTCCTGCCTGTGCTCGCTCTCTCTCTCTCTCTCTCTCTCTCTCTCTCTCTCTGTGTGTGTGTGTGTGTAAGTCATACATACATGAATGGCAGACACTGTTGGCTATAAGCTTTTTGTTTTGCTATTGTCTCTCTTGGAAAGAAAGGATGAACCAATACAGGAATCAATCCTCACTGTTCAAGTGGGGAGGTACAAGCTTGTTTGGCTTCTGCTAAGATCACTGAGAAAAGTTCCTTGCCTTGTTTGTGCAACTAGTGAGATGGCAAATATCTTTACTGCTGCTGTTTAGGATGCCATCTGGTACTGGCAAAAGAGTCAGGGAAAAATTGATGCTGTTTAGGATGCCATCTGGTACTGGCAGAACAGGCTGTGAAAGGGACAAATTATGATACTTTTCTATAAGATTGGCTCTGGTTTAGTTAACAAAAAAGTATATGTTCAGTGTTATGCACAAAATAAGTAAATGTTGGTCTTCTAAGCTTTAAACTACCTACTTCTTTTTTCTTTTAAGTGCATAAGCTACTTGTTTTTTTAAGAGCTGTTTTAAAGAAATAGGAGAAATAAGGTTTCCATTGTGCACATACTGTATTCACTTTATGTATTTCTTTGAACTTTTTCTTTTGTGCATGCACACACACACACACACACAGGCATAGAGAAAGAGAAAGATTAGTGGAGTTAATTACTCTCTATTCTTAATGTATATACATTAATTAATTGCTGCTGCCAACTTGTTTTTACTCTTGAGCAAACTCAACAACAGAATTATTAGTACTGAATTAGCAAGTAGTACTGCATGAAGCAAGTCATTTCCCTCCTGTTCAGTTGACTGTGCCTCCTAATCAAAACAAAGCATCAATACTTTTCATGCGACTATAACCCTATAAATTGTTCACTCTTCAGCAAGACATGAAACAGTTTATATTAGCCCAGGAGATATATCACCCCATAATCTGGTTGGATTTATTCTGAAAAGGAGCATATGGAGGGGAAAAGCCATTAAGAAGCATAATGGTTTCAGCCATCAGTACGTGAACAGTCAAGAAGTTAACACACAGCCATTGCACTATTTGCTCTTCTATCTACAGTGCTAATAATCTGATTCATATAACAAGATTAAATTGCCCAAGTTAATCACAACTGGCAATATAAATCTGCTTCTAAAACACAGCACAGAGTTTGTGGAGAGAATGAGTTGATATATGTTTCAAGCAGGAAGCCATAAGGAAAAAAGAAAAACTTTAGGAAATACAAGCACATTTTTAACAGAGGATTAGAAGTTATACAAACAGGTTATTTCTCTTTTTGGGGGGAAATGTTACTAAAAAGATTTCAGTTAATTTAGAAAATAAAGGACAAGGTTTAAAAAATTCTTGGAGGCATGGGCTCTGTTTAGATGTCAAAACAACAGGGAAGTTTGGGAACTTTTTCTATTTTGTCTCAACCAGAAATGCTAGTTGTCTATCTAGATAATTAGACCTTACCTTATCTATCTATCTAGTTAGACCTTACCTCAGTTGAATAAAATATGGCTTGAAATGGGCTTGTTGGAAGCTAACTCTGTGAAATTAATTGCACTTCATTTATTATTAAATTTGGATGCTTCTGAATCATTCAGACTCCTGGCAGCTAACAACAAAATAAAACGTAATAAAATATCCATAGTATATTTTATTGTAGTATTATAGTGTAAAAATAATTACAATAAAATTACCTACGGCAAGAAAAATAAACAAGGAAATAAATTTAGTCCACAATCCTTATAACATCAAAACAGAAAAAAAAGCCAAAACCAACAGTAGCAATAAAAAACATAACAACAAATAATAACCATGACAAACAGTTAGATGCTAAAAGTCATCCAGAAGAGTTTAGCCTTCACTAGCTCCTGGAAGACCATTACCAAGGAGGCCAGTCTAACGTCTAGAAGGAGGTTGGACAAAAACATAGGTGCCGTAAATGAAAATTATGCCTTCCTCACCTCACAAAAATAGACCATAAATAGCAGCTTCTCCTGGGAGAAATTCCTCAAATAACTCAACAGTGGTTGGAGTAGGCAGTCCTGCAAGTACCTTGCTGCCAAGCCATTCTGGTTCCTTGCCTTGGGGTGAGATGAATGGGGTTCCTTGACTGTGCTTGTTATTTGTGCCTGGATGCCAACTTGTTCTGGGTTTCTACTGCTTTATATGTTACTATTTGTGAACTGCCCATTGGGTGGTGTCGAAATTGAAATAAATTAAATAAATATACAAACAAACAAACACATAAAAGACTTTATAAGTCAAAACCAGGACTCCAAATTATATTCAGAAATTTACTGGTAACCAATGCAGGGGTCACAAAGTAGATGTAATATGATCATAATTATTAGGATCACTGAACAAGCAGGCCACTGGATTTTGCACCAACTGTGATTTCTAAATAGTCTTCAAAGGCAGTTCCATGTAGAACACATTGCAGAAGTCTAAGCATGACTCCCGAGTTTCAGGTGGAATAGCAAACAGTTAATCAGAAGACTTCCAAGGTTGTTGTTGCATATACAGGACTCTTTCCCTGAACTGTGTTAATGCATATTAATTTGATCCTTTGGAAGAAAATTGTGCCAGCATAACTTGTGCTGTCTGAAGGCTATGCTCTAGCCTGCCTCAGTAATAAGGCTTGTGAGTGGTCCTGTCCTTACAGAGGTAGGCCTGTGCAGTTAAACAGGAGAGAGCTTGTATAGCACAACTCAAGAGTTCCCTCCTTTCATCCTGTGCCTGTTCTCCACCTCATTGTCCCATAAACCCAGTTTTACTCCTCTTCCAGTAGCAGCAGTTGAGCATATGCCTTTGCAGAAATCATGAAATCACTGTGCCCAGAGAACATACTACAGCAAACAAAGAGGACCAATGAAATCTGGACATATCCCATCCCCCGACTTCATCATTGCCAGCAATGCCAGTGAGGATTGTAGGGAGTTTGTATGGAAAGACTTGCATTGGGAGAAGAGTCTATTGTTTATTGCATTAAATTTGCTATGGCTATCCACTCCAGGAGACTCTGGGTGGCTTACAAAATCCAAATACATAGTTAAAGCAGTTAAAGACATAAAAAACATGACAGCCTGGACTAAAACCAACCATAACAATAAAATCTTGATAAGGGCCCCACAAATACATTAACCTCTGGCTTGGGAACAAAGGCAGGTCTTAAGGGCTTTCCAGGAGACTGGGCGCCATCTGTTTATCTGGAGGGATGCTGTCCCAGAAGGTGGGAGTAAAACCACTACTTTAAAATTAGAACAGCCAGAGGTAAATGTAAACTCTTGTATGGTGGGATGAGATGAGATGAGATGATGAGATGTCCTCTTTGTGCTACAGTTAGATGTTGTGTGCTGACCAGAGCCATATAAATTTGATACAAAGGCTGACAGAACATCCAAGCTCACAGAAGGACCTGTAGTTCCTTAGAGTCTTAGGCCATGTCATTTCCAATAATATTCCATTAGTAGTACCAATATATATATATATAATGTATTTATTGTTTATTTATTTATTGGATTTATATTACCGCCCATCTTTTCCACAAGGAGAACTCTGGGCGGTTCACAACCAATCATACTGTATGTTTGGGCTTTGGTTTTGATTGTGAACTCCCTTCCTTTATTACCTCACAGTCTTAGAAGCAGTAGGAGGCAGCAAGCAGGATGGAAGATCCATAACCACTTAGTTGCACAAGTCACCAAAGGAATAACTACATTCCTGCAGCAGTTAAATGACAGAAAGACATGGTTATGAGTTTGCTCTATATGGTGCCTAGCTATGGGTCTATAAGAATTGCCTCTATTTTGAAAGCTATTCAGTCAAAATTTTTAAAAGTTGTACTCTGTGCTCCTCACTCAACCTCAAACGTCCTTCCTCAGTTATAGCTTGACTACATCTCCCTTGGGGCCTGCCTGAGACATTGCTGTCTGAAATTTTGGTTGAAACCATTTTTCTATGGAGCATTCCTGGTTCATCTTACTCTATTAACAACAACAACAACTTTATTGATTATTCTTATGACCATATCAAAGATAAAATGAAATAACGAGTACAATTTAACTGATAAAATTGATAACAATACACCAAAATATTCCATTTTGATAAAGGAAATGTGATAATTAAATAACCTGAAATAATGATAAATACAATACGTGTATATCAAGTCAAAATTCAAATGAGTTCATCACCCCTACATGACACTCCAATCTGTTCAATATAACGGGCTCTCAGCTGAACTGCCTTGTCTACAAACTTGGCAGTCCTATTCACAATAAAAGTATTTGAGCCCGAAAGAAAATAAGATAATCTGTGATTAGAATCCCAGTGTGCTGTTCTTTCCAACAAAGGAGATAGGAATTTAATCCTAAATGAGTCATATAGTTTACAGTCGAACAAAACATGGGCAATATCTTCTATGGCTGGGTCCCCACATACACAAGTCCTCTCATCATATGGCAAACAATGGAAACGTCCATATTTAACTATAGAGTCCAACAATTCAAACCTAGCTCTGGAATATGCCCTTCTCAGATTTTGTGTTAGACTCATCGACAGGTAATTTCGAATTTAAAAATAGTTTTATTCTTAGCTAACCATTTTAATGAACCATTTTTTGCCAATGTCTCCATGTCCAATTGAGCACTGATATTCAGGGCTCGCTGTTTAAAAATATCCTTTGCCTGCAGTGCAGTTATGAGTACCTGTTGAATGGGAAATCCGTATTGTGTAATAACTTTGGTGAGATGTTTTAGCCAGGATGTGGTAAAATCCATACTTATTTGTTCAAGAAGGCATAATTTGGGAAGCCTATCATGGTCCATTGAATGGACCTTCTGCCAGTAAGAAAAGACCTTTGTTACTGTCTGGCTATGTATAGAGTGGATACCTGTTTCTGCTCTAATCGCAGGTGCTGACGTGTTTTTATCAACTCCCAGTATACTTCTTAAAAAGCGGTTTTGAACATATTCAACTGCGGCAGAATTTGTAAGACCCCACACTTCCGCACCATAAGACAACTTTGGGACAATTTTTGCTCTAAATACTTTCAGAATAGGGGTCAAAGTGCCGGGATATTTATAGTTATACAGTTTAGACAGACTTTTGGCACAGACCTCAGCCCTCCCTGCGGTCCTTCTGAAATGATTGTCCCAGGCTCCAGTATCAGTAAAAACCACTCCTAAGTAAGTAAAAAAATTCACTTGTTCTATAGGCTCTCCATTTATTTGCCATTTATATTTCATCCTTTTTCTTTTACTAAAAACCATCACTTTAGATTTAGACTTATTTATAGCTAAAGAGTTATGAACACAATAGACGTTCAACTTTTTCAGGAGTCTTCTCAGGCCAACTTGTGAATGTGCCATCAAAATCGTATCATCTGCATATAATAGGACATTCACAAATATGCCATGAATTTTTAACATGTGAGTATCTACGGTACGCATAAACCCTGGAATATCATTAATATAAAGATTGAAAAGCAGTGGAGTTAAGATGCAACCCTGCCTGACACCTCTATGAGTAGGAATACTTTTGGTTAAAGAGCCATTTACACCAGTTCTTACTTTTCAATAGGTATTTCAATAAAGGGCCTTTACCAGAAAGTCTGGGCTCCATATTTAAATTAATTAATTTCTTCCATAAAATGTTTCTATCTATGGAATCAAAAGCTGCGGTAAGATCTATAAAAGCAGCAAACACTTTTTTGCCATTTGCCAATTGTTTTGAAATAAGATGATGTAAGGTGAAACAATTATCTATTGTGGAGCGATCTGGTCTAAAACCAGTTTGTTCCTCCTCAAGGAGGTTTGTCCTAATTACCCAGTCCTCTATTTTGCCCAAGCGGTGTTTGGCATACATTTTTGCAGCAATTCCTATAAGACTGATTGGTCTATAATATTGTGGGTGAGTCCTATTTCCTTTTTTATATATAGGGACAACAATTGCTACTTCCCATCCTACTGGAATGAATCCTGTGTTGTTTATATAAGAAAACAAACCTGCAAGTAATGGGGCCCACCAGTCAGTATGGGTTTTAAAGAGTTCTGGTGGTATAAAGTCCTCTCCTGGAGCCTTGTTGGGTTTCAAGGAATGGATGATAGATTTGACTTCTGCCACTGCCACTCTTACTCTATTAGATAAGTGTGTCTCAGCCCCGACTTGGCATATTTGTAGCTTTTAATTCCTGGCTATGTTATCCCTCAGCTCAGATGAAGCCTTGGCTAAACTTAAACCGATGATCTGGGATTTCGATCTTCAAAACAACAGGGGTAAAGGTCTTCGTTTTCATTATGCAATTGCTGTCCCAGCCCCAGACAAACCTTAGCTATTTTTATAATATCAAAATGCTTCTCACAGAAGGTATTTATCTTGGCACAAATTGATGCATTACCCATTATGACTATATATACTAGTCCTCCATATGATAACCACAACTTTATATACTGCTGTCATATCTAGTATCTAGGGAGCCTGGACAGGATTGTCCAGGGGGGGGAGGGCTACTATTTTGCTAATGATTGATGCCTTGTTGTGGTTAAATTATTTACTTGGCTGATCAGGTGGTGGCTTTGTCTTGATAGTAATGTGATGTGATGACTTGTTGGGACGGTGTTGTTTTTGTCCTGTGATTGTTGCATTGTATTTGGTTTCTAACTGTTAGGTTAATAAGGATATACTGTAGTTGCACTTTATCTAATTTTTGCTTGATTGCTGCATACCCCTATAACTAAAGCTAACTATTATTTTTTTCAAAAATAAAAGCAATTTTGTCCAATAAACTATTTTAAGAAAACCTCCACAAGTAAGTGAAATAAACTCAAGAACTCTGAGATCCAACAACCCCCCTCAGGGAGTTTCAGCTGTGCTAGGGATTAATAAATCTGTGATCTTTGGAATGCCACAAACTCAAAATAAATTACTTTTTCAAAAATACCTGAAATAGTATGTGGATTTTAAACTTTCTATAAAGGTAACCTCTCTGGCTTCAACTATCTGAGACGCAAGATTTTATGAGACCTTTGTATGTCAGTTAAAATAGATCAGTTTATTTATTTATTTATTGTTCATTCATATTTCTATCACTGCCCATGTCCCCCAAAAAAGGGACTCAATTCATGAGTTCACCTCTAAAAGATAATTATCAGGAGTAAGTACATTCCATGTACAATTGGGCCAGGATCAGGTAAGGTACTTTGAAGAGCATTTCAGACTTTGGATAGAAAAAAGTGAAAGGTTAAAAAAATGGATAAAAAACATATTCAACTTTTAATTTCTTCACATACATTTCTCTTTGAACCATGCGCTAACAAATCTGAATTTTAAAAAATAAGAATTAATCTGTAATGCAAAATACTTCAAAATTGCTAGGTACTTATTCTAAGGAAGTACTTTCATATAAATTCGGCAAGCAACAAACATAACTACATTTCATTCATATATATACAGTGTATATATATATGTGTGTGTGTGTGTGTGTGTAATTTCAATGTAGTAATTTCAATATTTCAACATTTAATATATATACATTAATTTTTAGTAATTTCAATGTAGTAATTTCAATCACTACATTGGAAGATACGGTAATAAGATTTCCAGCTGGTAAGCACTTACTGTGGAGCTATTACACACACCATCAGGGACAATTTTGTCAAAACATTATTTGAATTATGCTGGAAATAAAGGGGGGAAAGCAAATGCTTGTATGCTAGTTTATTCCCTTTATATTACTATTTGTTATTCAGCCAGCACTCCAAACGTTTTTAGACATTCAAATATTCACTAATGTGAGTGAACAGCAAAAATAAGTGAACAACTTCTTCTATCCATGTAAGTTTTCAATGTGAGTAGAAATCTCATTTTCAGTGGTTCCAGATTGCATAGAAACTTTAAATTATAGACTAGACTCCCCCAGATTCAGAAAGTTTTATAATTTTGTATAAGTAGTCCCTAAAACACTGGTGTTAATGTGTTATTTATACCTTAAATTCTAATTCCTGTAATTTCACATAGCCCGCTTATGGTACCTGTTGAATTTCATAAATCATGAAATCTATGAGATGATCTCAGTATTGTCTAGATTTTTTGATATGCCAACTTTTTTGAGTCTATTTTTGTTTTATTTCATTTATTTTATGCCACTCCGTGTTAATGTTTATACTGAATCACCGTATTTTAGTCTTTACATTTTCAATATCAACAAAAGTATATTTTTATAGTTATTTCTTGGTGTTTTTAAGTTTTTCCATTCTATGTTAGTAATCCCCATCATTATGTTACTATTATGTTATTCTGTACTTTACATTCTTATTACTGGAATGGTTGTAATTGTATATATTTCATAATGATCTACAACTGAAATAAAGGTTGACTGACCAGCTCTCAATATAAAGGCCACAAGATTGAAAGAAAAGGATTGAGTTATGTTTGTTGTACACAGAACACTTAAAGTGTTCTTAGAGGGAATAAGTGCCCTTATTTATTCCCTCTACACATGAAGTCATATCCCATACAACTCAATTCACTTGCTCACTCTAGCTTCTTAGTGACCTGAAGAAACATGGGGAGAAACAGCCTGGCAACTCCTTCATACAATTACTTTGCCTTTTATACACATTTAAATCATTTATATGGCTAAATCTTATATGGTGCTGCTACTGTAACCACAATGGTAGAATAGGTTTCAGCTGCTAGTATACCAAAACCAATGTTTGCAGCAGTGCTGAACTAGCATAAAGTAATAAATACAAGGCACGCTCCTGAGTTATTTTGCAGCACAGCATCTAAAACTTCATTACCTGGTGGAAAAGAAAGATGTGTTAAAATCTGTTTTCCTATAGTGGTGATGACAAACTGCGCTGGCCATAAAAAAACGTTTATGGGAATCACAATCACCTCGTGTTCTTTGGCAGCTGCCAGAATCTATAGCAGATAGCTTCCCTGCCCCTTTGAGGTAGTTCACCTGGTCTGTATTCCAAGGAGTGCCAGGTAGCCTGGTAGAGGATTTGTTTTAATTTCTTATAACGCCCCTAAACAATTCTACATTTGGGCATGTGGATGTCTTCTGCTTCTTGGTAAACTGTTGATGCTACTGTAATCATTTTCAGGAAAGCACGTAAGAAAAGTCTAGTGAAGAAGGAAGACAGTGAAGAAGACTTGAGCCGTTCTTAAATTTTCACAGTCCTGATGTAACCTATATTTTCAGCTATCAGCTCCTAAGGTAGAACTGGACAGTTCTTTGATGAGAGATTATCAGGTTGTATTATCAGGCTGTAGGTTAGACAGAAGGAGTAAATCTTCCCAGAAGAAACAAAATTGGTATTATTGCCAAGAAAATCCCATGGATCCTGTCAATAAAGTCATCAGCAGTGAAGTGCAACTCAAAGGAGGCTTTATATATACCTTTAACACTGCACAACAATGTGACCTTGATCACATTTTCAGTCATTGGCAACATATCACAGTTGTTACAAGAAAATAATCTTATAACTCTTTTGTAATCTTACAGCACTGACCCAAGAACAGGACAAAAATATAATCCTCCTGCATTCTACCTGGACATTTATTTAGGAGATGGATCGTAAGAATAAAGTAAAAGGAATAGCACAAAAGTATCACTAACTCAGTTTCTCTTACTTGGCAAGGATAGATATGTTTGGACTTGAGAAAGTTAGTATATTTTCCATCCAAAGATGAATCTTGAAAGAACTTGACAACAAGACTGAAGAACTGGACATTGGATATGACCCTTCAAGTACCTGAAAGGGGTTCACACAAGAACTGTTCTATTGTTACAAATGCAGGGCATTGAATAATAGATTTATATCCACAGGAGGATAGATTTTTATTAGATTTTGGAGGGAAAAAAACTTTTTAATAGTAAGATCAGTTTGGCAATGGAACCAATTAAGGAATGAAGTGGATAATGATGTGATATAATGAATCAGATACTAAGCAATCATCTGTTGGGAACAGTTTCATCTGTAATCCTGCACAGAGGAAGGAACTGGGATTGAAACACAAATGGCATCTTTGAATATATATATTTTTGCAAAAGTTTGCTAATTTTTGAGAAAGTAATCCAAAGTAATCCCTAGTCCCGCGTGACGGAGTGAGCTCCCGCACTCGCCCCAGCTCTTGCCAACCTAGCAATTCGAAAGCATGCAAATGCAAGTAGATGAATAGGTACCACTTCGGTGGGTAGGTAACAGCATTCTGCGTGTGTCATGCCAGCCACATGACCGCGGAAGCGTCTCTGGACAACGCTGTCTCTTCGGCTAACAAACGGAGATGAGCACTGGCCCCTAGAGTCGGACACGACTGCACGAATGTGCGGGGGGGAACCTTTACCTTTACCTAATCCAACAAACTTTAAAGTAAATTTTATATTCATCATGAAATCTCTACAGTATAAAGTGATCCCAACAAAGGAAGCACATTTTATAAATGAACACTGAAAAACTGGTGATAAGCACAGGAACATATTTCAAGCTTCTGATGTTCTTCCAAACATTGGTATCTTGTTGGCATCTTGAATGTATCCTCATCAATGGGCTATGCCAAATGGATATTTTATGACATGCAAAACAACAACAACAAGAACCTCAGTAAATTTTCTCATAAATAAGGAGCTTCTTGGAAGTATGAATTTTGATCTGTCATGTACTGATTTCCAGGTGATAATCATGAATGCCAAGCCTGCTGGAAAAAGTGGAAAAGAAGAGATGCACCAGGAGCATAAAAAGGAAATTCCTTTTGTCAGCTTTTAAAGTGCTTGAGATTTATTGCCATATACTGTATTTCTGTTTTCTATATTTCAAAATTGCTATTGCTGTTGATTATGTATAAAATTCAGACTTAGATATGCATCAGACGCACCACTGAAAACAATGAGGCAATTAATCATGATTAATTTCTCATTATGTCAATAGGACATAGCTATGATTAGTCTGATTAAGTTCCCATGAATTCAAGAGACAGACTGTTTAAAAAGCCAGTATATCAATATATGTAATAGATAAATGTAATACATTTAAAATGCATTCTAACAAACTACAGTTCATGTTCTGACTGATAATAGGCCATTTTATTCAAGTTTATTATGACGCTCTTCATGTGGTAAGCCTAGTTGTGTCTTCTCTACAGGACATATAAAATGTTCTTACTATCCCAAATCACAAACCTCTAGAAAATAAGAGAATCTTAAAATCAGATTGCAATTAAATATATTGAAGGTGAATTAGTTACTTCTTCCAAGTCTGATAACTAGGAATTATCCAACTAGTTTCTCACAACCAACCTAGAGGTGGCCTAAGGCTTCCAGGTGTCCTTAGAAAATCAAACCATAGTGTATTTATTTATTTATTTGATTTCTATAACCGCCCATCTCAACAAGTGACTTTGGGCAGAGTACAATCATAAAAAACATAAAACAATTATGTTGTCCGCAAATTGCGGTCTAGTCCTTCGCCCAGCACAATTTAGCCAATCACACGCAGAGCGTAAAAATCACCTTTGTTTATTCAAGGTACCTGGAATAAGTGGATTTCCCTCCTGCAAGGGAGAAAAAGTGCTGAATGGACAGCAGGAACTGTTTTAATAGTTTACAGAGATTATTACAGTGATTCATCAATAAACAAAGTTTTCTCATTGGTTAATTAGCTAGGGGTCATTGTCCTCTGGTTTTGGGATGCCCAGGTTGTCACATATTTTACCCTACCGTTGACTGGGCACGTACGCTGGTAGACATATTGAATTTGTGTATTTGTCACCTTACCCTTGACTCAGATATTATGTATTTGCCATCTGGGGTCCAACAACATAGCCCCCAGCCTTCCTCGCTCTCCTTCTGGGCAAATACACAAGTGGCACGGGCTTGTGAATCTGTTGATTCGACTCCAAATACACTTCTATTGTCTCCAGCTCTGTGCCCCTCAATTAAAACAATTAAAATTTCAGTATTCCAGTATTTATACTGGAAATGTGACTTCACTTTAGCAACCTGACAAGAGGTGGGGGGGGGGAAAGTAAATAGAGATTCTACTATCTCCTCTCTCTGTCTGTTGTGCTGTGGTAACCGGGATAAGGCATCAGCCAAAAAGTTTTTTTTTCCAGTTATGTACTTCAATGTGAAATCGAATCTGCTAAAAAAACTGTGCCCATCTAACGTGTTTGGGATTTAGTTTTCGTGGGGTGTTGTGCTTCTAAGATTTTGTGATCTGTCCAGACCTCAAATTGGTGGTGGGCACCTTCTAAAAAGGTGTCACCAAGTGGCCAATGTGCATTGTAGAATGTAAAAATTGTAAAATGTAAAATATGCATTTTATAGCATATGCTTCCTTCTCCCAAACGGGCCAACGGCGTTCTGTTTCAGTGAATTTGCGGGAGAGGTATGCACATGGTTTCCCATGGTCATCTTTCTGTAACAGAATTCCCCCCAAGGTGGTATCTGATGCATCAACCTGAATGACTAGAGGTTTTGTGGGATCGGGGTGTTGTAGTATGGGTTCTGATGTGAAAAGTTTCTTCAATTGGTCGAACGCTTCTTGGCATTCCCTTGACCATTGCATTTTTGTCCCCAGCTTGTTGGCTTTGGAGTCCCTTTCCCTTTCGTTTTGAGTAAGTCTGTAAGTGGTAGTGCCACTTGCGTGAAGTTATTTATAAATTTCCTATAAAAATTTGTGAATCCTAAGAAACTCTGGAATTGTTTTATGGTTTTAGGGGATTTCCAAGCAACCACCACCTGTACTTTCTCTGGATCCATTCCAATCCCTTTGCTGGATACCCAATACCCCAAAAAATCTAGTTGTTCTTTCATAAATTCACATTTAGACAATTTCACATACAATTGGTTTGTATTCTAGCAAACATTTCAACACCTCCCGCACCAACCGTACATTTTCTTCTACTGTTTCAGTGTAGATTAAAATGTCAAGATATACCAGTACTTCCCGATATAAAAATTCATGCTATGCCTCATTAAACTCATTAAGATTTCTGCCCCTCCTTTTAACCCGAACGGCATCACGACATATTGAAAGCAAACAAATTGACAATTAAATGCTGTTTTCCATTCATCTCCCTCCCGAATTCGTACTCAAAAATATGCCTCTCTTAAGTCCAGTTTAGTGAATATTTTGCCTTTCGATAGGTGTGCTAACATGTCCATCATCAGGGGTAGGGGGTATTTATTCGATATGCTGATGGCATTAAATCCTTGATAGTCTGTGCATAAATGCAACGACCCGTCTTTCTTCTTCCTGAACATGACTGGTTCTGCCATGGGTGAGGTCACCGGCTGGATGAAACCACATTCTAAGTTTTTGTCTATGAACTCTCTAAGTGCTTCTAGTTCCTTAGGAGTCATAGAATACAGTTTGAATTTTGGGAATTCCACTCCCGGTTCCAATTCGATAGCGCAGTCTGTTTTTCTGTAAGGGGGCAGCTGATTAGATTCGCTTTCTCCAAATACTTCTTTTAGGTCACTGAACTGGGTTGGGGTGAATTCAACCCCCTCCCTCCATGTATCCTCCCCTGGTTCCATTGCTGCCCCTATTATTTTGATTCCTCCCCCAAGTTCATCAGATCCAAATCCCTCATACTTTCCATTTTTGAAAATGATCTGGCCAGTTGACCAATTAACTTGAGGGTTTTGATCTTTCAACCACACCAACACTATGGGATGATCTGCTGTGGGGGCTACAATAAATCTCAATGTCTCTTCATGTGTTCCTATCTTCATTTGGACCACTTCTGTACAATACTCCACCGGGCCCCTTCATCTCTGACCCGTCTAGCTGAATAAAATTGATGGGTTCGGGTAATCTTTTTACTTTTAATCTAAGTCCATTAACTAAGGTGGGGTGGACTAGGCATTGTGTACAACCCGAATCCAACAACCCTGCTATAACTTCTGAAGCGGATATGCATATCCTCTACCTTGCCAGCCAAACAGATCCATCCCATCAATGTCCCAGGATCTTCTCTAGCCAGAGACCATTCCAGGATTTCAGGTTGTAATCCCCCTTGGAAATACTCAGTTTTTAATGACTATGGCCAATTTGTTAGTATTTCTGCCAGTCTCCTAAATTCTGTGGTATATTCAGAAACCAACCGGTTCCCTTGTTTAATGCCTTGCAGATCAGTTCTGGCTCTTATTTTTGCTAGTGGGTCTTCAAATCGTTCTCTCAGAGCGCTCATGAAATCATTAAAGTTCCCTAGTTCTATCACCTCTGAGTCATGCGGTCCTGTTAACCACTCCACCTCTTCTTGCTCGAGGTGGGCTGAAATGTAGCACACCTTAGAGCCTTCTGTGGGTAATAGTTCCTCACATTCTTCCATAAACCCCTTTACCTGGGTTAGGAAACAAGACAAGTTCTTTGTATCCGCATTGAACTTTACTTTCAACTCCTGCACCCCGAACGATGTGCCTGGGCTCGACGTCAGTCCCACCATTATACTTCGAAGCCGGTTGCATTGCGACAGCCCTCTTAATGGAGGGGGGGAGTGGCCTTACCGGTTCATCCCGCTCTGGATTTTCTTCACTGGCCGAATTTTCTCCACTACTTTCTGGAGTTGTCTCCTCCTCCACCACCTCTGCACGAGCTGCCGTTTCTCTTTCCAATAGGTGGAGGATCTGGTTGACCGTTCTTTGCAGGTGCAACATTCGATCCTCTACGCCATCTATATTTTCCTCCAGAGCCTCTACTCACTGCTCTGTCATTGTTCAGTGTGAGTGGGTACCTCTTCCTTTGGTTGCCCACTGATCCAAGTACCGCTCCACGCCACCCCCAATTTCAGTTGCCCACTCATTCTTTTTGGAGGTGTTGGTTTGGGTCGTACTCTCGTAGTTGGTTGGAGCTTTTGGCTGGTTTCATCATCCCCTCAGTCACTCCTGGTATTCTTCCTTAATTGAGTTCATTGGGATTTAGCATTTCCCGTTGGCCAACTGGCTGGTTTTTTGTTTTGTGCATTTCTGTTTGCTCGAGCCAAAGCCCTTTCCTTTGGATTCTGTGCTCTCACCTCCCGCCGTTGGAAGTGCGTTCACAGAGTTTGAAGTTCCCGGTTGTGGATCTTCCTCGTTAAACTGGTCGTTTACGGGCAAGTAATCCATTTTGACTTGGTTCATTCTGTGATGGCTTGATCCTTCGACTGGCAAACAAAGCTCCAACACATACTCCGCAGGATATATAAAAGCTTTATTTACAGCGAGCGATCTGGTTCCATGTCAATGAACCAAGTAAAGCATAGATACAAGACCGTACAGTTTAATAGGTTTCAGTCTCCCCCCTCCCAAGGAATGTGTTTGTCAGTTTCATCTCTGTCTCGAATCCTCTCTTCTGCAGCTCAGAACTGTCCGGCGAAGGTGCTGATTGCCTTTGCCTAATCTACACTGTGCGCTCCTTGTCTGTCTGGCGGTTTGCTGCTACATTCTTCCTATTGATAGCTTTCAGCATCCTGGCTGAGGGATATGTTTATGTGATTTGGATCTCATGTCAGGGTGGCATGGTGCCATCATGACACTGTCATTTGTAATTCCACTTTCAGTACTTTCTCTGTCTTGTCAGACAAAATTTGCTCCACATCTGTCATTCCCTCATTAACATCTTTTGGACATAGTCTATCCATAGAGTCAGACATCATTACTGACACTGTTGATATTGTAGCTACTAATTTCTGACTCCATTCTTCAAAGATCTAATTTAATATTTCCAATTTTCTGTGTGTGTCATTTTGTACAGGCTTTATTTTTTTCCCTTCTACTTAGAAGCTTTAGTCCCCCCTAGTGTCCAGTTTCTAAAATTATAAAATCACTTACCAATGTTATAAACTTAGGTAGCTAAAATAAGTCTGGTTCCCACAAGAAGCTATTTATTTTTTATAGTTAATTCCAAAATCTTATAGTAAAAATTAGTATTCCAAATTTAACTGGACCTTTAATCTGTTTATAACTTTCTTTGATCAAAATCTTATTTAGCTTTCTGCTGTTCATGCCAAATTATTTAAGTTCTTAAGCCTATAATTAATCTTTATTTTGTTCAGAGTTGAAGCTAAACTCACCTGGCAACTTTCAAACTTGTCATTCCGAAGGTCTCTAATAGCTTTAAGATGATTAATAGGCAATTTCCAAAAGTGATTAGAAAGTGAGGCTTGAAAAGTTAGTGTCCTTTAAAAGGCTCTGCCGTGGCTGTGAGCAAGATGAGTAATCCCTTCGTTTCCCAGCGCTCAAACCTGCAGAAGACCACTGTTCTGTGGTCTCCTTATAAGCAGCCGTCCAGACCATATGTGGGTGATCTCCCATCCTCTCTTTGTCTGGAGAGGTTCTGAAGAACTGGCCTACACACCGGCTCTTCGGTCTTTGCCACAGTTGTTGGCTCCGCTTTTGCGGCAATGTCTTCAGTTCATCATGCCTCTGCTGGAAGTCCATCAAGTAATTTTAGACTGATGTGATCACAGAATATAGACCATCATGATAAAACTATTGGTAACAATTAACAGCCATTGGCAAAATGTTGCATGTGAAATGTAAAGCAAGTAATCAACTTGCCTCCATAATATGAAAGCAAGTTTAAACCATGCTGTTAGACAAATAAATTGTACTTCCATATGGATTTAGTGATCCAGAATTACAGAAGTGTCATTCTGGCTCATTTCTAAAACAAAACAAGAGGAAAGTATTCATTAGCTGGACTTGCTCTTAAAATGATTCTCTTCATTAAATGCATGGTTACTTTCATTTACACAAGAAGCTGTTAATTTTATTCACTTTGCTCAAGCTTTCTTTTCAATGACTATGGAAATGGAAGAAACTTTTAAATAATACAACCCCCGCATCTCACAGCAAAAGGTAATTTTTATCCTAGTGAAAAAGAAAAGCTAATTGATAAATTCAGTGTGTTTCTTTCATCCTAAACTAACACTGTTCTCCCTACCATTGTCCACCAACCTAACCTTAACCTTAGCTGGTGAGCTTGACATAATATATGTATATTATAAAGTACAAGAATAAGGACTGTACCAAGGGTAGTGTTTCTATTCTAGGATAAATCATTAAATATATGTATTGTATTATTAGCAGTAGTGAAGGAAAAGAGATTCAGGAAAAGTCAGCTTTAACATTTAACACTTAAACAAGTTGAGTTTTATGCTAGTGAGGCCAGTTCATGCAACTCACTGAGAGCTGTTTCTGCCCTGAGATAACAACAAATCAAATCAAATCAAATCAAATCAATTTTATGTGGTCATAGACCAGCAAATAAAACAGAAGATTCACATCTGATTAGAATAAAAGAAAAAAAAAACCAATCGAAGAGAATATTTGTAGCTCAGGGTTGAACTACAGCAAAACCAACAGAAGCTATGAAAAGGATTACACTGCCATACATCAGAAACATCTCAGAAACTACTAATAGACTGTTACATCCACACGGCATCACTGTAGCACACAAACCTACCAAAACCCTTCAGAACATTGTAAGTAAACCAAAAGACCCAGTAGCCCAAGAAGAAAAAACAGGAGTTATCTACAACATACAGTGTAAGGACTGTAACAGCCACTATGTAGGACAGACTGGCAGAAGACTAGCAGAACGCATCCACGAACACCAACTAGCAGTCAGAAGACATGATGAAAACTCCTTAATCTCACAACACATGGACAGACTTAACCATACTTTCAACTGGGAAACTGTGAGCATATTAGACCAGACCAAATCCAAAAATGCTAGAGAATTCCTAGAAGCTTGGCACTCAGACAAAGCAGCCATCAACAGACACATAGAGGTTAACAACATTTACATACCATTCATAAGAGACAATAGAATAGCCAGAAGACCAGAACACCCCTGGGCCAGCAATCAACAACAAGATATGCATAGATTAACAGCAAGATTAGCAGCAGAGGAGCAATCAAACAACACAATAGACCTTAATCAAGGAACTATTAACTCAGTCAATCACCCAAACAGCACACAACCCAATCAAGGAACTACCAAGGAGAGTACAAGACCCCCACCAACACAGGCAGGACAAGCCAGGGTATATAAACAGACAGCAAGTTCCACTCCCTTTTCGCACTGAAGATGTTGCCTAGCCTGGCAATGAAACGTCTGCATGAAAACAACAAGGCTCAGAGAGCACCAAAGACTCCCCAGAAAAAAAAACAGTTAAAAATCTAAAAAAAATCTAAGAAAAATTAGAAGGGATATTGTGGCGTGCTGTACAAATTATAGAGCAATATTTAGCTGTGGTCAATGAAATAAAATCAGATTGGTCTGATAAAAACAGCTTGAGATAAAAAGAATCCGAACGACCTGGATGTTTAGTAAAAAATTGAGATAATAATTCCTGGCGAGCATCTGCATGGAGAGGACAATATAAAATGATGTGAGATAACAACCATGCTCACATTATTACAGAGTAGATCTCTGGCTTCCTACTTCAAATATTCTGAAAGCAGCTTTTGCACTGAGCATACAGAAAACAACAATAAAAACAAGATAAAAATAAAGCCTTCATAGCAATTAGATTTAATTTATTGATTTGCTTTTGCCTTTTAGATAAAAAAAATAGCAAAGCAGGCAGAAATATATAAATAAAATAAAAAGCATCACCTGATGGAAACCTAATTCAGAAACTGTATCAGCTCACAAGAAAAAAGCCAATAATAATAATGGGTCTAAATAAAACAGTCTCTTTCTTGCAGAGCCAGCAAGCAATCCTGATAAGACATTACCTTGTATTCAAATCAAACAGGCTTCAGATTTATTTATTTTCATTTATTCATGCAGTTTGACAACTGCCTCCATCAAAGCAGACTCTAGGCGGTGTAAAGATCAGGACAGGACAGAGACAGGAGCCTCTCCTCAGCCTCCTGAACCCTGGGCTAGGTTAAGTGAGAGAGGGCAGTCTTTCAACTAATCTGGTTCCAAGCAATATAGGGATTTATAGGTTTTAATTAGCACTTTCAATTGTATTACCAAACACAGAACTGAAAGCCTCTGAAGCTGTTTCAACAGGAAGACATCTGCCCTTATAATTTATCTTGGTCACAGTCTAGCTGTACTTTCTAGACCAGCTGAAATTTCTGGACATTTTTCAAAGTAGCCCCACACAGAATGTACCACAGCCATCTAAGCAAGTAGGGTAGTGCCAAGTTTTCAAGGAATGCTTTACTTTGGGAAAGCTTCTGTCAAACCTTCCCATCAAAGCAGATACATGAACTGAAGTAGACACCTCCTTTGAAGCAATGAAGCAAGCTGGCTGCCACAAAGAACTATACAACTGTATACATGAGTCAACGACGTTTCTACTCCTTGAGTTGTTATAGAGAGTAGACAATTTTGCAATTTCACATCCATAGAGGGAAAATGCTGAGTGGCAATCAGGGGTGCAGATGGCTATCTGAGATAGACATGAATAGCTGGCAAATGAGTTTTATCACCTCAAAGCTCATTTAGAATGTTTTGGGGCTTCATTCTCAGCTGTCAGCTACTTTTAGACCTAACCCAAACCTTAACTTTGGTTTCTTTAATGATAACGGAATGATGCTTTTCTGTGATGGTCTTGCCAGCATATCTGGGAATTCAACTCAGTTTTCAGTGCTCTAAACTCAAAAATATCACTTTAGTATGTACTTGAATCAAACCAGTATCCACTGTTGGGTTAAAACGTAAATTCTGTTGGTGTGTGTGGGTTTTCTTGCAAGTGCAGAGTATCAGAAAGCATTGGCATTAGAGACCAATAATGACGCCAGGCATTGCAGTAACTTAGTTGCAGTTGTATTAGGTATTCATACAAACAGATAATATGTACAGTTCTCTTCCAGATCCCTGGAAGTATTACAAATTTTTCACCACACACACAGAAAAAGAGAAGAAGGAGGCAGGAACAGGAACAGAACAGGAATAGTGAGCACACAATGAAAGGCAGCTTCTTTTATACTTTATTTAACCTGGATCACCTGATGCCTGACCTTTTGAACTTTTATAACCTTTTAACCTGAGAGCACATGATGCCTAATCTTTCTTCCCTTTAACCTTTTAACCTGAGAGCATGTGATACCTTGTGACTTCCCCTTTTTGAATAATACACCAACAAATTCTACCCGATTGTGGCAAGTTTAAATACACGAGTGTCAGGCTGATACTTCCTGGCATATAACCTCCATCAGTAGGCTGACCATATTTCAGGATG
Organism: Charina bottae; assembly: GCA_023362775.1. NCBI lineage: Eukaryota > Metazoa > Chordata > Lepidosauria > Squamata > Charinaidae > Charina > Charina bottae. The sequence continues at coordinate 1,869,725 of JALMGJ010000044.1, read as the reverse complement.
GCAAAATGGGACGGGGTCTTATGTAATATTCCGTATTCATGAAAAAGACAGGGGTCCCTACCCCCCGGTCCACGCGATTGGTTGCTGCCTGCAACCCCCACCCCCGGTCCATGCAATTGGCACCTGCCTGAAACCCCCACCCCCAGTCCATGCAATTGGCTCCCACCTGCAAACCCCATCCCTGGTCCACACTCTCGCTTGGATCCTCCTTCCGCGCCATTCCTACCGGGTTTGAAAAATGGGACAAAATTGAGATTTTTATGAAAATGACGGGACGGTTGAAAAATGTTTAAAATACGGGACTGTCCCGTTGAAAACGGGACGTATGGTCAGCCTATCCATCAGCAAAGGTTGAATTCTTATTCTTCAATCTACATTTGAATTGATCAGGAGAATTTCAGTCTGCAAGTATGGGGTCATACTTCCAGATAAGCCATAATGTCTAGATTCCCACCTTTTATTGAAAAAAAAGAAAGAAGCAACAGTAGCAGAACATCTCAGGTTCTCCTGACCTGACCTGGTCTCAGCAATAAATCACAGATCTCTAGAAAGTTCATGACTCAGCTTGATTCCTTGCTTGACTTGGCAAAAGACTCTCACAGCTAAACAAATCTTTATTGCAGACAAGAATATAGCTATACACAACAACTGATTGCCCACTTCTGGTACCAAGAAAGAAATGCTTATATATCTTCAGCAGTAAAAATTTGAAACTTCTTCCTCTTGCTCTTCTGAATTAAGATGATGTACTTGGCACAACACTTGTGGCTCTGAAACTGAGTGGTTGGTGAATGTTTATCCAGTCCAGCAGTTGTAATAAATTATAGGCTGAAATATATACTTGAAATTCTATGAACAAGGAGTAATATGTATATTTCAAAGTTAAGAAATCTTGTGAGCAGGGCAACCACAATTTGTACAAGACATTATGTGCACACTGGAGCCCTAGAGAAATCTGGATGATGGCCAAGGGGTCATTCTGTGCACAGAAGGTAGTGCTAATTATAAGAAGAAAAAAATAGCTGTGCAATAAATATCCACGATTAACTATGCAGAAGTTACATTCTGGGGCAAACTTCAGATAGAGAACAGTTTGTCTCTAATGTTATAAAAAAACTGAACACAATGAAAATGGATAGTAAAATAATTAGATCAAACCAAGCTAGTTAAAATTGTTAGAATTAAATTATGTTAATTTAAAGCCCACTGGAACCATCATATACTTGTAACACTAAGAGCAGATGGAAATCAATATGTAATACTGCCTTTGATTCAAAGGCATTAGCTTTCTCAATATAATTCTATTAGGTAATGAGTCTTTTAAAACCAATGATTCATACTTCATTTCATTTTAATATTAAGATTAGGGTTCAGATTTCTATATGTTTGATATATTAAGAATTTCTATCAAATGCCAAGCTGGGTGACTTTGGACCAGTCACTCTCTCTGAGAAGGCAATGGCAAACACTTCTGAAAATGTTCCCAAGAAATCTCTATGAAATTGCCAATGTAGTTGCCAGGAGTCAAGACTAGCTTGAAGGAAGCTAAGATAATAAAATAATCATAGGCTGTAGGTAATGAACCAAGTCATGGTGCAATGTTTGTAACTTTTAGATTCTAAACAAGCCAATTTATATACTGATTTTTTATTAATGTTACATGTACCTTTTAATAAAAAAAACCTGCTTTTACTGTTTATGTTATATGTCTTGTCACAGCTTACCAGTGAAGTTTAAGTCTGATCTGTCTTCACGGATTCCTTTTTCCACATGATCAGACCACCTACTTGAAATGTTGTATGTACAAAAAGAGGGTAGATTTTAACATCTGAATCAACTCTTTGTGTAAAATAATCAAATTTCCGTTGATTTTCAGTTGAAGGAAAATCATATAATCATGGTTAAGCAAAGAGAAAGGATCTGGAGTTTGTAATAAGAGTTCAACATAGAAAGCAAAGGGAAGCTTTAGGAACTATTGTTTATCAAATCATTATTTCCTTTTATTTGGGAACTTGCTCTTTTGACAATGTGCTGTGTTAGAATTAGATTAGCCTTGGTAGATAATCCCACAAATGTTGAAACTCACAGCTTCTCTACTAGAACATGGATAAAACACTATTCAATATACTTTTTCCTTTGATAATTAGTCAAAGTAGCAGCAGGTGGCAGCACTTGCCTGATATTATCTAAAGTTTGAAGCTAAGCAGGGTCAGGCTTGGCTAGTATTTGGATGGGAGACTGTGAGGACATTCCAGAGTTATAAAAGTCATACTCAGAATTTAGAAAACATCCTGGCAGAAGGCAGTGGGAAAGCCACTTCTATATTGTTGCCCAGAAATCTAAATGGAATCGTCCATGAAATCCATGGAATCACCAGGTCGCAAGGTCAACTTGCATTTCGAGTTCTTGATGAGCCTTTAACATTAAGCTACCCCCTCCTACCGCTTAATGCGTCTATTTTTCATTTAGGACACTCAAAGACATTGCACAAGACCCCCAAATAATTAAATAAAATTATCTTTGCTCTGAAACAATCTACCACACACAGCTTTGGATGACAAAGAAAGCAAGCAGGCCTAGTTATTCCTCTCAGGAGTTGCCTCTAGTGTACCCTTTTCCCAATCTCAATCCTAACGTATTTGATTTGATGTACACCTCACATCATCATAATCAGAAATTTTAGCCTAAAGCATTTAGAGGGCACCAGGTTGGAAAATGCTCCTCTAGTGAGGTAGAAATTGTTCCTCCCTGAACTGGATGAAATAAGGATCTATAGTGTATCTCCCACTCTCTTCCCTTCTGCCTAGCAAAATTAATTTTCATTGGGAGACATAACGTATACTGACTTTTGAGCAACATTTTTCTATAATTAAAACAAGCCAGAGCCCAACACCACACAGAGACAAATGTAATTTTCATAACCATTCCTCTGTGATGCATGGCCACCATGGGTAAATAGTTCAGAGAAGCAAGACCTCATCTAAGTTAAAACACATGATAAAAGGAATGAATTTTGCATATCCACAAGATTAAAAACAATGAAGAGCATTTTGTAATATTCTACTCATTCTGGTTTATTACGGTCACTGACCAGTACAAGATTCTACAAGGTATACTCATTGAACCTTACAATATGCACCATCTGATTTAAAATAGTTTTAAAATTATAAGTTAAATTACATTGTTCCAATTAAAAATTAAAATACATTCAGACCACAATGTGGATGAGCCCCTTAATCAATTTTAAATATGCTCTTAATATTAGTCATAACTAATGACTAGTTATGAGATGTAAATGCTTATAAAATAAAATATCATATATAAAATATGGTGTGATATATATATATATAAACCTTTTAAAATTATTAAAATCATTACAAGGAGTACATTACTACATTTTTCCTATCATAATCTGGCGTATCTTTATAGCAGCTGCACAGAATTTGGCTACTTGCGCCGTAACAGTTGGATCTTCGTCTATAAGTAACATTTGCATATACTCTATATCTTGCCTCCTAGGATATTTCTTGGTCAAAGGTAATATTAATATTCTACTCATGGGAGGTTTGTAACTGAATTTGAAAAGTTGTATTATGGTTTAGTTATTTTAAATGCTATTAGCTGAAGGCTGCTGTTTGAAAAGAGGGCTATAAGTGAAATAATGAAAGGATTAAATATTTAAATGTACTTAATGTAATAGATACCAATATAGGGAATACTCCTTTAATATGTATTGATTGAATGGGAAAAGTTTCTTAAATAGGTTTGAATTTGTATGATTATTAATGTGCAGGCAACACTAAGGTATGTAAATGCAACTAATATTTTAATGTAATTTTGATAAACTATTGTAGGATATATGATGGACTTTGTTAGTGGTTCTCGTCAGAGAACTAAAAATTAGTATCTATAATTTGAGGATAAGAAGCTAATTCTACAATTCGGTGGGATTAAGTCAGAGCTTTCCAAACTTTTCATGTTGGTGACACAATTTTTAGACATGCATCATTTCGCGACACACTCTTACAGCAGGGCATCATTTTGCGACACACTCTTACAGCAGGGAACAAGGCAGGCACTAGGACCTGCGCGGAATCACAGCAGGTTTGGAGGCAGCAAGGCACAAGGCAGGCACTAGGACCTGCGTGGAATCCTGGCAGGGCTCGGAGGCAGCAGCAGCCATGACACACCCAGACACTGCAGCCGACACACTAACGTGTCCCGACACACAGTTTGGAAAGCTCTGGATTAAGTGCTTTTTTGCACTGCAGCTTTTTTGCATATAACCCCTGGAAATCAGCAGCTTACTTTTTTTCCTCCAGCTTTCAACCTCTATTTTCATTTTGGCCATGGTGATAACCAACTCTTCTGTCTGGCTGCTAGTCAAGGGTGTCTGCGAGTCATATGCAACACATACCAAAAACAGGTAGAATTTCAATCACACCACTGTGGCCACCATCTTGACTTTTTTTTTTTAACCATTCCCTGCAGACACCCTTGATGGCAGTTTACATGGACCTCACCTGGTGGATTCCCTGCTTCTTTTCTCCTGCCTTCCATGCCAAGAAAACATACATCAACTGCTTTCCATTTGGTGGATATATCTTTTTTTGGACTGGAAGAACACAGATAAAGTTCTTCCTGCTTCTTGTGGTAGAAGGGAGAACTTGGCTGAACTCTTGTCAATTTCAGAGAGAAAACTCAAGGCAATGCAAGATAAGGTGAGGATTTCACTCTTCCCCTACAGACACTGGGGAAAAACAAACAGCCTTTCATTGCCGGCAGCAACCTATTGTGGAGTGACCATAGAAAGCAGAGAGTGGGGATAGGGCTGGCCTGGGCAGATATAACTGCCAGAGATTACACCAGTGGATTGGAACTAAGTGAATTGTGTAAGATGGAATAAAGTGGGCTAGACATCCTGCTTCTACCAGGGGAAATGAAAAAAAAACCACTGTTGTTCATATGAAGCCCCTCCCAAAAAAGTGGTGGAGTTGCCTTCTCAGCAGTCAAGAGATAAGCTAGGGATGATGTCATCCATTCCTGCCCTACCAAAATGGTAGGCAACTTGTCCTTGCCCTAGGGCAAGCAGGAACCACAGAACCATCCTAACTCTCAGTATAGGTAACAGTACCTGGACAATCTTGTCTGGGATTAGAAGCTAAGCATTCATTGTTGTACACCACCCAGAGTCACCTGGTGTGAGATGGGTGGCCTTATAAATATGAGCAATAAATATAAATAAATAAATAAGCAGGATTAGTTGCTCCTATTAGTTCTGGCTAGTACCTGAATGGAAAAAGGAATACTAGGGCTGTAAACCAGATTAAAAATTGAAAAACATCCCAGAAGAAGGTAATGGCAAATCACTTTTGTATTCTTGCCAAGAAAAATGCACAGTTGGGTCCACAGAGTCACCAGGAACGGAACTTGAGGAATAGCAGCCCAAATTAAGTGTAACATAGTTTGAAGTTGCTGTTGTTAAAAATGGTGATTCTAAAAGCATTAGACCAACAAGTAAAACAAAAATGTACAGCTTCCTAAACTATGGATAAATTTGTTATGCAACTTTTTAAATTTAACTGCAATAATGTAGCATGTTTACTGTTCTGGTCTAATACTATCTCCACAAGTCTGAGACTATTTTTTAAGTGTACTCACAGAACTAGTTCTATTTACAGTAACAAACTTAGCCAACACTGGGTTATCTCCAAAAGTTAAGCAGGGTCAGATTTGGTTATTTCTTGGATAACAGGCCACCATGAAATACCAGGTTTGTAGGCTAGAATGGGAAGTTGAAAAATTAGCTGGAAAAATGGCAAACTACATCAATGGTGTTGCTAAAAGACAATATGTAAGCCACCCAGAGTCACTTATATAGTGAGATGGGAGGTGTATAAATTTGATTAATAAATAAAAATAAATAAATATACAGTAGAAGTGTCAGTTATCAGGACTCTCAATTAAAGGAATTTTTTTTATCTATCTCTAACTTTTGACATGTGCTTGAGGTAGTCAAAGTTACATCTGTTCAAATCAGATAATCCCACAGAAGATCTCCCTGTTTGTTCAGCTCACAAACTATTGCTTTATCTTGATAATTAATTCAACACAACTAATTCTACAACAAAGAAACCAGATACACACCTCAGCCAATAAATAAATAAATAAGCAAGTCACTATAAAAATAATACTTTCCCAAGTATATTAAAAACTTTAGCACCACTACTTTTACAGGTGACTGCTCTGTTGGCAAAGCTATTATATCTGAGCTAAAATGACAATGCAATTATTCCAACCAGTGATTTAAGATGAGTAGATTACTATAAAGCAGAGAAGAAATTTCAGAGTTTGCTATAGCCTGCACATACTTACCATTCAAGGGTAACTTGTGAGACAATATGACTGAAGCTAAAATTCAAACTGAAACACATCATTAGATTGTTGGAGAGAGCAATACCTCTTTATAAAGCACAACTGACTCTTACTAACTGCACTCTCATTTCATAGAGCTGATGCACCAGATCAGGTGGATTATGTTGCTGAAACTTGAGTAACACCATTAGAGAATAGAAGCATCAAATAACACTTTGGCAGCCACAGGACAATTCTTTCAAGTAAAAAGTCCCCTATTCAGGGAGATGGGTGGGGATAAATTTAAATAATAACAAAAAAGGGAAAGATGAAATTAAACCAAAATAACTGGAAGACGATATAGATGTATGCATATGATAGTTGATTCATCCTTTCTGAGAGAATTAGGATAGTAACAACACTATTTATACTTAAACACTTATATGTAAATTAAGTATTATCTTGTTATAAAGTTCACGTCTTGCCATACTAGTTTTAACCAGACCCTCTCTGTGAGAATCTAGAAAGCATGGATGCAAATTTACAAGACATATTACCTTTAATTAATGGCACAATTGTTAACAATATAAGGATTTAATTCCAAATAAGGGAAAAATCCATCAACAGTGATAGGTTAATATGCATGCATTTAGTACACAAAGTTTAATGCCACAGGTGTATCCAACCTGTATGTAAAGCAAATTCTGCACACATATTTAAGAAATTGCATTATGACATTCTACAATAAAATACCCTGAGTTTATTACTTTACCTACTTTGTATTAAAGTACTTCTTACTGCAGTAGATAAAAAAAAAACCTGATGTTTCTGCTGCACAGCTTTCCAATTAACTTAATATATGGATGAAATGGTGCCTCATTAGACAACAAATAAAATATACCCTTGTTTCTGAATAACAGCCTTGTCAACTATTTTCTTCTGACAAAAAAAGTAGAGCGGACAAATTTACAATTAAAGTATCTTCACATCACATCATACTGCATATACTGAACAAACAAAAATTAAAAAAGCAAAACACAGTAAGTAAAGCAGGCAATGCAACAAAGCTAAAATGCAGAAGAAAACGTTTCTAGAACGAGAGGTTCAGCATCACTACTGCAGCTTCCAGCTATAAATTCAAAGCAGATGATGCAGATAGTAAACAAATTACTTGCTCTGAGAGAATCATAACTTTTCAGGTAGTTTACCATCGTCTTCAATTTAAAGCGGGGGGAAATAACTTACAGAACAGTTGAAGGTTTCATGCTTAGCCAATGCAAGGTTATGCATTAAGTTTTTTTCTGCTAAGCCTGTTTAAAGTGTGCATCCCACACAAAAGAACAAGATTTCACTTTTTTCATTGCAAGGTAAACAAGCTGAAGAGCAGATCCAAAGTAATATCTTTGCACAAGAAACACTCAGCACAATCATCACCCCCCCCAAAAAAAAAAAAAATTGGAAAGAAACGATACCTTTTCATATTAGATCAGAAAGCCGGAAAAAAAAACCTATTCTCCACGTTGTGCTGTGCACTCCAGCTCCTTTAGCCATCACTAATAACTAGCTATATGCTGGAAGTAGGAATTTGTGTGCCCTCTATCTGCAGCTATTAGCTCTGCACATTGATTTACTGACACTAAAGCAATAGCAATTACCTCTCCTGCTCTCAGCAGTTGCTGAAGAGGGACAGAGGCAGACAGCTGAGTGGGCTAAACTCTGCAGTGACCACTGAGCTCTGGCTGGCAATTAGTAGCAGGTGCTTTAGCCCAAAGACAAATTGATATCCCACTGATCATCAAGAGCTAGCTTCTTGTAAGCCTTGTGCGTCCAAGCAGCCTTTGTCAGAAGCTTTTCATTGGCTTTTGCCGCTCCATCAGTTGCAAAGGAGTACAGCGGCTTCCACGCGTTTAGAACATATCGTTTGACCAAAAGGAATAAGCTCCTTAAAGCTTCTCAGCACAAGCCGCCTGGCTGGTTAACTTTAACCCTATGCTAAATCTGTTAGGTAAAACAGAATAATACAGCTTCCTTCCTTCCTTCCTTCCTACAAAGATATTTCTGTCTCAAACTCTATTTAGCTTGAAAGAAAAAAAAAATCCAATTAATATTTATTTCTGGAAATGTACAGCAACCAAAGGGCATGTCCATTTTAGATTTCACAGATCTTTCCATAATGTTGTGTGATTTCAATATTGTGCAGCAAAGCAGACAGGATATTTGTAGCGTTTTTGAGGGAGTAAAAGTGAGATGAGGGGTTGCAAAGTTTTGGCCACTCTCCTTCTGTACAATACTGTTTTCTAGATGTATTCCTGGTCATCAGTGTTGACAACATTAGAATTTAAACAATTTCATGGAGAATTAGACTACAAATGTCCACTGTTGGTGATTGCTAGGTATTACCTGTATGTCTCTTAATAAAAGTTGCTGGGCAACAACAGTACTATTGTGCTCATGTCCTACTTTTAAAGTCCATATATACTGAATGCTAAATTTGGAATTCAGGATATAATGTTTTTTAACATATATTTGGCCTGATCCAGGAGAGATCATTTTAGCTTCCTACAAGAGAGGCCAAGCTCTCCTTAGGGTTAGTCCAGCTTTGGGAACAAAGCACAAGCCAAACCGTTGCGTAAGGATGCCTCTTTCATGCAAATGAGATTCAAATTGTGTTGCAGAAATTCAGATACTAGTCATTATTCATGCATTTATTTGTAACAGTTTAAACCTGTTTTCACTGTTCCAAATCCAAAGCAGAACCAATCTTATTTCTTGTTAGTATGGACCTGAATGGCTGGCCTACATGCAGAAAGGCACACACTTCCCTTGAGGTCTTTCATCTGATAATCCTATCTGGCAAACAGGAGGAGATTCTTACAGAACTAGTCAAGTCTGCCCTACTCTGAAACCACTGCAGAATGCCCGCAACTTCCCCATGGAGTCTTGAGTTACGGGCGAGTTTTTGTTTTTTCATCGTTTGTGTGTATGGTTGATCTAAATCCCTAAAAGCAAATATAAAGCAGTGATATTGTAATTATTAAAGAAAAAAAGTATCATAAAACAATAACAGCAAAATCTCTGTTGCACATTGTTCCCTTGGGTATGATTTTACGGACAGCCTGGGAATAAAGAAACCCTCCCTGCATTAAGACACGGAAGAAAGGCACAAATCTGAAGGGACCCTGCTGAACGGCTTTAGCTATTATTGTTGCTGAGAGGCAGGGCTAAATTAATCTCATTATAACTCAGAATGCAGGCAGCAGGGAACTCCATTGCACAGAGCCCTGCAATCCACCCGTCTGTCTGCCATCAGGGCTTAATCTAAGCCCGATGTCCACAAACCCAAAAACAGCGGTAATTGACTATTTTTTTTAAAAAAAAAACCTTGTAATTTCTATTTCATTTACAATATTATGTTAGTTTATTAGCAAAGCAGCTCAGTTTTCCCCATTAATAACTATTTTTCTTCAAATGCTGGACAAATTCTATACATCTATAGAGTAATTATTTGCATGCTGCTAACAATATTTTATTAGGATAAATATTTGGTACTAAAACTCAATAACAGTAACACTTTATGCAATGGAACTGATATACTGCTTTTATAGAAAATATATTTCTCATGAATTATAAAGTTGCAGAGCTTTAATTAAAACAACCAACCACAGCTCACATAAACTGTAAAGACAAAACTTCAAACCAATTTGAGTCAGAAACCTGGCCAAGGAAATTAAAGTTATTTCAACTGATTTGTTTTGAAATCTGTTTACTTCTGTTTCTATTTAAGCATGCACTGAGACATTCCACACAAATTTTAAATTATGTTTTCTAATGGCAACACTGCTATTCGTGTGCAAAATGATTAGTTGTCAATTAGTTGTTTCTGTTCCACAACTGCTATTTATTTAGACCACTCCACTAAAGTTTCAGAACTATGGTTGGTGCTCCTGTTGTTTTCTGTGTTCTAGTTCTCATAGTAAACAAATAACATTCACATAATAATGTTGATTTGTATATGTGAGAACATATTCATAGGCACTATGATAGGACCCTAATCCCAGGATTATACATTTCTAAATATAAGACCAAAACCCTACAGTGGTATTAGAAATGTAGGAAACACAGGAAAACAATGGGTTGAATTTAGATTATACCTCAATATTTATGGCAGGAGAAATTTAACTACCATTCTAACAATATAGTCAAATGCTATTATCTTACATCAACATTTGGATAATTAATAAAGTTTTGCAAACTGCACTGTCGGGGGTCCTATAATTCTAATCAGATAGATCAAACAAGCTTGTTTTTTCAAAGAAGTTCATTTTTAAAAAAAATCTATGCATATTATTAAAATTCAATATGCACACACACACAGAGAGAAACATTTAGCAGTTACTGTACTTTCGTAGGATGACTGGCCGTGCGTTACAATTAAGGGGGAACTGCAGCCTACAGAAATACTTTTCTCTGTTATTTCCATTCTGCCACAGTGGATTGCAAGCTTAAGGCAGCAGGTTTTGTTGCCTGCAGCTTCATTGTCCTTGAAGATAACAAAATATGGAATCACAGACCAAACAATATTCATGAAAACATCTCAGATGAGGTAGCTTTACCTTATCTGGGCAGCAAAAACCTGGAGGAACCTAAGATGGCAGGGAAGAGACACAGAATTTACTCATCTGTCATGATACTTGGGATTAGCATATGCATCAGCATTTGCTTTGAGTTAGACTTTTAGTTGATTTTTGTTATTTGTTTTTCATCTGATTCAGGACAGACTTCTAAATAATGCTTCTGGCTATATAGAGGAATTCTGAAATGTGGCCCACTTTTTTCCAGAACTAGTTTTAGGCTGCAGGTGTGACAATATCAAAAGAAGAAACCTAGGTAGATCAGTTCTGTTATGAGCAAGCAAAATCAAAATGATATAGGTAAATTCATTGGCTAGAAAGACCACAGACAAGCTCAAGAAAATGCTAGTAAACCTCTTCCTTTCAAGGTAGACTTTCTGGGATTAATTTGCCTATAGCTGGACCACTTTTAATTGTGATTATATTCTTCTCTTTCTAGAAATGCCTCCTAACACAGTAGTAGAAAAAAACTGTAAAGCAAATGATCTTTTAATTATGTTGTTCCTTTTCCACTCTTTCTGTCCCCCTTGGCTTGATACCCTATGACTGAAACTGATGATGTAGCTCTTCCCTGATTACTTCTGCCTCTATTTCCTTTGCCTTTTGTTATTTCTTGGTGTTGAAGTTTAGCTTATAAACTCATTCAGGACCTACCTTCCTATTAAGTGCTATGCTCAAATACTTTGGCCACCTAATGCGAAGAGAGGACTCACTGGAAAAGACCCTGATCCTGGGCAAGACTGAAGGCAAAAGGAGAAGGGGACGGCAGAGGATGAGACGGTTAGATAGCATCACCGATGTAATGAACATGAATTTGAGTAAACTCCGGGAGATGGTGGAGGAAAGGAAGGCCTGGCGTGCTATGGTCCATGAGGTCATGAAGAGTTGGACACGACTAAACGACTGAACAACAACAACAAAATAACAAATGTAAAGTTAATAAGCCCCCTCTCTCATGACCTTCTGGAAAAAGTTAAAGACCTGGCTCTGCCATCTCACTTGGGGCAGGAAGGGGGGTAGTCAATCTTGGGGGTGGCTAGCACCTTAAACTGGTCCTCATATATGTAAGAATTAAATTAGAATTCTTATCTGTCATCTTGATACCATTTTATATTATATATTATATATTGTATATTTATATTAATATTAATATTTCAAGTACTATTTTTTGTTTTTATTGTATTTTAATCTTTTAGCTTTATTGTAAACCGCCCAGAGTCCCTCTTTTGGGGGAGATAGGCGGTGGCAAAATTTGATAAATAAATAAATAAATAAATAAATAAATAAATAATCAATGACTTTTGAATAATCTGCTCTTTTTTAAGCCACTTTCATGCAAGTATGTTAATTTTTATTCATCTTACTCTTAGTCCAGATGTGACCTAATTACAAAAAAAAGCATAATCTATTTCAAGACTCTTGAGACACCAGAACCCCAATGCCTCAAAATCTATGAATAAAAGATTTGAGTTATTTAGTGGGAACAGAAAGCAAATAGATAACAAAAGAAAAAAGATTAATAAATACAGAGGCATAAATTATATTTTTAAAAGGAAAATACACTATTTAAATTGTTTCAGCATGCAACAGGTGTCCATATACTACTCATCTGAATCTCATTCAAACACATTCCACAAGGTTTTTTAATATACTTTATTTATGATGCAGTGATTAGTGGTATTACTGAAGGTTTTGGATCTTGGGCATTGAGCTTTGTGTATGCTCTTGAAGAGTATCCTCAGTTTTGTATTACCTGATTAGCTACAGAAGAACTCACGGACTATTATGTATAAGAAAATTAATCTGGCATTCAAGAAAAAGTTTAAATTTAATTCTACTTTTGTTGAAATAATAGGAGAAAAGACACAGTTTGAAATATTCAACAAATAAAAGAAAACCCAACAGAAGTGAATAAGAAAGTTTTTCCCAACCTGGATTAATTTGAGCAATGGCTGCATTGGCACTTGGTGGATCCTCATAGAAATCCCCTCCTGGAGGACAAAAGCTTGAATTTTGAAGTTCCATTATTCATGCATTGGGTAGTAAAAAGTTGAATTTAAAAGCTTACTGTGTCCTAGTCTCTTACCTTTCAAAGAGAATCAAAGAAGATGAAAGGAAGATTGCCAAAGTCCAAAAACTTCAAGAGGCATTCATTGTTTTATTTAATATAATTGCAGAATAATCCTACTGGGAGCGTTTGTTATTATTAATGATGATGATAATAATAATAATAGTAATAATGGTTGAGTGACTATATCCCTTTTCCAATAATTTGTAATTTTATAACAGCAGGGTAGAAGGTGGATGAGACATAGCCCCCACTTTTTCCTTTTTAGTGTATATTTTTGGGCAAACAAACATCATCACCAGTACTTTTATAATTTTTCCTTGTTTGGGAACATAATTTGGCAGAATACCATGGTCTACCTCTTTTTTGTAATATCTAAAAAGCAACAGCTAGATATCTTTTTGGAGCCCCAAAAGGTTTGCAAGGCTAAATCTCTGACCAAGGACCACAGGAATATCCAACTAAAAATCAAAAAAAAAAAAAAAAAACCCTCTAAACTCTTGCCTAGCAATACAGCAGTTTTCCTCTAATCCCTGCCTGGTTTAGCTAAAAGTTTCTCATGTCTTTATTGTCAAGACAAGTGTTTTATTTTCATTTCATCATACAGTGAATGATTCTTTTTTTTTAAAAAAAAATACTTTATTGTATAAAATTTTTAACATATAACATATAACTTACATACATCTTGAGACAATTAAACGGGGTGCGAGGAAAAGAAAAAAAAGTGTGTGAAAGGGGAGACAAACAAACAAACAAAAAGGTTTGGTTCCCGATTTCCTTAACTGTGATTAATATATTTGTCTCGTTACTTAATTGTTTGTTTAAATTACATTTGTTACTTTTCTATTTCTTACCAACTTAATCATTAAATCCTATATTTATTGTATTATTTTTTTGTATGTTTATCATATAGTCCAGAAACTGTTTCCAATCATTTTTGAATTTGTCCATATTCTTATCTTTTAACATCTCTGTTAGTTTTGCCATCTGTGCTAGGTCCATAATTTTTGTAATCCATTCTTGGATTGTAGGGGTTTCTTCTTTCTTCCATTGTTGAGCGTATGTTATTCTGGCTATATATATTCATATATAGTAACAAGTTTCTGTGTTTTTTCTCCAGTTCATTGTCCATGAAGCACAGTGAATGATTCTTGAAGCTATTAGGACATTGTAAGACAAATTTACAATGTTGAAAAATATACCTTGCAAACTACTGTGACACAACATTTTCACTTCATCTGATGTTTTATTTTATGGTCTCAATTTTTACTGGCTGAGTAGTTTCTTAATATTATTGCTGGCTGCTATTGCATAATGCGATTGTGCATTTTTTACCTGTAAATATGATATTTATTATACATTTGTTTATGTTATATTGCTATAAAAATGAACTGTTATGTTGAGCATATATTGCCAGAATGATAGCTGTATTGTTCTTTTGCAGCAAAGATAGAGACTTATAAAGATTTCAAACTTAACTAATTTAATAACACTGTCAGGGATTTTAATAGAAATAGGTTGAACACAATGTGACTGTGGATGGAACAGTTCTCTGAACCAATTTTTACCAACTTTTAAAGTTTGAAGAAATTTCCACGCCCAAGTGATCACTTTGATGTTCCTCTTTGCTATTTCCAGGTCAAAAGTGGCATGATGGAAAAATCCCATTATTTTACTGGAAAATACAGCCATTAGCATAATGTGCTTAAAGACAAATATTTGACAAGGGAGACTTAAAGTGTCAGAAAAATTTTCATTTAGAAATATAACAAAAACAAAATATGTAATAAATGTTCCAGATGTCTTCATGTGTTATCAAAATAAGTTAATGGGCATGCTTTGATTGCCTTTTCATCACAACATAACAAATACTGAAGCAATCATGTAAATTCATTTTTTAAAAATACTCCTATTACTCTTTTAATAAATATTTAAAAGACTATCTTCTCCATGTGTTAAGATTCAATTAATAAGCCTAGCTAACTGTCAGCCTCGCTAGGTAGACCATACCAGGAAAGCAACTTCACAGGAAGGCGAAAACTACTTTTATTGAGATTGGCTATAACAACAGAATCCTGCAAGTCTGATTGTGGTTTACCTCCTCCTCCTTACACAGTGAATTCACTGAATTAAGGAGGCATCTGCTTGAGCTGCTTCTGAATGTTATCTCTTTTGTTGGCCTTGCAGTGTAAACCAAATAGGAATCACAACCAGATATGCTAATTCTACTTTAGTGTAAAGCTATATTAACAGATTCTTGCAAGTCTGAAAGTATATTCCCCCATCGCCTTTACAGCCTGAGAAACTAGGGAGGGTCTCTTCTGAGCCTTTTGCCCTACCCACTATCTAGCTTTGGGCTATGTTGCCCCTTATCTGACCATTCCCTTGGAAGCATCTCTTGGCCCAGTCTCCCAAGGTCTTTCCCACATACCATTACATCTTGCTCTGGACTTAAAAATGTATCAGCCCCTTTTGCCTATTTCCATCAAGGTCATCTTTCTTACACTCTATGCTAACTAGCTAGCTAACTTTGGCAGATTCCAAAAAATGAAGCAAGACAGACTGGATTAATAATCTAGTACTTAATTCCTGGGACGTTGAATAAATTAATACATAAATAACCTATGTTCTTTTAAAGTCATATTAGGTACTTTTAAACCATTCTGATTTGGTTAAAATTTGTTATGATTACAGTATAGAGATACATATTGTTAATGTGGTTATATATCCTGTGAGTACTAATATATCATTCAATGTACAGTATTTCAAATTCCAGACCGTATGTAAAGCCACAGGGTTAAGGTTAGGGTATTCAAGCTTTGATTCACCTACACAACTGTTGTACTCTGTACTGTTGACTTCTACGGTGACTATGCCTATTCAGGAGCAAAGTTCCAGAGAGGGGAAGAAATAAGTTATCAATGCTTTCCCCCTACATACTGTAGAATGAATGAATGAATGAATGAATGAATGAATGAAGGAAGGAAGGAAGGAAGGAAGGAAGGAAGGAAGGAAGTATTTAAAAAATCAACATGGTAGCCATGAGCACTTGAGAGAACACCCCCTTTTTTAATGCATTTGGAGTGGGGTTTTGATCACTCTGTCACAGCTTCTATCTTGATTTTTTGGAGCCATGTCCTCTGTAGACTAGCCTGTAGCTGAATGCACCAAAATCTGGTTTCAGTTCTCAAAATATTCATAGCAACAAGCATGGGCATTCAAAAAGTTATTGTCTCAGATAATCTAGAATCAAGCAGGGCAAGAAAGAAACAGAATACCATATGACAAATATCAAAATCAACTTCAGATCCAAAAATTCAACTGAGAGCGAACTTCCATTCAGTAACTTCCATTCAATAACTGTCATGTCTACTGTATAATTTCACTGAGAATCATTTTCAGAATAAAACACCTACAGCAATCATTCTAAATAAAACTTTCTTTGGTTGTATATGATGTGACTTCATCATTTCTTCAGGGAAAGTTGCATAGCCAAAATCAGCTTGCCAACTGACAGCTTGGCAGTGAAATAACTGACATTCGTTTTTAAGTACACCGATTCTGTGACAAACACCAGTACATCATCTATTAATGAATAAGCTTAATGACCAGATCTTTTTATTGCTCTCAGAACTCCAGGTCAGTCTATTACCATTTATTTTCAAAACAAGGCTTTGGCACTGAATGCCAAATGCCATGTTTATTATGGCAAAATATTTGCATTATTATTTAAGGAGACCCTGGAGAAGATGCTGATGCTAGGGAAAGTGGAAGGCAAAAGGAAGAGGGGCCGACCAAGGGCAAGATGGATGGATGATATTCTGGAGGTGATGGACTCAACCATGGGGGAGCTGGGGATGGTGATGGCCAACAGGAAGCTATGGCGTGGGCTGGTCCATGAAGTCACGAAGGGTTGGAAGCGACTGAACAAATAAACAACAACATGAAGAAGGAAAAGTTTACTATTCACTGAGTATTATGTTTTATGACTCAAATTGATCACGCATCCTGCTGCTAATTATTATACATTAATTTCCAAACAAACAAAATCCACAAAAAGACTAAGAACCTTTAAATTTAAGTTTTTTTAAAAAAAAAATAGTAGTTGAAAGTAACTTTTTTAGAAGATAAAACAAAAACAGGTTCTAGTAGCGATAGGCATAATGTTCATAAATGAAACATGGTGATCTTAATACTTACATTGGGGAAAATCTATGTTTATTGAATTACCTTCATTTTCATTAACATCAATGACGTAAATAAACAAATCGTAATTGGATATTGGCTGAATATTACTTCTATTACTGATTAAAGGCTCTGTCTGTCTATCTTCTTTTGCAATTTCTTCTTCCATTAACATATACCCATCAAAGCTAAAGATAACCTTTTTAAAGAAATGATTTAGTCACTTTCAAAGCAATTTCATCATAGAACCACTGAACAGAAAATTGAGAAAGTACAGTATTATTTTTGTTATGAAGTTTTTTATTTTTGTATGTCTTTTCAAACTCCTTAAAACATCTTACACAGCTTTATATTAGAAAGATTTCCTTTGTGCTTTATCCTTAGTTAAGCTATATGATTTATTTTTATAGAAATTGGAAAGGAAGAAGAAACGTAGTTCAGCGGGTTGAATAATTTTGTCATTGCTGTAATCCACATAAAAATACATCTCTATACAAGCCTGAATTATAAATTTAAATTTTAAATGAATGCAGAATCCCTTGCCTTTTAAATATTTCAATACAATTGTCAGCAAGGAGAGCCAATAGAATATCCAAGGATATGCAGGTTTTTATTCTCATTGCTTATGTAAGTGAATGTAAGAAATTTAGTCACCAAATCTTAACAACTGGGTGAAAGTACAAGAAGTGTCAATTATAAATCATATTTTGTTTTTTATATTAATAAATTAACAATAGTTTACATCATTCAGTTCTCATCACAATGAGCTTAACTATAAAATATTATATTTGAACATGATACATTTCATAAAAAAATAAAATGTAATCACCTTGGTGATACATTTCAGATTGCTACTGATTTTTATTATTATATTTTGCTTATGTACTAATGAATGAAACTGCTGAGGTATTCATGCAGTTATCCCTCTATGCAGAAGAGGATTAAAGCAGGGTTGAAGAATCAAACTCACAAGTTGGATTTGTACCTTCCCTATCTTCTTAGGAGGGCAGATGACATAAAGAAGCACGTCTACAGGGAGATCCCCTATTTTCTATCTAACTCTCCCACCCTTTGAGACAGAATCTTAGCCATGAGAGATTTCCTCTGCATGAAGACATAATCTTCAAAAAGAATGGAAAAATCAGTCTCCCTCACTACACCAAAATATTGGTTTCTGGGCACTATTATCACTATCAGCAGATGACAAGCTTTTAGGAGCCAAATGGGCATTTCTAAGCCACCACCATTTTCATACTTCAGACCTTCAAGAACTGTCAGCAGCTATGACTTTGAAATGGTCAGAACATCACGCTATCCAATCGATGCATCCAACCAATGTCCTACCCTATATTCTTGCATGTAGTTTGATCAACCACTCAAGAATTCAGAAAAAAGGCTAAGGGCAACTAGAAAGTCATTAATTCAACAACAGCCCTAATGAAGGTCTGGATACTTAGCTGCTATAGGGGAAAAAAATCCTAAGAATTGGGAAGTGAGAAGAAGCAAAAGCTCCAGCCAATGGGAAAATAGCCTACCCCCACCACCACCAGCTTCACAAGGCTTTCAGGTTTCTAGTAGAAAACTGAGTCTAGTGTGATTCCTAGTACACTGCAGATGAGCTGGAAATGGATCAGATCAGCTGCCCAATGGTGATGATGGCATGGAAATAGATGAGCTTGGAGCCAATCCAGAAAGGAATAAATTCCAACAGTGACATGCCCAAAGGTCTGAGAGCTGGAGAGAGGCAGCAATTCATTACTGCCTCTTGTCTTTAGGGGAAAACAAGCCTGTCCTACAGAATAATTTTTCTGTATGCTTTGGAGTGGTGAAAGGAGAAATTACTTGGTGTTTTTTAAGAGCTCAGTATCATATCAGCTGCTCAAACTGTACCTCTCTGTATGGGATTAAAAACAATTATTTTTCTCTTTAAAATCAATGCAAATGAAAGGCAGGCTCAGACATTTAACTGTCCCAGTTACTCAGGAATCTCTATCATATCTTGGATTAGCTAACCTTAGGCCAATTCAGGACCTTCATTCACTTACACTCTCCCTTTGCACAGTGTTCCTACTTTCATGGTGCTCAGATGAACATAGTTTGCCACTGGAGGGATGGGCCATGAGATTACTCCTACTCTGAATCATGAGATGCAGAGCCAACAGATTGGCAAAAAGCACATCTTTGTCCCCAACCCTAATTCTATTACATTTAATATGTGCTGGAATCCTAATATCTAGAGTTTATCTGGGTCATGGTCATGTAAAATTTATGGACCTCTCACTCTCTTTTCCAGCTCTCACTTGCGCATCATACATGTCACACCAGCAAAACACAATTTACAATATTAATTCTAATTTATCTAGGGTTTAACTGTAAGTGTGAGAGATTGCTAGGACACTGGGAAAGAAATGGGAGGAATTCTAGATATAAGCAGTCCACAACTGGGAGAGAAGTTCACTAGTCATTTATGCCTTCAAATATAATTATAAAAATTAACAAGCAGCTCTCCCAAAAATATGCATTTACAAAATTAGGTTTAAATAAATTATAAATAACTGTTATAAATAAATTATAATATGTTCTAAAAAACACATTATATAGAGAATACCTTCACGAAAAAATCATTGCATTTACTTCTTACATGAGTAAAGAGTTCTGTCAATAATGATTAGCATAGTTACTGAACATTTTAAAAATAATGGAAGCAATATAAATATGAATCTTAGAACTTGTTGCTTCTTTAAAAATTGCCCTTAATAAATAATTGCAAAACCAAACAAACTGTTGAACACTGGGAATATCAAGTCCCCATCTCTATCATAACACTATTCAAAATTTGATTCTAGTAGATGAGCCTCTAGAATATTTCAATAGTAAAATGGGAAAAACTCAATTTGGGAATAAGACTTTCTTAGGAATCTCCTTCTGGCCTGAATTTCTTTCAAGGTAATATAATTCTATGATGTTATTCCATATCCCAAAGTGTCTCAGCCTTCTGGGTTATAATGTGTGTGGTGTGGTGTAAGGTTCACCCACACTTATGAATGAATAGAGTCAAAGCTTCGTTTTCTCAAGCATTAATTTGTTACAGAAGGAGCAAGCAAGATACAAAATGAAACATAAACCAACAGAACATAGCACAGCTGCAGAGAAAGGACAATAAATATCACAACCCACTGTTATCATGTCCATTAACCTTTAATAGCTCTGATTTACAATTAGTTATTTTCTCTGATTGCAACAGGCTTTGATTAAGAGTGTTGTATATTCCAATAGGAAATGTGGGTCAGCAAGTTTGAACTATCTAAGTTTACCTTCACATTAATTCAATAACAGATGAAGGCAATAAGAAAGGCACCAAGACAGTAGTTTTAGGAAAATAAATTGACCGATTAAAATCAAAGTATTAATCGGTTCAGTTGAAACTCTCTCATGCTTTTAAACAAATGAAATTTGTGGTCTGACTTTTAAACATCTCATCATTACTTTTCACGGAGAATGGCAATGGAATAATGGTAATAGGTGATCCTTATATGTGTTTCCATTTAGAACAATATTCAGATTTTTGGTGAGCCAAGTTTACTATATTTAAATCTGTAAAATGTAATTAAAAGCTTTCATTAGAATTTCTTGTTTTTTTAAAAAAATTAATATTTCCTGTCAGTATCGCAAATGTCACCTAACTTATTTTAGTCACTAAGCAGACTTGCTCAAGTGATAAAAATGCATGGCACTATTTCATGAATCCAGCAGCTTTTCAAAGATACTTCTTGACCCAAACCTTTTTGACATATCCTAGGAAAGCATGCAGATCTCAGTAATTAAAGCATATGACATTTTATATATTGGCCTGCACAGATTACCATTAGGTGCGAAGCACTCTGTGAAATCCTTCTCTCTCTTTCATAAGTGCCACAGTGAAGAAATAAACTCTGCCAAAATAGTGATAGCAGGAAAATAAGATTATGAAGCCTTCAGACTGCATGATCTTGCAAAGTAGACCAAGGTCACCAGAGGAAATATATCTCTGCAGGATTACAATTGACGGGCTTTGTTTATTATGCCTCTTTCTTTCTGGCTGCCTGCCTGCCTGCCTACCTACCTACCTAATACCTGGCGGCTCTGTCCTATGTATTTCCTTCCATCCCGTTTCACTACCCTTTCCTAGTTTACTTTATTTAATATATGTCCCATGTCTCTGCTCAAACTTAAAGCAGCTAATACAATTTTTAAAAAGTTAAAAAATATACATACTAACATTAATAGTAGTTATCACTATTTACTGAATAAGTAAAAGTTCAGTCAAACCATTTTCTAAATGCTTACAGACCATATGCAACTTCAGAAAGTCATCTTCAGAAGTGCCACTCCTGAGTATCTTAACAACCAGACAGATTTGTAACATGAGAGCTGATCGCTTAGATCAGTGTTTCTCAATCTTGGAAACTTTAAGATGTGTGGACTTCAACTCCTAGAATTCCCCAGCCAGCCATACTGGCTGGGGAATTCTGGGAGTTGAAGTCCACACATCTTCAAGCAGCCAAGGCTGAGAAACATCATCTTAGATAGTCAGGCCATAAGCCATTCAAGGCTTTAAATATCCATAGCAACAACTTTGTTGTTGTTTTGTTCAGTCGTTTAGTCGTGTCCGACTCTTCGTGACCTCATGGACCATAGCACGCCAGGCCTTCCTGTCCTCCACTGTCTCTCGGAGTTTACTCAAATTCATGTTCATTACATTGGTGATGCTATCTAACCATCTCATCCTCTGCCGTCCCCTTCTCCTTTTGCCTTCAGTCTTTCCCAGCATCAGGGTCTTTTCCAGTGAGTCCTCTCTTCGCATTAGGTGGCCAAAGTATTTGAGCTTCAGCATCTGTCCTTCCAATGAGCAGTCAGGGTTGATTTCCTTTAGGATTGACTGGTTTGACCTCCTTGCAGTCCAAGAGACTCTCAAGAGTCTTCTCAAGCACCACAGTTCGAAAGCATCAATTCTTCGGCGCTCAGCCTTCCTTATGGTCCAACTCTCACAGCCATACATTACTACTGGGAAAACCATAGCTTTAACTATACGGACCTTTGTCGGCAAGGTGATGTCTCTGCTTTTTAATATGCTGTCTAGGTTTGCCATAGCTTTCCTCCTAAAAGAGCAAGCGTCTTTTAATTTCATGGCTGCAGTCACCGTCTGCGGTGATCTTGGAGCCCAAGAAAATAAAATCTGTCACTGCTTCCATTTCTTCCCTTTCTATTTGCCAGGAAGTGATGGGACCAGATGCCATGATCTGAGTTTTTTTAATGTTGAGTTTCAAGCCAGCTTTTGCACTCTCCTCTTTCACCCTCATCAAGAGGTTCTTTAGTTCCTCTTCACTTTCTGCCATTAGGGTGGTATTGTCTGCATATCTGAGGTTGTTGATATTTCTCCCGGCAATCTTAACTCCGGCTTGTGATTCATCCAGCCCGGCATTTGTCATGGTGTACTCTGCATATAAATTAAATAAGCAGGGTGATAATATACAGCCTTGTCGTACTCCTTTCCCAATTTTGAACCAGTCGGTTGTTCCATGTCCGGTTCTAACTGTTGCTTCTTGACCCGCATACAGGTTTCTCAGGAGACAGGTAAGGTGGTCTGGTACACCCATCTCTTTAAGAATTTGCCACAGTTTGCTGTGATCCACACAATCAAAGGCTTTAGCGTAGTCAATGAAGCAGAAGTAGATGTGTTTCTGGAACTCTCTTGCTTTTTCCATGATTCAGCGAATATTGGAAATCTGATCTCTAGTTCTTCTGCCTCTTTGAAACCCAGCTTGCACTTCTGGTAGTTCTCGGTTCACATACTGCTGAAGCCAAGCTTGTAGGATTCTGAGCATAACCTTGCTAGCATGTGAAATGAGCACAATTGTACGGTAGTTTGAACATTCTTTGGCATTGCCCTTCTTTGGAATTGGAACGTAAACTGACCTTTTCCAATCCTGTGGCAACTGTTGAGTTTTCCAAATTTGTTGGCATATTGAGTGCAGCACTTTAACAGCATCATCTTTTAGGATTTTAAATAGCTCATCTGGGATACTGTCTTCTCCTCTAGCTTTGTTGTTAGTAATGCTTCCTAAGGCCCAGTTGACTTCACTCTCTAGGATGTCCAGCTCAAGGTCAGTGACCACACCATCGTATTTATCAGGGATATTAAGATCTTTCTTGTATAGTTCTTCTGTGTATTCTTGCCACCTCTTCTTAATCTCTTCTGCTTCTGTTAGGTCCCTGCCTTTTTTGTCCTTTATCATGCCCATCTTTGCACAAAACGTTTCCTTGATATCTCTGATTTTTTTGAAGAGATCTCTAGTCTTCCCCATTCTATTATTTTCCTCGATTTCTTTGCATTGTTCATTTAAGAAGGCCTTCTTATCTCTCCTTGCTATTCTCTGGAAATCTGCATTGTTGGTTATATCTTTCCCTTTCTCCCTTGCCTTTTGCTTCCCTTCTTTCCTCAGCTATTTGGAAAGCCTCATCAGTCAGCCACTTTGCTTTCTTGCATTTCTTTTTCTTTGGGATGGTTTTAGTTGCTGCCTCCTGTACAATGTTACGAACCTCCATCCATAGTTCTTCAGGCACTCTGTCTACCAGATCTAATCCTTTAAATCTATTCCTCACCTCCACTGTATATTCAGGGAGGGATATGATTTAGGTCATACCTGAGTGGTCTAGTGGTTTTCCCTACGTTCTTCAATTTAAGCCTAAATTTTGCGATAAGAAGCTCATGATCTGAGCCACAGTCAGCTCCAGGTCTTGTTTTTGCTGATTGTATAGAGCTTCTCCATCTTTGGCTGCAAAGTATATAATCAATCTGATTTCGGTATTGACCATCTGGTGATGTCCATGTGTAGAGTCGTCTCTTGTGTTGTTGGAAAAGTGTGTTTGCTATGACCAGCGTGTTCTCTTGACAAAACTCTATTAGCCTTTGCCCTGCTTCATTTTGTACTCCGAGGCCGAACTTGCCTGTTATTCCGGTTATTTTTTGACTTCCTACTTTAGCATTCCAGTCCCCTATGATGTAAAGGACATCTTTTTTTGGTGTTAGTTCTAGAAGGTGTTGTAGGTCTTTGTAGAACCGGTCAACTTCAGCTTCTTCGGCATCAGTGGTTGGGGCATAGACTTGGATTACTGTGATGTTGAATGGTTTGCCTTGGATTCGAACTGAAAGCATTCTATCGTTTTTGAGGTTGTACCCCAGTACTGCCTTTCACACTCTTTTATTGACTATGAGAGCTACTCCATTTCTTCTAAGGGATTCTTGCCCACAGTAGTATATACAGTATAATGGTCTCCTGAATTAAATTCGCCCATTCCTGTCCATTTTAGTTCGCTGATTCCCAAGATGTCGATGTTCAATCTTGTCATCTCATGTTTGACCACATCCAGCTTACCTTGATTAATTGATCTTACATTCCAGGTTCCTATGCAATATTGTTCTTTACAGCATTGGACTTTCCTTCCACTTCCAGACACATCCACAACTGAGCATCCTTTCAGCTTTGGCCCAGCCGCTTCACACTTTCTGGAGCTACTCGGAATTACCCTCCGCTCTTCCCCAGTAGCATATTGGACACCTTCCGACCTGAGGGGCTCATCTTCCGGCGTCATATATTTTAGCCTTTTGATACTGTCCATGGGTTTTCTTGGCAAGGATACTGGAGTGGTTTGCCATTCCCTCCTCCAGTGGACCACATTTTGTCAGAACTCTCCATCATGACCTGTCCGTCTTGACCTGACTTCATTGAGTTACGCAAGCCCCTTCACCACGACAAGGCAGTGATCCATGAAGGGGTAGCAACAACTACCACAGCTTTAATGCCCCTGCCATCCAATGATCTTTGGTCATTTTGCTGTAAGTTTTTTTGAGAATTATGGCTTGTGTTAATCGGGAGAAAGAGAAAAAAAAAAAGAAAAAAGGAAAGATCTTAGGGGGAAAAAATCACCCTTATATACACATTCTGAAATCTAAAAACCTGCCATTTTCAGCCATGAGGAAGAAGTTTGCAAATACAGCTGATTTGGGCTTGGTTTGGAGGACAACTGTAGGAGTAAGTTAAAAAAAAGATTAGGAGAGGATTTCACAACTTCTTAGATCTAAGAAGGTCTTTCTTCTTTCTGAAGAACTAAGCACTGATGCAGAAAGAAGTTCTGAAGGAAAATGACCTGAGATCTTTGTTTGCATCAGGAGGTATGTGGGAAGTGCTATAGTTTGGGAACACATGAATCCCAACATAACAAACTGGATCAGAGCCCTGAAGAACAAATTATCAAGGCATCCCTGATAATAATGCAGAAGAATTTCAGTCATAAAATTGGAAGGGGGGATTGTATGTTTGTGTGTTTGTGTATACTTACTTACTTAAAGGTAAAGGTCCCCCCCGCACATTTATGCAGTCGTGTCCGACTCTAGGGGCCGGTGCTCATCTCCGTTTGTTAGCCGAAGAGCCAGTGTTGTCCGAAGACGCTTCCATGGTCATGTGGCCGGCATGACGCACGCAGAACGCTGTTACCTACCCACCGAAGTGGTACCTATTCAACTACTTGCATTTGCGTGCTTTCGAATTGCTAGGTTGGCAAGAGCTGGGGTGAGTGCGGGAGCTCACTCCATCACGCGGGGCTAGGGATTCGAACCTCCAAACTTGCGATCTTACTTAGTTACTTACTTACTTTTGGTGCCTTAAAGTCAGCCTTGACTCCTAGCAGCTACGAGGACAAGTTTATGCAGTTTTCTTGACATTTGTGGAAGTGATTTGTCACTGATTTCTTCCTAGGACTGAGAGAGAGGGACTGGCCCAAAGTCACCCAGCTGGCTTCTGTACTTAAGACAGGACTAGAACTCAGGTTTCACTGCTCCTAATCCGGGACCTTAAGCATTAGACCAAACTGGCTCTTGGATATTGAGTTATATCCCTTTAATTTGACATTGGGGTAGAATTTGATGGAGAATTCCTTGAATGTTGTTGAAGGTAATTGGGCTTGTAAATTAACAGGAATTAACACATGTCCAGCCAGTTTTCTCTCTTATACACACACACTTTCTGCTTACATATATTTCTAACAGTAGTTATTCAGGCATACAGCTTTATGTGTTTTGTTTTCCTAACAATAAGATTACTTTCTGAGTCTTCTCAATCATATGTCTGATTGTGTTATTCTTATCTTTAATAAGCCTATTAAAGCCCTATTTATAATAAAAAGGAAGGAAGATGGGAATTGTTTTCTTGAGATAAAAGATGATAATGACTATCTGATTTTAAAAGGAAAAGTGGGAGTTTATTTTAAACATAATATATCTCTCCCATGAGCCTCGTGTGACGCAGAGTGGTAGGTGGCAGTACTGCAACCGAAACTCTCTCTACGACCTGAGTTCGATCCCAGCGGAAGTTGGTTTCTCAGGTAGCCGGCTCCGGTCGACTCAGCCTTCCATCCTTCCGAGGTCGGTAAAATGAGTACCCAGCCAAGCTGGGGGAAAGGTAATCACAACTGGGGAAGGGAATGGTAAACCACCCCGCTCTAAGTCTGCCTGCAAAACATCAGCAAAAGTGGCATCCCTCCAAAGGGTCAGTAATGACTCGGTACTTGCACAGAGGACCTTTCACTTTCACTTTTCATATCTCTCCCATAATGTGGTAGCAATAGCAGAGTTGGGATTCCCCAAATTACAGAAAGATGGTGGGTGGCGGCATATAGCAATACTCCCTTTTTGTAGTGCCTGAGCCAAAAGAGAGTTTTTAAAAAGGTTATTAAACTGGCCTGCAAGAAAAATAAAATTTGGAGGGACTGGAGATGTGATATTGTAAATTGGGCATTTGAAATTCACCTTTGGCTTCATGATATGTGTGCAGCCTGTTGTAATAAAGGTATTGGTACTGATACTGGTACTGTCCCAGTGTCCTCACCTGTAAAAAAAAGAGTATATTCTGTAAAAGCTGATCTAAACTTTATGCTGATTGGGAAAGGAATTATATTAAAATTTTTAGGTATCTTGTATTAGCAACTGTGGTCGAAAATGTGACATTTGACTCTACAAAGAAGTAATTCAAGATTTTTCATATAAAACATGCTGATATGAATTCTGCCACTAATACATATACTTTTGAAGTAGCATCATTGCAGTTTAAATTTGGTACTAAAATATAATGCATGAACATGACAAATGGCATGCTTAGTTTCAAAAAATGTCATCTCAACTCATGACTGATCTCTGTTCCATGCTGCATAGAATCTCATGCAATCCAGAGAGGCCCTGCTACGTACCCCATCAATTAGAGAATGTCATCTGATGGGGTCTAGGAGGCGGGCCTTCTCTGTGACAGCGCCCATGCTATGGAACATCTTGCCCCCAGAGTTGAGACAGATCTCCTCCCTCCCGACCTTTAGGAAAGAGCTGAAGACCTGGTTCTGCCGCCTGGCATGGGAGGGAGGGAGGGATAGATCCTCATGGAGATGGCTAATCCCTTGATTTTAATGTCCTTCTTTTAATGAATATCCATCTGGATTTATAATTATTTTTATACTGTTTGTATTTTTTTCTATAGATTTTAACTATTGTTATCCTGTAAACCGCCCAGAGTCCCTATTTCGGGAGATGGGCAGGGATAAATTTAAATAATAAATAAATAAATCCATGAAGATCTTGCAATTTCAATAGGAGGCTGCTTATTCCTGGGGTAAGCCATTGGAGAGGTTTTTGCAGTTATTTCTCAGATCAAGAAATAGAGAAACAGTGCTTGAAAAGCTTGCAGCAAATGCTGAAAAATGCTCACACAACACTGAAGGAGTAACCTTTGATACTAGTAGCTTCCATGTCTAAGGTCAAAGAAAAGGGCAGGAGAGAAACAGAGTATAATGGCTATACAGCAGTTATCTGGCAGAGTTAGATGAATGAGCTGGAGTGGCTATGTGAAAGAGAAAAGGTTTGGAGGAGAGAAATACATAGCACTTCCTGCTCAGCTGTTCTAAAAATCCAACATTAGGAATTTGACTTCTTTTTTCTATGTTCAGCTACTGAGTTCAGTCACTGTGATTTGCAGATGTAACTGTTAGCAGATGAGGGTGGGGAATGTGGCCTTCAGATCATTATTCTTGCACGTATTTTGAAAACGAGCATACTGTTGAGATAGATAACTTTAAAGAGCAAGCTCTGAAAGTGCTGTTGGAAGTCTTGAATATTACTACCTCTAGAGGGCAGTGAATAAAAGAAAATAGTGTGCCAGAACTCAATGCAGTCACAACAGACATAATGCAGTATTAATAGGACTGTACTGTGTTACATACATAGTCTAATTTCCTATGCAAATATGTTTTAATTTTGGCTGACTCATCTTCTAACCACTTCAACTTCATACCAATGCAGTGACATATATTGATTGCAACATTCACCCAAACTGGTGTTCGTGTCTTCTCTACTTTGTAACCCTTAATGTCTAAATTTCAGGTCTATGCTCAGTTGGTCAGGAACCTCCTTATATATGTCTTTAAAGAGATGATCATGACTGAGCCATCTTAAAATTGAATTCTGTTTGGGATCATACCTATGTTTGTGCATTTCAGTGAATAAACTGAATTGTAATTTATGGTGGGATGTGCTTTCAAATGCATGTGTTGCCAAAGTAAGAAGACAAAATTAGTCTGCATGAACTGGGCCAAACCAGCTAGATGTTGTTATCAAAAAGATTATGCTTTACATATTGAGCTGCCAAACTGATGTTTCACACCATTATTTCCCTTAAGAAAAACTGTAAAAAATCATATGCCATTAACAGAATGTGTACATTTGTCACATTTACTCTGCAAGAAGCATACTCATGTGATCACTTACAGATGATGTAAAAGCTGTTCCAGGACCTGCCCTGCCATCTTACAGAACTGAGGCAGTTGCCTCAAAAAGAAGATATTGAGAGACAACAATGGTTGCTTTCCAGATATTACCTTCTGTTGGAGAAGACAGCTGTGTGTGCTACACAACTTAACCTCCACACTTTACACCATTTTGCTGCCTGCAGGTGTGCTAGTGGACACTCTTTTCCCTACGGTCAGTATTGACACAAGATTCAACTTGTAGTTTGCATATAATATTTTGCAGCCAAAGATCATAAGATGTGCTTGTAGGATTTCTGGCGCATGCATCAAAATACTTTCACCAACTTGGTTACTATATTCTATGGATTTCAAACTCAAATCGTTGCAAGATGTTACACAAGAGCTGAAACACTCAAGCTGTTTCATTAGTCAAAAACAAATGGAAATTTTTACATTTTGTCTGTTGACATACACTCAGATTCTGAAACAGCATATTTAAATATACTAAGCAATATACATTTTCTAACTGGAGTGCAGTGTTGGATGCCCCTAGGTCCATCCATGTTACACCTCTGTGGTGCAAGTTGCACTAGGTCCCAGTTTTTTTCCATGTGTAATTCAAGGTGCTGGTTATCACCTTTTAAAGCCCTACATGGCACAGGGCCAGGTTATCTGCGGGATCACCTTTCCCTGAGGGCATATGCCCATTCCACCAGATTGGATAGAGTTGTATCATTTTGAAAGACTTGTGGTCTCCTGGTTTCCTGTGCTCTTTGGAGAGCAAAGTTTTAGTGCTCTTTCAAAGCTCCACATTTCCACAAGTCCACTGAACACAGCAGTGGGCCCACAGCTATGCCCAGCTCTTTCAGCTAGGAGGAAAAACAAACAAACAAAAAAATACTAGGGTGACAGCACAGGAGAGTGACCCTGGGGACAAGAGGGGAGAGGGCATGTCTGCACCAGTCTGAAATGGCCCAGAGGTGGAAGACTGATCCCACCCCTTACAGGTCATTGACTCCTGCTGCTGGTTCCTTCTGGCAAGGGGGGGGGGGAGGGAAACACTAGTTTCACAACAATACAGCTAAAGATGTTTTAAGGCATTTTTGTCTCATTGTTAGAACTGCGGAAAAGCCAGCAGACTGTCCCTCTTTATCTATATCTTGAGCCCAAGAAAATAAAATTATCTATCACCCTCACTTTTTCACTATCAACTGTGATTTCACTCAGGATGCTGATTGACATTATCTTGTCTTTTTAATATTCAGCCTTATCCCAGATATTTCTTTCCATGTTTATTTTCATAATGAATGGTTCTAAATCTTCCTTTCATTCAGCTGAGAAATTGTATCACTGCATATCTCAAATTGTTTGGGTTTCAGCCTCCAATTTTGATTCCAGCTGTCATATCTTCCAAACCAGCTATTTTATTTTATTTTATTTTATTTTATTTTATTTTATTTTATTTTATTTTATTATTATTTTTTACACACATACACACATGCATACACATGCATACTGCATATTGTAGTTATGGGGACAGTGTAAATCCTGGAGTAACTCTATTCCTATTTCTCCAAACTGAGTTCCTACAGTAGCTTCTTGCTTCTGTAGAAGAACAATTAAATGTTCTGGCATATCCATTAGTCTTAATATATTCCACAATGGTGCATGATCTATACAATCAAGTATAGTAAATAGAACAAAGGTAAATCTTGCCTTTAGCTCTTTCCATTATCCATCATATCTTTGCCATCTGATCTCATATCTTCCTCTTCTAAAACCTGCATATTCATTTGACATTGGTCTCTCTGGGTATAGCTCTATTCTTCTTTTTAAGCTCTTAAACAGAACAATATTTATCTGAAGAATTAAAGCAACTTCCCATGATTAGTTTTGAGTTTTCCTACCTTAGCTGTAAAATGTTCTGTGATTTCTCTGATGATCTTAAAAACATATCTTATTTTAATTTTCTTGTTATTTTTTTTTCTCCTAGTTTTGACATTGTTGAGTTTTTTTTCTTGCTTGATGTTGGCAGTCTGTGTATTGTCGAAGGCTTTCGCGGCCGGAGTTCGATGGCTGTTGTGGGTTCCTGTGGAACCACAACTTCCAGAACACGGCCACACAGCCCGGAAGACCCACAATAGCCATTGGCAGTCTGTATTCAATCACTATATATCCAACTTATTGCTCAAGGCTTTCATCTTCCATCTTGCTTTCACTGTCATGATAACTTGTTCTGAAAACCACTTGGAACTTTTCCTCTTGGAAAGGCTGAGAATATTTTTGTTTGCCTTGGTTCTTTTGATGTCTCTTACCTCTTCTCATAGCTACTCAAGTTCACTTTCACATAAGTTAAGCTGACTGAATCTGTTCCTTAACACTGGTCTTACATTCTGACTTGTGTCTCCTATGACAGATCTTGCTGGCACATCTACCTTTAATTTTTTAAATTTAATCTCTGTATTTGACACCAACAAGTAACTGCCTGTTCTACAATCTGCACCTGGCAGTTCTTCATCTTCTGTTTCCTATTACATATTTGATTTGATTCAGGTGCTCTACATTTAGTTACATCTATGATTAGAGTCTTCATTTCTTTCTTTCACCCAAAGCAAATCTTGGTAATAAACAAAGAATCCTCATTGTAATATTTATTAATCTATCTCCTATATTATTGTGTTTGCACAATTTCCCTTTAATTCCAGGTTCCTCCATGAATTCCTCAGTATCTTCTACCATTGCATTTGTAGTAGGTACATATACCTGAATGATAAAAATGTTCACTGGTTATCAACTAATTCTATTAAATGTGATCTTGTAATTTATTGGGTAACAGCTAAGCTCATACTTAGTAATGTCCTTTTTTAATATTATCACTGCATTCTTTTTTCTGATTGCTTGGAATTATTTAATATTTGATTTGAAGTCCACCTAAGTTCATTTATTCCTAAAAGATTCAGCTTAAGATATTTCATCTCTGCTTCACATTTTCCAATTTTCCATGGTTCATCCTTCTCATTCAGTGTTCCAATTGTCTCAGTATAAAACAAAGAACACATCTTTGAATACTGATACCATCAATGATCAGACTTCCTTAGAAATTTGGTGTGGCCACATAATCACTTCCTGTTCCACTCAAGAAAAGTTGATGTTCTTCTGTAGTGTCTAGAGGAATGTCTTCAACCTTGGGGGGGGGGGGGCAGGTTGTCTCATCCTTTTGTACTCAAATTTATCTCAATGTTTCAACCATATCCATACATTTACCTTGGTAACAATATATGTGATTTTCTACTGACTCCTTCAGAGTTCCTTCTCCTAAATTGTTTGTCTTTTCATCATACCTTCAGAGCCCCACCTGCCCTCATCTCCATTATTGATAACTCTTAGCTTCATCCCACTCCTAATTTCCTTTTATATATGGGGATCCCACTAGGAAATCTTGCTCCTGCCAGCATCATTCTTGCAGCTCACTGAAGTTACTGAGTCCTCCCACCATGTGAAGGTAATCCTCAGGAAGGAAATGGTCCATTATTATCTCAAAAATAGTCTATCCCCGTGCTATGGGTACTGAATTAACAGTCTGACATGTAATAAACAATCTTATTTTTCCACGTTAGAAGATGCTGGTAAACAATTGTATGTCCAGCAAACTGGGACATCAAAATTTGATCTGAAGTCAAGATTACCATGAAGTTAATATTACCATGACCAATATCTCTTTCTCTCTCTTTGCTAAGTAATAATCTCAATCTGTACAGATTTTATTATTAAAAGTTCTTCATAACTCCAACAAGAAAATGGTTGATCAATTTTTGGGTGTACTGTAGATGCACCAAAGGGAGTAAGTTTTGACACAGAGCAAATGTTAACTTAAAATAAAATGCTTACTGAAATGCTTATATAAGTTTTTCTAAGCTAGTCACATAATAAATTGATAGAAATGTTTCAGACCATTGAAATGCCTATTTAATACTGTATCATGAATAAAGTACATTTCCACATCCAACATATAACCCTGTTTTCTGTCATGTAATTGTGAAATAGTTTCAGAGGGGAAAAAAAGATGTTAAGATCTGATATCAATAACTATAAAACATGTGAACATATATTTATGCATATAGAATTTACTTTGTGGAGATATTGTTCATATGCTATCATTCATACTCTTGAAGCAATCCCCACTTAAATAACCCTTAATCCTGATTTAGGTTCAAGGAGATTTAGTTTGTGTAAATGGGCATACAGTAGTATATAATCTTAATCCTACTAGTTTTATATTTTAAAAAATAAATATTATATTTGATTTTTAGGCAGTGTTCTTATCCTTTTGTGTTTGTATCTTTTAATCCTTATTAATATAATAATATTTGAATGGCCAACACTGCTTTGATTTTTGTTTTTGCCCATTTTGTAAGAAAACAAATGAACGTGAACTGTTTAGGGTTACTTCACTCCCCAGAAAAGGCTGCTGTTCCATTGCCATTAGAGACATTCTGTTAGAAATTATAAAAGGGACTAATTAGATTAACAGAAAGTGAAATATCCTTTTGCAAAAAATTAGAAAAGTGCTTCTCAAATATGTTAAAGTAAGAACTAATTTACCTTCTATAGTCCTTTAGAAAAAAGAGTTTATATTTAAGCTTTTAAATCTACTATAGGACATACAACAGTATTTAATCAGTAATCAAAACTGAACAAGTTTTTATTTTAATTGTAATGTTATATGTAGAAAATATGTGAAATGTTGGAACAATTGAAGACGCCAGTATTTTAAAGAAATGATTTGCTGTTGGTTTAGATCCTGCAAAGGAACTGTGGAAAGGGAAAAAAATATTACAACTTATACTTTGGAAAAATGTAAATATACACAGTTTCTTCAGGTAAGTAAATATCATTTATAAAAGGTTCTGTTCCCAAACCTGGGATTAGGGTGTTTGTGGAGCCGCTGTCAAATATTTTTTGAATGTTATTGATGCAGTTCTGTCTAGGCAATCATGTTTCTTAAATTATGTATTTTAAATATTGGAAGCTGCCCAGAGTCTTTTTAGAGTTGGACAGCCTCAGAATCAAATTACTTACATACTGTAACCTTACTTCACTTTACTTCCAATGTCAATTGGTTACAGTGTTCCAACAGAAGTATGTCCTTTCCTCTTGAAGTAATAAACTGACACCTTTGTGGCTTTCATTGTGAGTTTTGAATACTTATTTAAGCAAACCATCAAAATCAGCAGGCCCCATCCTTATAGGGCTGGCTCCTCATAATCCCAGGGTGGGGTCTGGCAGTAAAAATGCAGTGGCTTCTAAAGCCATTCACAATCTTTTCCTCTGATGATTACAAAAGCTCTCCTTAGCGTAACTCAGAGGTTACTAAAATTCTTTTTAAAAATATAAAACTACTTCATGGGATGGGGGGGAAAAGTACTTTGTGGCCCAAACCTAAACATGAACTGAAAATTGTCTGATTCTGAGAGTGAGTGATCTCCTAGGGTCTGTCATCTTCCTACCACACTCAGAAGTTTTTCTTACGTTATGGATATCCTGCAATAGCAAGATTAATAGCTTATGCAGAGTATTACAAACAAATAGAATAACTTGACTTATCAATTTATATGAAGAAATGGGGAGGGGAAACTGTAGGATTGAAACTTGTCATTCATCTAAGCTAGAGAAACACACACACACACACAAACACACAAAATATGGGAGCACTGAAGCTTGCCTCTCCTACTCTGAGTTTAACTCTTTATAACTCTGGGAGCCTGTCTACTTAATTACTATGCATAGAACTGGATTGCATTTCACAATAAGAATTTGATCACAAAGAATATGCCTATAGAATATGCATAGAACTGAATTGCATTTCACAAAAAGATTATGAACATTTACTATTCAACAGAAAATGAAGAAATTGTTTTAAAATTCCAAAGCTTCAAGTTTGTTCCCTTCTGAGTAATTTTACACAGTATCAAAATTCAAAGGGAAAAAATGTATTATGTGCAGAGCCTTACTAATTATAGGCTTCCCAATGGGATGCTATATGTATCTATTTTCATTTGATTTCTCCCCCAATATTTTTATCATGCTTATGTGTTATCTTGTACTCTTATGAATGCAGAAATCAATTTTAAATGAGAGTCATTTGTATAGAATTTTTAAAGAAGTGCTTCATGATATCTAATATAATTTTCTTTGCTAGAAATTAGAAATATCCGTAACCAAAGTATAGCTTAGGTGAAGCCATTACTGGCCTGTTAGGACCACTGAATGGAACAGTGTAAGCACGTGTACAGAAAAAGAATATTATTTAAAAACAGAGCCATTGAGCATGTTAGAGAGATACAGGTTATTGATCTTACACTTTTAGCCCACCCAAGCTTAAAGAGTAAAACAGGCTTACTGATTTTATTCTTGGTCCAGTTACATTTTTGTTCAGAAAGATTACTCCTTGTTCTTCTTCTGTCCCTAAACTTTGTGGACCTCTGGCCCTAATTTGCTGCCAGAGCTGTGTGGAGAAAAGGGGGAAAATCTCCTAGGCCCATCCATGGCCTAAGATGGAGAGAGAGCGAGCAAGAGCATGCTTGCTTCTCGGCTAGAGAGATGAGAGTGGAAGTGGGAGGAGCAACAAACAGCTTCCTCTGGAAGCATACAGCGAGTTTGCCTCCTAGAGCAATCACCCATATGCTAATGAGGCATGCTGATTTGCTGAATATCCAACATTAGGAACATCTAAATAAACATCCTTTGTATTTGTTCCCTTTCCTTCCACACTCATTATGATTTAGATTGTAAACTTCTATGGAAAGAAGATACGATTGTATCAGTAATCTTTTATTCTTTTTTAGACTGCCAACTATGTTGTTATATACAATTCTTTATTAGGTTTTTTTTTAAGATATGCTGCTCTTTAGGAATACCAGTCAATATCAATTATAGATATTAATTTAAACCTCTCTATTGATTCTTAATCTGAATCCTCCTCTTCCTCCTGGCATGCCTTAAAAGCCTTGAATTTGGCTTCTTCAAACAGGGATCTCACTTGCTACATGACACATCACCTTTGAAAGTATGAGTATCTTCATAAGCATTGCACACATAAGATATCAGGGACTATCTTTCATAAGTTAACAAAAGGTTTATTGGACATTCATGTTTGTACAAGAGGCTGGATAAAGTGAAAAGTTCCACAAACTATATTGCTTTACAAATACACTGAATAAATCTAAGGCAAGAAACCTGCAAAATGATAATTCATTGCTAAAGTCCCTTTCCAAGCTGCAGAGTAGATCAGGCCAGTGGTTTAGGAGAATGAAAAGCAACTACAGGTAATGCTTAACTTTTCTGTTTCCTTTGTACATGCAAGAAACCCAAGGTAAGAAGCAAACTTTCCTGTTTCTAACCAATTGTTAGGTTATAGGCATCTAGAGATGTTAATTACTCCAGGCACCAGTCTGAAACTCCAGGTATTGGCATGTTTCTCAGCAAAGCAGGGATTAAATTGGTGTAACCATAAATTTGGCTTCCCAGAGTGACTTCAGAGAAAGAACTCTGGAAAACAGAGGTGTGGAAGAGAGGCAATAGTCATCAGATAATATTAGAACAAAGTGAAAGAATTCCCGGTCTCCTTCATTCCATCCTCATTTTGAGGAATTTTCTTGATTTTATATGAACACCCTTTTCATATGACCTGCAGTCAAGTGGGCTGGTCCTTTGCTGACCACTGTATCTGCCACCAGCACTGAACCACAAGGAAAATATTAGGGATTACTTGAGTTAACAGCTTTGACAGCAATAGCCCAAAATGACCTGGCAATTCCATGATTAATTTTGGTGGAAAAGGTTTTCAAACGTATGTGTATACTTATAAAAAATGTATAACTGGTCCTCGGAGTACTGGCCATTGCAGCATCCCTGCAGTCACGTGATCATAATCCGGGTGCTCAGGCCCCAGCGTGCGATTACAACATCACAGCGAGCCACAGTCACATGCCAGCATCCCACAAGCAAAGTCAATGAGGAAACTGGCAGGAAGTCAGAACTCGTGGTCATATGAGGTCCTTGCTTAACAACTCATGTGGTCCTCATTTAACGATGGCATCCAGGACTATCAGAACTGCCATTGGTAAGTGGTGTGGTGACATGGCTTCATGTTTTACAACCACATCCCAATTGCCGTCATAAACCGAGGACTACCTGTATCTGCTTTTCCTATTAAAAACAAATCCAAAAGTGGTAAAAAATTAATAAATTATATAAATTACAGACAATTAAAAATAATAGTTCAGTAATAAAGGCAACAGGCTTAAAAACAAATTGCTTTAAAACTATAATAAATGACAACAATACTCTACCAAATCAGATGGGGCAGTGATATCTGTATAACTGAATGCTTGTGAACAAATACATCTTAAGATGATGTTGAAATTTTACAAGGCTCAACCCTGCCTTAACAACGAGGAAACAAAATAGAACCAGGAAGCATATACTCAGAATGCTATTCCTTGAGTCATTCATAGTAAATCTCTGGCAGATGCAATGCCCTCCAGAGAGTAACCCAACATTATCCTTATTAATAAGCAAGTACATAAAGGACTGCTCTATTTTACATACAGTAGATCTGTGCAAAGATCAGATGGAAAGATTTAATTCTTAAGTGATTTGATAAAATTCCAAAATAGATCAACTTTCCAAATCAGATTGCCTGGGTCACTTGCTTCTAAATTGATTTCATGAGCTGATAGCCTTTTGCACATACACAAAAGGGCTTTATCCCAAATGAAATGGACTTTCTAAATCAGGTTAAGTTGATTTGACAATATTATTGTAAATCTGAATAAATTTGAATGAAAATTATTTGACAATCCTAATTTGATCAGCAATTGAACTGAATCTGACTTGACCCACATATGCCTAATATCCAGGCTCCCAAGTGATATACAGAGCGCCAATTTGGTGCAGTGGTTAAGGCACCAGGTTAGAAACCAGGAGACCATACATTGGGTGGCCTTGAGCCAGTCACTCTCTCCCAACTCTAGGAAGAGGGCAAGGGCAAACTACTTTTGAAAATGTTGCCAAGGAAACTGCAGGGACTTGTCTAGGGAGTCACCATGAGTCAAGACTGATACAGTGGTACAAAAAAAAAGCTGTGTATACAGTAGCTTTATATGTTCTTGTAAGCACTTTGAACCTAGCTGAGTAAGAAACTAGCAATAATCTTATGCCTCCAGAACAGCTGTAATATGTTTATGCTATGCTGCTTCATTCAGTAACAGAGTTTATACTAGCCACACTTTTGAATCAACCTCAAGGACAGACCCTGTTGTGGAGGAGAAGAGGGGCATTTCTACATTCAAGAATAGGCTATGACAACTCACCTACCAGCACTGGATGGAACATTTCCACTGGGGGAACAACTATACCCAGATATTCCGCAACTTGGAGTGTGGAAGGGTAGAGAACAGGGGAAGGGATCTGGGAGGCATGTGAAAGCCACCCTGCTACAGCCACACATGCAGCATATTATGGTAATTGAATATTGAGGTAACCAGTATATGGTTTGCTCTAGCCAGATTATCCCTCTCTAGGAACATTTATACTGGTGAAGCAGCTGAAGCTGGAACAAATCATTCATTGCCGCAGGTGCTGCTTATTTTTCCATTGACAGTGAAGGCTCCAGGAATAAGGATTTGGAGCTATCCACGATGACACCAAGTGACAAAAGTATATGGCAACATCATGACATGAGTTCTGCCCTTTCATACTTGTGATGTCTCACAAAAGTACATAAGGGCTGGAATCTGTCAGCACATCCATGCTCTAGTAACTTCCATGTTACATGCCTATTAAGAATAAGGTAAGAATATCCTCCAAAGCAGGTAACTGTCTTGGGAACCATCTACCCATAGTGTCTTTAAATTTTCAGCTTACTGTCTCACATCAAGTCCAATCTGGTGGCCAGTCATTGGTCCAGGGTTTCCACACTGATTCATATGACACAGAGAAGTAGAGTAGGATATCATGATCCTATTGATGCATCTTTACTGCAAATACCTTAATGACTTCCACCAAAGGGTTAATATAGATTTGAGGGGGTTAAAACAGTACCCTGTAAAACACCACCACTTAACTGCCAAGAGACTGAGGTATGATCATCCAGTGCAATCCTCTGTTCATAGCATTGCAGACAGAAGAGAAATAACTATAAATCTGTGTTTACAACTCTCAGCTTGAACAGCCTCTCCAGAAGGGCACTGAAGTCAGTGGTTTCAAAAGCTGCTGAGAGATCAAGGAGAATCAACAAAGTGGCATTCCCTGTCTCTCTTCTTTCAAATTAAGGAGAATCTACATTGTCACACTTCCCATTCTTTCTCAGGATGGCATAGGCTGCTCAGTCTCAAATGCAGGGATGAGCCTGGGATGGGATGGATCCACATAATTAGTGTCTTCCAATTGCTTTTTCTTACTGTCTTAAGAATCTTCCCAAGGGATAAGAATTTACCTACTCTATTTATTTCAAAAAGAAAAGGATTCAGAATTACATACTACTGTACATACTTGTGGATAAGCCGAGAATTTTAGGTTTCAAAATACACCCAAAAAATTGGGTTCAGCTTATCTGCAGACCAGAGCTCAGATTTTTTAAAGCCTGTCATGAACTTAAAATTCTGTGGTTTCATAAATGATGATCCCCTATTCGGGGAGATGGGCGGGGATAAATTAAATAAATAAATGATGTAGCAGTATAATTTGCAGGAAATTTATTGTATTATGTAGGAATATACCATGGCAACATTTTTAAAAGTCAGTGCAGAGATTTCAGCTTTTCACCAGAATGGATTAAATTTGTAATTTCAAATGCACTTAAATTGGTGCTGAGTTTTTAAGTGACACTCTTTTTTTTCATTTCTATACCTGACTGTAATGAAATTGGCATTAAAAATAGCTCATATTATGAAGAATATCCATGGGAAATTTCAGACAGGTTCAGGAGGCTTTGCGCCAAAGATGAGGAAAAGGCATAATGAATACAGTACAGTTGCTTGCCAAAGGTTGAGCGTAGAGAAAAGCCCATGAGATTAAGTAAGCATTGGCTTGTTTTTTCTCAGCAAGCTTTGGAAGATCCCCAAGGCAAGGATGGCCGGCTTTTTCATGATCAGTGGACACAGCATTTTGGAAAGTAGCAACAGCGGATGAAGCAATTCTTCAAAATAGGCAGGGTTGCATTATATACGTATGTGGGTAGATATGGGGGTGTTTTTAGGCTATTTGGTGGATTGGAATTATGTTTTTCTTTGTTTTTTATTCCTTCAACCCAGTTGGAAGGAATAAAAAGGTTGGAAAGAAATTATGTAAAGGGGATCAGACTGTACATTAGCACAACTCTTTGAGAACTGAACAGAACTGGACCAAATTTCTTGATGGTGGTGGTGGTGGTGGTGTGGAATGGCAAAAGAAGACTAAGGTGAAAAATGGACTGGATCAGGCCAGGCCCTGTGGAGAAAAAAGTTCAGAAAAAAAATCCCCAATGCATTCCTATGGGAGAAGCAGCTAGCCAATGGCTTGGAACATTGCTTACTCCTTCATTCCAAGCTTCCCCCTCCCTTTTTTCTTTCCTGGTCATGTGACTCAGAATGGTGCTATTATTAAAAGGTTGGAAAGAATTCCCACAGCCAACTCTGCAAGGTTTCTCTACCTTGGAGACAGCGCCATTTTATGGCTTAGATTAGAGTTGTATACATTCCATTTCATTATACCTGTAGACAGAGGGGCATGTTTTCGTTTGCTCAGTGGGACCATGTAACACTTGGAAAATGAATATGCTGAAAACAATCTGGATTGCTGTAGCCAGAGGAAATAATATAAATTAAATATAAATTAACCGCCCAGAGTCCCCTTTTCGGGGAGATGGGCGGGGATAAATTTAAATAATAAATAATATAAGAGCCACAAAATAAAATCTCGAGTGGGGATTCCATTTCCTCATCTAAAACAATCACAGCAGGAAGAAGGGCCCTAGCCGTTACATTTCTGGTTTTGTTTGGTCATGCTGGTACAGCACCAGCATAATCACTCTGTTTTTCAAAAATAGTCCATAACCACCAGCTCTCTGACAGCTTTCACAAGGCTATAATCATCAGGAAGTTAATGAGAATACTCAAACATATTTAAGCAAGCATATTTGGGAAAATGCTCACTTGAAGCAATACACTGTTCATGCTATTAATTTTTTATTCTCATTAATAACACTACTTGCTGTTGGTCAAGAATAGACAAATAGCAACTATGCTTTCCCCCTCCCCCCAAATCAGATACTGCAATTTACTGTAACTCAAGGAATTGGAACATGACTCGCTTTTCAATTATCCTCATTTTAAAGCAAAATGATCAAAACAGATTTCTAATCTGATACTGTTCTCTCTTGATGTAAATTCACAAAACCTCAGAGTATTTAATGATATCAGTAGTTCACTCTCTGTTACACAAAATCAATATAGCTATCTCGATAGCATATAACA
The DNA here is from genome assembly GCA_023362775.1 of Charina bottae. Taxonomy (NCBI): domain Eukaryota; kingdom Metazoa; phylum Chordata; class Lepidosauria; order Squamata; family Charinaidae; genus Charina; species Charina bottae. The sequence goes on along the minus strand of JALMGJ010000044.1, from coordinate 1,828,146 downwards.
CTGCAAAGAAAATATCTGCAAAACAACATGGACAATTTGATAATGGGACTAAAACTGTAAGGTTGCTGCTTTTAACTCATTCTTTTCCCCTAAACGAGTTCTTTATCCTCACCCCCCCCCCCATTTACCCCTGGAGGACTTCTGATGGAGTTATACCAGTATCATCTTTGTTCAACTAGCCTTGTGAATGAACATTCTTCTGATTCATAAATGGTGTGATCATAATATATGAAGATGGGAAGTGGAATGTATATTTAAAAATCCTGGCTGAACATGACGTGTGAACCCCACTCACTATTAAGAGACTTCCTTGAAAATTTCATTTTCTTAATAATACCCATGCTTCTTATTGTTATTCTATTATTCTAAATCTTTCCTCAAAGCAAAACTAGTCATTGATGTAAAATCATAGGAGAAAGCAGTTCTGAATTATTTTGTTTCACATGATGTTGACCTATGTTTATTTTACAAGATGTGAAATAAGATGTAGCTATGAAATACAGATTCTATATAGTAAATCTTATTTACTCAATGAACTGTCTACTTTTTTTGGGGGGGGGAATCCATCTTTCCATTTGTGCATGGTAACTAGTTATTTGGAATTTTAAAAATGCTGGAGGTATATAAGCTAAACCAAGGGTCGGCAAACTTTTTGAGCCGAGAGCCATTTTGGTATGCTCGTGCACATTTTTAAGTGCTCGAGAGCCAGGGGGCGGGGTTTGCGGGCGGGGGCCAATCGCGTGGAAGGGGGCGAGGTTTGCGGGCAGGAGCCAATCGCGTGGAAGGGGGCGGGGTTTGGGGGCGGGATCCAATCGCGTGGAAGGGGCGGGGTTTGGGGGCGGGATCCAATCGCGTGGAAGGGCTGCGCTGCGCTTGGCCGGCCACCCCGGTCCTCGCTCACCTTCCATGGCCGGTCCTTGCGGCTACCGGCGACGCTCCCGTCCCCCTGCACCCCAGCTCTCCAAGGCCGGGGCCACCCTCTCTGCCGCTCCCTTCGACGGAGGAGGGACCGGCGTGCCTTGGGAGCTGCTGCTGGCGGCATGTCTGGGCGAGGCGCGCGGGCGAAGCTGCCCGTCTGGCACTTGGGCGCTCCCGAGCCTCTTCCCTTCTCCCTCGCCACATTTGGGTGTTGAGGCCAGGCAAAGCCGGGCGGTCGCGCAGGGGCGAGGCGAGGAGTCCCGCTCCTGCGCCTACCGCCACATCCGTCCGTTCCCGGCCTCTCTCCCCATATCCGGCGGGTGCCCATGCCAGAATCCCCGCGACCCGGAGGCAGCGACTGCTTGGAGGGCCCCAGCGAGAAGAGGCGCGTGATCCCCGGTGGATCCCTTCGAGGGGCCGCGGGGCTTCCCCGCTTTCCTCCCAAGGAGGCCTCGACGGCGCACCCTCCCGCCCCATCAATCCCCCCACCCCGCCGTTGGGCGTCAGAGGCTGAAAGGATGTGGCAGGAACGGCCCTGGAAAGCGGGGCCTGCGGAGCGCCACCTTTGGGGAGGAGGGTCCAGCCGGCGAGCAATGGCGGCACCGGAGTTTTCGCCGGAGCGCTGTCTGTCGGGAGAGAAAAGCAGCCACCGCACAGGCCCGCTTAAAAAACCACCACCCCGAAACCGCTTTCGAGCCGCCTCTCCGGAGGGTCCCTGCGGTCCCGCCGGGTGCACCCCCCCACCCCGCCGTTCGGCGTCCTCTCCCCCCGCTAACCCGAGCCCTGCGGCGGCCGGGGGAAGCCGAGCCAGGCGGGGGTGCAGCGGGCCCAGCGGCGCGCTGAGGGCGAAGAGCCGCCTGCTCTCCCCTTGGCCGCCTCCGGTCGCTACAGTCGCCCCGCCGGAACGGAGCCTGGCTTGGCTCCCCCGGCCACCGCAGGGCTCGGGTTAGCGGGGGGAGAGGACACCGAACGGCGGGGTGGGGGGGTGCACCCGGCGGGACCGCAGGGACCCTCCGGAGAGGCGGCTCGAAAGCGGTTTCGGGGTGGTTGTTTTTTAAGCGGGCCTGTGCGGTGGCTGCTTTTCTCTCCCCACAGACAGCGCAGGCGGGCGGGTCCTCTGGAAGGAGGCCGGCCGGAGTTCTGCTTGCAGCGGACGAGTTGCTGCTGGGCCGAGCAGATGCTTTTGAGACCTAACGGCGGGGTTACATCGGGACCGAGTCCGGCCTATCCCCGGTCTGTGTCGCGTTAATGCCGCCCCCTTTCCCACCTGGGAGGCCAGCTTGCAGCGCAAACGGCAGTCGCTTACTGAGCGAGTGCATTTTAAAATCTGCTTAACCACCCCCCCTGTGCGGTGGCTGCTTTTCTCTACCGACAGACAGCGCAGGGTTTCCAGCGGAGGAGCGCCTGGCAATTAAGCGATAGGGAAGGAGGAACGAAATGGGGCGTGTGGCTTGTGTAGCGATTCCGCCCATCCCGCGAGGTTTCTCCAACTTGAATGGCCTTGTCATTAAGGGCAGCTTCTCCCTTTAACGCAAGACTGAAACTGCGCTTTTCCGGCCTTCCTTTTTCAAAGAGGGAGAAGTGCGGGGGGGGGTGGTTAAGCAGATTTTAAAATGCACTCGCTCAGTAAGCGACTGCCGTTTGCGCTGCAAGCTGGCCTCCCAGGTGGGAAAGGGGGCGGCATTAACGCGACACAGACCGGGGATAGGCCGGACTCGGTCCCGATGTAACCCCGCCGTTAGGTCTCAAAAGCATCTGCTGCAACTCGTCCGCTGCAAGCAGAACTCCGGCCGGCCTCCTTCCAGAGGACCCGCCCGCCCGCACTGTCTGTGGGGAGAGAAAAGCAGCCACCGCACAGGCCCGCTTAAAAAACAACCACCCCGAAACCGCTTTCGAGCCGCCTCTCTGGAGGGTCCCTGCGGTCCCGCCCGGTGCACCCCCCCACCCCGCCGTTCGGTGTCCTCTCCCCCCGCTAACCCAAGCCCTGCGGTGGCCGGGGGAGCCAAGCCAGGCTCCGTTCCGGCGGGGCGACTGTAGCGACCGGAGGCGGCCAAGGGGAGAGCAGGCGGCTCTTCGCCCTCAGCGCGCCGCTGGGCCCGCTGCACCCCCGCCTGGCTCGGCTTCCCCCGGCCGCCGCAGGGCTCGGGTTAGCGGGGGGAGAGGACGCCGAATGGCGGGGTGGGGGGGTGCACCCGGCGGGACCGCAGGGACCCTCCGGAGAGGCGGCTCGAAAGCGGTTTCGGGGTGGTGGTTTTTTAAGCGGGCCTGTGCGGTGGCTGCTTTTCTCTCCCGACAGACAGCGCTCCGGCGAAAACTCCGGTGCCGCCATTGCTCGCCGGCTGGACCCTCCTCCCCAAAGGTGGCGCTCCGCAGGCCCCGCTTTCCAGGGCCGTTCCTGCCACATCCTTTCAGCCTCTGACGCCCAACGGCGGGGTGGGGGGATTGATGGGGCGGGAGGGTGCGCCGTCGAGGCCTCCTTGGGAGGAAAGCGGGGAAGCCCCGCGGCCCCTCGAAGGGATCCACCGGGGATCACGCGCCTCTTCTCGCTGGGGCCCTCCGAGCAGTCGCTGCCTCCGGGTCGCGGGGATTCTGGCATGGGCACCCGCCGGATATGGGGAGAGAGGCCGGGAACGGACGGATGTGGCGGTAGGCGCAGGAGCGGGACTCCTCGCCTCACCCCTGCGCAACCACCCGGCTTTGCCTGGCCTCAACGCCCAAACGTGGCGAGGGAGAAGGGAAGAGGCTCGGGAGCGCCCAAGTGCCAGACGGGCAGCTCCGCCCACGCGCCTCGCCCAGACATGCCGCCAGCAGCAGCTCCCAAGGCACGCCGGTCCCTCCTCCATCGAAGGGAGCGGCAGAGAGCCCCGCGGGCTGTGCGCGAGGTGTGGGCAGCTGCGGGTGGCCCCGGCCTTGGAGAGCGAGAGCGCGTAAGAGCGTAAGAGTTTGGGGGCGGGATCCAATCACGTGGAAGGGGCGGGGGTGAGTTCAGCTGCGGAAGAGCCACACTCAAGGGGCCAAAGAGCCGCATGTGGCTCACGAGCCGCCATTTCCGACCCTTGAGCTAAACATTTGCTAACCATTGTTTATTCTTTATAAAATGGTCTGAAACACTCTGCTAAAAAAAGCATATTTAATTTATTCACAATAACTATCTTGCTTTCAGTCCTTCATCTGTTTTTCCTAGTCAAAACTTCATTCCTCAGCTAACCCCCACTTTTATTCTTTCTTTTCATACAAGATATTGGCTCTGCCTCCTCTTATTCACTGATTAGGATCACATTTCATTGCATTTCCCTGCCTTTGAGACATAAATTACATGTAATCCACAATCCACAATAAACAACAACAACAACAAAACATTAAGAATTTCCATTTCCTAACCCTGAGGTAATGAATAATGGCATTGTAATAGCACCTGGGGAATATCTTGTCACAATAAATAAAGTGCTATTACTCTATATACAAACTAGCCTCTATTAAGGCACAGACCTTTGGATCACTGTGCCTTAGAAATAACAGGTTTGGTGAAATAAAGCAACATGAATCTAGGGCAGAGCTTTCCAAACTTTTCATGTTGGTGACACACTTTTTAGACATGCATCATTTCGTGACACTCTCTTACAGCAGGGCACAAGGCAGGCACTAGGACCTGTGCAGAATCACAGCAGGTTTGGAGGCAGCAAGGCACAAGGCAGGCACTAGGACCTGCGCAGAATCCTAGCAGGGCAGGTTTGGGGGCAGCAAGGCACAAGGCAGGCACTAGGACCTGCGCAGAATCCTAGCAGGGCAGGTTTGGGGGCAGCAAGGCACAAGGCAGGCACTAGGACCTGCGCAGAATCCTGGCAGGTCTCAGAGGCAGCAGCAGCCGCGACACACCCAGACACTGCAGCCAACACACTAACGTGTCCCGACAAACAGTTTGGAAAGCTCTGATCTAGGGGTTGCAGATATTGTCATTTTTTGATGGAAATAATTCCATCTCAAGGTTTGGGTCTCTTGGCAAATGTCTGGTCTCTGATATATATGCTTAATCGCTAACAAGAAGAAGTATCACACAGCCCTAGTAGTAATTCTGATTCCAATTCTCCCTCCGCCCAGCAGATCTGTTAAAATCAAAAGAATCTGGTACAGAAAACATTGCTATGGTAGGCCTCCAAATTTACATGCAGGAATCTCCAAAGCTTCAAACTCCTAATACCATGTTATTGTTTTTTATAAATGGCCTGAGATTTTAAATGTAGTTTGTTTAAAACAGCTCCAGTATATACATGGTTTACATCCCTTTGTCTGCTTTTCTATATAAGGTATTGGTTCTACCTACTTCTATTTACAGATTAGAATCACATTTCACTAAAATATCTTACTTCTTTCTTCACAAAATTGTTAGATAACTATTTTGGAAAGCAAAATAACACATATCTCACTGCTGTTGAGATCAGTGCTGATTCTTCATTTTTTCCCCTTTTTTCCCCTTTTACTTTTTCCTTAATTTTAACACCTATTATATTTTTCTTGTCTCTGGAGTAATGTCTGTAAATGTGCAGTAGCGTTTTTGTAATGATCTGCTTAAGATATATGGAACAGTGAGGCTATCTGCAGCAAAAAGTTGTCTCCAAATATATTTAACAGTAAAACAGCTCTAAAATGGTTTACCCTCTTGAGATATATACAAAACAGCTTATAGTGTCTTGTCTTGTTTTATTAAATGAAAACCAAACCTATATACTAAAAGTTAATTTTAAGAAAATAAGCAACAAATCATACTTTACTTCACGTCAGTTTGATAAGTTTGATCAGATCAGATATTTCTGAACCTATAAATTGGATGACTTTTCCTATCTATTTTCTAGCTGTGGCCTAAACACTATTTGGTAACTATCTCACATTCTTCCAGAAGAGAAGCAGAGTGCAGGCTCAGAGTGAGTTTACTCTATTAAGCTGGCTGTCGATGCTGATCATTCTCCATCAGCACTGCTATAGGAAAAGTTAGACCTTCCCTTCTGCTCTTAATGCCTAGTGTGGTATGCTGTCTTACGTTTAGCCAAGTTGTGTTTTGTTTATCTCATGTTTATCTTATTATTAAAGAGATTTATAGATGATAAGGAGAGAAAAACAGGCACTGACTTCTATTCTTGATAATTTTTGTCCTGCAGCTCCAATATACACACAGACACAGACACACAGAGAGACACAAACTGTATAAAAGAATTCTGCAATACTGTATTCTAAACTTTCATGTAAATGGTAATATTAATATGTATGGCACCCCAAGATCATTTGATTCATTTTCCATATTCTGTTTTCAATTCTGAGCCAGTAGTATTCTTATAGGCACTAGCAAGTTTCCCCCCCTAGATCTCTGTCCTTTGGATTAACTGTCTGCTTAAGTAATCTATGTATTATTACTTCTAAGGTAAAGGTAAAGGTTCCCCCCGCACATTTGTGCAGTCGTGTCCGACTCTAGGGGCCGGTGCTCATCTCCGTTTGTTAGCCGAAGAGCCAGTGTTGTCCGAAGATGCTTCCGATCGACAAGCCTGGCGTCTTACCCGCTGAGCCACCACGCCCCTTTAAATTATTACTTTTATCTTAACTTTAAATGAAATCAGTCTCCCATTCCCTAGCACTGTTATACTGCACACGTTCAAATGTGTAAAAATGTGCTTCATTAGCTCCATAGTATCAACAGGTTTGTTCTGGTTCCAGTTTGGCAGATATAATAAGAATTTGGTATAATTTGAACATTTTACCTTAAAATGTGAACAATCACATTCTTTTCTGACAAAAAAGGGTTTCCTTTTGTTTTTGTCAAAAGTCTAAGCTAATGATTGTTCAATGGTGTTTAACTCCTACTACTGTCATTACAAGGATAAAGATTCTTAAAGCCCTTGAACAAAAAATAGTCAGAAAGTTTAGGAAAGCAATCTTTTTTAGACTGTGGAGGCTTGCAATAGATTGGTAAAACTATGTTGAGGACCTGCCACTTTTAGATAATGAAGGAAAACCTAGTAAGGTTTTCTTAGCACATAGATAGGCCTAAGCAGGATTTCTGAGGAAAGCAGAATTCAGACAAATTGCCATATTCCAAATCTGTCTGTTTATCTCAATTTTTTGTGTGCATTATATACAGAGTCTATCATTCTCTCTCTCTCTCATACACCCACACCCGCACCCACACAATATAGATTTTGTAACCTTAAACTGAATGCAACTGAGCTGTTTTTCTTCTCCATATTTCTTTACCTTTTATATAGATACATAAATGTTAAGCGGAATACTTTTTTTTCCTGATTGCAAACTGTTTAATATTTTAAATGAACAATAAAATAAAAAGTTGTGCATAAATTAATGATGACATTTATATTTCCAACCAAAGGCGGCTACATATGGATACCTGAAGTGGGGAGTTCAGATAATGTCCCCAGGTTCCCATGCTTGGATCAAATGTCTGGTAGGCTTCATTCTGCCTTCTTTCCGTTCTATTCCTCTATGCTGCTTTCCTCAAGAAAGAACTAACAATTTCAAATGCCTCATTCAAAAATGTTGTCACTTACTAATGCCTGGACAGCAAATGTAACTTTTTTTGTATTCACAGTAAACAGTAGCATGTTTTCTTTTTGAGTAATCAGTACTGCTTATGTTATCATGTGCCAACATTGTCTCTAGTGCCCTGATCCATATAGATATAGGTATAGATGTTCTTCAGATAGTAAGAGAAAATCTGCAATATCATACAATACTATTAATTTGCAATATTATACAGATACTAATAATGTTTCCCAATCCCCCTTTATAAAGGGCTATCCAGGGTCAGCAGATATGTTTTATGTATATGATTTATTATCAGATTCAGGTGCAATAGATCTTAACACTCAGTTGAAGGAGACAAATAAACAGGCTTGGAACAGGTTCTGAATGAGGGTCTTCAGGATTAATTGGCTGCTGCTATTTTTTAATTTAATTTATAGGCCACTCAACTCCCTAATGACTCTTACAACTAAAAAACCAACATATAGAATATACAACTGACCAGAAGAGCAAAATATCAAAACAAAACCAGAACAAATCAGACAAAAAACAAAAACAAAAAACAAGCAAAACATAAAGGGGACCATAGTTACCCAAGACCTGGGAAGAAAATGAGGTCTTTAGTGCTATCCTACACAATATAAGGATGGGAGCCACACAAATCTCTGTGGTGAGCTCATTCCAGGGGGCAGGAATTGTAACAGAGTAGACACAGGTGCTGGATTCCACTAGATGACATTCTTTATCTGACAGGAACCAGACTATACCCACCCTTCTGGACAGAACTGGATGGACAGACAGAGATAAGCAGTCCCTCAGATAGCCAGGCCCTGTGTCATTAAGGGCTTTAAAGTTGATAATCAGCACCTTGAATTGCACCCAGAAGCCAACTGGTAACCAGTGTAGCTCATGAAGCAGTGGGGTCAAAATCACATAATGTGGCATCTGAATCACTACCTGTGCCACTGCATTCTGGACCAGTTGTAGCTTCTGGATGGTCTTCAAGGGCAGTCCTATGTAGAGGGCATTACAATAATCCAATTCTGAGGGGACTAGGCCATGAGTGACCATCTGAAGGGCCCTCTGATCCAGGAAAGTGTGCAACTGGATATATCTAGATATAGATATACTGTATCTGTGGAAAGGCCCTCCTGGCCACACCTTCCACCTGTTCTTTGAACAGGGACTGAGACTCTGAGAGGATACCCAGTTTGTGCACAAGCCTCAAATGGGGAAGTACAGCCCCACTGAGAGTCAGCAATGAAATGTCTCTGGATCTGGGAAGCCTAAACAGACATAGCCACTTGGTGTGGTCAAGATTGAGCTTGAGTCTGTTTCTCCCAGACCCACAGCGCCTCCAAGCACTGGGTTAGGCCAATCACATCACTCCTCCAGCCAGGGGTCAAATATACAATTAGGTTTGTACTAAACTCTGTCCTGAAGCCCAACTGAAACTGATCCAAATAATCCACTTCCTTGAGATCTAATCCCTAGATCTCTTCCTCTGATTCTGAGCTATCGACTGCCTGTTCTTAAATGGGCTCAGGGAAGCAGCAGTAAAAAGGAAACTCTCTGAGAAACTGGTATTAATAAGTCCAGATTCCTGGGAATATTCCTTTCTCTTTCTGCAGCTCCTCCTATTTTCTGTTATTCTCACTTCCTCTCCTTCCTGCTATTTCACCTCTTGTGTCCCCCTTTCTCCCGCATGGCAGTCCTGAGCATCTAAAGGAGAGGGAATCCACACGCACCATCAGGAGGCCCAGTCTTCTGTCTTCTGGGTCCTAGTGCTGCCCTCTCATCACAGTCTGGCACTTGAAACAGCCATTGCCATGCACCTCGTGGGAAGGCTAGGCCAGCCTTATTTCCAGCTTTTCTGATTTAAAACTTAACATAGAAAATGTGGTTGATATAACAAGGAAGACAGAGAAATATGTAATATTTTATAGAAAAGCTATGTTCCTTTAACTTCGTAAGTAAAGGCATATTGGACTATACACACACACACACACACACACACACAAACACAAACACACACTGTTTTCCTGCTCTGAAATTAATTGTACTGCCATAAAGGTAAAGGTTCCCCCCGCACATTTGTGCAGTCGTGTCCGACTCTAGGGTCTGGTGCTCATCTCCATTTGTTAGCCGAAGAGCCAGCATTGTCTGAAGATGCTTCCACGGTCATGTGGCTGGCATGACGTGCACAGAACGCTGTTATACTTCCCACTGAAGTGGTACCTATTTATCTACTTGCATTTGCATGCTTTTGAATTGCTAGGTTGGCAAGAGCTGGGGCTAGTGCGGGACTCTGTCACACAGGACTAAGGATTCGAATCTCTGAACTTGCGATCTTCCGATCAACAAGCCTGGTGTCTTACCCGCTGAGCCACCACGCCCCTTACAGCCATGGCTGACCATTATTTTACACAACAGTCTCATTGTGGCCAACATAAAATATACATCATCAGTATGAAGAGATCTAATGTCAACTTTACAGAGATCATTCTTTTCATAATATGCTCCTTTTTTACGATGTATTTTTGTTAGATTGCAGAACCAGCATGTATGAATACAATTTATTTTTATATTTCAGTTTTCTATAGAATTTTACAGCAGTTATTGCCACTTATATGAACGGTAACACTTCATATAATGAATGTTTAAATCACTTATAAAACCTACAGTGTTATAATATTATAATTATCATATGAGAATATCACAGTGCTACAACTATCATCATATCCTATCAATGTTAAAATATTTGTATTGGTGGAAAACATTTCTAATTTAGTTATTATCTGAATCTTTAAGAAAATATAGTTTTGGAATACTTCAGTATCTCATATTAAAACATATATGTCAGAAGGGATAAAATGTTCTCACCCAGTGCTCCCTATGCAAGCAAAATAACCAAGTGTCTCTCCAGTACTTCCAATGCAAGTCAAGTCTCAATGGCTTCACCGCATTTAGTGTTGTTCAGAATGCCTCTTGCCAGCAGTTCCCTACCAAAAACAGCAGGCAAAATAGATGAGATTTTGTCTGCATTGGATCACTGCAGTTGAGACTAAATGTCTCTCCCCATTACTCTCAATGCAGTAAAAACATGGAGAGCCCCTTTATACTTATTCCTTTTTTAAAAAAAATAGCCTTTATTTACTAAAATACATTACAATATCAAAATACAACAAATATAGTAAATATATACAGCACATATAAAAAAGAATTAAAAGAAGAGAAAGAAAAAGATTATTAAAAGAAAAGGTTTCCGACTATCACAAGTATAGATATACTTATAATTACTTTTTAATAATCTCTTATCTCTATTTTTCCTTATATTACCATTATTTCTATTTAACTAATTCCTTAATATATAAAACCCACAGTCATAACTTCATTTTTTTCGGTTACAAGCATGTAATCAAGAAGTGGTTGCCATAATTCCTTAAATCTCAATATATTTTTTATCTTTCATCAAGACCGTTAATTTTGCCATTTGTGCTAAATCTAACAATTTAATCATCCATTCTTCTATTGTTGGTATATGTTCTTTCTTCCAACATTGAGCTGGGATTAACAGCAGGCAGAACTGAATTACTGCATGTTTCATCACTGCTGATTTGAGCATTAGCCACCCATCCTTGAGACACCCATCAGGCGGGCATTGTTGATCCATCTTCCCGATTCTGTTCCTCCATTACATATTACTGCATGTTACCCAATTTCCTACAAGGTAATAGGTGACAAAACCTAACAGATTGTATACTCATTGAATCTTCAGAATAGAAATGTTATTTTAACACCCATACTACGAAGGATGACTTAAGTTATTTCATTCATTGACTGGGGATGGAATGAACACAATATTTTAAAATGTAACATTTTACTTTGTGAACTGCCCAGAGTCTCTGGTGGTGTACAAATTTAATAACCAACCAACCAACCAACCAACCTTATAGGGATATGGCAGAAAATACATGTTGCCAAGGACATTTATACCATGTTTAGATGCAAAAGGGGAAATGCCCTAGGTGTGAAAAACAAGTCAGGTCTACTCTATGTATGGTTGGAAGAGAGACAATGGGGAAAGGGTATACATAACATTTATGCCTGAGAGCCCCTTTGTCCTAAATTTTAAAATATGCCATTTTCTTTAAGATCCTGTATTTGTGTCGTTTCTGCCTGTTACTTTGCAGAAGAAAACTATTCAGATTCTTCCTCCCCCTTGTAAGCAGGATAATAAATCCACTTGCCTTTTTTGCTTTAGCTTGTCTTTTTATGATCTGGATGTATATTGAGATAGAAAGTGTGGATTCATATGAATGTTGTTGGGTTGTTGGGGTTTTTTTTGGGGGGAGGGGGTATTTTATGTTATTTAACTATTTATCAATGGAATGGTTACCACCGGCTAATCGGATCTCCCCTTCTTCTCCAGTGCCAATGCCCTTCAGTTTCCTGGAGGGTTTTGCTAAGTATCTCCCTTTTATCCTTTTTCCTCTCTTGTACTTCTTATCTTCAACTCTTTGTTCTTCTATCCTCCTCCTCCTCCTCCTCCCCCTCCTCCTCCCCCTCCTCCTCCTTCCCCTCCTCCTCCTCCTCCTCCTCCTCCTCCACCACCACCACCACCACCACCACCACCACCATCACAATTCCTCTTCTGCATCTCCTTCAGCAATCCACATTTTCTCTTCCTTTCTTTGCTACACTTTTCTCTTCAGCCAGATCCCTTTTTAAAGGACTGGCACTCCAAATAAGGGAAGAGCAGGGCCCATACAAAAAATTTGGAGAGGGCGAAGCACAGGCATTTTCTGACTCTATAGAAATTTTCATATTCTATTATGACTTTAGAATGCATAGTTGTTTATATTTTGGGAAGAAGTGAAACCATATAATGGAGTTGAACTTCGTTATGCTGTTGAATGCAAAATGTATTTGAATTTCCTCAGAGTCCTATACAGCATTTATTGTGGTGGCCTGGACAAATCCACTTATTTGTAGATCTTTTGCTTACATATTTATGTACAGAATAAAATAATAATAATAAATCTGCTTATTACAAACCTATGCTTACAGTTTATTACACCAAGCTCCTATGTTACTTCTTAAGGGCATAATTAGTTATAAAACATTTCTTAGCAGATATTTTATGCTCTTATCTTGGATGCTTTAATAAAACAAATAATTATGAAGCTTGAGGCATTCTTTCACAGAGTTCGCATATTCTAAGAAAACATTTGTCAATTAAGAATCCAGACACTAATGCAAGATTAATGTAGATGTACATGACACGAGTAAAATTTAGAACATTCAGCCCTCCAGGGCTTGCATTTTCCTATAAATCTCATAAAATAAAATGTGTTTATACCTACAATTTATACATTTATATTTCTCCAATAATATTTAGTTATATTGAAAATGGGAAATTTGCACCCAGATTGCATTTGTGTCCCCCTTCATCTCTATATAAAAACAATTTAAATATTCTAAAAAAATCCATGTTGTTTTGACCAATAATAACAATAAAAAATGTTCTGGTAGCATTCAGGTCTGATTCAACTTCTCAGGTCACTTGAGGAGAGCAAACTACAATATTACATTTGAAGACATGCAAATATTCTATGTCTATGACATTTATCTTGATGGTTGTTTCTATCTCTCATTTAGACAGTGAAAGAGGCCAAAGTGTTTATTGCTGGCTTAAGGTAAAGGTTCCCCCCGCACATTTGTGCAGTCGTGTCCGACTCTAGGGGCCGGTGATCATCTCCGTTTGTTAGCCAAAGAGCCAGCGTTGTCCGAAGATGCTTCCACGGTCATGTGGCCGCATGACGCGCACGGAACGCTGTTACCATCCCACTGAAGTGGTACCTATTAATCTACTTGCATTTGCATGCTTTTGAATTGCTAGGTTGGCAAGAGCTGGAGCTAGTGCGGGAGCTCACTCCGCACGCAGGGCTAGGGATTTGAACCTCTGAACTTGCGATCTTCCGATCGACAAGCCTGGCGTCTTACTCGCTGAGCCACCATGCCCCCTATTGCTGGCTTACCCAGCTTCTTATGTAACTTCAGTCCAAATCCCTTTTAACCAAATTAAAAGCTCCTTTGTCAGTCTCTGCCCTGCGTTATATAACAACATTCTGGCTTCTAATTGCCAGTATAAATCCAATTATCACTAGATTATTAAACATCCCTAAAACTAGAAGGCTTAGAATATGACTCTTAGCAGCTCAAATTCTAAATTTTAAAATAACAGCCATCCAAAATTTCCTCGAGTTTAATTTTTAATCAGTGGTGGTGAAGAAATATCTTGCTCCCTTCCACTAAGTCTGTTGCTCTAGTAGTGATTGGTAGTGAAAGAGAGTGCCATCTCCTCTTCGTACAATTCCAAGGACCATGACAGTGTTCCAGATGCCAAGAGGAAAGAAAGACTGAATGTCATCTACCTCCTTCTTCCATTATGTCACCAAAGTAGCCATCATGACCACACATAGGTATCTGTAAGCTTATGAAATTTGAAACTCTTAGGAAGCCTCTGAACAGCACTTGTCAACATGAATGAAGTGGGTCAAACATCATTTTCTCCATGCAAATTTTTAATAAGAACATTCCAGGTACGGGATTTCAGAGCATCAAAATAACAAAATAATATATAATGGGTGGGGGAGGGGGAGGGGGCAGTACCAATTCAATTTTTACTTGAAGAATACATCTGTTATCCTGAAAGGTAGTAGTAGTAGTAGTAGTAGTAGTTGCAGTTAGCAAATAAAACATCCTGAAAGTAGCAGAAGCAAAAAAAGACTATAAAAATGAATTGTTGGAGAAATATTTAGAAAATTGGAGACGTAAACCAAGTACATGGCCAATACATAAAAGAAACTGAAAGATGAGGAATTGGAAATGATTACAGGCTGGCACCATCAAGAAGGAAACAGAAAGATTAATTTTTGCAACTAAAGAATAAGCATTACAAACAAGCATGATGCAATTAAGGATTCAACATGTATCAAACAGAAGTAAATGCAGACTTTGTGAAGTAAAAGATGAAATTGTGGATCACAAAATTAATGGAACAAAATTGCTCAGTCTAACTAAAAATAATGTCATGACAGAGTAGCCAATATGATCAATTAGCATCTGTGCGAAGTTTTAATTTCTGAGTTGCTCAAATTTGGTACAATCACAACATTGAAAACGTTGAAAATTATTTTAAAACTTTATGGGATTTTGGCATACAAACTGATCACCATGGAAAAGTCATCTCTTGCAAGTTATCTCTATAGTTATTGGTGCATTAGGTGGAATATTGAACAAATTAAACAATGTTTTGCAAAAACAATACATTTTGGCTATATCAATTGTGAATTTGTGCCCACCTTGCTGGGCACATGTTACATCTCCCAATGTTACTTAGATAATTCCTATGTTCCAGGCTGGAACTCTAATTTCCAATGAACATCAATTAAATATGTGATTCTTTTTTGTTTGTTCTTTATACTGTGTTATTCCTTGATGAATAAAATCATCATCATCCATATTCATCTATCCTAATCAACTTTCTTATCCCATGGGACAGTATTTTTTATAATTGTTATATTGTCTTGAATCAACTTGTGAATCATAGCCATTGCATTCTGAATACCCATTGAGGAAAACTGTTAGGAATACTCAATAGAAGAACTTTGAAAGTCAGTATGATAGCACTGATTCCATTGTCCATAAAAGTTGTGCTTTGACTGGAAAGACATATAGTGGGAAGACATTTCTAATGTCTCAATGGAGCCATTAATGAAGTAGTGGGATCACTGCAGTATTTTAAATAAAAATACATTCTTCTTTCATAGTATGTTGACAGTACACATGATTTCTGCAAACTGTGCATCCAATAGGTGCAATTTGTTCTCCATTGTTAGCATTCATCTTTTGGAGGCCATAAGGTTGCAGTAATATAGATCTTTGAAGAAACGTTCTACTTCATTCTGTTGAATTAATTTTCTTTCTGTAGATTTGATACTGTATAAAGGAACATTCTAATACACTCATATATATAGTCATATTGCCTAACTTCCATCCTCAAATTGTCTACTCTAATAGTGCTGAATTTGTACATAGTTTTGTGTGCTCCTCCCATGAAATTAAGGTACAATTCTGATGATCACATGAGATAGAATGAAATGCATTTGTTACTTCTGTATTGCACAGAAAATGACAAGGCCTGTAATTAATGACATTCATGACCTGTAATTGGAATTACTCAAGCCATTTCCTGTATTATATATTTCATTCTGTCAAACATCACTATTATTATGTTTCAGGTACAATTTCATATTGTTTGTAACAAGGAGAAAACTGCTCTACAAAGTCACTGATACTTTGATAGTGACTCTGATAAAATAGCAATTTAAATAAAAATTTAAATAAAAAATAAAAATTTAAATTATACATACATGTACACATACATATACAACAGTATCAATCCAGATTCTGGGTGGAATCCTATGCTCTGTTTTCACTGATGGAACTTCTTGTATCAGTGAAACTAGAAGGGGAAGAATTGCCTTTCCCCTTTCATCTCCTTGCATATTGTTAAACTCTATTCCAGAAGGTGGAGAGGTCCTTCAGAGCAGGACTCTTTTTTTGTGAGGAGCAAAAGCTTCAGAGAAGAAGTGAGAAGAAGCTCAATTGAGCATAGAGACTTCTAACTCTAATTTGAGTAATTTCTAGAGTCTAACTCTAATATGGGTAATTTCCCTCCTAGCAAGTTTAATTTAGTTTATTAAAATATACATCCATAGATCAAACATACAGAAGTTAAAAAAATACATTACACAGCATACAATAAAAATAAGAATAATAAACTATTCATGCCTGCACAAGATGCAACTAGAAAAACAATCAAGTAATTGACATAGCAATGGTACAAGGTTTGGCTACAATTCTGGAGACTTCTGAATCCTGGTCATTTAGTAGGTAGTATATGATTGCCATATGAAAGTGGTCTGAACAGTTTGTAGTTACAGGTGAGATTAACTCTGCTCTCCAAAAGTGATAGGGCATTTTGGAAGGCTGTGTGCTGCTGTCTCAATTTCAGATTCTGAGCAGAAAGACAACTACTCTTGGCAAGGGATACCAGTGTATCTGTCCAACAGTATCATTGAGTGGAGAGCATCCAAACATGCAAATGTGAGGACCGTCCTGTGAGATGGGACTAGTAAATGATACAGGTATTGGGGAATTATAAAAGGGGAGTGTGTGAGCAATTTGTAGTAAAGATGAGAAGTGTTGGTTCTGTCTCTTTGTAAATCAAGATCTAAAATTATTTGCTTCAGCTCTCTCTAGGTCAGAGCTTTCCAAACTGTGTGTTGGGACACGTTAGTGTGTTGGCTGCAGTGTCTGGGTGTGTCGCGGCTGCTGCTGCCTCCTGGCTTCCATGCAGGTCCTAGTGTCTGCCTTGTGCCTTGCTGCCTCCAAACCTGCTGTGATTCCACGCAGGTCCTAGTGCCTGCTTTGTGCCCTGCGGTAAGAGTGTGTCACAAAATGATGCATGTCTAAAAAGTGTGTCACCAATATGAAAAGTTTGGAAAGCTCTGCTCTAGGTGTTAGCCTCGCATGGTAAACTAGACAGGAATCACAACCAGATAAGCTAATTCTACTACATTGTAAAGCTACATTGATAGAATCTTGCAAGTCTGAAGGTACAATTCTCCTGCCATCTCCTTTACCACCTGAGAAACTAGGAAGGGTCTCTTCTGAGCCTCTTGCCTTGCCCACTATCCAGTTATGGGTTATGCTGTCTCTAATCTGACTGTTCCCTTGGCAGCATCTCTGGGGCCAGTCTCCCAAGGTATTTCCCACATACCATCACACCAGGTTTCATCCAAGCATACCATGGATACTGTACTGGGCAGAAAGAATAACCTTGAGGAATAGGAGGAAGAGTCGCACCGAAGACAACGATCAGACAAAAGAAATCTGAGTCTGGGCAGAAATGTAATTTGCGAAAGTATCTCAGATATGACCCTCCCTGGATATTACAAAGATAAAGGGAGGGAGGAAGGAAGGGGGGAAGTGTATCCAGATTTGCAAGATTCTCTTACTATAACCTTATAATGAAAGTAGTATTAGCATTCATAATTTAGGTTTCCTAGTCTGATCTACCTTGAAGGGTTGACAGATACAGACTGGGGAATGAGTGTAGAATAAGCCTGGTCATTTGTTATTTGTTTCTTCCAAAAAGACTGGTATCTGACTAGTATCAGGACTAGTTGGGTTAGTGATTCACCTCCCCAAATTTGTTTAAGCCAGTACCTACAGAGTTGTAATCAAGCCTTGACCAAGATACAACCAGGTACTAGCCAGAGAAGTACATTTGCAAGAGAACTCAGAGTCAGGATCTCAGAAATTTTGATTGTGCAGCTTCTATGACATGGAAGTCCTTGTAAATGCAATACAGTGCACTGGTCAGCAAAACACTTTGCATTTTGGCTTTTAAAAGTTTAATTGCTGCAGGCACATAGTTGTTACCCTCATGGGTTAAATATCTATTAATTGTATTCGAGGCTGTTTGGGCTCACAATGAAAGGTTTGAAGAGTGAAGCTTCCAAGAAGAAGGTGATTGGAAGTAGATGCCAATATATCTGAAAAACTTGACTTTTCTAGACATGGGGATCTTTAGCACGCCACATGCTGAATACAACCACCTTGGTTTTCACATGGTTGGTTTCTAGCTTTTCAGTGATAGGATGCTAATGCATGAAGGCTGCATCACAGCCCTACTTGGGAAACACGATTGCATCATCATCAACATGTAGCAGAATAGAGACTGGCCTACTGGCTGTAGAAGAGGGATGAAACCAATCCAGCTAAACACCATCCTATCAGCCTACTATACATAATTAGCAATTCCTAGCAATCTATCCTACACTGTTAGGAAGGCCTCTGAGTCTTCAGAGAGGTTTTGCAAAGGGCAAAGATGGCTGTAGGAGAGAAGGGGGGGGGTCAAAAGCATATCTCATAAATTTAATTCAGTTAACTAATTCTAGGATCCAAGATACAATACTTTATTTTGACTTCTTTAAATGAATGTTTTTTAATACATTTGCATTACTTTGAGAGTTTAAAACTAATACACACTGCATATTTTTAGCTTGTCCTTCACTTCAACTCTTCTCTTTCTATAGATAGATAGATAGATAGATAGATAGATAGATAGATAGATAGATAGATAGATAGATAGATAGTAGATTGCCAGGGTGGAGGTTTCCTACTATGCAACAAGAAGCTAGAATTGGCAAAATATTAAATGGAAGCAAAAAAAACAACAACCAAAGTTTATAATAACAAACATACTAAATCCTTCTATCTGTGCTCCTGATAGATATTCCATACTATGCATATATTATATGACATACATATATTATATGATAGATAATCCATACTATGCTTCTATCTGTGCTCCTGCCCTCTGAAGATGCTGGCCACAGATGCTGGCGAAACGTTAGGAACCACAACTTCCAGAACACGGCCACACAGCCCGGAAGACCCACAACATCCATTGAACTCCGGCCGTGAAAGCCTTCGACAATACATACTAAATCCATTCAACAAAATCAAGCTACAGATAAAATCAAGATGTAGATAAAATTAAGATAGCTTAATTAGGCTTGGTTTAATTTATTTACACTGCACTGATTTCAAAAACAAACTAGATAAATGAATCAAGTGAAATCTGTCTAATTTAGAAAAATTCAGCTTTGCCTAAAGCAGCCAACCCCTGAAGTAAATGCCAGGTTTAAGGGTATATCTGATAGTGTGGACTTGATTCAAGTAATAATTTATAAACATAAACTATATAATTAAATTACTTGGGGAAGTGTAAAATTACAACATGATACTATTTACAGAATATTGGAGCAAAAGTCTCTGGAAAAAGAAGTAGAGTGATAATGCACCTATGTTAGCATTTGGGAGAATTCTCATGATTGATTTTATTCTCCAAATTTCAAACATAATATGTTCCAGCTTTTTAAAGCATTATTAAGTTAATAAATAATAAATTAATAATTATTAAATTATTATTACTTAGGAATCCTGAAGCTACTTACAATGTGCTTTAGTAGCAGTTGGTTATATCATAGGAGCAAGCTTTTCATCATTATGGCCCTTTCAGGTTTAACTCCAACGTCATCAATACTAGCAATAGAAAAAGTAATAAAAATATTAGTTTCAGCAGCATTAGATTCCTGGGGGTGCAGTTAACAAATAGTCTGACCTGGTCCCTTAATACCACATTTTTGGTAAAGCGAGCACAGCAACGTTTGCACTTTTTGTGTCGGATGAAGAAAGTACATCTCCCATCTTCCATTCTCCTTACTTTGTACAGAGGCACTCTAGAGAGTGTACTTACAAGCTGTATTTCCATCTGGTTTGGAGGCTGTAGGGCCTCAGATAGAAAGTCTGTGCAGAGAGTGGTAAGGGCAGCAGAAAAGATAATTGGGATATCTCTGCCCCTCATCCAAGATTTAGCACATGCACGCTGTTTGTCCAGAGCTCGAAAGATCATCAGTGACGCCTCCCATCCTCATCATGGTTTGTTTTCTTTGTTACCCTCTGGGAAGAGGTTCTGCTGTATCTGATGTAGAACAGCCAGATTGGGAAACAGCTTTGTCCCCCAGGCTATTGGATTCTTGAATGCCAAATAGGTTATTTTAGGTGAAATATGTTGGATATGTAAAGAATGTATATTTTATAGTAATTATGGATTTTTATTAGTATTTTAATGTTTGACTGAAATTGTGTGTTAAAGAATGTATATTTTATAAGAATATATTTTATAAGAATTGGTATTTTAGAGTAATTATGGTTTTTTATTATTATCATTAGTATTTTATTGCTTGAGTGAAATTGTGAGCCAACTGCAATGAAATTTCATTCTATTGTGCACTTGTATAGTGTATAGTGGGATGACAATAAAGTTATTATTCTATTCTATTCTATTCTATTCTATTCTATTCTATTCTATTCTATTCAGCATCTTGGATGGAACATAACAGAAAATGTATGGGAAAATGTTCTTCCCTAAAGTCATGCATACTCCTGCCCTGAGATATTTTTCAGAATTTGAAGTGACAACCTTGAAATATAAGTTCTCAAGCTATAAAAATAAAAGTTATTCATATAAAAACACAAACCATGTCTCATGTAAAAATGATAAGGAAATATAGAACAGATTGTTAAGCAGAAGTGATAAAAAAATTATGATAGGGATTTTTTTTTATCAAGTAAGGAAAACTTGTTGCTTTTTTTTCTCCCCCCCCCCCCCCCCTGTGGAAGCAGCATATTTTTATAAAGGAAATTTATCTTTCAGGCCCATGATATATTTTTTATTTAAAAAAACCCTGTGAAATAGCAAGAAAAAAGTAAAATATACAAGAGTAAAGAAAGAATGAAAATAAAATAAGAATAGTCTTCAAGCTAGCTTTATTTTCACTTTTCTTAATTGGAAGTTTACACAGGTTAGAAAGTAAAAGACATTCTCATATATATAATGAACATATTTCATATAATATTATCTTTTAGTGTTAAGTTCCATAGCTTTCGTTTCTGAGGATGTGGACAAGATGCATCTGCCTGGCCTATCACCTATTGGCTCTGTTTTTATCCATCTTAGGTATCAAAGTCAAGCACACCGGGGTTGACAGGATGGATTAGTGAGTGGTCTCTTTATAAGTTATAAGCAACTGCCTGACCTTTTCTGTACACAAAAGACAAGCCGGGTCAAATCTGGTTAGTACTTAGATAGGATATCTCCAGGGCTATTGGCTGAACTGCGAAGGTTAAAAAAGCTTCTCAGAAGGCGGCACTGGCAGAATACTTATTTTGCTGCCAGGCAAGCTACATGGACATTTGAGCTTGTTTTCAAGGAAATGTATCTTTTTAAATGCCTCATTACACCAAGCGATAACCCCTACTACCTTGAAAGTAATGGTGCTGGAACTAAGGAGGAGGGCAACTTAGTGGTCTGGAAGATGGTAGTATTGACTGAGGAAAGCAGCATAGAGATTTACTTCCTCATTGTCCCTTTACCCCTACCCCTAGTCTGGAAGAGACTGCATTACCCAAAAGAGCTTAGATCCTAGTTAACCTGTGTAAAGACAAGGATTGAAGATTTACAGCCAAGCCTTGGTCTATGGAGCCTGACAATGATGGTGTAACTGTTGGACCAGTGTTTGGTTGCTGCAGTAAAATGGGTGAGGGCTAAAAAACAGAGTGATTCCTCATAAAATGGCGAAACTGTAGATTGGTAGGTCATGAGTCAAGGAATTATGTGTCTCCTACAGTAGGGCTGTACTCATGCTGAACATGCAAGTGATACAGCCATTTATTTATTTATTTATTTATAATTTGATTTATATCACTGCTCCATCTCCTCCTAGGGGGACTCTGGGGGATTTACAAAAAATCAAAAAATTAAAATAACATATAATATAATATAGTCATAATTAAAATAAATATAAAATCCAAAAGGCTATGAGCTTGTATTTAAAAGGCCTCTATGGCACCAGCCATCCCCAGGAGGAACTGTTTCCCCCCCCCCCCCATGCTGTTGCTCCAGATTCAGCTCTGTCATTTGAAGCCATGTGACCTTAATTGCCTGGTGTGAATTTCTCAAGGTCAACCTTTCTTGGATATGAATGGCCTTGCTACAGTCTAACTTCTGAGTTAGAATAGTGAACACACTTCATATAAGTGGGCTAAGATTCTTCAGGAATGCTGCCAGAAGCTGGTGTCTGGCTATGCATCTCGTTTGCAGCAGGTCATAACAGCAAAAGGGTGCTCTACTAAGTACTGAAGATACTTGCCATGAAGGGGTTGAATAATTTTGAGACTGGACAAGTCATTATAAGTTGCAATTTCAGTTGAATTTGGGGAAACCACTTGAAGCATTTGTTGTGTTGAGCTATTTCAATTGCTTTTGTTTGATTTGTTGATTGCAAACAGCTGAAAGTCTGTAAATTTTGACAATAAACCTGATTTGCAATGGGGATTGAATAATTTCGACTGCAACTGTATACAGTGTGTAAGTGTATGTGTATGTGTATAGAGAGATTGAGTATATATATCACTAAAAAAATATTGAATTAACCATGGCAGCTAACAAGTACATTAGTATCTTACACAGCTACAGTATTAGCTATTATGAGTTACCAAATGAGAACTGCTTAGCATATTACATATTGGTGTTTTAAATATTCCAGAAATGCTGAGCAATTGAGAGATCAATAAAGACACAAAAACTTTTTAGCAAACATTATATATATATATATATTAATTAAACAGAACTACAATTTTTTTTTCTTTTCTGACATACTCATAGAGAGATAGCTTCAGTTACAAGACAGAGAATAAAAGAAGAAAAAGCAAAGCAGGATGCACTTTACAACACAAAGAACATGTTAATATATACCTTTTTACATATAGGTTAGAACAGGGGTCGGCAAACTTTTTATGCCGGGAGCCATTTTAACATGCTCGTGCACATTTTGAAATGCTAGAGAGCCAGGGGGTGGGGTTTGCGGGCGGGGGCCAATCACGTGGAAGGGGGCGGGGTTTGCGGGCGGGGGCCATTCGCATGGAAGGGGGCGAGGTTTGCGGGCGGGGGCCAATCACGTGGAAGGGGGCGGGGTTTGCGGGCAGGAGAGGGCGTCCACCCGGCCCAGCTGCCCGGGGTCCAGGGAGATCAGCTCCGGCGGGATCTGTGGCGAAGAGCGGCCGTGGGGGGGGCGGGCGGCGACGACAAACGACACGCTTCAGGCTTTCAGTGCTGGAAGGAGGCCGCCTTCCAGCGCTGAAAGCCTGAAGCGCGCCGCTTGTCGTCGTCGCCCGCCCCCCCCCACGGCCGCTCTTCGCCCGCACGCGTTGAACAAAGAAGATGATGGAGGGTGGGAAACGAGGCCTGCCCGCTTACCTGCCTGCTTGCCTCCCTCCGCGAGGCCTTCCGCTGCCTTCCCGGGGTCCAAGCCGGATCGGGGGCCTCGCGGAGAGAGGCAGACAGGCAGGTAAGCGGGCAGCCCTGGCCTCCGCCGCCGGGCCTGCCCCCCTCGGCTGCTTCCGCCCGCCCGCGTTGAAGAAAGAAGATGATGGAGGGTGGGAAACGAGGCCTGCCCGCTTACCTCCCTCCGCGAGGCCCCCTGCTGCCTTCCCGGGGTCCAAGCCGGATCGGGGGCCTCGCGGAGAGAGGCAGGCAGGCAGGTAAGCGGGCAGCCCTGGCCTCCGCCGCCGGGCCCGCCCCCCTCGGCCGCTTCCGCCCGCCCGCGTTGAAGAAAGAAGACGATGGAGGGTGGGAAATGAGGCCTGCCCGCTTACCTGCCTGCTTGCCTCCCTCCACGAGGCCCCCCACTGCCTTCCCGGGGTCCAAGCCGGATCGGGGGCCTCACGGAGAGAAGCAGGCAGGCAGGTAAGTGGGCAGCCCTGGCCTCCGCCGCCGGGCCCGCCCCCCTCGGCCGCTTCCACCCGCCCGCGTTGAAGAAAGAAGACGATGGAGGGTGGGAAACGAGGCCTGCCCACTTACCTGCCTGCTTGCCTCCCTCCGCAAGGCCCTCCGCTGCCTTCCCGGGGTCCAAGCCGGATTGGGGGCCTCGCGGAGAAAGGCAGGCAGGCAGGTAAGCGGGCAGCCCTGGCCTCCGCCGCCGGGCCCGCCCCCCTCGGCTGCTTCCGCCCGCCCGCGTTGAGCGAAGATGATGATGGGGGCGGGAAACGAGGCCTGCCCACTTATCTGCCTGCTTGCCTCTCTCCGCGCAGGGGCTGCTGCGGCTGGAGATGGCGCTGCCTCCCTGCCGCGCCGGGCCTCGCTCAGTGCGAGAGCCAGGGGGCGGGGTTTGCGGGCGGGGGCCTATCACGTGGAAGGGGCGGGGGTGAGTTCAGCTGCGGAAGAGCCACACTCAAGGGGCCAAAGAGCAGCATCTGGCTCGCGAGCCGCCATTTCCGACCCTTGGGTTAGAACAATTATTCACCATGGTAACCCACAAGATTGAACTCTGAACCCGGCCAACACTTAAGGAAAACAAAAGAATGCCTTGCAATGCCAGACTTGCTGGCACCAATGATCTCTTGTGATCCAAATTCTTGTTTTTAGCTAGCAGGATATTTTCTGATTTAAATATTTTAAATCATAAAACCATAACATTACAACTGATTGGTTATTAGATGCATTTCCAAATTTGATTTTTTTACAGACTGAAACTATTATTACTTTGCTATCAGACATCTCATATGTTCATTATCAAAACTTTGTTTTTCTTAACATTTTCTTGATATCTCAATTTTGTGGTTTGACCTTATTCTCCAAAAACAGAAATGGATTATAATTCTTAAGAATTACATTTTCTAACTGTGGGAATATATATATATATAGATTCGCCATCCTTAACAGGACTACTATTGATGGACATGATCCAAGAGTTTGTTTAAGCAGTGGAATTTGCTAAACAATGTACAACTTCAGATGTCTGGCCATAGTCAGCTCAAGTACAGCTTATTTCAACAATAACAGAGCCACTATGCTGTTGTTTTTAAATGAAATTTATTTTGTCCAAATTATGAATAATATTTTTCCAAGGGTGGTATACCAAGACACCCTTGGTAGGTATTCTATATTGTTGAAATAAACATATATTCCTGATGACGGTCTTTATTTTACTAGATTAAAATAGCATGATTGCAGCTTGTTAAATTTATTTCAGTTGTTGCTTTTTCTTAAATGACCAACTGTTTGAAAGATGCAGTATTATCCTCTATACCAGTGTTTCTCAACCTTGGTGATTTCAAGATGTGTGGACTTCAACTCCCAGAAGTTGAAATTGAAGTTGAAGTCCACACATCTTGAAATCACCAAGGTTGAGAAATACTGTTCTATACAATCAAATGTAAAAAAAAGGATAGTAGTTAACTACTATTGCTGCTACTGCTGTTTTTCAGCAGAGACATATTCTGATAACTTAAGTACTTACAAAGTATTTAAGCAAAGACTGCTGAAACAGACCAAAGCCCATCACAACCCAATATTTTGTTTTCCAACATGGCCAACTAAATGCCTCTGGAGTGCTCACCAGCCGGAGATGTGGACATAACCATTCCCCTGCCATTATTCCTCTGCAGCTGGTATTCTTAAACATGCTGCACCCAACCCTGAAGTAAAATTAATATCTTTGTGACTAATAGTACGGTACTTGATAGACCTGCCCTCTGAATTTATGCAATTCCCCTTTAAAGCTATCCAAAATAGTGACCATCACCTCCTCTTATGTAATGAATTCCTCAAGCCAGTTAAATGCCGTGGGAAGAAGCACTTTCTTTTGTCTGTTCTATCTTCTTCAAATGAGCATGACTGGACGACCCTTAATCCTAATGATTAGGATTTTGGGTTTGAGGCTTAGAAAGAACTTTTTTCTATGCACTTTCCTCACATCATGCCTGATTTTATGTAAATTGATCATGTCCTTTCCCAATTGTTTTTATTCTAATCTAAAAAGATGCAAAGATTGTAGCCTTTTTCTTGCAAGAAAAATGTCTGAGCCCTCCTTTCATTTTAGTTGCCCTCTTCAGCAATTTCTCCTGCCCTAATATATTCCCTTTCAAATTTATTTATTCATTTATTGGTTTTGTATGCTGCCATATGCAGCCTCATGATAGCAAATAGTACACAGAATTCCGGGTGTGGATGTACTGTAAATTTGTATGAAAGCATTACAATCCCTTTCCTATTATTTCTTTTTTTAAACAATTGATGTCACCTTAATTATTCTTTAGTTCTCTAGCACTAAGCTTTATTTGAGGGATGTTAAATATTCTTGCTAGGAAATCAGCAATTTCACATTTGACTTTAAACAAGACTTTAAGAACTTTAAGAACTGGAGGATGTTATCAGGATCCAGTGGTTTCTCACCGAACCCCAGCAGTCTGGCACATTGATCATGGCTGGTCCCCTTCAAGAAAGGAAAGGGAAAACAAATTAATTTGTTGTCAGTTTATGCTTCTCCATTTCCTTTCACCTGGGTAAAAGCTGCTAGGATCTGTAAAGCCTCAAAACAGCCAAGGTCAATCCTGACTGCACTTTAAAGTTGAATCAGCAGCATAACATGCATTTTTGTGGGCATTAAAAAAAGTATAAAGAACCCAAGTGGAAGTGTCTATACAAGTACTCAAGTTGCTAAGCGACACAGTTGTTAAGCAAGACATCATATGACTGCAAATTTTACTGCCAGCTTCTCCATTGACTCTGCTTGTTGGAAACAGGCTGTGAAGCACACAAATTGCATGACTGCAGGCTGCTGTGACAGTCATAAACGCAAAGGTTGCAAAGCATCTGGATCTCGATCACGTGACTGTGGGGATTCTGCGACAGTCATAAGTGTGGGGATTGTTCATAAAGTTACCTTTTCAGCACTATTGTAACTTCAGTCACTAAACAGGGCAGTTGTTAAGCAAGGACTACCTGTCTAGTCTTTCAATTCATCTTTTACTATCTCAGTCCAAAGCTTGGTTGCAAAAATGTCATCCAGTTCATTTATGGAGCCAAGGGCAGAATCATTATTAATACTCTTGGCTTCCTAGATTCTGCTGGATTCTCAAGCACTGACATGTACTTGACTCAGCATAGCCACTAATTCCTGTGCTTTCCCTTTTTATGGTTGCAATACTTGTCCAGTTATATTTGTGACACTGGCTTAAGTAGAATAGAGCCAGAAACTCCCTCTGAACAGAAATCAACATAACATTTACAGTAGTTTCCTATAGAT
This sequence comes from Charina bottae, assembly GCA_023362775.1. Taxonomy (NCBI): domain Eukaryota; kingdom Metazoa; phylum Chordata; class Lepidosauria; order Squamata; family Charinaidae; genus Charina; species Charina bottae. Next base: position 1,800,916 of record JALMGJ010000044.1, on the reverse strand, counting down.
GTCTTTCAAATGAATTTGATACTTATTTAATATAGGCTTATTCTAAGTAAGAAAAAATGTTGTTCTGTCATATATTGCAGATGAATTACATTACAAGGAAATATAAAACCACACTTGCAACATTTCCATTTTTATGATAAAACTAAACATTTCAGATCATTTTTATGGTTTGATCACACTGTGTATCAAGGAATTTTAAAATAAATAAATAATTGATCATTTCAACATATCCACCAAGGCACACAACCTGTGGCATAGCATGTTATATGAACCCAGATCTGTTACTTTATGAATTAGCATGTCGTCTGAACCGAACCCTTTACAAATAAATCAGTGAACCCTGGTTCAACAAACAACAGCCTAACACAGTATCTGAGCCCAGTCTGTGAATTTGGTGATAAGTTTCTGTTAGCCCTTTAAGGTAGTCCAGACAAGAAGCACAACAATGAATACTAGCTCTATCTTTATTGTTAAGTTACATTAACAGAATCTTGCAAGTCTGAAAGTATTCCTCTTCTCCTTTCCTTTTACTCTCCGGAAAACTAGGGAGGGTCCCTTCTGGAATGCTTCCCACACCCCTTCTGCTTCTGTGGACTGAGATACCTTTTGCATGATGGTTGTCTAGTCAGCAGCTCTTCCTCCTGTCTCCCAAGGTCATTCCCACATACCATTACAGTCTCTTCCATAAAAAAGGACAGAAAGTACTATCAAACCTATTTCTATTATTAATTCAAGCACATCATTTATTTCAGTTTTGAAATCATTCACATTAGTGCTGTTTCTCATTATTTTGAGACTTACATTAGTCCATTAAATTTTGCAGTTATTCATTGTAGTAACACTTTTAAACATTTATTTCAATATTAATTCTATTCTGTTCTATTATAATGCTAATTAATAACTAAATGGCTATAATGGTAACTGAACTCTAAAATAACCCTAGAACATCACTCAGTAAAACAATTACATGGGAGGTTGCAATTAGATTGGGAATGCAACTCCATGTCCTCTAATGCAAAAAATATTTAATACAATTATTCTGGGTTACTATAAAAAGAAATGATGGAACATATCAGCATATGCTTCTTCTCTGCCCAAATAACAATCTAGAAGAAGATATGTATACATCAGTATTCTAAGTAATCTAAATGCTAAAATTATTTTTTACAGAGATAACTGGGATTTATCTCAGAACTTAAGTTCTATCTTGACATGTTTATGTTAGAGGAGATATATGCTTTTGTTCACAACCATAGACATGTATGTTACCTTAAAGTGAAGCCTATAATTACAGGTAGATAATAGACATAGATAATACACATGGACAGACTTAACCATACTTTCAACTGGGAAACTGTGAGCATCTTAAACCAAGCCAAATCCAAAAATGCTAGAGAAGTCCTGGAAGCTTGGCACTCAGACAAAGCAGCCATCAACAGACACATAGAGGTAAACAACATTTACATACCATTCATAAGAGACAATAGAAAAGCCAGAAGACCAGAACACCTCTTGGCTAGCAATCAACAACAAGATATGCAAAGATTAACAGCAAGATTAGCAGCAGAGGAGCAATCAAACAACACAATAGACCCTAATCAAGGAACTATTAACTCAGTCAATCAACCAAGCAGCAAACAACCACCCAATCAAGGTACTACCAAGGAAAGAACAACACCCCCACCAACACAGGCAGGACAAGCCAGGGTATATAAACAGAGAACTAGTTCCACTCCCTTTTTGCACTGAAGATGTTGCCTAGCCTGGCAATGAAATGTCTGCAAGAAAACAAGGCTCAGAGAGCACCATGGACTCCACAGATAGATAATAATCAGACAAATATATATCACATGGAGTGGAGAAATTACCAATGAGATTCACATGTGCAAATAAAATAAAAAAGCATGTTTTTTTTATTTCTTCTTTTTTGTACCATCCTCCCTCCAATTTTAGTGTTTGTCATCATTTATGACATCATCAATGGTGAAGTTTCACTAGGCTGTTTTAGTTCATGCTCTAAAAGAATCAAAATCAGCTGACAAATGTGTTTCATTGTTGAGTACTGTATGTCAGTTCTAGTGAGGAGAGATTATGCTGAAGACAGAATGTTCTAAATGAGGTGTTTTTAATGCTGCTTAAAAAAATGATTTTTTTCTCCTGTGGGTCTGGCTTCACTGGTTCTCAGAGGCCATTTTAAATCAACCTAGCTAACAAAAGCTAATAGCAAACTCCAGTCCTTAAGACTCTCTTTGGAGAGCCCCTGTCCATGAGGGCTTGAAAATGCCAGGAGTCATCTTGAACAATGTATCTGGGATATTGTATAGTCGAAGGCTTTCACGGCCGGAATCCGATGGTTGTTGTGGGTTTTCTGGGCTGTGTGGACAAGGAACCAAAACTGCCAGAACACGGCCACACAGCCCGGAAAACCCACAACAACTATCTGGGATATTGATTTTCAAACCAGTTTAAGCCTAGTATCCAACCCTACGGTTGATGTATTCTTCTTAAGTGGGCATGGCCCATCATCTTATATCTCTTCAGTTCTAATTCTGTAATTTTGTTGGGCTTTCACCTTGGCCAGGTTTAATGCACTACCCTCTGCAGTCCTGTGGGGGCGGAATAAAAACATCCTTTTCTGCAGTGCTTCTGCCCATGTGGAGTTGGCTCTGTGGAATCTCTAAGCCATTTACTCCTTTGTTGCTCTCTCAACAGGGAATCAAGGAAGATATATATTTATCCCATTTAAAAGAAGTACCCTGGTAAAGAGTATCTATCTGACCAGGACCCTGACATATCTTTCCAGGTTGCCCGATTTTGTGCTATCATTTGTTGTATCCATCCTACCTACAGTTGAAGTTTAGCACAAATTTTGGAGATTGCTACTATTTGTACTACAGTTATTATAATAATGTATTTTATGTAATTTTTATTAATAATTACAGGTCTATGTATTTTATTGTTGTGCTTTCTGGCCCATAGGCCATAATAAAGGTTTGATTTGATTTAATGCTGCTTAAATCAAAACTGAAGATAGAAATCTGAATATTCCAGCCAATGGCAATATGTCCCTGAAAAGAAAGGCTGTGTGAACAGTGCTCTCTTAGCACAATTTAAAGGGCCACTGAAATCTCTGTGTAAAGAGCCAGTTAATTGGATGAATTCAACGTAGTCCCATCAATCAGTTGACAGCTCATTTGTTAAGAAAACTTAATATAAAGAAGTAGCAGCTACATGAGTTGGATAGGGCTCTTTCTAATGGCCACTTTAATGTGCTACATTCCTGTATGTGAGCCAACAAAAATGTAAGGTAGCATAATTGTGCTGCTCCATTTGCCAATTCCTGTCCTGTAACAGTAACATGGCTTAGTTTCTATTACAGGCAAGTTAAGAAGAGAGATAGGTGGATTTTCCAGAGTGCATTTCTTTTTCCACATGTCGGTGGGAAAACAGTAATGAATCATGTCGATGAAGATTCTCAGTCATCCAGGTGGAATTGTCATGGCAACTGGATTTCTTTCTTTTGGTTGAAACGTTTTGTTGCTTGTCCAAGTAGCTTCTTCAGCCTCAAGACTGAAGAAACTACTTGGACAAGCAGCAATACGTTTCAACCAAAAGAAAGAAACCCAGTTGCCATGACTCAACCTACAGACAGTAATCAATCATCCTCATGCGATGTAGGGCAGAGTTGGGCAAGTGCAGGCAGATGGTGGCTGAGCCACTCATCAAGTTGTCCAACTAATAGGATGCATACATATAGGGGTGTGCCAGGTGAAGTGGGAAGGAGCACTCTGATGCTTGTTCTGCTCAGTACACCCCCTTCTCCTCACCTGAAAATTGTCACTCAAGCTAATTATGAACTTAGATCTAATACTCAGCGGATGAGTCCTAAACCTGTAACTAAAAATAGACCAGCTAACAAATCATAGATGGAGAAAGAGGGGCAGGAGGGAGTTCTCCCAGTGCCCCTGCTCTGCCTATCCCCCTCTCCATGCCTGTCAGTTGGGCTATTATTGAACATGGTTCTAGCACTCTTCTGAAAGAATGCTAAACCTACGTTCAACCGTTTGGTTGACAGGTAAAAGGCTTTGAGGAAGGGCATGGGATAAATAGAAATTAATTATTATAAGCAAGCTCCATCTTAAAGGTTGTAAGAGAATGATACCATTGGCTGCAAGTAACCAAGAAGCCCAGTTCTGACCTCATCACCAACAGCACCTAGAATAACTGGTGAATGGCTATGGAAACATGAAATTTGATTGGCCTTTTGGAATAACAACAGTCATCACTATGGCACCTAATGTTACCAAACTTGGAATGAAATAGTCACACTAGTGCCCCCCTCCCCTCAGTCATAAAATCTCTATGGCTGCCCAAAAGCCCTTGTAGGCAGAACATAACTCTATAATTCATCCAATAGAACTAGCAACACAGAGCTAGGAGAATTTCCCAGTTTAAATCAAATGTCTGTGCAGTATAGGACAAGAGTGCTAAACTCTTGTTTATAAGAAGCTTGTGTAAGAGCTGGCCCATGCTTTGGAAAGTGCTAGACAGGCACTAAGAAGGGATATATTTCTGCAGAAATCATGTGCCTGGTAATTTCTCCATGAAGGGCAGACCCTAGCAACTGGAAGAGAGGAGATTTGCTCTCACAGCCTCAAGTGGTCAATAGGAGCTGGGCAGATTCCACCTGCTCTCAGCAATTCCATTGCCAGCAGTGTGCGCCACATTACAAGGTAAAGCTAAAGGTTCCCTCCGCACATTTGTGCAGTCGTGTCCGACTCTAGGGGCCGGTGCTCATCTGTGTTTGTTAGCCGAAGAGCCAGCATTGTCTGAAGATGGCCACATGACGCGCGTGGAACGCTGTTACCTACCCACCGAAGTGGTAACTATTCAACTACTTGCATTTGCATGCTTTCGAATTGCTAGGTTGGCAAGAGCTGGGACGAGTGCGGGAGCTCACTCCATCACGCAGGGCTAGGGATTCGAACCTCCGAACTTGAGATCTTCCGATCGACAAGCCTGGTGTCTTACCCGCTGAGCCCCCACGCCCCCACATTATATCAAGCCACATTATATCAAGGGCAAAAGGAATGTCAGGGAAACCCTTCTTTAAAATTGTTACAGGTAAGGCCAACTCTAAGCTGCCTCAACTATGGATTTTGGGTGAGATAAAGATAACATCTTGAGGAACTGGAAGAAAAAAGCAGTACATGCTACAATTAGGGTGACATAAGGAAGAAGCCAAACTCCCTCTACCAGGCACACCTATCAATCAAGCTGATTTAGGATCCCAAACAATAAAGTTTTGTACTAGTAATTATGCAAGTTTGTAATGGATTCATTGTGTTTGGTTTGCTAGCAATAACGTGTTTGTTTTTGGATTATTCAAATTCTGTTTCTGCTTGGCTCTGTTCACACAGCACACTTAATTGGGTCAATGGAAGTGGTAATATGTTGTTGCAATACTATCAAAGGGGACTACAGTCTAAGTCAACTAGTCTCAAGATAGCTAGATTTAGCCTATAAGACGCATTCTTGCATGGATTTAAACTAATGTCAGCCATTTTATGGAAACACTAAGCCTAGTCAATGTATGTATTTTGCCTACCTAATCCTCTAAAGGAGCCAGGGTGAGGTAGTGGCTAAGGCACCAAACTAGAAACCGGAAGACAGAGTTCTCATCCTGCCTGAGGCATCAAGCCAGCTGGGTGACCTTGGGCCAGTCTCTCTCTCTCAGCCCTAGGAAGTAGGCAAGGGCAAACCACTTCCCAAAAACCTTGCTAAGAAAACCATAGGGACTAGTCCAGGTAGTTGCCAGGAGTCAAAAACTGACTCGAAGGAACAAAAAGCCAAACCAAACCAAACCCTCTTAAGAGCTGTAGAGAAAAATAGGCTGAAGAAGCAAGTCTCTCCCTTGTAGAATTCACTTCCCAACTAATGACAGATTGGAATGGTCAATCATGTCTATTCTTGCTTGTGTGACCAAGGAGTATGGAACTAGTGATGAAATAAAGTTTTGCAGTATCCTCCTGGTGTAAGGGAATTCATAGAATATTAGATCAATGGTGTGGGAGCTTTCTATTCTGAAAATGGTGTTTTTTGATCCAGTTAGTATGATTATCAGCTCCAAGGTAAGGATACATACAGCATATATGACTGAGGTGAAGTATGTTATGGGAAGAGGCCAATGTCATGCTACATCCATTATCTATCAATAAAATATGGTACTTTGGGTTTATATTTTCTGATTAAAAAGGTGTTTTCAGCAAATATTGGGGTGTCAGAGTGTGCACCATGGAGCGGCCTGCTCCTCTTTCCAAGACACCAGTGATCCACGTTCTATGCAGTAAGTAGACACTCAAGCAGAGATTAGATAAAATAGCCTATTTACTTTATATACATACGTAGTACAGAATACATCCACACGGGTAACAAATGATACACCGATGAGAAGTTACAGCAAATGAGAAGAAAGAATACCAGATATTCTCTGTTTATATACATAAACTGACCAATCACATTATAGGTCACTCTCATCATCTGCCACACCCAGCTAAATGATAGCACATGTAGTATGAGTCATACACTGCCACATCATCCCTACAACAATGGCTGCTAATTGGGTGACTTGCAGAATAATTCCCCTCTCACCTAGATATCAAGACTCTCCAGTATAATTTATCTAACTGTAAATTCCTGTGTATATACAAACCCCAACATGGGGTTAAAAGGAAAAGAAAAGAATTTTCTCTGGGGCAGGTGAGAATATTTGACTCTGTTGAATACTGAAGAATTAATTAAGCAAATGGCTTATAGATTTAAAAAAGCAACAAAATTATTTTTTCCATCTTTAATGTTTGATAACGTGAGAAAATGTACATGTATTCTAGATCTATTAACCATTCTCTCCCCCCCCCAAAAAAACCCCCACTAAATAATATAGCTTCAGGTCTTCATCAGAAGAGATTAACTTTTTTCCTATGGAATGTAAGGTTCACAAAACTATGCCAGGAACAGGCTATCAACCTCATTTAATCTTTTTCTTAAAGCAATACTGGCTATAATTACATCTATAAAACTGAAGGAGGTTCCTGGTGGATTTCCAGCCAATTGGTATAAATAGGATATCATCCCACTGCTGCTCCCATGTTGCCAAGTGGGGTTCTGCTTCTCAGAAACATCCAGAATTCAATATTGCTGGCAGGAGCACTAATTCTATGCCAAGGAACCTGTACACCGACTTTTTCATTGAGCCAGACTGCATTGTTTTCTGGGCAAATAAAAAAAAATGGTGGCAACAAATTCTAGTACCTAGGACATGGCTGCTGCTATGTAATGATGTTATCCATAGTCCACTCAAACACAGGGTTGGTCCTACAAAACAAAGCATTTGAAAATACATCACAGGCTTTTCTTGGAGTACTACAGGTAGTTCTCATTTGCGACCACAATTGGGACTGGCAATTTGGTTGTTAAGTGAAGCAGTTGCTAAGTGAAACCATGGCTGTGCTTGCAATCTTACTTCAGCTTTCCTTTGCTCTACAGACCTGCAAAGGTCGTAAATGCGAGGAATTTTTTTTTTAGATTTTTTATCCCACCTTTATTATTTTTATAAATAACTTAAGGCAGGGAACACACCTAATGCTCCTTCCTCCTCCTATTTTCCCCACAACAACAACCCTGTGAGGTGAGTTGGGCTGAGAGAGTGACTGGCCCGAAGTCACCCAGCCGGCTTTCATGCTAAACAAGGACTTTCACCTATAAGTGAAAACTATCCTGCAATAGGTGATAGTTGTTAAAAACATAGCATCCAGCCTTGGCATCTCAATTCTTTTCTATAAAGCACATAAGTATCTAGCACAACAATGGAGTGCATTAGTGAAGTGTTTGGTATATGTTAAAATGCACTAAAAGGGACTAATTCCAATTACTTTGAATTATTCATTCAACTGCTTATCTTTCAATGTAATATATGCCATCATCTGCCGGTAATGATCTCCTGTATTCTATGTAGGACAGATAGGTCAATCTTTATGCAAAAGAATAAATGGACACAAATCTGTCACCAGAAAGAACAAAATTCAGAAGTTAGTAAGATAATATCTTGACCTTGCAGGACATGCTCTTACTGACCTTAGAGTAGCCATTCATGAATAAACACACTTCAAAAAGTAGATTCAGCAACCAGTAATACACTTTTAAATTTTAATGTAGTTAATCTAGTTGGTCCACCATATATACCAGCCATCTAAGGGTGACATCTGAACTGGAACTCTAATCCACACATTTATGCCAAAATAAATTTATTAGATTTTAAGGAATCATAAGACAGCAGTAAATTAACAGTTTACTATATGTGTTGATATGTCCTTCATTATAGCAAAATATTCTTCATGTATTAATAGTATATTATTAGTGGAGTTCCCAACTGACAAGGTATTCCTGTTCTTTCCTCTCTTCATTCTGATACACCTATTCTTCCTCAACAGATACATTAATTCAACTCTGTTGTTTCCTTTTCTCTATGTTTGCCTTTTCTTCCTTATTTTCTAACAATCCTTTACTGTACTTTATCTATCTATCTTCTTCGGCTCACCCATCCATTCCTATGAGCATGAAGACCAAAGTGGTCCCAGTGGTGGTAGGAGCACTCAGGGCTGTGACTCTTAAGCTGGAGACTGGCTCCAAGAGATCCCAGCAGCAACATCAGAGCTCTCTGTCCAGAAGAGTGCAGTGCTAGGAACAGCTAAGATACTGCGCAGAACCCTCAAACTCCCAGGCCTCTGGTAGAGGACCTGCGGTTGAGGAAGACACATTCTCACCCATAGGGGTGAGAAGGGAATTTTTTTTTTTATATTCCTTCAGAGATACCATTAGGGTAGAGTGTAGATTAAATCAACTGTGTTCACTATACTACCAATTTGTTGTTTATTCGTTCAGTCGCTTCTGACTCTTCTTGAGTTCAGGGACCAGCCCACACCAGAGCTTCCTGTCAGCCATCGCCACCCCCAGCTCCCCCAAGGTCAAGTCCATCACCTCCAGAATATCATCCATCCATCTTGCCCTTGGTCAGCCCCTCTTCCTTTTGCCTTCCACTTTCCCTAGCATCAGCATCTTCTCCAGGGTATCCTGTCTTCTCATTATGTGGCCAAAGTACTTCAGTTTTGCCTTTAATATCATTCCCCCAAGTGAGCAGTCTGGCTTTATTTCCTGGAGTATGGACTGGTTTGATCTTCTTGCAGTCCCAGGCACTCTCAGAATTTTCCTCCAACACCACATTTCAAAAGCATCTATCTTCTTTCGCTCAGCCTTCCTTATGGTCCAGCTCTCGCAGCCATAGGTTACTACGGGGGATACCATTGCTTTAACTATGCGGACCTTTGTTGTCAGTGTGATGTCTCTGCTCTACCAATAATACAGTATTAATTCTGTTCTTTCATGGATAGCCTTAACCTGGTTTCTTGACCATAACAGTGAGACCGATAATTGTACATGGGACAAGAATATTGAGAACTAGTTTCATTATAATTAATAGCTGTTTTATTTTCTCTAACCAATGTCACCGCACAATGAAGTTTGTTGCTACTTCGTTTGGGTGTGCGATTTTCAAACATGTCATGCTTCCCAAACATGGGGTATTCATCTGTTTTGTTTTATTTTTAGCTGAAATGAAGAAACATTTCTGTGGATGCTACAAGGATGTGCATTTTGTAATATGCATAAATACATACGTTTTCTATTTTCCATGTTATTCATAGATAAAGAGATAGTGCCTATATATAACTCAGTGGCCCCTGTTATTGATGCTACTTCAGAACATATCACTCTGATTTGTCCCTTTGATTTGCCTCAGCACTTTTAACTAGTTGAAAAGTACAGATGGCTGGCAATGAATGGTGTGTAACAATTAATAGAGAATTTATATATATGAGCAAGAACAAATACAGTACCGTTCCTCTGTGGCAGAAATAAGTTTTTTTTTTTAAGTGGTTGCAAGGAGCACTTCTACATGAGGCTTTGATGCCATTCTGTTGGAAACTCAGTTTCTTGGAACCGACATGTTTTGACCACTATGGCAAATAGAGATAAATAAGGGGGAAAGAACCTTCACAGGCTGTTCCTCTTTCTCTCACTTGGCCCATTGTTAGTTAAATGAATCTGTGTACTTATGAGACAAAATGGAACTTTCTCTCTCTCCCCCCCATGTGCTTCCCTTTCTTCAAGATGTAGTTTAGAGCAAAGTGAAGCTTTTCTATCTTTATGTATTTCCTAATAAATCTACATTGTTCTTCAAATATAATGAACGTCTCTTGTGAATTGGAGGTGGGAGGTGGGGATGTGGAGAAGTATCTGTGTGAGCAAACATGGTGAAGAATGGATGACAAGATCTCCACGGGCAGATTTCTGCCCTGGTAGGAATGCAGTTCAGCTCCACTTTTTCCTGCAGTGGTAGCAATCAGGACAATTGTGGATCTTTTCAGCAACCGTCTAAAGATCTGAGATATGTTGATACTAGCCATGTGCAAGTGCCCAGATTTGGGGGCAAAATAAGTTAAAGTGCATAACATCTTTAGTGATTACATGACCTGAAAGTGAAGGTCAGAGCTGTCAAGATCCACACCACAGAGCTCAATCAAGGAAGCAAGAATTATGTAGACTTCAGAAAGGAGTTTTAATGCAAGAATTAAGGGTAAAATACAGTATATAATATATGTCTATGAAGGTTCTCAGTCATCCAGGTGGAATTGTCTGTAGCTTGAATCATGTCAACTGGATTTCTATTTTCTCAGTGGAAACGTTTCGCTCCTTATCCAAGGAGCTTCTTCAGTCTGAGCAAAGTTAGTAAGGGAATCCTAAATATGTTTCTAGGTAGCTGTGTGACTGTGTGAAACGTTTCCACTGAGAAAATAGAAATCCAGTTGACATGATTCAAGCTACAGTATATAATATACTGTAAGGAACTCTATATGAACCTCCAGCTCTCATTTATTAGTGAGAATGCAAATTTACTACACATGTTTTGAATCCTAGCTCAGGGTGAGTGGACATGAACAGGGCTGGAATACTCTAGATCTTGGAGGCAGGCAGGGTCTTTATATACTCACTGTTTGACTTGTAAAAATCAAAGAGCCTAGGACTTAAATGTGCCAATGAATGCCTTTCTGGACTTTTTCTTAATTTATTAGTAACTTCTGTTAGTCGGCAAACAATTATGTATGTATTCTCTATTCTAAATGATTTGTTTCCAGAGATAGGAATAACAACAAGAATCCCTGCCTCACCAGTAACACTAATATTATTTTTTTTACTTTCTATTATAGAAAAAGAAGGAGGAGGAGCAAGAAAAGGAGGAAAAGGAGGAGGAGCAGGAGGAGGAGGAGGAGGAGCAGCAGCAGCAGCAGCAGCAGCAGCAGCAGCAGCTATATATGGCTAAATAGGGTTTTCCTTAGAGTAAAATCTCATTCGTTATCTTCTAATTCTGCATTACTAATTCTATATTCTACCATTTAAAATAAAAATAGGTTTCCTTGATTGGTCTAGCATGTCCATCATTGATTGTAACAACCTTCTCTTTTCCTGCATATTTATTTATTTATTTATTTAATTTATTTATTTAACTTATATGACCGCCCATCTCCCCCAATGGGGAACTCTTTATTTATTTCAGATATTCATATGAATAACCCCAGACACTCATGAACATGAGCTTCTTTTAAGGCTATTTTCATAATAATCATCCTGTATTTTCTATTTATTCAAAACTGGAATTCTCTGACTGTCCAATTTTTGCTTTAGTAATGCAGTTAAGGCAAATGCTGCCACAACCCTTCTGCAGCCCAACCCTTAACTGTTTCCTTAGAAATTTACACACGTTATATAATAGGACTTATTCTCAACTAAGCATTCTCAGAATTGTATAATTATTTAGTTTTCTGCTCAACAATAAGAACAGTGGGGAAGCTATTGGTTCTCTGTAATATTTGCCCATGATGTTGTCTACAGATATTCCCCCAATGGATTGGAATTCATTTGTTGCCATGGCACTGAATACTCCACATTCTCTTAAGAAGAGAATGTTTCCAGAGATAGGAATAACAACAAGAATTTTTCTGTAAAGACATTATGTATTTAAATTGTTTTTAACTAATTGATTTATAAAATCTAGATACAACATTATGAGTCAGCCTGGATTTCAAGGGCAACTTGGGAAAAATAGATAGCATTGTGCCATGCTATGTTGCATCACTTTTTAAATGATGCTGAAAGGCATTGAACAGAGAAATAACATTTAAGGTCTTGCTAGCACAAGGTAAGAATTGTTTTTAGAGTCAGGAATCCAGAAGTCAAGGAAGGCAAAACAATTCCCTTTCACCAAGGCAACGGTATCACTCACAAATTTTAAGGTAGAAAGGCTTTGAGAGTTTGGGAATCTGATTCAGTACAAGGTCACAGGCTAGGCTGTGTCTGAAATCCAGAATTTCAGTTAGATGGAGTAATCTTCTGCATCTACTGAACCTTTAGGCAGCACCAATGTGGACATATATTTAAAAGTTTACAGGACTTCCCCTGGTCTATGAAGACTCTATTGTAAATAGGCTCTCCGTCTCTAAACCTCCACCTTCAGGAATCTTCTTTCTTTAACGTTTAGAGGTGAAGGTTCAGACAGCATTTCAGCATCATCTGCTGTACTCTGTTTTTAAACAGGCCTGCTTAGATGGCTCCCTCCTCCAACAGAATCTAGTACATCTGCAGATTCTTTCCAGGCTACATTCTCTGTTTCTTTGTCTGTGTTGGGGAGAAATGGCATGAGGACCTCAACGTCCTGGAGCCTTTTCATGTAAGTCATGCTTATACTGCTATTATTCCAAGTTTTGTTGATATTCTTATTTTCCATTATTCTTATTTTGCAACAGTGCACAGAAAAAGTTACAAGGGAATTTGTCCATCTGGATGTACTCAAACTCTATTACCTAACGTTCAGAAAGTTTAAAAGTATTAACTTTTAGCCAAAATCAATGACCATTCAATGTCATCTGTCACACTATGGAATTTGTGTAGGTCTTAAAAACGTTTCATTTCATTTCTAGTAATAGTTTATACCTCAGAAAGCTACAGTATATAGGACATTTGCCCATGATCATCATGAGCTTTACTACATAAGGCCAGTCAAGGTTTCACACTGACTTTCCTAGCTTTATTGCAAGAAAAAAAAACATACTTTATCAAAATTATATTATGTTTTATGTATTCTTTTTAAAAAGCTTAGAGTAAGATGCCAATTATGTTTCCATTGTTTCACACTCTCACTGAAACTCATACTTCAAAATAGTTTTAAAATTATCTAATGTAAGGATGGGCCACCATTTCTGGCCAGAGCTGTTCTCTTCATATTCTTCCTGTCTTGGCTTCCAGGAACTATGGGAAGTATAGTTGATAAAAACAATGGCTTCTTTAAGATGCTTCAGACATCTATACTATGAAGCACTTTTTGAAATCTGAAGCACATGGCTAGCTAGCTAGCTAGCTGAAATAAATTTCAAAGTCTTTAAATGTAATTAGTTCAATAAAAAAAAAACACATGACTTGCATAGTCCTGGAGAACTGGCACTCTTATTTGAAATGACAAAAACATTAATGTAACTGTGTGTTTCTTTCACATCTTACAGTTACACTCATAATTCTTAATAAGGGAATCATGTTTTTCATAGAAGTAGAACAGTTGCCATGCCCAGTCCAGGTCTTCCTGCTTAAACAGGATATCAAAGGAATATTTGATTTTTCAATTTGGATTAATTGCCAAGTTTCCAGAATGCTACAAATGTATTCACTCACAAACAGCTGAGTTCTGCACATTCCTTTTATTTTTCAGTAATGTTGTGTTTAATGAATGATCAGAACAAATTATTTATATGTCAGTCATGCTTCGGCTGACCATATTTCCTTGAGACAAAAACGGGACATTGGGATGGCAAAAATGGGATGGGGTTAAAATTATGTAATATTCTGTATTGATGAAAAAGTAAGATGATAAAAAAAGTTTTTAAGAGTTTTTAAGATCCATTTGCTGGTCCTTAAACAGATTACTGTATATATAAAAATATTTTTGTTTTCATTAAAATGAAAAAGTTTTATTACATGAACACATTGAGCTAACAATTATTCTTCAGTGACAGAACTCATACAAAAATTTAGGTAGACGTAGAGTGGGACTGTATTTGACAGGAGGCGAATGGGGAAAGCACAGCTCATGGGCTTTGTAACATCATGGATCGCAGGAAGGAGGGGAGGGGGGAGAGAAGAGAGGCAAGGAAGGGAGGATTCAAAAACTCCACGCCCGGCGAGGCTTCTCTTCCTTCTGCCTTCCCTCCTCGTCCTCCTGCTTTTTTTTCTCCCTCTTTCTCTTTCTCCCACAATCCCAAACAAAAGACTCCCTTTTGCCGAGCTGGAGAAATAATCAGTTTCACTCTTGAAAAAAGGGGGTGAGATCACATTTATTTATTTATTTATTTATTCAAATTTATCGCCACCCATCTCCCCCTACATGCCACATCCCGAATGCATTTTAATAAAACAGAGAGCAGAGAGCGACCAGCTAAGAGCAGAGCAGAGTCGGTGGCAAAGTTCTCTCTCCCCGTCTCTCTCTGTCTCCCTCTGTCTCCCGCTTTCCACCTTCCTTGCCCCTCTCTAGTCTCACCCAACATCAGGCACCTCAATCAAGCACTTTTTAAATGATAATTGCATCTTGGCTGAATCAATCTTGCCATGCCTGACAATTTGTTAATTTTTTTAAAAAAATGGGACAAAAGTGACATTTATATTAAAACGACAGGACGGTCGGGAAATGTGAAAAAAATGGTACTGTCCCGTTTAAAATGGTACGTATGGTCAGCCTAGTCATGCTTAAGAGCCTCAGCAGGTTATCTCTGCTTCCAAGGGCAAGCAAGGAATATCATGGATAATGTGAAGAACTAGCTGAAAATATAGAAACAATGAATATATAGATTCTGTTAAAATCTAAAAAGAATGAACACTTCCTCTTGCTTTGAAGGAAGATGCTCCCTTAAAAATAAGGAGAGAAGGTACCTGTACTAAGATAAAAAAAACATTTGGTCTGTTAACTATTGCTCCAGTGGCCTTTTCAAAATTAGAATTTTGTATGGATTTTCACTAATTTTTGTTTTGTGATCTTTTCACTTTGGATAAAGACACTGTGGCAAAGGAAGAAAACTAACTCAGACAAGTCAAAAACTTTTGCATGCCATAAAGAGTATATTAATGATATTCAAATACTACTTCTCAGTTTATAGATTAGAAAATGGAGTTGGGATTCCAAGGAAGGTAATTTCCAAAGCAGAAGCAAAATCCTTAACATATGCCAAAAAGACCAACTGAATTATGTTATGAAATATCCACGTTCATTTTCTTAAAATGTGTATATATTACAGACAACATCTCTTTCAAAGTTAAAATCAGCAATGCAATTTGCATCATTCATTTGCTTCAGGTTTGCACAGAAGGAATTTCTAAAAGATAAGGACTTATCATTCTGAAAACGAATCCGCTGTCCAAAATCACCTTATTGTAGTTCATCCTACTTTGCAGAAATGAGGACATAATTCACTTGCAGGGGTTGAATCTTTACAAAAGAAACACCATAAAAATTTTGATATCCTCCAGGGCAAATGTCTGCATGAGAAAGATAGTGAAGAATTATAGCACATATGAACCTTGAACAACCTCTTCCTTGATCATATGTAATTACCTGCCATCCACTAAAACTATAGTAACTATTTAAAAAGAAAACATTGTTCCATTGGACTCAGCGGACATGACCCATTGGAGAGCTTTAAAAAGCTTTAAAAAGCAATTTCTCTTTAAATAGCAAGTGTGTTAGAGCTAGCAAAATTTTATTTAATTAATAAAACATAAATCATTGCTGAGAAGAAATTCAATCCAATCAATCCCCTAAACCAAATCTTTGATAAACATTACATATTTAGGTTTTTGTTATGATTAGATGTTGCTTTATTGTATCTTCGTAAATATAAAACATTTGTCAAGATAATAATGCATGTTTTGCCACTGATAAATTTTGGGTTAGAGAAAGAAAGAAGTATCATTACAGCTATATATGAGAACAATAAATATATGGCATGTGATGACTCTTGCTGTCTCAAATAGAATATCCAATACATAATGCTTAATAAAAATCCCTTTGATACAAAACTTGTCCAGGATAGGTGTGTCTATAACACATAAAATCTGCAAATCAACCACACTACAAATGTCAAGGACAATTTATTATAGTGGTTTCATTGTTATTAGAGTTCACTCTGAATTGATTATGTCCTGCAGATACTCCATCTTTTTTGTCTTTATGTCTTTATTTATTTTATTTGATTATTTGCCCCCTCTTCATTCCCCTCTGCAGATGCCTCTGCTGGTAACCTAATCTATCTA
This sequence comes from Charina bottae, assembly GCA_023362775.1. Classification (NCBI taxonomy): domain Eukaryota; kingdom Metazoa; phylum Chordata; class Lepidosauria; order Squamata; family Charinaidae; genus Charina; species Charina bottae. Next base: position 1,784,455 of record JALMGJ010000044.1, on the reverse strand, counting down.
ACCCTATATTATCACTGTCTCTTTGATTTTGCTTTGACTATGTTTGAAGTAATTCATTTCATGAGAGTGAATAACTTGCTGACTCATTACCATCTTTCTCTCTGTGTCCACAAACTCTTGGCTTACCACCTGTTTCTTTAAGAACTGTTTCACATACAGGATTAAAATGTGTTGCTCCCAAGATATGGAATCTAATTTCTCAGGAACTTTATCTGCTACTACTCTTTCTGCTTTTAGGACCTTCTTCTTTAACAATGCCTTTTCAGTTTTAACTGGTTGATTTAACTGGTTTTATCAGATTTTAACTGTTTACATTTTATATTTTACTAATAGCTGCCTTAAGTACCTATGGCAAGAAAGATGAGATACTAATCAAATAGCAAGTTTACAAATGGAAAATAATAAAATGATAACATGAGATAAGATAAGATAAGATAAGATAAGATAAGATAAGATGATAAAAAATAAAATAATAAAATAAAATAATAAAATAAAATAAAATAAAATAAAATAAAATAAAATAAATAAAATAAAATAATAAAATAAAATAATAAAATAAAATAAAATAAAATAAAATAAATAAAATAAAATAAAATAAAATAAAATGATAAAATAAAATGATAAAATAAAATAAAATAATAAAATAAAATAAAATAAAAATTATTTTTAAACAAGCAATGTGCAGAAGTGGAAGAAGACAATAGAATAGGAAGGACAAGAGACCTCTTCCAGAAAATTAGAAACATTGGAGGTAAATTCCAGGCAAAAATGGGTATGATCCAAAACAAAGATGGTAAGAACCTAACAGAGGCAGAAGAGATCAAGAAAAGGTGGCAAGAATATACGGAAGATCTGTATAGGAAGGATAATAATATTGGAGATAGCTTTGACGGTGTGCTCAGTGAGTTAGAGCCAGACATCCTGAAGAGTGAGGTTGAATGGGCCTTAAGAAGCATTGCTAATAACAAGGCAGCAGGAGACGACGGTATCCCAGCTGAACTGTTTAAAATCTTGCAAGATGATGCTGTCAAGGTGGTGCATGCCATATGCCAGCAAATTTGGAAAACACAAGAATGGCCATCAGATTGGAAAAAATCAACTTATATCCACATACCAAAAAAGGGAAGCACTAAAGAATGTTCAAACTATCGAACAGTGGCACTTATTTCACATGCCAGTAAGGTAATGCTCAAGATCTTGCAAGGTAGACTCCAGCAATTCATGGAGCGAGAATTGCCAGATATACAAGCTGGGTTTAGAAAAGGCAGAGGAACTAGAGACCAAATTGCCAATATCCGCTGGATAATGGAGAAAGCCAGGGAGTTTCAGAAAAACATCTATTTTTGTTTTATTGACTATTCTAAAGCCTTTGACTGTGTGGATCATAACAAATTGTGGCAAGTTCTTGGTGGTATGGGGATACCAAGTCATCTTGTCTACCTCCTGAGGTATAAAATAAAATATAATAAAATTAAAATAAAATAATAAAATAAAATAAATAAAATAATAAAATAAAATAAAATAAAATAAAATAAAATAAAATAAAAAAATAATAAAATAAAATAAAATAAAATAATAAAATAAAATAAAATAAAATAAAATAAAATAATAAAATAAAATAATAAAATAAAATAAAATAAATAAAATAAAATAAAATAAAATAAAATAAAATAAAATAAAATAATAAAATAAAATAAAATAAAATAAATAAAATAAAATAAAATAAAATAAAATAAAATAAAATAAAATAAATAAAATAAAATAAAATAATAAAATAAAATAAAATAAAATAAAATAAAAATTATTTTTAAACAAGCAATGTGCAGAAGTGGAAGAAGACAATAGAATAGGAAGGACAAGAGACCTCTTCCAGAAAATTAGAAACATTGGAGGTAAATTCCAGGCAAAACTGGGTATGATCAAAAATGGTTGATTTAACTGGTTTTATCAGATTTTAACTGTTTACATTTTATATTTTACTAATAGCTGCCTTAAGTACCTATGGCAAGAAAGATGAGATACTAATCAAATAGCAAGTTTACAAATGGAAAATAATAAAATGATAACATGAGATAAGATAAGATAAGATAAGATAAGATAAGATAAGATAAGATAAGATGATAAAAAAATAAAATAAAATAATAAAATAAAATATAAAATATAAAATATAAAATATAAAATATAAAATATAAAATATAAAATATAAAATAAAATATAAAATAAAATATAATAAAATTAAAATAAAATAATAAAATAAAATAAATAAAATAAAATAAAATAATAAAATAAAATGATAAAATAAAATAATAAAATAAAATAAAATAAAATAAAATAAAAATTATTTTTAAACAAGCAATGTGCAGAAGTGGAAGAAGACAATAGAATAGGAAGGACAAGAGACCTCTTCCAGAAAATTAGAAACATTGGAGGTAAATTCCAGGCAAAACTGGGTATGATCAAAAATGGTTGATTTAACTGGTTTTATCAGATTTTAACTGTTTACATTTTATATTTTACTAATAGCTGCCTTAAGTACCTATGGCAAGAAAGATGAGATACTAATCAAATAGCAAGTTTACAAATGGAAAATAATAAAATGATAACATGAGATAAGATAAGATAAGAAGATAAGATGATAAAAAAATAAAATAAAATAATAAAATAAAATATAAAATATAAAATATAAAATATAAAATATAAAATATAAAATATAAAATAAAATATAATAAAATTTAAATAAAATAAAATAAAATAAAATAAATAAAATAAAATAATAAAATAAAATAAAATAAAATAAAATAAAATAAAATAAAATAAAATAAAATAAATAAAATAAAATGATAAAATAAAATGATAAAATAAAATGATAAAATAAAATAAAATAATAAAATAAAATAAAATAAAAATTATTTTTAAACAAGCAATGTGCAGAAGTGGAAGAAGACAATAGAATAGGAAGGACAAGAGACCTCTTCCAGAAAATTAGAAACATTGGAGGTAAATTCCAGGCAAAAATGGGTATGATCCAAAACAAAGATGGTAAGAACCTAACAGAGGCAGAAGAGATCAAGAAAAGGTGGCAAGAATATACGGAAGATCTGTATAGGAAGGATAATAATATTGGAGATAGCTTTGACGGTGTGCTCAGTGAGTTAGAGCCAGACATCCTGAAGAGTGAGGTTGAATGGGCCTTAAGAAGCATTGCTAATAACAAGGCAGCAGGAGACGACGGTATCCCAGCTGAACTGTTTAAAATCTTGCAAGATGATGCTGTCAAGGTGGTGCATGCCATATGCCAGCAAATTTGGAAAACACAAGAATGGCCATCAGATTGGAAAAAATCAACTTATATCCACATACCAAAAAAGGGAAGCACTAAAGAATGTTCAAACTATCGAACAGTGGCACTTATTTCACATGCCAGTAAGGTAATGCTCAAGATCTTGCAAGGTAGACTCCAGCAATTCATGGAGCGAGAATTGCCAGATGTACAAGCTGGGTTTAGAAAAGGCAGAGGAACTAGAGACCAAATTGCCAATATCCGCTGGATAATGGAGAAAGCCAGGGAGTTTCAGAAAAACATCTATTTTTGTTTTATTGACTATTCTAAAGCCTTTGACTGTGTGGATCATAACAAATTGTGGCAAGTTCTTGGTGGTATGGGGATACCAAGTCATCTTGTCTACCTCCTGAGGAATCTGTATAACGACCAAGTAGCAACGGTAAAAACAGAGCACGGAACAACGGACTGGTTTAAGATTGGGAAAGGAGTATGGCAGGGCTGTATACTCTCACCCTACCTATTCAACCTGTACGCAGAACACATCATGCAACGTGCTGGGCTTGAGGAATCCAAGGCTGGAGTTAAAATCGCTGGAAGAAACATTAACAATCTTAGATATGCAGATGATACCACTTTGATGGCTGAAAGCAAGGAGGAGTTGAGGAGCCTTATGATGAAGGTGAAAGAAGAAAGTGCAAAAGCTGGGTTGCAGTTAAACCTCAAACAAACCAAGATTATGGCAACCAGCTTGATTGATAACTGGCAAATAGAGGGAGAAAAAGTGGAGGCAGTGACAGACTTTGTATTTCTAGGCGCAAAGATTACTGCAGATGCTGACGGCAGCCAGGAAATCAGAAGACGTCTACTTCTTGGGAGGAGAGCAATGGCAAATCTTGATAAAATAGTTAAGAGCAGAGACATCACACTGACAACAAAGGTCCGCATAGTTAAAGCAATGGTATTCCCTGTAGTAACCTATGGCTGTGAGAGCTGGACCATAAGGAAGGCTGAGCGAAGGAAGATAGATGCTTTTGAACTGTGGTGTTGGAGGAAAATTCTGAGAGTGCCTTGGACTGCAAGAAGATCAAACCAGTCCATACTCCAGGAAATAAAGCCAGACTGCTCACTTGAGGGAATGATATTAAAGGCAAAACTGAAGTACTTTGGCCACATAATGAGAAGACAGGATACCCTGGAGAAGAAGCTGATGCTAGGGAAAGTGGAAGGCAAAAGGAAGAGGGGCCGGCCAAGGGCAAGATGGATGGATGATATTCTGGAGGTGACAGACTCAACCATGGGGGAGCTGGGGATGGTGACGGCTGACAGGAAGCTAGCATTAGTTAGCATTTAGACTTCTGAGAGTCATATTCTAAGCCAAGTAGGCATCCAACACAATGGTATCTTATAACTTAATAATTTATAATGGTAATCAGATAATGAGCCAGAATAATATGAGGGAGGCAGAAAGACACTTTCACAAGCCTGAAGTTTTTAGGAAATAAGGATAAGAGAGCAAAAATGTTATGCAATGCCACTACAATACATGGACAGACTCAACGATACTTTCAACTGGGAAACTGTGAGCATCTTAAACCAAGCCAAATCCAAAAACACTAGAGAATTCCTGGAAGCTTGGCACTCAGACAAAGCTGGCATTAGCCGACACATAGATGTAAACAACATTTACATACCATTCATAAGAGACAATAGAAAAGCCAAAAGACCAGAACACCTCCATGCCAGCAGTCAACACCCAGATATACAACACCTCCACCAACACAAGCAGGACAAGCCATGGTATATAAACAGAGAGCAAGTCCCACTCCCTTTTCGCACTGAAGATGTTGCCTAGCCTGGCAATGAAACATTTGCAGGAAAACAACAAGGCTCCACAAAACTGTTTAAACTACAAGAATTTACATCAAACAGTGCTAGGTAAATATTATATTTTCATCTTTATTGCTTGAATGACCTAGTTATATTGATTTCTCCCAGAGCAGTTCCAAAATTATCACATGTTCAGAAACAGTTAAAATATCATTGCTTATATTAACAGCAAATATATACAGTAAATGAAACATTATGTAATGACAGCAGTATATCAGAACCTAATTTCCAATCTGTGCAAGTAGGCTTTACACAGTGTAATATACTTTTGGGAGGATTTTCATTAAGTTTTAATGAAAGAGTCACAACAATTGTCAAAAGAATTGTGTGTGGTTAAAATTTCTGTCAGTAACTTTTTTTTCAGTTTTCAAAGTCTATTTCAAGATTATGATTGCTAGCAGTAAGTCTGCTAGCAACAACATATAAATTATATTACTTTGGTTTGCAAGATACTTAGGGATTCTTGGTCTAACAGGAACCATAGGTACATATCAGGTTTTGCCAGGCCCTATAAACATATGTTGGCTCTTCGGCTAACAAACGGAGATGAGCACCGGCCCCTAGAGTCAGACACGACTGCCCAAATGTGCGGGGGGAACCTTTACTTTACTTTTTATAAACATATGCACACTGAGAAACATGGGTATAAACTTTTTCTAATAGAACACAAAGAAAGAAGGAAGCTTCCAAAGAAAAGGCTTATGCTTGTGCAATTTAGCAACTTTTTAATTAACTAAAAGTTTTTCATTACTAAACAGACTTGTGAATATACCTGCAGGCTACTGTGCAGCTTCTTCATACAACACACAACACTATACAAAGCTGGTGCTGCTGACAAGTACAGCAAAAGTTGCCTGAACAATTGCAGTTAACTTTAAAAATAGCATATTGCATAATTTTGTAGGTAGCAGGAAGAAAAAATAACCCAAAACAAAGAAGCATGTTAAGTTTACAAGGGATGTCAAAATACAGTATTTATTGTTTATTTTTATATTACTATTATAAGTTCCACTGAAATTCTTGTTGCCTTCCTTGCAAGGATGATCAGCTTATTATTCTGTGGATGACCATATTACCTAGGTACAAGTATCAAATGTTAGAACAACCTGCCCTTTTTCAGGATCTATAATGAAGCTGACATTGACTAAAAGCTTAAATATAAAGCACATGTTAAGGTTCATTTCACCTTAAGGATATAAAACATGTTCTTGTTTGTATGAAGATAATATACTACTGTAGTTTGACTGCCTTATGCATAGAGCATGGCGAGAAAGAATATTTAGTGATTTCCTAACATTCTGAATTATAGTGTGTGTGTATGTGAGAGAGAGTGAGTGAGTGAGAGAGAGAGAGATCTTTCTAGAATTTGCATGCTAGCAATTCAGGCTGAATCTAATATTAAGGAAATTCCAAAAGAGAAAAGCTGAGGTGCAGCTAATAGCTAACTGACTTTTCTGGTTCATTTGGACACCCAAGATTAAACACATTCAGTTATGAGGTTTACTGAGTATTCAAGCTTGGAAAAATCACAAATCACCCAGATATATCTTCAATAGAGTTTTTCAGTTTAGTGTTGTTTATAAACGTATGTATTAGTCAATCTTTGAATCTTCTTCTCCTTCTTCCCCTCCTCCTCCTCGTCCTGCCTTGTATTTAGGCTTTATTTTGTTCTAGGATGTTTTAAATATATGTTGTTGAAAACCAAGTGTAAGGTAAATTAAAGCATGTTATAAAATATATTGAAAATTACAACAAAGATAATGACACAGAAACTCATACATTTAGAACTATTCTGAAGGAGTACAAAGAGCTGATATGGAATGCCCCCAGGCTTTGTAACTGGTCTTTTTCTATCTCAAGCAAGGGCCTGAGTACCAACCTGTTGACATTATTACCATTATGGGTTATTCAGGTGATTCTAATAGAGAATCTCCTATTTTGGGGGATAAACTGTGATACAAAGGCTCCATTTGGAAGTGCCCATAAGACATTTTGTACAAGAGGCATTTTCTGCTGCATTATTACCAAGAATGGTAACAGTATCATTGCTGTCAGCTCTATTAATGAGCTAATCTTGTATGTGGTGGTATTTCTTTCATCTGATCCTTCTTCTCTACATGAACATAATCCCAGAATGTGACAAACAAAGAATCTGACACAGCAGTGCTGCACTGATAAAGTGGCTGAAGGCTATGTGGCTGATGCTGGAAAGGCATGTCAATGGAGAAAATCTCTGTTTAAGCAAAATAAATGCCATTATTCCTGTACTTCTAGGAAACAAAGTGTACAGAGACACAAGACACTATTGGAGTATTGATAAGTTCCAGAGACAACACTTCAATTTTTTTTTGAATGAGAGAAAACACTAGTGAGAAATAACAGTGGAAGACCTTTCTTTATTTGGCTTTTGCAATTATTCTGTTATCTCTTCTGGGGAAAAAATACTTAGGGGATTTGGTACTGATCTACAGTTACTGCTCCTAATCCAGATGTTGCATAAAAATTCTAAGATTAGAATAAGATGTGACCTACAAGTCCTTTTTCCAACATAATCCCTATCCATAGGGGAGTTAGAAAGGGATGTTTCCTACTTCTCTCCTTGTTCAATTTATACATGAACCCAATGATAAAGGAAATTTAGAACCAGCCTTTCATCCTCCTAGAATAACAGACATTAATATCCCATTTTTGCTTTATGCAGAAGATGCAGCCATCATTTTAAGGACTCCAATTGGCTTCAGTTTAGTGTGTTAGTGCAGGAATAGTCACCTTGTGTAGTACACTTCCAGAACACTAGAGGTCTTTGCTAAAACATGCTCCTACAGGTAATAGAAGGGTGTGAGATTGAACATATGAAGAATTTTAAATATGTAGGTGTGGTCTTCAAGACTCAGGGTCATGGAATATACATATTAACTCTGCGGTCTTGTGGGGTCAAAGAAGGTCCTCAGCTGTTTTAAAAATAAGGCACCTGGCTAGAAACCAGGACACTGAGCATTAGTCCTCCCTTAGGCATGAAAGCCGGCTGGGTGGCTTTGGGCTAGTCCCTCTCTCTCAGCCCAACTCACCTCACAGGGTTGCTGTTGTGGGGAAAATAGAAGGAGGAAAGAGTATTAGGTATGTTCCCCACCTTGAGTTATTTATAAAAATAATAAAGGTGGAATAAAAAAATCTAAAAAAATAATAAAAATGTTTCATACAAATGGTGGGGAATGTATCCATGCAGTACTAAAACTATTTACGGTCAAATCCTAGGTTCAGTTGCTTTATGGATCCCAGTTAGGCCCTTTCTCAAATTATAGGCTGATGGAAATAGTGCAAACTAAGTTTATAAGAAAAGTGATTAAAGCTCTAGAATGAATATCTAATGCAATGCTGAGGGTAGAGAGTAGCCAGATAAGGATTGAGGTAAAAGGCTGCCTATTAATTTTCAATTATTGGGTCAAATGCCATTATTTTCTAGCTGGGTTGATCCCACCTTTTTTATCTGATAAATTCCAGTCCACTTAAAAAAAAAGGTAAAGGTTCCCTCCGCACATTTGTGCAGTCATGTCCGACTCTAGGGGCCGGTGCTCATTTCCGTTTGTTAGCCGAAGAGCCAGCGTTGTCCGAAGACGCTTCCACGGTCATGTGGCCTACATGACGCGTGTGGAACGCTGTTACCTACCCACCGAAGTGGTACCTATTCATCTACTTGCATTTGCATGCTTTCGAATTGCTAGGTTGGCAAGAGCTGGGGCGAGTGCGGGAGCTCACTCCACACACAGGGCTAGGGATTCGAACCTCCGAACTTGCAATCTTCTGATCGACAAGCCTGGCGTCTTACCCACTGAGCCACCATGCCCCCTTCCACTTGGACCCAAGCAATTCTTAGAAAGCTTTCATCATGTAACCTCTCCCTTGAATTTATTTATGTTCTGAGTATTCCCAGAAAAAGGTTCTCAGCTGTTGAATAACAGAATCAGAGAGGCCTCATTCCAAAATCTGTCCAAGTATGGTTTAACTACCATAGCTGGAAATCAGCTAATTACATCAGTTCACTAATCTCTAATCGAACAACTAATTGTTGGTCTACATTCATAATATCTTTACTATATATCAGTTTCATTAATCCTCAGTCATCTATGTATGAACCATTAATTGTAAATTCTTAATATTTTAGATTATTAATCGTTACAGATCACCTTATTTCTATATTGTTAATTCATTGCACTATAGACTCCACATTTAGTTTTAGATTTCATCTGTAATTAATTGTATAGTTTTCTTCTTTTTTCCTTCTTCTAAGCTAGTTTTAATGTTTATTTATCTTTAGTTTTTAATATTAGTCTTAATAGAGAGCAATACTGCATTATTTTTTTATACCTACAGTAAGAATATTATTTCTGTATGGCTGGATCTTCTTATAACTTAGTTCAAGCTGGTCATTGACAAAAATAATCTGTCTGTCTGTCTGTCCGTCCGTCCGTCCGTCCATCCATCCTTCAAGCAGACCTAGAATTCACATAAATTCTCTTGCCACATCTTTGCATAGCACAAAGGTGGATATAAAATAACTACTGGCTCTGCATTAGTAATTGTAAGTATTTATCATGCTGGTCCAAAATCAAGGGAGGTAGCAAACCAGACTTAATTATCATTTTAAATACTGTTGCTAGCTGTAAGAGCAGCAAGGCACAGTCTTTTCTATACATATATACTCAACTGTGACAAAACAGTTCATATGTGAAACCATGTCTCTGTGGAAATAATATACTGGGTTTAAAGAACAGAACATTATATAATGCTAATTGAAGTCAAGAGATCACCTGTCAATATCAAGATGGAATTCTATCAAAAGCACTGTGGTTCTATTAATGCTTATATCAATTATGGTCTCTGTGAATGACACATTTTTTCACATTTTTTAGAAGACTGACCATGATTCCATTGGACCATGATTCCATTTAATTTAGGCTGAATGTTTGCATTTTTTACAATGTTGGCCTTCTCAAATGTTGTGCAATGATAAGGTATTTCAATTTTTGAAGCACTACTTTTTCTGCACCTCTTGACTCTTTTATAAAAAAAACTTTGGCTTATTTCCTTCTTAAATAGTGGCACTAATATCAAATCAAATAAAAAAAACTTTTGTTATGGTCATTGACCAACATAATGGCACTAATATAATCAAACTAGTTTTTTTCTTTTTTCTTTTCCCCTGCAGGCAATTTTATTTCTTCTTGAAGCTGTACCAGCATTTAAGAATCCCTATGTCCACAAAAAATAAATAAAGTTCTATTAATTAAAAAGAGAAGTTATCTGTTTCTTCAAGATACTTTTTATATTTCGACAGCAACCTCTTTTAGTTCTTAGTAACAAAGCTTATTCTTAACATTGTTAAGAATAAGCTTTACTACTGAGAGCTAAAAGAGGTTGCTGTCTGGAGAAGTGATGACAAATTAATGATAGAAAAGGATAGAAATTATTTGCTGCTACCAGTGCTCTCTGAACAGAGGGTTCCATACCACGAGGCTCTTTTTATTAAGTTAATAGAAAATGATGTTACCTAATATTTCTCTATTGAGGATTGTCATTGTTACAGCAAGCACTCTGATGGGGAATTATGTTCCTGACAAAATTTTCATTATAAAATGATTGCCCGGTGGCATTAGAAGTGTTTTGTTTACTCTTGGATCTCCTGTACGCTGTAGCTGGGGCTTTTTTTATTTGGGAAGATCGCAAATTGTTCAAGGTACTTTAATAAGTGAAGAATATATCCTGGACTCTTGACAATAAATTTATTGAATCTGATGTTACTTATATGAAAAACATGAGATGACCAAAACCACTGATATTATGTAGATGAAATTACTCAATATGGCATCTATATGCTTCTTTCTCTTGAACACTGTAAAAGTAGTTTTATGGTTGATTTTGTTATCCAGTAAATCAAGAAGTGACTAACACTCCAAAGCTTTTTTTAAGGATTCCTTCCCCACCACCATTTTGACCAGTTCAAGGCATACTATATGCCATTATTCTAAAATCTAAGTTCCCATATTGTATGAAGAATTTAAAACCTAGGTTTTTTGGGGATCTCCAGTTTGCCATATATCTTGATTTGTAGGTCTTAAAACTTTAGACTCATACAACAGGATTTTCATAAATATTTGTTTACAAAGAGATAACATGCATTTGGATCCTCTCAGTCACTTCAGAAAGTTTAATCTGTAATTAAACACTAATTTGACTGAAAAATGACAGAAATGGGAATTCACATGTTATGGTAAACAGTCTTTTGTTTGCTTACAGAGATACATTGCTCTTTGTATTGTAGTGACTTTATTTTGTAGTATTTTGCCATAGGATAAGAGATGTTAGGGAGCTATGAATTCTATTTTGTATGTAACTATAGATTTATTTCATACTTGCTCTTAGCTACTAAACTTGCTCTTAGCTACTAAAATACCTTCTTTAATATTTGATTTTCTTTATGATTTTCTTTTGTTTTGTTCTCCAGTTCTTGACCCTATGTAAAAGGAGAATATACCTGGAAGTATTAGAAAGTGTATTAAAATCTTTCAGCATTCACATTGCTTAGGTGTTTTGTTTTTTGTTCTGTTTACTATAATAATTGTTTCTTGTTATACATTGGATCCAATGTATAACAAGAAACACACTGGATTTAATCACAGTTAGAATAGATCCAATAAAATTAAAGTAGACTCACTGAAATCATTACTAAGACTTATTGATTTCAATGCAATGCTTCTAAGCAAGACAAATTCCAACTTTATATTCTAAGCAAGACAAATTCCAAATTCCATTTATATTCTCAATATTAAATGATTACACATTATTTTTTGTTTAAATAGTTGAATGCTGCTCTCCCAAATCATATCCTTTTCAGTAAGCAAAACACTATACAGAACTTTTTAAAGATCTATTTGTAAATTGAAGAAATGTGAAATGTGAAATTACTGGGTTTATTAATTGCTAAGTAAACTGTTGAATCACTGTTGAATCACCAAATTAAAGTGAACAAACATTTTTATCAAATGGCAACAGAATACACAATATGGAAAGTCCTAACAAATGGTAAAATAGTTTACCAGCTTTCAAAATTACAGTGGTATAAGCTTCACAGAACTTGTCAGAGCTTTATTTTCATATGATGCCCAACATATTTCTAAAAGTATAGGAGCTACTTTTTTTATCATTGTATATTTATTACACCTGGCCCAGGGGTCATTCCTCCTATCAATTGTACCATTGATTTCTTATAATGGAGGAGGAGCAGTCAAGTCACCAAGCTGTATATCCAAAATTTCTGGGAGATTTATTACATTTAAAAAAAGCATCTATCTTAGGCTGACCATATTTACTTGAGACAAAAACGGGACATTGGGATGGCAAAATGGGACGGGGTCTATGTAATATTCCGTATTCATGAAAAAGACAGGGGTCCCCACCCCCCGGTCCGCGCGATTGGCTCCCGCCTGCAAACCCTGCCCCTGATCCACGCGATTGGCTCCCGCCTGCAAACCCCACCCTCCTTTGCCACGCACTGATAGGCGGGAGGGCTTTCTCTTCCAGGCTGCCTCCAATCAGCAGCTCCAGCTCAGATCCTCCTTCTGCGCAATTCCCGCCGGGTTTAAAAAATGGGACAAAATTGAGATTTTTATGAAAACGACGGGACGGTTGAAAAATGCTAAAAAAATGGGACTGTCCCGTTCAAAACGGGACGTATGGTCAGCCTAATCTATCTACTCACTAACTATATCCACATGTATAGAATATAAATGCTTATAAAATTTTAAAAAATGAAAATTAATTTCATTATGATTAATCAGTCCTGGGAATTTCTTGTCACATACAACAAATTTTTGTTTTACTTCTAATTAAAGTTTTAAATGCAGTGATTCATGCAACTTTTTCTGCGAGGAGCCATAGGTTGTTATTTTACCATGAATAAAAAAGGTTAAAGGTTAAAGGTTCCCATTTAGTCATGTCCGACACTAGGGGGCAGTGCTCACCTCTGTTTCATGGCCGAAGAGCCAGCATTGTCCGAAGACAATTCCTCAGTCATGTGGCCAGAATGACAGTCACGGAATGCTGTTACCTTCCCGCCGAAGCAGTACCTATTTACTGTATCTACTTGCATTTGCATGCTTTCGGATTGCTAGGTTGGAAAGAGCTGGGGCGAGTGTGGGAGCTCACTCCATCACGTGGCGCTTGGGTCTCAAACCGCCGAACTTGCAACCTTCCGGTTGACAAGCCTGGGGTCTTAACCACTGAGCTACCACGCCCCTACCATGAATAAAAGCTTTAAATATATACTTATCTATCCCCAAATGTGCTGAACCACTATTAATTTGAAAGAAAAGTTTTATTTTTTCTTTTGTTGTTCCATAAACTTTCAGCATATCCAACTGGGAGACTTTTGTCCATACAGGTCCATGATCAGGAATTAAAGCTGAACCAATGTCACATTTTTTAGCCTTCCTTTCTCCAGGGCTGGTTCCAGTCAATACTGGTAGGTGGGGAGAGTTCAAGCCCAAGCCACTGCTTTGTGGGGTTCTTCAAGTCTGTTCTCTCCCCACTCCTATTTAGCATCTACATGAAGCCACTGAGTAAAGTCATTCATTGACATGGGTTGAGGTATCATCTGTATGCAGATGATACCTAATCATACATCTCTGTGATAGATGACCCATTGAGGTTCTTTTGCAGAGTCTGGAGGTTGTGGGAGCCTGGGTGGGGAAGAACAGGCTTTACTCTGACAAGACAAATTGGCTGTGGATTTTGATATCCCCTGAATCTGGAGACTTTCCATCCTTATCTCTGAATGGGGGTTGCATTCCCCCAGACAAAGTTGGTGTGCAGTTTGGAGGTCTTCCTGTGCTTGTGACTCCTGCTCAAAGCTGTTGTTAGGAGGGACGTTGCCTTTGTCTTTCTGTTGCATCAATTGTGACTACTTCTGGTTTGGGTGGCCCGATTCAAAGTGACTTATGCCTTAACCATTTCCCAGTTGGACTATTGTCATGTGTTCTACATGGCCCTGCCCTTGAAAAGTATTGGTCACTGCAGCTGGTCCACAATGCAGTAGTGTGGGCAGTTTGAGGCATTTCACAATACACCCATATAAAATCTCTGTTCTGTGAAGTGCAGTGGCTCCCAATGGGCTTTCAGATGTTATTCAAGGTACTAGCTATAACCTATAAAGTCCTACATGGCATAGGACCAGGTACATGTAGTTTCTAATTGTCTCTACTTATCCCAGCAGAACTGGGAAAGTTGGCATGAACCAGCTCCTGTCTGTTAGAAAATGTCATCTTTTGGGACCTACATCTCTGACCCTGCACCTATGGAACAGCACTATCTCAGATTTGGATGGTGCTGGCCTTTTGGCCTTTCATAGGTTTTAAAAACCTGGATGTTCCTCAGGCACTTGGGCCAGGAGGTCAAGCAGGACTCATCTAGAAGTGTTTTATTATTACAGGTAGTCCTTGGTTAATGACTGCCCTGTTTAGCGACCGTTTGAAGTTACGACAGAGCTGAAAAAGTAACTTTACAACCGGACTTCAAACTTACAAATGTAACAGCATCCCCACAGTCACATGATTGTGATTTGGGCACTTCGCAACTGGGGCACATTTACAACTGTTGTAGCATCCCGCGGTCCTGTGAACACGATTTGTGAGCTTCACAATCAGCTTCTGACAACCAGAGTCAATGGAGGAGCCAGCAGTGAAATCGCAAGTAACAGTCACGTGATATTTCACTTAATGACTCAGGTGATTCACTTACTGACTGCAGTGGAACTGATGTCGTAAGTCCAGCATGGTCACATGATATTTCGCTTAGTGACCGAGTCACTTAGCTATGGAGTTGCCAGTCCCAATTGTGATTGTTAATTGAGGACTACCTGTATTTTAGTGATTGAAGTGGTATGGTTCTCTGGCCCCCAGAAATGTGATATAGTATGATTTGTTTTTAATATCATTTTTTAAATATGCGTTATGGATTTTTGGTTTTAATTTTGTATGCTGCCCAGGATCACCTTGGTGAGGGGGCTATATAAATGGATTAAATATATTAATAAAAATTTGCTAATGTTACCTTGAAATATTAAAAAGATGCATAAACTGCCCATAGCATACCGCTCAATGAGCATCAGGTGGTAGATTTCACCTTTTTGCTTTAATCTGTTCAACCATGATGACAACAAGCATGAAAAGATATTATCTTGCTTGTTACCAGTTGATAATCATTTGTAATGCCACTGTTCCAGAACACTGAAACTAAAAATGCCCTATTAATCACCTCAAAATAGCCTGGAAAGACTATCATTTGAGTGTCTTCTGAGAAAAAAAACAGAAGGCATGTGCCATTGTTATTCATCCCCCCCCCAAAAAAAAAAATCAGAAAAGTAGCACCTATTTTTCCTTTAATCATCATGTTCCCATTTATTTAATAAAAAGATCAAGGAATGATATATTAAAATTATGCAATAGAAGTTTTATATTAAGCAGAAGATGAAGCACATATTCTAAATTTAAATCACAGATCACTCAAGTTTCCTCGGACTATCTGAATGTTTGATATTTTTGTTTCAGATGAGAATTGTACATTAGAGAAAACTGCCAAGATTAAAAGTATGCAAAAATTCTAAAAATGCAGCAAAAGGCAATCCATATTATTCATAGTTGATTGAGCCACGATAAAAGATTAGATGATAGGCTCTGGCATAGGAGTGACAATCAGATGGATGACACTTATTGATGTAAACTTAATCCTAAAGGTCAAAATAATGTCTCTCTTGGTTGAAAGTAGCAACTGATAGAAAATAAGTTCTATCTTCAGCTTTTTGACATGAAGCAACCTATCAGCAAGTACCCTTTTTCTTTTCTCCCTCAGAGATTAACTCAATTTTTTTTAAAAAAAAATTTAAGAAACAGAAGAAAGACATCACTTGCCTTGAGCATTCTATGGGCAGAAAGGTGGGATGTGAATAAATAATAAAGTCTGTGGATAGATCGTATTAGAACTGAAAAAATAGTATTCACTTGAGTAGAAAGGTAATATAGAAATCAAATTTAAATAAATAAATAATGAGTAAAATAAATAATAAAACGTGTATCCTGAAATCCGAAACATATAGTACTTTTTTGGCAGTAAAAGCTATTGATATAAAGACAGAGCATAAATCTAAGGAATAAATAATGGGTAAATTTCAGGTGAATGCACCCTGTGGGATCTTTATTACTAAGCCTGGAGAGGACTGCACAAAATTAAAATTAATTAACTAAGAAAAGAGAGGCTACAATTTATTTATCTGATGTCACTCACCCACACAAACCAGTGAATGGAACTGTTTTCTGACCAAGTTTTCAGCATTGTTTAATTTTGTGTCTTCAAATTCGAGCTTGTAAATTTAACAAACATTGAAATAAGATAGTATTGAAGTTGTGCATATCACTAATTGCATTCAGAGAATGAAACTACACATGAAGTGTGTCAATGAAGATTTTCAGTCATCCAGCTGGAATTGTCTGTAGGTTGAGTCTGGACTTCTTTCTTTTGGTTGAAACGTTTCACTGCTTGTCCAAGTAGCTTCTTCAGTCTGAATATATGAGTGAATATATGACTATATATGAATATATATATGACATATATGAATATATGACTGAAGAAGCTACTTGGACAAGCAGTGAAATGTTTCAACCAAAAGAAAGAAATCTAGTTGCCGTGACTCAACCTACATATACATGAAGTGGCTCCATTGTGTGGCATGAAGAGTAGGGACTTTTATTTGACTCTCTTAAACGACTGTTGAAAACTAAAGTTTTGTCACACTGAAGATGTTGCCTAGTCTGGCAATGAAATGTCTGCAAGAAAACAACAAGGCTCAGAGAGCACCAACGACTCCACATTATGTAACATTATCAGTGGTATAACTGATATGATAAATCTGAAGTAAAGCAGTGATTCAGCTTTCTGCTTGAAATAGGTCAGAGAGAGGATACTCTGCGTCTCCTTGAAAAATCGAACCAAGACAATGTATGGGATTCTCATGGCACACAATAAGTTGGACAGGAGACACTGTCCCATGGAAATATATCATCTTGGAATTTTGAACAGCTACTTTTGAAAGCCTGAAATGTAAAGGTGTTTTCCGCAGATGAAAGATGTAGAGAAAAGAAATTTTTCACTTCCTGAACAATCTAAGGAAGTACTTTCTGAAGGTATTGATGATGATTGATGATTGATGATTGAGAGATAGAGAGATAGAGAGATAGAGAGATAGAGAGATAGAGAGATAGAGAGATAGAGAGATAGAGAGATAGAGAGATAGAGAGATAGAGAGATAGGATATGCCTATGGAATGTAGCAAAAATTAGTAAGTTTTGAAATGACCAAGCAGAGCAAGATTACTTTTCATATATTTTCACACAAGTTTTTAAAGTGGCAGGAAGACAGTCAGTGTAGCAACTGAAATTAGAAACAAGGTAAGCATCATGGGTGTATACTTTTAAAACATTTGAACAAATAAGATCAAATTCTTGTGTTTAATTCATCAGATGTTAAACTGCTGTCACAGAATAATAGAATAATAGATAGATAATTCTATTCTATCTAATAGAAGAAGGAATGCATTTATGGTGGAAACGGACATTCATGCCAAGTGAATGTTGCAACAAATCAAAATGTTTGCTACTTGGTAAGTATGTGTAAAGTGAACAGGGTCTATTTAACTGACACCTTCAATATTCTGTTGACTCATTCTTCTGTCCCTGTGGCTAGGACCACAAGTCCTTACTGATCTGAATACAAGGATGCTGTCTTGTTCCAACTAAGACCGACACGGAAGGGTTATTGAAATATCTTTACTTTATAGCATACAAACAGGCAGACCAGTCCACGTGCTCTTCTTCTTCCTCTACAGGTAGGCAGACTCCAATGCAACTGGGATGGACTGCATGCAGGGCTGGAAGCTCCCCCCTTCTTGGCTGCAGAAGGTAACCCAGTCTCCAGTGGCGCCAGGCCCGGGCGACTTCAGTTCTGTGGATGGCAACCCTTTGGCTCGCAGCCCTGGTGTGGCAGGCAGGTGAATAGTGGGTGTGGTGCAAGCCTCCACAGCTGGGGTAGATGCTACAGGCAGACAAGATGGCAGGGCACCGGTCATGGCGTCGCAACAGGTGGTCCAATTGGCTTAGGGCCGGGGGTTGTCCACTGTGGGTCCTGGTGAGTTGGATACAGGAGCGGGGAGGCCGGGCAAGTGATTCAGGTGGGCGAGCTTACTGCGGCTGCAGTCCCATCGGTGGCAGGCAGCACCCCTTCAGGGCGGCGTGAGTCAGCTGGCAAGGCTCGGGGTCTGGAGGCTTCGGCAACGACTGTGGGAAGTGGTTCAGGAACAGGCGGCAAGGTAGGTTCATGGCAAGTCTCTGGGTCAGGGTCTGCAGCTGCTACAAGATCCGGTGTGGAGGCAGCTTTGGTGGTGGCGGCGTAGCTCAACTCGGCTTCAGAAGACCACATGGTGAGGAAGTCGTGTTCTCTCAGGCGTACAGGCAGCAGGTAAGGTTGGTTGTCTCCGGCAACCTTGGCTTGTTGCACTGGCTTTTTATTTTGAATTTCACGCCGTTTGGGGGTGGGGGCCAATCGGGTCTCGCACTGCTCAGCCTGCCTCTCTGCCCTTCTTTGGCGTGCGCTGATTGGAGGGCGTGCCTCTTCTTCTGGGTCTCCTCCAATCAGTGCTTCCAAATTGTCTGGTCTTTTTGCGCCAGGCCCGCTGCTTCCTCTTGCTGGCTCCTCTTCCGATTCGGAGTCCAGCATGGCGGCAGGCCTCAGCGTGATCCCAACAGATGCTCACATAGCCCTAAAATTTGCATTTCAGACTAACTGATGCAAGTTTCAGTTTCTTTCTCTCATGTGTTCAACATGCCATGATTGCCATTTTAAACAACGCATTTGTCACATGAGGGAGACATTAAAAAATGGCTTTGTAAATGAATTAACTATATCCAATAGCAGTGTGTATCTGGAATTTGAATTATTTCAGACTAATAACATGTATGGACTGAAACAAGGCCTAAAATCTGAGCCAGTGACTAAAGCCAATGCTCCAACATTTATAAATTCTTTTCACTTTATAAGGTTTTTTTTTCTGGCTTTGGTGTTAATTCCATACGTGTCACAGAAGAACCAAACAACAACTGTTTTGATGTAATTTTCAGAGTACTGCAAAGAATTGGATTCAGATTTAAGCACAGTCAGGCTGTCAGAAGTGGAATTTCTACCCTTTCCTTATCACTGTAGTCTTTTTAGTTATGCTTCAAATTTCTTAAATCTAGAAGCAACAAAATGGCTACATGGTTGTTGTGGGTTTTCCGGGCTGTGTGGCCGTGTTCTGGCAGTTTTGGTTCCTAACGTTTCACCAGTAGCTGTGGCTGGCATCTTCAGAGGACAGGAGCACAGCTAGAAAATTATCTCTGCGCCCAAGTGGAGGGTGTGTGTTCCTGCTGGTGTTTATAGCTGCTGAGAGGGTGTGTGTCTTCTGTGGGTCATTTACAAGAGATTAGGAGAGGGTTCTTTGTGGTGATTAGGGGGTTTGGTGCTGTTGTGTGTGGGATTAGCACATCTATTGTGTGAGCTGTTTGTATATTTCTGTGGCCACAGATCTACGGTTTGAGCCTACATTCAATTGCTAGCATTAATAACATTCTTCCCGATGTTAAGATGCTGAGAGTTCAACAGGACAATACTGACTCTGGCAAACTAAACCTAGAAAATAAAGGAGATACAGGAATGGTACTGGAATCTTACTGCTAATATAAGAGCATAATTGAGACCCTTGGGTTTGATAAGCACAAACTATGACTAAAGATTGCTGTTACATTGCTAGCAAATGCATTTGGTTTTGCTGACTCTGTTTGGGCCAGAGTAGACATATCCCAAAATGAAATCCTCCCCACTGCCGAAAAGAAGAACTAGACTTAAATTATATAAACTATATGTAAACATTCTTCTTCAAAAGCATATCACTAATCACATTCAGAGAATGAAACTACACATGAAGTGGCTCCATTCTGTGGCATGAAGAGTAGGGACTTCTATTTGACTCTCTTAAATGACTGTTGAAAACTAAAGTTTTGATTTATCAGTAGCCCCAGTCACAAAGTGATCTATCGGTGTTCAAGAGAATGAAAGTAAAAGATCCCTGTTTATCTTTTCATTCATCACCAAAAGATCACACACACTGCTTTTATATATATTATTTATATAGCCATCCATCTCACACAAGTGACTCTGGGCAGCTTGCAAGATTAAAAAAAACAACCCTCCAAACATAATCCCCCAGTGCCCAAGAATAAACTGCTAACCCCACTCACCATCAATAGTAGCAGAACACATCTACTACCTGACCCAAATGCCTGGGGTGACACCCAGGTCTTCAATGCCTTGCAAAAGGCTAACAGGGTTCAGGCCATCTGAATCTCCAGATGGATGGGTCTGGGAGGCATATACTTGTCCTTCCTATATTCATTCCAGTATGTTGAGACATACTGTCTAAAGGTGGTTCTGAATTTTGTGTTACATTATTGAATTTTGCATTACATTGGAAGGTTGACATCATTTGCATTATTTTTGTCTTAAGTTGCAAGCATGGGAGAAAAAGACAGGAAGATGATCTACATTCTAACACAAAAAAGGAGTCATCAGATGGGCCCATAGATATTGACTTCTGATGTTCACGATGGCTTTTGTCAGTTGATTTGGTGTAGTGGTTAAAGGTATCAGGCTAGAAACCGAGAGACCATGAGTTCTAGTCCTGCCTTAGGCATAAAGCCAACTAGGTGACCTTGGGCCAGTCACTTTTTCTCAGCCCTAGGAAGGAGGCAATGGCAAACCACTTCTGAAAAACCTTGCCAAGAAAACTGTAGGGACTTGTCCATGCGGACCTTTGTTGTCAGTGTGATGTCTCTGCTCTTAACTATTTTATCAAGATTTGCCATTGCTCTCCTCCCAAGAAGTAGACGTCTTCTGACTTCCTGGCTGCAGTCAGCGTCTGCAGTAATCTTTGTGCCTAGAAATACAAAGTCTGTCACTGCCTCCACTTTTTCTCCCTCTATTTGCCAGTTATCAATCAAGCTGGTTGCCATAATCTTGGTTTTTTTGAGGTTTAACTGCAACCCAGCTTTTGTACTTTCTTCTTTCACCTTCGTCATAAGGCTCCTCAACTCCTCCTCGCTAGTACACTTATACATATTCAGGATGCAGAAGTGAAAAGAATGCAGCTAACTACAAATTTGTAAAATGACAACTGCAGTTTGAACTACATTAGTTTATGCAGATTCAACAGTCCTGCCTATGGATCTTCCCTTTAAGCCACAGAGAGAGGGGCCTACCAGCTCATATTTAATCGACATATTACTATTTAAATATCCCAGGCATAAGATAACATTTTACTGCCATCAGACCAAACCTTTGTTTGCATTACCAGCTTCACCCAATCTATAGAACTATGTTGTAGGTATTCATTCAGACTTCTTTTCTTCCAGTTGTATAAGAACAATATTAAAACTTTTTCTGAAATGCTTTGAAGTTTTGCATAATCACTTCTTTCCACACAGGAGGTCATCTTATAAATTACATTGGCAGTTTTAGAGCCCAGATGAAACCTGGAGTTAAACTGGCACAGTGGTAGAGCTCCTAAAACATTTTTATGTTAAAGTGACAAAAACAGAACTCACATTATTTATCATGGCATTTATCAGACAAATTGCCAGCATTAAGAACATTCTCCTTGACTTTAAGATGCTGAGAGTTCAACAGGGTAATACTGACTCTTGGCAAACTGAACCCAGGTACTAAAATGCTTGGAAAGACCTTTTAAGAGAAAGGAAGGTTCTACCTTGTTCTTTAAATAAATAATGGATAATTGTTAGATTATTAACAAAATACATCAACAAATCTCTTGAAGTTAAGTTTAATTGTTTTTCATTAGTTTTGCTATTAATATTTTAGAAATTTAAAATTCAAAGAATAACAACAGAATAGACATCAGCATGTAACGTATAACACTTTTCCTCTATGATGAGACGATTATCTGTTCCCTTAAAATTTCATGGAGGATTTCTTTTACATCCTTATCTATTAAAAGTTTAATAATATTTGCTTCTCCTTAACAGTGCTTTTCATGTTGGGATAATCTGTGCCTTATGTAGGTTAATACTAATTTTGATTAATTTTTAAAAAGCTACCTTAAAAACCATGCAAATTTGTTATATTATACATCACATGTCTCTTCCTAATCTTGCCATCTTTCTGCTGTTTGAAAGCAGGAATAAGTAGGTAAGCCTATGTTAAGAACTACAACCATCACAATAATTCTTACAGCCCAAATGCATTACATCAAGTAGAACAATCAAAGCTTTCTAATTACAGTACTGCTGGGAAGTAATTCTACACCTCTCTCCCTTGCCATTTTCTTTTGCAGTATTTGTTCTGTTTTCAGCATTGAAAGCAGGTCACAGTGAGTTTAATTGCTGTCTTTCTTGTGCTAGATTCTTATACAGATTTATTCTCCTTTTATTAAAATAAATAAAATGATTAATAAACTTTTTATAATAGTTGACTATGTCAATAACAAATAAATTAGTATCCAACTGTATGTAACAGAAGTTCTTTAACTTACCTGACCTATTGACACCCTGAAGCAGAATATGATCTTTAATATCCAAAGAGGCATATGCTGGTGGGGAACTGAACACAAATTATTTTAATATGTTCCCTTTGGACATGTTTTTACCAATTTGGTGTTGATATCAGCTGCCAAGATAAATATTTTGTATGATGGGCATAATAAGGAAATGCGGAAGGAAAGAAAAAAAAATAGCTTCTATTCACCTACATGAATATTTTGTTGCAAAAATTAGCTTCCCTGCTTTTGAAATTAATTGATCTGTGAATAAATGCAGTTGCTTTTACATTTCATTTGACCCTCAGTAAATAATTTGTTGTTAGTAAATAGTTATTTGATCTGTCTACAAATCAAGGCTCCTTTGAGTCAAATATGTAGCTAGTTTGTCTCAGTCTTTTTCCAGGAAAGTTAGTGACTTTCCCCCCCCTTATTTAAACATTCCAGTCTATTTTACAGTCCTGGAGATCTCCCATCCAAATTTCAAATATGTTTGACCCTTCTTGGATTTTTCTTTAGATTAAGCAAAGTTGATTTGGTAATGTCCCCATAAACACTTACAAAAAGGGAATGAAAATTTTTTATGACCCTTCATGGAAGTTTTCTTCCAAGTCTTCTCTTCAGTTCTCCATTGAAAGTGATTTTATTATAACCCAATATTAAAACTTTTTTCTTACCAGGAATTAGGAGACATGATGCTGGGTTGAGGTTCACAATGAGATGACATTCTGTAGTTTGCGTTCCATTATCACAAAACTGCAGATAAAACCTGAAAATAAAAATAAAATTATTTTAACATGGTTGAAATATCTTACAATATTTAGAATAATTGTATGAATTTATTGCATTAAAATACCATTGATATTATACAATAAGATACACTATATTGTTTAGTGCGATAAGATATATTGCGAAGCAAAAACGCCTGGCTACCTTTTTGAGTCCTTTTCGGACCCAGCTTCTCCATTGTTTCTTCCATGTGGCTACCTTCAGAATTTTATCTTCTCACCTTACGCTATCTTCTCAACTTACACTATTTTCTCAGCGCTGCTGATAGCGTAAGGTGAGAAGATAGCATTCTGAAGGGAGCCACATGGAAGAAACGATTAAGAAGCTGGGTCTGAAAAGGACTCAAAAGGGCAGGCAGCTTCTTCTGCTTCTCCTGCAGGGGCTGAGTGAAAAAGGCAAAAGGTAGGTGCGGGGAACTGGGAGAGGAGGCAGCTGGGTGAAGGAATGCAGGCTGGGGAGGGTGGAGCTTGCTATTTGCGGCCTCGCGCCCGCACAGGTGAGATGGGATGGGACAGGATGGGATGCCATGCGGGTGGGCTTCCCGCCCCCAAGGCAGGTTGCAGGGCTTCCAAAAGGGCAGAGATGGGGGGGAGATAGGTGGGTGGGGGGAGTTGAAGCACCCCCACAGTTGTAAATGCGGTTGGGCTGCCAAGCACCTGGATTTCAATCAGGTGACTGCAGGGGTGCTGCAACAGTCATAATCTCGGGCACAGGTCGTAAGGCCATTTTTTCAGCGCTGTCATAATTTCGAATGGTTGCTTAATGAATACTTGTTCAGTGAAGACCACCTGTATCACCAGAACTGTTACATCACAGGGAGTAAGATTAATATGCAAAATGAAGCTAAGTTGGATATGGACGAGGCTGCTCTTATCGAGCAAGAAGATATTTTTCATGCCATGGATGACTGCAAATTCCATGCCGACTATGTCAGCCTGAATGCAGAAAAAACAGCGGCAGCACTACAGTCTTTCTATTTCTCCAAAGGAGGTCAACATATACCAGCAGCGATCAAAGTTTTCTCAGCTAAGATCTGAGCTCAGCTCCTTTTTGGGGCTCAGTTAGACCCCTACAGGTCATTCCTTTCTCTTGAAAGAGTCCAATCCAAGTTTCTAAGATCTATCTTTCAAGTACCTCGCTGTGTCCCCAAATGTGGTGCTTCGCCGTGATGCTGGCCTACTAATAATAGAAACTTCTGCTTGAATTTACACTTTTTCTTACTGGCTTAAGCTTTCTTTTTTCCCAGTTGGCTTGGCCACTTTGATTATGACCAATAGCTTTCAATCTTCTTGGTGCCAGGCAATACACACCAAACTGCAATTATATGGCTTTTCAGGGGCAGCCATCTTCTTGCTGGGCTATGAATGTACACTAGCTGATCTCAAACAATGGGCCATCAATTTAGAGCTACAATCAGATTTATCAGTTTTACCTAAAAACACTTTTTTGGGCCACTCTGCACATCTTTTCCAACCAGCCAGATATCTTAGCAGCATAACATAACCAGATATCTTAGCAGCATAACAATGTGCTCTACATGGGGCTACCCTTGAAGAATATCCGGAAGCTTCAGCTGGTCCAGAATGCAGCTGCACAGGCCATTGTTGGTGCCCCTAGATCGGCACACATAACACTTTTGTTACGTGAGCTGCATTGGGTACCAGTTTGCTTCCGGGTCCAATTCAAGGTGTTTGTTATCACCTTTAAAGCCCTACATGGCATGGGGCCAGGTTACCTGAGGGACCGCCTCGTCCCCAATCATCTACCCATCCCACCCGTTCATGCAGAGAGGGCATGCTACGGACCCCATCTACAAGAGAGTTCCGTCTGGCAGGGTCCAGGAGACGTGCCTTCTCTGCAGTAGCTGCCACCCTGTGGAACATCTTGCCCCCGGAGGTGAGATTAGCCCCTTCGCTCCTCACCTTCCAGAGGAACCTGAAAACCTGGTTCTGCCGCTTTGCTTGGGACCAAGGAAGAAATAATCACTCTTCGGGGTGGCTAATTCCTTAGAGAGCCCCTCTCCTACATTGGATTGAGTTAGATCTTTTTACTATTCTTGCCTCTTGGATTTTAATCTTGTTTTATAATTTAATCTTGGTTTATAATTTAGTATTTTTATATTGTATATATATTTTATACTTCTTGTTTTTATTGTTTTGTTGTAAACCGCCCAGATTCCCTCCGGTGGAGGGAGATGGGCGGTGATAGAAGTTTGATTAATAAATAAATAAATAAATAACGATCCCAAAATTTAGAAGGGCCTTATCTTTGGCTAGATTCAATGCCCTTCCAACAGCTGTTATTGAAGGGAGATATCAAAATATCCCTTTCGATCAAAGACTGTGCCCATGTGGCAGAGGAGTAATTGAAACAATGGAACATGTCATTTTATATAGTCCTGTCTATGCAGATGCTCGCCAGGAATTATTATCTCAATTTTTTACTAAACATCTAGGTCGTTCGGATTCTTTTTATCTCAAGGTGTTTCTATCAGACCAATCTGACTTTATTTCATTGACCACAGCTAAATATTGCTCTATAATTTGTACAGCATGTCGCAATATCTCTTCTAATTTTTCTTAGATTTTTTTAGAATTGTGTTTTTTTTTCTTTTATTCTAATCAGATGTGAATCTTCTGTTTTATTTGTTGGTCTATGAACGAATAAAAATTGATTTGATTTGAGGGTTGTCCCAAAATAAAAACTTCCCTGGCCAAATTAAAATTCCCCAAAGTATATCTTCAAATGGGTTCAGGATTGGAGAGGCAAAAGGGAGATGGCAGTCGCCCCAAGCCTGTGAAATGGCAGAAGTGCAAGTGTTGACTGCCTCCCTTCTCATCCTTCCGATTTGAGTGACAGCACCAAACCGTTGTGGCCAAAACCTGGCTCACCTAAAGCAACCAAATCGCTTTGAAGATACAGCATACTTTTATTTGCATGCAATCAATAATACAGCTTTGATACTTTGCTGAGCGGCCATGAGCAAAAGCAGAACCGGCGCTTATATACCTATGGCCCACTACATT
Organism: Charina bottae; assembly: GCA_023362775.1. NCBI lineage: Eukaryota > Metazoa > Chordata > Lepidosauria > Squamata > Charinaidae > Charina > Charina bottae. The sequence goes on along the minus strand of JALMGJ010000044.1, from coordinate 1,757,787 downwards.
GCAAGGCAAATAAAGGCAAAGGCAAAGGCAAAACAAAGAAAAAGGCAGACCCAGTGGAAATTACAGTGTGACATTGGAATATTTTAGATAAACCCATCTGTGTGAACTTATTATTATTTACCCCTTCCTACTAGATCAGCGATAAATGGTTGAATGACACTAGAGGCAGGGAAGCAGCCTACTCATTCCATGCCTTTCATAAACAAACACATAATGCTAAATACTTCTAGTGTTGGGGTTTGATGAGAGTACACAAACAAACCTCTTAAAAAGAGCATTGCACAAAATGTTAATGAACAGAGACAAGAAAACAGTTTGCCATTGTGCATGCATATTTAGCATTCTTTTCAATAATTTTAAAAGGACCTGTTCAAGTACATTGCAAATCAGGTCAAGAGAAACATATACTGTATGGATCAGATATGCCTAACACACTTCAGTACCACTGAAAAATGAAACAAAACACACAAATTTTCATGTATACAAAGAGGAATGGGCTCGTAGATATCACTATTATAGATTGCAACTGTTACAGTGATCTGAAGCTTAATCAGATACAAAGTGGATTATCATACTTAATCCACAAAGTGGATTGTCATACACCTCTCATTTCATAGCAATAAAAGCTGTCCCTCACTCTCTTTTAAAATGTGCTCAGGTTGTCTTGTCCAATGAAATGTTCTTGGAAACTCTTGCATTTCATAAGACTTCAGTTGGCTTTATTAAAAAAAAAAGCATTGTAGGTAAGGAAATAATATCGGTCTCAAGTCTTGTGCTCAATTAAATTGTGAGGTGACTTTTACACCAATTTTAACTCATAGTGATTTCAATAAAGTTCAAATTGAAATTTTCTTCCAAAAAAGCAATTTCGGAATGGAGACAGGGAGAGACAAACTTTATGGCAAGCTCTAGAACAGTGTTTCTGAACCTTGGTGTGGACTTCTACTCCCAGAATTCCCCAGCCAGCATGGCTGGCTGGGGAATTCTGGAAGTTGGAGGCTACACATCTTAAAGTTGCTAAGGTTGAGAAACACTTCTCTAGAATCATACTCCAAATGCCTTTCACTTTGGATATCTTAAAAGCAGTTCTGCTTCTAAACAGCCTCCTTAGACTTCAGTCCTACTTAATGCTGCATAAATATATTCCAAAAAGATTCAAGCAGTCTACAAATACAAATACCACTGTTTTTTCCCTGATTGCATCCACATGTGGGTCTGCAGCTTTTACCCTGCACTTTCCTCTAATCATCTCTCAGCGCACATTAGCCAGGAGGTGTGTGCAGAGATTTGCAGCCAACCAGTCTGAGAATGTCAGCCATTCTCTGTTCACTTTCTCCACCAAAAACATAGCATTTTCTAAATGTACTGCTTCCTACCTGCTTCCAGCATATCATGATTTAGTTAAAGTAAAAAGAGAAGGAAAAAGTGAAAAAAGAAGTTTAAAAATGTTTCAAGCACCCTCTTCTTTCATATGTGTAGTCCTTGAACTTGCCTCCTGACATTTAAGTGCATTTATCTGGAAGGTACAGCAGACTGAATTTGAGGAACTACAGTTTCTTTCTTTTATGGTGGCCTAGTAGTATTACTGATGAGTTTTCCTTACAAGCTGTTAACAAGAAAGCCAGCACATTACATTCAAAAGCTTGATATTCTGCACATATTTCCACACAGTATTAATTAACAATGGCCTTTCTAAGAGGGTCATGATTCATTTTTTTCATGCATGCTCATAATCACAACTGATAATGAACATAAGGATCCCATAGAAAACTATAAGAAATTATTACTATACACAGCTGCAGCGGACCCTGCATTTGGGTTCACAAAAAAACCCCACTTTCTTAAAACACATTTGGAAGACAATTATCTTAAAGTTAAAGAGATCTTCAGAGCAGCAGAGCAATCAAGCCACCCAGTGAGTGATCCTTTATCCCGGATTAAAGATAAGAACAAAGAAACAATTTAAAGGATTTAAAAATAATTAAAGGCAAAAAGCTTGCCAAAAGTTTAAACTAAGAAAGTTTAAAATGAACTAAGGGGACAGTTGAATTTGGAATTATTGACTTTAAAGTATTTCTGAAGCAATTAAATATGTATGTATGTACAGTATTTATGCATGTATGTATGTACAGTATATCTGTGGGAAAGAGTTTTGTTTGACTTAATTGGAGACAATGATTGGTTAGCTTTGCAAAACAAAAGATAACGGAAAGTTGCTAAAGACCATCTGACTACAGAATTATGGAGTGTTTAATGGGACTAAGGCTTAATGACTAAGGCTTAAAGGGGGGGAGAGAAAAAAAAAGAAAAAGCTCTTCTTTTACTTTTATTCCCCCTTTCTTGATTGAAGTGGCTGTTGCTAGAAAAGTAGATACACTTGAGACATTCCAAAGGATTTTTGAGGAATTGGGAAAGAATGTTACAGCTACAATAACAGCATCAATAACTGCTTATGTGAATGCATCATTTGAAAGAGATCCCTCTCTTATCTGACCATTCCCTAGGCAGTATCTCTTCACCCTGCCTCACAAGGTCATTCTCAGATACCATTGCAACAGGTGAGTAGCTTGTTTGGAGGCTCTAACAGGGAGTACAGCTACTGTATACCCTTGATCGAAAAACAAAACACTCCTATCTGGGATGGTGTTCCTCTTCCACTGTGGGCTCAGCTATAGGAGGTACACACATGGAGTGGTGAGGGAGGAAGGGGAAATGCACATAGTCAGCCAGATCAGCTGAATCATCCCTGGCAATCTGTGGGGTGGCAGATGTCACCGCCAGATTGCCTTCACATCTAGGTAGGCAGCACTGCTTGCTTGCCTCCCAGAAACACCCACCCACCCATTCCCTCTCAGACCTGCTGTCCAGAAGCTTTGGTCAGCAGGTGCTAGAGAAAAACATTGGCCAAAAATGCAACCACCCCTTCTGGCATTCACTTTTGGCCAGTAAATGTTGGAGGGAGTCTGGAGGGTGGTGGGCAAGGTATTTGAGGGACAAGCCTTGAGAGGAGCCTCCCCTTCCAGCACTGGCATGAGGCACGTTCAGCGACCAAAATCTCTTTGCTCGGGCAAATCAAATGGCCCCTCTGCTTCAGGAAAGTGAATCTGGAGGTCTACAATTTTCAAATTGCTTTATTAAAATGAATCTGAATTTCTTTGCCAGCCCTACTTTCCACTTGCAAATCTTAGGCATCCATGTAGGCTGTAGAAGAGAAACTTGAGGGAAAATGCTGTGGCTTAAAGAAGAGTGGCAAAGTAATTGGCATGCTGGTCCAGACATGTTCAGTTGGTAGGAAGAAATATCTCAGCTCCCATCTTTCCCAAATCTCTTCTATGCTGTACAATTTACCAGATACTAAGTTAATACAAAAATGATCCCATGGCCTACAACCCTGAATAATTAATAGGTATGGCAAAGAAAATAAACTATTTTTTCACTGTTCCTCCATACCCAACAATTTTGTCAATTTCTCGCTAATACTTTAAATTCAAATTTATATACTATATATTAATCTGTTGTTTTCATTCTTAGAAAATTAAAATGTAGTGAATCTGATTGATCTCAAAGTTAATTTAATAGTAATTTTTGTGAAGGGAGGTAAGAAGGGTGAAAGCTAATTTAGCCAAGGCAGAACCAAACATGCTGAAACAAGGCTATACAATAAGGTAAAAAGGGACAGATGGCAACTCTTTCTCCCAAGAAAAGTGGGAGACTTTGAACCTGTTGCTTCACATGGGCAGCAAGAAGACATACTTGGTAGTTGCTGGAATTCTTTCTTAACAGCTTCTCTGGTTCTTGCATTAAACTTGCTTATCAGAGATCTGAATCCTTGAATCAGTCTGTACATCTTGGAGCTCTGATATGAGTCAAAATTAGCCTGATATTTGGTAGGGTTGTTCACACTTTAAAAAATAATTTAGAAGTATTTGGGGCATTAAGTGAACATGAGCACAGAACATCACTGCACTTCATTATAACATACCTTTTATCAGATTTCTATGTAATCTTGAAAAAAAGTTGTGGCTGCTTTAATAAAGCTGTGATTAGCTTTACTAAATTGATTCCTTTGATGAGAAGCATGTTTTTCAGCTTCAGGAATAAGCTGAGAAAAAATGTAAGTGCTTTAATAAATATGAGAGAACAATTGTGCTTATGCAGGGCCAATTGCAGTTATGCAAGGCCATGCATATACAGCTCTAGTAACGAAGCACCTTCCATTCATTAATTTTCAATATATCTACAGTTACTATAAAGTGACTCCAGAAATATACTTGGGATCTCATTATTGATTGCTACTTGCAGTAAAACAAATGAGATCCTTACAAACTATCTTATTTAGCCATTTTTCTTCAGAGTTCTTGTCTTTATGATAATGATACAGCACCAAGTGATCTTTTAGAAAGCAAAAAAAATATATGCTTGCCTTCCAAAAGTGAAATTTTACTGTAATATATGAAAAACCTGTAGAGATCTCATTTCCATACCTAATAATAAAAAGGGAGCATTTTTCATGTTTAACAGTAAATTTGCTTTGTAATTATCTAATAGATAATTTCTGAAATATACAAATCTATTCTTTTCAAGATTGGTAATTCAGCTGAAAAAAAAGGATTTAGGAAGTAGCTAGGTAAGAAGCAACCTCAGTTTATTGGATTAGCACTTCTAAAACATAATTACTATGTTTATTAAGAAATTTCATTGAATTCAATGGAGCTACTTGCAAGTAAGAGGTATGATGATGACAGTGCTTGATAAATTTCTGGTTTTCATTGCTTACAACTCCATCAAACGGAGATTTTGTTGAGGATGTGATTATTTAAATGCAATGTTTTAATGATTTTCATGATTACAATAATTGGAATGGTCAACTTTTGCATTTTGAATATTTAGCCTCAGAGCACCAGTGCAAATATTTATAAACAAGCAAGAGTTCCTGAAGCAAGGGTTTAGTTCTTATGTTTGAATGCAGTGTCAAACCTCTTCCTGAAATGATTGTTACAAAGGAGAAATAATTTACAAAATATTTTTCCAGGCAATCACAGTACACTCTAAGGACAATTTTTATTATACAATAATTAGGTTGCTAGGGAATGTTGATTGCTAGATAAACTGTTTGCACAAAAGGATGGTGTCTTTTATCATATAAAACAGACGTTGCCAGGAACACTAATTGTAAATGACTATGATTAGGTAAGCTATACCATTCTTCAAGTTCAACCTGACCCCATCAACACATCCGTGCATTTTCCTGGCAATGATATGGAACTGGTTTGTCATTACCTTGTTCTGCTTTGATAATACGGGAGGAAAGCTATGGCAAACCTAGACAGCATATTAAAAAACAGAGACATCACCTTGCCAACAAAGGTCCGTATAGTTAAAGCTATGGTTTTTCCAGTAGTAATGTATGGCTGTGAGAGTTGGACCATAAGGAAGGCTGAGCACCGAAGAATTGATGCTTTCGAACTGTGGTGCTGGAGAAGACTCTTAAGAGTCCCTTGGACTGCAAGGAGGTCAAATCAGTCAATCCTAAAGGAAATCAACCCTGACTGCTCATTGGAAGGACAGATACTGAAGCTGAAGCTCAAAAACTTTGGCCACCTAATGTGAAGAGAGGACTCACTGGAAAAGACCCTGATGCTGGGAAAGACTGAAGGCAAAAGGAGAAGGGGACGGCAGAGGATGAGATGGTTAGATAGCATCACCGATGTGACGAAAATGAATTTGGGTGAACTCCGGGAGACAGTGGAGGAGAGGAAGGCCTGGCGTGCTATGGTCCATGAGGTCACGAAGAGTCGGACATGACTAAATGACTGAACAACAACAAAAAGGTAGAATCCCAACAGAAGAGAATATATGTAGCTCAGGGCTGAACTGTGGAGTCCTTGGTGCTCTCTGAGCTTGGTTCTTTGCCTGCAGACATTTCATTACCCAACTAGGTAACATCATCAGTGCTAGTGAGTGTGGGGTTACCTAGTCAGGTAATGAAACATCTGCAAGCAAACAACCAAGCTCAGAGAGCACCAAGGACTCCATAAGATAGAGTGGCATGGTACCACATCAATGGGTGGAAGTAAGGTTAACTTTTAAAATCATGATAAGCCACAAAATTAGTCTCACCTTAGGCACGAAGCCAGCTGGTGACCTTGGGCCAGTCATTCACTCTTAGCCCCTGGAAGCAGGCAATGGCAAACCACTTCTGAAATCTTGCCAAAAAAACTGCAGGGATTACTCCAGGCAGTCATCAGGAGTCAACACTGACTCAAAGGCAACAAAATAATTTTTAAAAGTCTCAAATTAAGTCTTTTAAAAATAAATTAACAATATCTGTTTCTTTTGATTGTTTTGTTCTAATATTAACAAGCCAACTGATCAGCTTAAAGTCCTCTGAATAGTTTGTTTCAAAAACAGAATGAATGGAAAATTCCTCAATAAACTTCACTTTAATGCAAACAAGTTGACAAAAGCCAATTGATTTAACCACATTATCAGGATGAACAATCATATGAGTTTACTGAAAGAAACAGGCATAAAGTTGATTTTGTTGGTTCTCATATTAAGAGTAAGTAGAAGGGAAACCAAAATAGAATAACAACAACACAGGAACAAATAGTCTCTCTTTTCCTGAAATATTTGAAATAACTTGAGCTTAGAACTGACAGCATTTCAACATCTTGTCAGGCATTTCACCCTGATTGTTTTAATGCATACATCTACCACAAAGAGCCCTTGAGGCATATGTCAAAGTGAATAAAAGCAGTAGATCAAATCCATAAACAGAAGGTCATGGTACAGAATCTTGAACATACTTATTTAATACAATGAAAAATGTAAAGGGAAATTTAAAATCTGCTGTGACAGCACATAAAGGAGGATATAGTGGCACCACTTTCCACATGTTTTTCTTGTGGTTGTGACAATGCAGGACTCTTACTTAATGAGAGGTAGAGTAATTTTAAATTTCTTTGCAGACCCCTGTTTCCAAGAGCTCTCCCATGAAAAACAGTTATCTTAGGCTAATGAGTATTTCTGTGTGGGTCCACCTTTCAACCAAGTTCTAGAAAAAACAGAGAGACGGCAATGCAGAACATAACAAACTTTCTGCTGACATAAAGGGTCGCTATGCAGTATTGCATGGGAGGAAGGTTTTAATGAGAAATTCCTTTCAATGAAGCCAACTCTCAAGCTAAGGAAAGGAATTTATTGGGAAACAAGGAAAAGTGAGAATTATACCTCTGCTCATTAATCTAATCATGAATTATATATTTTCATAAGATCTTTGGTTTCAGTGTATGTTCAGGATTCTTGCAAAATAAAAAAACCTGGAAAGCAATAATCTGGTCCTACTTCTTGAATGTTTTTAGGCAGGCCGTCCTTGCTATACGTTCTCCTTTTTCCTCTAAGCACAATCTTCAATTTAACAGAATATGGAGGAAAACTGAAAGCCAGCCTGACAGCTACTTTTTCCAGTCATGCAAAATTTCTACCTATAATGCCAACTGAAAACACTGACAGTATGAGCTTACAAGACCTTGAAGCTATTACTTAGATAATCCTGGCAAAATTATGTCCACTGGGTCATGAACAGTTGGAAGCCATTGAATGACTGAACAACAACAAAAAGTACATCTTTATATTCTGGCATGAATTCAAAGAAATATATCATCTCCAGCCAGATCTGTGCAAGCCATTGTCTTAACTGAATAGAGTGGTACTTATTTAATATTTGTTCAAAGAACTTATTCCAGATGGTATTTCTGTCACACAGACAAACTAGTTGTAAAAGGCTTCTAGATAGGCTTAATAGATCTCTTGAAATCAAATCACTGGACTTTACTTGCAAGTTAAAGTTCGGGACAGTAATGCAAATCAGCATGCTTCGGTATTAGATTTTCACAGAAGATTCTGACACAGCAGCTCTGTTTTTGAGGGTATTCTTGAAATACTCAGCAATGCACTGAAAGTGAGAAATAAGGTTATTTTTAAGTAAATGTGCAAAGGATTAAGTGGTGTTCACAAAAGAGAAAGAGCAGGATAATTTGCTTTTTACACAGCTCTGTGTGTACAGTTGCTTTATGTTCTTAACACCAGTGCAAAGTGTGCGTTTCTCTGTGTGTATATGTGTGAGTTTTGCAGGGTGGGAGAAGGGGTGGGATAAAAACTAAAAGATTTCTATCCATAATTATGCAAAGCCTATTTATGCAGGAATTGGCAGGAAAGCTCACAATGTCTGCATATGAAGCTTGAGGATGGTTTTGTTGATTGACAGAAATAGCCTTTCCATGTCTCCATAAGGTACCTCTTCTTTGAAGGAAAAATAGGGAGGGGAGATGCTCTATTTTGCACACTGCTGAGAATGAATGCATATTCTTGGCTGTTTGCAGATTAATTTATTGGCACCTACTGTATGTAATAAACTAGCACTATCAGATCTGGGCTGCAAAAATCCAGATCACTTCTAGGTAGCAGCGAAGAGATGCTATCATTTTCTGTATATTTGGATTCTTGCAACCCAGAACAAGAAGCCCTGTATAAAATCCAGATCATGGCACATGTTTAAGATTGCTTTATATCTATGCAAATATCTATAGGGCACTGCCACATGTAGATCTTGTGTCCATTCAAAATTTGCACTGTCTGATCAAATCATGTCGACCTGTTATGAGAGATGATTGAGATTTTATTCTGATTATGCACCTGTTTACTTGAAACCAGAGCTCAGTTGGTCTATTCTTTTGCAACCCTGGAGTTCGTAGCAGTCCATTCTCCCAACGGCTGAGACCTGTCTCTCCCTGCATTCCATCCCCTGATTTCAACTGAGCCATTTATCTTTCAATTCAGTTGCTCAATCAGCTCAGGAAGAAGTGGCCTGCTAAACTTCTGCCAAGGAAAAATGGAAAATGGACAATCACTTTGCCTGGGTTAGTGTGCCTGAGGGGGAAATGTGGAAGACTCAATCATAGTTGTATTTAAGTGGAAATTCTAGAGCATGGCTTGCTGGCTTATTATGCATTTATTTATTACGAAGATTGTAAGCTGCCTGTTTAACAAGATTCTAGGCAGCTTACATTGAAAAATAAAACTATTAAACCAATCCATTATATAAATATAAAAACAACGTTCCACATGCCATTATCCAAAATAAGTCTCTTCCTCTCTAAATGCTCTCCAGAATGGAACAGTTTTTACTATTCTTCCGAAGGAAACCAAGATGGGGGGCCAATCTGACCTGGGGAGGAGGGGTAAAGCAGCAAAGCTAATCCTCTTAGTCTTCATAGGATACCAACTTTGTCTCCCAAATTAAGTATAGATAAAAGCACATTACAAATGCATGAAAACTCTCTTTTTCCTTCTTTACTGAAATAGATTATTTCATGTTGCTTTTTGGATCCTACTTTACTATTGCATTTATGAATTATGAAGGATCTTATCTATATATGCCAGGGCTTTCCAAAGTTTTCCCGCGGCGACACACCAACCGCCGTTGGTGTGTTGCTGCGGGAAAACCTGGAAGTGCCACCGTTGCGGCAGCGCGCAAAAAAATGGAAGCGCTGCTGCCGCTTTCGGGTTTTTGCACACCGCCGTTGGTGTGTCGCCGCGGGAAAACCCGTAAGCGCTGATGATGATCAGCACTTCCTGGTTGTGTGGCGACACACCAGGCTGTGTGTGGCGACACACTTTTGTGTCACGACACACAGTTTGGAAAGCTCTGATATATGCCTAAGACGGTAATAAAGTTGCTTTGCTTTGACCTAATTGAGGCAGCTCAAAGGGGCATATAAGAAATCCAGTTTCCAAATAGCAAACTCACTGAGTAAGCAAACAGGGACAATGAAATGGAGTTTGACAGAGGATGTCAAGGAAGAGATGACTAGTCCTCACCCAGAAAGGTAGCTGACTTCGGCTGGCATAGAGGCCTAAGTAGTTGCCTTGTTCATCCCCTCTCCTCCTCCTCCGACAAATTTAATGAAATGGACTGAATACTGTGTGAGTTATTTCACTGGACTGCTTTCAATTTGATTTTTAAGTGATGAAAGTACAAATTTAATTATGCCCTGCAAAACAGAAGACAAAGAAGTTTCATCTCTGATGGATAAGAATGTGGGTAGTCCCTCCTCTATGACAATGGTTTATGCTATTTATAGGATTCCTTGGAAAAATAGGGATGCGTTTTACGAAAACTGAGAAGGTACCTTGGCAGATGCTTTACGAGTCTCAGAAGGGTATTATAGCAGAACAAAAGAAGGGAGAAACTGCCTATCAATATTCAGTGCATTGTGTTTCCCCAGACCAGTATGTTAAACTACGGAGTTATAAGCTTTCTTCTTACAAACATTGCCCACACATTTAGAAGGATTATGATGATTCTGCTAGTACTAGAATTAATTTTACCCATGAAGAATAACAAATGGACAGTGACAAAGATCTCACAGGTGATACCAAACATGCAGAAAACAAGAATGCCTGGCATGTATTCCTAATAGCTTTCAAATTATTACTTATATTGCCCACATGTTTGGAAACCTCTCAACCTACTGGCCACAAGTGATTACATTTTTGTAACCCTTGGCCATTTTAAAGATTTCCAGCACATAATATACAGAGACAGTGAAAATGACTTGCCCCTCATTTGTATACATTTTACCAAGTTGTCTTACAGAGCTTTATGCCAGTTTGCTGAGGAGTTTCATAGTTGTCAGATTAATAGTATTGCAGTATGTAAAGTGAACAAACAGTGGTACTTGTCAGCACTCCTCTCTTAAAATTCAGCATCACCTGATGATGCACGTTGGGAAGACATGACTTGGCTTGCAATATTATCATTATCACTGGGGAGAAGAAGCAATTTTCCCTGACATTTGATGATCATAGACCACAGTGTTGAGACAATAGAGCACAGTGCTGAGACAAATTTGGGCAACTTCACATTAAAGAAGTAAGTTTCATTCTTTATTTTTAGTTTAAGAACACTGTTAATGCATATATACAGGCCTACACATGGAAGGAATATAATAATTTTGTAACTTTTGGCCTATATTTGAGCCTGAATGTGCAGGGGTTCCCCGAGGCCTGAAAAATATTTCAAGGGTTCCTCCAGGGTCAAAAGGTTGAAAAAGGCTGGTTGAACCATTTGCAGATGACCCTGGGGGGGGGGGTGAAACCAAGATGATATGTCTTTTTTGATCATTAATAAATGTCTAAATTCATGTTTCACAGATCTATTTGATGGAAGAGGAGTAAAAAGAGCTCTTCTCTACATAACCTCTCTCACAGTAGCAGTAACCTAGTCCTCCCCATTCTACCCTACGCCACAACTCAAAAGATAATGAAACCATACTTAATTTCCAAAATCTTAAAAGAAATATTTGGGAGGGAAAAAAAAGCTATTTTCAGCCATACAAAAATCATAAACTGCTGAACACATCATCCTAAAAAAAAACCTTCAAAAAAACAATTGTTTATTATCCGGAAAGATAATCTTGTGACGTACTGTATCTGTTGTTTTTATAATATGCCAGATATCCATTTCACTTACTGATAATGCCAAGCTTCAAATGCATGTCTTATATTTCTTCCAAACAAACTCTAAATGTTGGCAATGGATGCCATCAGTACTGCTAGCAGCTTTGTTAAATGGGAAATGCCAGAGACTGGCAAAGTTGAATTTCTGAGGCAGAGAAAAGCACAGGATACTCTGAGTCAGGAAAACAAGAACATAGGCTGAGGGTTTCCATTATTTGGAACATGTCACTGTAAGTTGATAAATTGTTTCAATAAATTATTATCACCTGACCGCCAAATGTACATCCTAACCCTATTCTGTTTCCTCCTCAGTTCCACAGTGTCCATGGCCAAAGGATGCAAAGCCAAGGGATGGAAAAGCCTTTGAGTTTGAAATCAAGCATCCCTCTCCATGTATTTACACACAGTGTACTGCTTTCATTGGTAAGAAAGAAGTGAAACGCATAAAGTCCCTACGAAGCAGGGATTCCCTAGTTCCTTTGGACTTTGTATGATGCTTCTAACTCCACTGATATGTTCAATGAAGAACATATGTCAAGAGAGTTTAATAATAATAATAATAATAATAGCAATAACAACATCATCAACAACAATAATATGTTTTTAACTGTGGATTTTTTTTAATATTGTCCATTTTATGGTTTGTTTTTATTGCACACCACCCCGAGTCACGTTTTGTGATGGGCAGCTACATAAATATGATGAAATAAATAAATAAATAAATAAATGGCCTGACCTTCAAGACTGAAGCCTTCAAAATGTTCCAAACATTCTGATAGGAGCGGTATTCATTCATTCATTCATTCATTCATTCATTCATTCATCCATTCATTCATTCATTCAAAGTTTTTATTAATATTTTTGTGATTTGGGCATTGTTTTAATTGTTGTGAGCCGCTAATTGTTGTGAGCCACCCAGAGTTACTGAGGTGATATGGGCAGCTATAAAAAATTGAATGAATGAATGAATGAATGAATGGGAGGTATAGTAGCTATCTATAATATTTTGAATAGCTTTCAAAAATTATATCCAGAATATGAAAATATATGTGAATTCTCATTCAGGTTATCTCCAGAGTTAGCACTTCCAACTGATGTGGCCTCTTTAGAAAATCCAACGCCCTTCGTATTCATGACAGGAAAAAGAGAAGTTACTACTGAGCTGTCTTTTGCCTTTTTTTTTTTTTTTACTATTGTCAAGAATTCAAAGCACTTGCCAGTGATTAAAAACTATGCCAATTTAAAGTTAACAAATGCAGTGTGGTTACCAGCCTGTTTTATATCAGACTTAATGAAAGAAATAGAAGCAATATTTTTGAAAATGTGAAAGATCAGTGACTGCAGTTGAGTCATTTATGAAGCCACCCTTACACAAGTGTTCCAACTGAATTTTGTCCTTGGTTTTTGTTCGCATTAATACATTAAGGCAACTATAACAACCTTCAAACAACAAATGTTCAGTAGGCAGAAATAAAGCACCTTTCTGTTTCTTTCCCTGGTTCAGTAAGCCATTTAATACTGTAATAGCTTTTAAAGGTATTACGGGAGCCAGATATTTCTTCTTCTCCTCTAAAGTAACCTAATTCCAAATAATCACTATAGAAGTATGCCTTTTGTATAGTTCTCTTAGGAAATGTTGTAAAAATGCAATTCATTCTAATTTTGTTTCATTCCTGTGACTGTGTTGAAAGTACTCAATAGTACTAATAAAAAATCAACAGAAAGGACAATCAGTGGTATATTTATCTCAGATTTGTAAAATGTTGGGTTCTTCAAACAAAAATGTGTAGCAACACAGCTGCAAGCATTGCACCAATTGTCTCAAGCTTTTGATTTATGTATGAAAGAGCATGACATACAGCAAGAAGAAACTTCAGCCACTTCCTAATTATATCTAAATGGACTCTGAGCTATATATTTAGACTGATCAGATGTATTTATAAGTGGCCTGTGGAAGTCCAGTTTGCAGGGATATTAAATATTTGAAAGCTCCCACTATGTGGGTGTACAAAATACAACAAAACCAGGAGAGTGAGAGTTCTAGTCCCGCCTTAGGCATGAAAGCCGGCTGGGTGACCTTGGGCCAGTCACTCTCTCTCAGCCCAACTCACCTCACAGGGTTGTTGTGGGGAAAAGAGGAGGAGGAAGGAGTATGAGGTATGTTTGCCACCTTGAGTTATTTATAGAAATAATAAAGGCAGGATAAAAAATAAATAAATAAAAAATCAGCATATTAGAGGTAGGTTAGACAACAATCTGCTCTCCCACATGTAATTTCTGTATTTGCACTGAAGTGCTGGAATGTACAGCAGATATATCAGATATACACTCTGAACACAAAGGGTTGCACTGGTTCTAGTCTATGTCAATATGAGAGTGGAAATTACATTAGAAGTCATATTTATTCTGATAACAATGATCATGCTGTTTCCTAAATTAATCCATAAAAAGTGAGGGAACCTGTTGCTATATTTAGGTGGAAAGTAGATTTCTATTAGGAACTGGGCTGCAATAACCTATCAAAATGAGGGTATTATTTATTATTTGAACATTTATTACTCATTTTTCTAACACACAGAGAGAAACATATTTGTGTGTTGTTGCTTATTCGTTCAGTCGCCTCTGACTCCTCAGGACTTCATGGACCAACCCACACCAGAGCTTCCTGTCGGCCGTTGCCACCCCCAGCTCCCCCACAGTCGAGTCCGTCACCTCCAGAATATTTTTTATTAGTTTTGCCTTTAATATCATTCCCTCAAGTGAGCAGTCTGGCTTTTTTTCCTGGAGTATGGACTGGTTTGATCTTCTTGCACTCCAGGGCACTCTCAGAATTTTCCTCCAACACCACAATTCAAAAGCAATTCAAAAGCAATTTAAAAAAAAAACACAATTCAATCTTCCTTCGCTCAGCCTTCCTTATGGTCCAGCTCTCGCAGCCATAGGTTACTACGGGGAATACCATTGCTTTAACTATGCAGACCTTTGTTGTCAGTGTGATGTCTCTGCTCTTAACTATTTTATCAAGATTTGTCATTGCTCTCCTCCCAAGAAGTAGACGTCTTCTGATTTCCTGGTTGCAGTCAGCGTCTGCAGTAATCTTTGCACCTAGAAATACAAAGTCTGTCACTGCCTCCATGTTTTTCTCCCTCTATTTGCCAGTTATCAATCAAGCTGGTTGCCATAATCTTGGGTTTTTTGAGGTTTAACTGCAACCCAGCTTTTGCACTTTCTTCCTTCACCTTCTCAGGAGCTCCTCAGCTCCTCCTCACTTTCAGCCATCAAAGTGATATCATCTGCATATCATATCACAAATATCATATATTTGTGTACATTATTGTCAATATTCCTATTTCCTATTCTTGTTGTTGTTATTATTACTACTACTACTATTATTTAACTTTTGTATAGCTGCCGACTCCCATAGAATTTGGGCGGCATACAAATACAAATCCAAAACACTAAAACTATTAAAATCATACAACCCCATAGGCAGCCTGGACTAAAACAATCAATGAAAAATCAAACCAAACCAGGGATCCCACAAATACATCAACCCCAGGCCTGAGACAAACCAGGGCTTTAGTGCTTTGGAACCCTAGGAGAGAGGGCACTGTCTGAATCTCTGGGCCATTAACTCTTTCATAGATAACTTTTCTTGGTTACTCAAATAAAATAGGTTATATTATATTCTGAGCTGAATGATAACATCACAACAACAGAATCAGTATTCACTGCTTTCAGTTGATGTAATCATGGCTTACAGAGATTGTGGAAATCTGTATTATCCTCCACTTTCATTTGCTATCTCTTTTTTTCCCCTCTAAGCAGATATTGTACCTTGAAAAATAAGAGTTGGAAGGGAGTTTGGAAATCATACATATTATTCTACAATAATAACTCCATTTAAGTTCAGTCAAGAGGTTTTAAATATAGCAACCAAATAGTAGGCACACTTGCTCCAAAATGGATGACCTAAATAAGAAAACTTTTACATTATTATTTAAATTGTATGTTTAGGTTTTCTCTTTTGGTGGTTAAAATGATTTAAGATTATCATCAGTGAAATAAATCCATCCTGTTAGGCAGAGATGTAATCTTTATTACTTACCATTATGTTGTCATGTTATTTATAAACTGTAAATGTACAATTTATGTACAATTTAATTAGGTACAATGCTTTTGCTCATATATCTGCCAGTAGGGACTGCCTATGTGATTTTTTATCTTAAGGCATCTTTTCCACAAGGAAATACATTTCTTGTTGTAAAGAATATATCTTAATTTAAAAAGAAACATGGCAAATTTAGATGAAATATTTCAGATTTTTAAAAGCCACATTTGCACTGCAAGTTTATTTCTTCCTGGATTTTTCATCTATCTATCACATTTGCAACTGTCTCAAACCTATGCCAATAGCCATGATGTTTGGAAATGAGGGGAGTTGTAATTCAACACATCTAAATGGTAACAATTTTGAGAAGATTGCCTTATGCATTTTGGACTGAGTTAGATATATTATAGAGAATTTGAGCTTAATATTTTAATTATACAAAATTAATCTACCTTACATGCACACATCTTTCTTTTTCATACAGCTTCAAACAGTAATCTGAAGCAATGGTTAATCAATATTAAAAGCACTTTTGAATCTTTCATTTCTTCAAATTATGATCAAGTCAGCCCTCATTTCAATCATGCATCTGTATAAGAGAAGTTTAAACGTTTTAAAGGTGAGGAGAGCTTAAAGTATAACCTTCCACATTCTTGAAAGTTCTGATTCCATTGTATCTTGCTTAGATTCCTCTGAAACTGATTTGACACTGTCTATCCTAGCCTCAGCACTAAAGGCCGTAGATAATTAGTCTGAGTCCAAAGCTGCTATACCATCTGCTAAAGAGCTGTTTCAAATTGTTAACACTGAGCTCTTTTTCTCCTGAAAACTGAGAAGTCAAATGCTTCCTACACAGTGTAAAGAAACACCCATCCAGGTCAAGCCTCTGTTTCTGAATAGGCTAACTGTAGTGGACTTTCTGATAATTAACCATAATAAAGGACGGAAGGACGGACAGACGGACTGACTGACTGACTGACTGACTGACTGACTGACTGACTGACAGTAGTGGACCCTGAAAGAGATTAAACTGGAGAGAAAATTCAAAAACGCTCTCTCCACATCTTGCTTAGCCCCATCATACCATATGGATTCCTTATGGGCAACAGGAATCCATATGGATAATCACATACCTGCTGCTATCAGTTCTTACCCAAGGGAGGGAGCACCTTGCAATTTTATCAGGGAAGCTCTGCAAGATATGTGTAACTAAGCCAGACAGAAGGGAACATCAGCCAGGAATAAATATGGAGAAGGAGGGAAGCATTGAATCAACAGGGGAAGAAGAGTAAAACTAAAACATAAGAAAAAAGATTAACCCTATCAAAAAGACTTGCGTCTACCCCAGAATCAAATCTGGTGAATAACTAATGTACTATATGCCATTTCCAAGATTACTACAAAAATACTCTGAAATTTAAAATATGTTGAACCAGAATCTTGAGTACATGCACTGTACTGATACACCTTTAGGAAATATTAAAGGAATATTTGAAGACAGATGCAATTTTTGCTCTATTATAATGCACAGAATTATTATATTGTGTTGCATTCCACTTTTTTCTTTAAACACAGAAAAATATAATCCCATTTAAAAAACGGTCTTGTCACAGTGACTCATCAAGCTTTCATTTCGGAACAGCCTTATCACAATTCTGGCAGTATTTCATAATTATGAGAAGTATAATTAAAGCTCAAAGCAACATTTTTAGATTAAGCCAGAAAGATTCTTTGAACACATTTTGAAACATGCAAGAAGTAAAAAAGAGTTTCTAAAACATGGTAGTGTAACATTTTTGTGCTTTAAAACAAAAGCACTTTTTTGTGCTTTAAAACTCCCCGATTGAGGGAGATGGGCGGCCATATAAATTTAAATAATAAATAAATCTAAAATTATTTATTTTATTATTTATTATTTAAATTTATATGACTGCCCATCTCCCCCAACCGGAGGACTCAAATTACCCTTTGCTTCTAAATTATTAGCTCAAAACAGGGACTTTCTAATACTGTTATAAAAAACAAAGCAAAAAAATATTGTATAAATAATATAACAAATTTCTTTAGTATAAATAAAGAATATCAGCTTATGCTTATTTTAATTCAAGTGGTATGAAAGAAAGAGCTTCCATTAAATTTAAGTTAATAAATCCACAATAAATTTAGCTATTTTCTCATTAATTGTCATCATATTTTATTGGGAGATGAGAGACATCTCAAAGTAAATATATTTTTTCTTTTCTATCTCAGTGCAAAATTACTAAAAATACACTTCAGACTGGTTTTTTTCTTTTAAAAATGAAATAAATTTATATTTAATTAGTCATAGATTTGTTTGCCTTATTAATATATTAACTGTAGAGAGTGGAAATTTTTTCAATTTATCCAGTGGTTAAGACTTGATTTGTGACATCTCTTTAGTCATGTGACTCATACAAGATGACAAATGAACTCTGGAAGAAAATGCTTAGTGTTTTCATATCAATTGAACAGCTCTAAAGCATTACAAGATTTTCATCTGGAACTAAGGGACCGCGGTGGCTCAGTGGTTGAGATGCTCAGATGCTGAATCAGAAGCCATTAAGGCTGACAGCTCGGCAGTTCGAAACCCGAGAGCGTGAGCCGCGTGCCGGAGTGAGCTACCGGCAATTAGTAAAAATCAGTCCCAGCTCCTGCCGACCTAGCAGTTCAAAAGCATGCAAACACAATTAGATAAATTAGGTACCACTCCAGTGGGAAAAATCACAGGGACATGAAAGGAGCCTCCTTGGGCGTCCCCCAGGCAATGGTGATGTCACCGGCAAATCCTTTCACTACAGAAGTGCTTTGGTGCTTCTGACACAAACACACACATCTGGAACTGAAGTAAATTACTTTGCATAATGTTAGAGAGTAAATTACTTTGCATAATGTTAGAGAGTAAATTACTTTGCATAATGTTAGAGAGTAAAGAAGATGTGAATATTTGGAGTCATTTATTCAACATCTGTTGAATTTGGTTCAGAAATAGTCATGCTTTGAATTACTGGAATCCAATGGAATCAGTGGGGTTCAATTTAGCCATGAAGTCAAAACATGAAAGAGATTCTTCCTGTTGTTTTGAATACTGGTACCCTATGGCAGGGGTCGGCAAACTTTTTTATGCCGGGAGCCATTTTGACATGCTCGTGCACATTTTGAAGTGCTCGAGAGCCAGGGGCGGGGTTTGCGGGCGGGGGCCAATCGCGTGGAAGGGGGCAGGGTTTGCAGGTGGGAGCCAATCACGTGGAAGGGGGTGGGGTTTGCGGGCAGGAGCCAATTGCGTGGAAGGAGGCGGGGTTTGTGGGCGGGAGCCAATCACGTGGTTTATTGGGGCGGGTGGAAGGGTGAATCTGGATTTTGGGAGGGTCGGGGGAGAATGGGACCTGCCTGGCCTCTCAAGGCGGGGAGGCAAAGTGGGATGTGCGGCTCGTGTTGCGGAGGGCTGTGCTTCCCGGGGCCCTTGCTAACAGGTCGGGTGAAGAGGTGCAGTCCTGCACCCGGGGTCCTGGTACCAAGCCCCCTTAGTGCAGCGGGACGGGCTTCCCAGGAGACCTCGGGGCTGGCGAAGGCGGAGCAGCCCTGCGGATGGGAGCTGGGCCAATCGCGTGGAAGGGTCGGGGGCCTCACAGAGGGAGGGGGCGCAGCCAGCGGCTCCGCGAACCCAGCCCGGCCGCCCCACCGGGAGTGGCGGAGAAAGAGCTGACACCCTCTGGCCGGCAGGACGGGCGCGGGAGAGCGGAAGGCTGCGCCTTCTCCACCGGGCGGGACCCGCGCCTCCTTCCCCACCGGCGCCCGAGCGCAGACACCAGCCGGGACCCCGCGCAGAAGATGCCGCGTGGCCGAGACCCCTGGAGGAAAAGCCCCCAGACCCCGCCGCGCCTCTTCAGTCCCAGGGAAAGGAAAAGGGGCCACCGGGTTGAAGAAAACAGGAGGGGGAATGGAAAAGCAGAGGAAGATATGGAGAAGGTAATTGGGGGGGGGGGGCTCCTGAGACCTACCAGCCAATGCTGCTGGCTGCTTCCCGTGACTCCCAGATTTCTTCCAAGGGGAGAGAGTTAGCAGCTGATGGGATGTTTGTTTATTCACAGCTGGAGCATAAAATGCTTTAAGGCTGCATTTAATACATGGGGGGGGGGGAGATGGAGAGCCAGAGGGAGCGGGCTATCCCAAGCACATAGCACAAGCTGAGCGCAACCCTTCCTGCGGTGCCAGGAAATTGCCCAAAATTGGGTGAGGTGAATCCTGAACGAAGCAGATTTTCAATTCTGCTTTTTTAAGAGGCTACAGGATTCAGACTGCCAGTCTGATCTATGATCCTTTAAGAGAGGGTATATAACTCCTAATTATTGTGTCCCTCAGGTAGATTTCAGAGACAGCAGGGTCATCTTTATTTCCCAACTCCAACCCTCGGCCTCCCCTATTAGTGTTTAGCATGCCCACTGCCCAGAAGAGAAGAAAAGAGCTAAACTGGGGGATGGTTGGAAGGAATTTCACCAGTTTTTCTTCCTTAAATAGGTATTCCATAACCAGTAATGGCAACCATTTGTGAATGGGATCACCTCCTTAAGGCTAGAATTTTTTAAAGAGAATTCCTTGGCATGTTCTCAAAATTCCAAATCTGTAAAGATTACTGTAATACTTAACAATCTGTTGTCCCAAAAATAGTTGAATTGTTGTCCAAACCATTATCTGCTAGAGATTTATAACTCGTTTATAAGAAATTGGCTTCTAGAGACTTAATTTATTCTGTTTTAAAAGATATTATTTTTAATTATCAGATCTGCTTTATCTGTGTAGTTATTTGGATTTATTTTTATCCTTTATGCATTTGTATTGCAAAATAACTTAAAAAGAGCCAAATATTCATGTCTATCAAGCATTAATTTTCCTAGCACATGTTCCAGCGCAAAAAAAATAATGTAGTTTCCAATTTAGAAATACATGATTAAAAATATAAAAACTGAAATTGTTAATATTAACCAATCTTTTTAACTTGACAAATATTTTCCCTGCATGTGTTATTTTGTTTTAATTATTAGCAAACTAATGAAACCATTTGTTTCATTCTTTAAATATTAAAGATGAATTTAGTGGGGAAGACCCCGATCAAGTAAATACTACTTGAAAAATTTCAGTATACCTAAACAAGCATTTCTTCTACTTTCATTGTGACCATAGAGGTCTCCAGCACATGGGACAGCTACCTACAGCCTGAACTGGTATTTGAAGATCCCACTAAAATTTGGAAAACCTTAACCCCTTTCCTCTTTCAACTATTCTCCTTGTGCCTGAGATAAGGCAGATAGAACATATTAGGAGGACTGACAGCTAATTCTTGGTAGCAGACTGTATGATTAAGAGGCATGGAATCACAACAAGTTTCTTATGCAAAGATTGCCAAAGACTAATCCAGCCTTTAACAGAGACACATCTCAACACTATGTTTTCAGTCAGATGAGGAGATTTAGTTTTAGTACAGAAGCCACATTCCTTCTTTAAACTTGTTCTCATCGTTCCCCATTCAATTAAAATAAAGCTGGAAAACATTTTTTTTTAAAATAAGAATTGTATTAAGTTTAAAGCAAACTTAAAAACTACAAAAAATAAAAAAACTACAAAAAGTAAAGAAAAAAGGAAACAAAGTGAAAAAACAGAAAATGAAAAATATTTTTTTAAAGATTACATGTTGAAATGTACTTCCGACTTTCAACAAGAATATACTGCAATTTCCATAATTAATCCCTTACTCTATATCTAACCAAGATCACATTATTTCTATAAGTCATTCCATTAGCACATTATAAAAATCACTAAAGACAATTGCTCCTTCCCCATATTATATATAATAAACAGATATATAAACCTCCAAATCAACTTCCCTCCCAAAAAACCATTTATCTAAATATTTCCTTCCTACCACTATTCTATATATTTCTGACCACTATAGTGAAAATCAAAGTATAAAAACATTTAAATTGTCTACTTTTATACTTAATAATACTATAACAATCTTAACTATTAAACCTAAAACCAAACATTTATTATTATGTCTTATAAATCTTAAAAGATCAAACAAACTTTAAAAGCAATGAAATAAATCTTAATCCAAATCATTAAAGAAAAATGGAATCATACAAGCCTTAATATCAATCCATATACATATTCTTAATTTCTTATCCCACCTCAAAATAAACCAGAACATTTACTTGTATCCATATTACACACAAGGCATTTTTCATACAGAAATCAAACAGCCCAACTGCCCCCCTTAAGAACTCAGACTTCTCAGAAGAAAACCTCCCACAGAACAGAGCCATTTCTTTCCCAAAACACTCCCTCAGAAAAACAAGCCCGTCGGTATCTTGCAAGTCGAGCTGTCTTAACCCCTTCAACAGCAAAGTGTATTCATTGCCTGGCATTTCCTTGAAGACTCCGATCTCACTGCCAGTTAAAGCATCTCCATCTTGATTGAACTCTTCCTCTTCCTCCAGAACATCCTCAGCCAGCTGATACATTTTAAAACTGATATTTTCTACAATATCCTGAATATCTTGCAGTGTAGCTTGACAGGTGTCATGGAAAATCTGTTTGAACTAACAACGAAGCTCAGAACAAAACTCTGAGAAAATCTTAAGCTCTTCCATCTTTCAGGCAGTAGATTATGGTGCCCCCTGGATACTTGGCTAGCGCAGGTATGAACTAATGTGTTAATGAAAAACTTCTGAGAGTTATTGAGTGTTATTGACAAAAGAGAAAGTATTCTAACCAGCAGCTGCAGCTCCCAAGGAAAGTGAACAGAAAGCTAAAAATTCAAAACTGCAGATTCAACATGTAGGAAGATGTTAAATCCTTCAAATTAAACACAAAAATAGTAGTGGGGAGATGATTATTTATTCTCAGTCCCTCTTTAATATTTAGATGGGAAATTAGCCAAAAATTAAAAAAAAGTTTTAAAAATAATCCAGAAATAACGATAAGCACCAAGAGAATTCACTTCTTCTTGCTGTAGAAAGCCTCTCTTGGAGTACATAAACTTTAAAAAAATGTAAATTGGGTGATTTAGAAATGGGGTGGCTTGACCTAGTGTCCCTTTAAGGCTACAGTGTGGTCTGGAAATGATGGCGTCCCCAGCTCCCATAGTCTCTTACCAGATTAGCGCTAATGCTGCTCGCGATCCTCTGGCTGCGAGGCAACGTTCAGGAGTACAAATGGGATAATTCCAAGCATTTTCTGTCCATGAAAACACTCTAGGGCATCAGGAAAAGCCTGCCTGAGCCCCCCTCCCCCCAAAAAAAGGGTGCTGTCAGGTCTGCCCGCAGCACTCGCAGCACCTCTATCAGACTGAAAAGAGCAATAGTGGCAATATTTTTGGAATTGTAGACAAAACCAATTGGTACTTAATTCTGGGTTTTGCCTTAGAAGATACAAAACCCACCATTACTTGCACATGGCTTTATCCCAGCCCTGTTGCACCATCCAGTTCCCAACCATTCTTTCATTGTTCCAACTGATGTTTATCAGAGAATTAGGTGCTCTTCTTCAAGCTGATACTGAAAGGCAAAGAGAACTGTTGCTTCGTGCTTTTTATTCCAAACTTCTTGAACAAAGTGAATGGAACCATGATGTTTTCAATAAAGAACTGTTAGCCATAAAAGATGCTTTCCAACACTGGAGACAACTTCAGCACATCCCATCCAAATATGGACTCATTATAAGAACTTACAGTAGAACATGTACAGACTGCATAGAAATTTATTCCATGTCAAATTGGATGAGCACATTTTGGGAGGTTTTAACTTTTACATCACCAGTGTCCTTAGCTCACAAAACAAGCAAGATGCTCTTCATAAGTCTGAATGCTATATTCCCTATGATTCCCCAGCCACTATCTTGAAACCAGAAAATGTTCCTGCCCTCACACTGCCAACACCACCTTCTAAGATTTTGGAACAGGGAAGGCTCATCATAGCAACAAGACCCATATGTTCAGCTTTAGATTAATGGCTTTCAAAGGACTCTCCTAAGCTTTCTCTCACTTTTCTTGGGCTGAGGGACAAGCATTCCACCACAATTATCTGTTATTCCACCTCCTCTCAGGGAAAATTGGAGGGTTTGTTATGACAATTCAACTGCTGGGAAGTTTGACATCTTCAAAACCTTACCTTTTTTTTTTTGTACTTTAGGATTTTGGCAGCCTCGCATAATAGCAGATGCAAAAGCATATGCTTCTTTTTGTTTTCTTGCCAAGCCTTTAACAGTTAAGCTAGCCAGGGTGTTACACCCCCTCCCCTCTCCTGAAGGCCTGGGGAAACTGTCTCTTTGGATTTTACTACTGACCTTTCCTCAGCAACAGAAACTGCAAAACTATTCATTGGGCATGTCTTCTGATACAGAGGGATGAGTAATCTTATTATTATGGATTGTGACATTTAATTTATATAATGTTGCTGGAAAGCTTGATTCTTGAGGATCAGATTCATTTATCCTCTGCCCATCCATCTCAGTAGGATGGTGAAACAAAATGAACTAATGCAACTCTATAGCAATACTTGTGCCTCTAAGTCAACTACAGAAGGACAATTGGCCTCATTTGTGACCTCTAGCTGACCTTGCATATAACAAATCCACGAATTCTATTGGCACATCCCATGTCAGGCTGCTAAGTCCCATGACCCCCTTGCCTTATATTCCTCAGGCCTCTAACTTCCTACAAGAGCTACAAGCAACACAAATTCTCCTCAAGAAACAACTGGATCTTGCCAAGGGTGTTCATAAGCATGTTCACACATGCTGGATGATTCCTCCTATTGCTATGGGAGATTATGTTAGGTTTTCTACTAAGCTTTTCCCATCCTCACATGTCTCCAAGAAATTGGATTCTAAGTTTATTGGTTCATTCTCATCTACAGCTTAAATTGGCCCAAAGGTCTTCTGTTTACAGCTGCTGGATTTCCAGAAAAATCCATGCAGAATTTCATTGTTCCCTGCTTTTTATTGAAAGTCTTTCTGACTGCTTCATTCTATGGAACACCCCCACTAGCTGCTATTGCGGGAGTGGGGGGGAGGAAGAAGAATTTGAGGTAGAATATATTTTGGATTCCAGATGAAAAAAATGGCAGATTGGAATATTTCATTCACTGGAAAGGCTGCCCTGATGCAGAGAAGTCCTAGGAAGCTGCTGCAGGTATTCTTCCACCCCAACGTTTTTGTCAGTTCCATCTCTAATATCCTCATAACCACATCCTCTCCTCCTGCTGCCTCTGACGGGGGGGCTAAGAATTGGATTTCAGATATCCTGATGATGATTCTCTGTGGAAGTTTCTCTCTCCCACACCAGCATGCACTGTAAACCAAAAAGCACTCATGGGGAGAGGGTATCTACCTGTGTCTCTCTCTTGAATTCTGCTTTGCTGCCTTCCTCCAAAACAGTGGTGATGAGGGAATCCCTTCTCCTGCCCTTTCCTCTTCTGTCCATGGGGAGCAAGGACCTGATTTAGACAAACTGTCTGGCTCTTCATTCTGAAAAGGAAGGGGGTCCTCTGTTTTCCAAGTCTGTGGGAGTGGAGAGGGGTCACTGAGAGGGGTGGTGATGTAATGGGATTCTCTGACCTTGGGATGAAAACATATGTTTCCAAAGTGCTGCAGAAAAACCACAAATGGCCATTTTTGTGATATCACATAAACAATTTGCATCCTTCCCATTAAACCAAAATTCAGTTATAATTCCCTCAACTTAAGCTAAATCACTCTGACTGAGAACCCTTCCCCCATTGTATCACTGACATATCTACCTAGATATACACATATCTTCCTTTCTCTCTTCTTTCTCTTTTAGCTTCTAATCCATTGTCAATTGCTTTTATGTGATTTATGTTAGCATTTCCTTCCTTTCCTTTATTGTCTTTTTGGGTCTATAACTGTATAGCAAATAAATAAAAGATAAATATGTTAGAAAGAAGATCAAAGGCAATAGGGAGTTTCTGCCTTAAATCACTTGCTGATAAATTGACCAATGTACACAGATCTAGTTTCTATGATTCTGTAACATAACCTTCTTGCTCATTGCAATAAACCTGCCTACTCTGAATCTGTGTGACTCTTCATTTTGGTTGCAAGCTGCAGGCAAAGTGAAGAACTTGCTGCAGGAATACCATTTGTAGACATATTCCAAAAATGGGATCAGAGAGAACTTCAGAAAAGCATAGTAATACAGCAGAATTCCCCATAAATACATACATCACATATTAGTTACCTATTTTGTATGAAAATTAAATGACTAGGGTAAGGTTTAGGAATTGGAGAAAACTATTTCAATGTAAATAGAATCATACAATCAACATAAACAGAAATAAAGTGTTATTGATGTTTACTTTAACAACACAGTTTGAGTTGTTCAAGTAGAAACAAATCCTAACTAATCAAATCCAACAAAAACTACACATTTGCTGTTGGCATAAATCATTTACTAGAAATAAAATTATTTCATGTGTTAATAATTAAATTGAATTGATCAGGGACTTTGGAAGTTTTTATAAATAAAATGGCTAGGGTTGGTAGTCCACATTTTTTAATTCTTCCAATTAATTTGAATGGGAATCAAATCCATGGCTATTAACTACTAATAGCTATGAACCAACTCCTATTGAATGTACTGTTGAATTATGCCACAGTCACTGAAAGTTCCCTGATGCAACTAATCAAAATTTTTATTTCAGTAATATGTAAGGAGTGCATCCTTCTCATCTGCAGATAATTTCCTGCATTAGATGTCAGGCCATCTGAAATAAATTTCAGCTGAAAATAATAGCAATGTGAATAATAATAATAAAAAAATTAGTGATCCAAAACAGATTTCAAGGCATTGCTGGAACATTGTTAGACATCAGCTATTTCTCGTCTCAGATTGCTCTCCATAAAGCTCAAGGATCAATGAACCCTGCAGTTTGTAAAATGATGGATCGGTAAGTCATTCATATGCAAATTGTGTTGTGAATAGCATTGGGCATTTCTTACTTATTTGAAAACAAAGTATATTTTAATTTATTGAAGGTAATGGAAAAGCAAACTATTATATATATTTATCCACATGTTAAAATACTAGTTTGAGGATGCTGAGCTTGATTTCCATAATGGACTAACAACATTTTCAATAGTGGGAAAACACATGCTGAAACACATACACACACACACACACACACACACACACACACACACACACACGATTAAACTGGCTGGAAAATTTAATTGCATGATGAGGCTGCCCTGCTCTACCAATTGCTCTGGTTGGCTCTAACCACAGGGCAGTGTTTGGAAGTGGAGAAACCAGCATCTGTTTTCAGAAGCCCTGCATATAGTTCACAGATGAGTTTATATTCTAAATCTGCTGAATACAATTTGTGGTGGGTGTATTTGATTTATTAAATCAATAAAAATAATATTTCTGATTGTAACAGTTAAAGGTAAAAAAGAAGATAAAAGTATTAATTTCATATTTTGTTGTTACACAAAGGTTAACAAGGTAGATGAACTGACATGAACTGTTTGTAACAGTTAATGTTACAAACACTGTATATTATATTAAAATAAGTAGAAACTAAAGTAAAAATGCTTAAAATATATAATATAAACAAAGCAGAAAATTTAACTAGATTGCTCAACTGCAGGGCATTTGTCTGGTACAACATGTTGCCTGGATTTCAATAACCTTCTCAACATACTGAAAATTGAATTCTCAGGAGCTGGCTACATGTGACATTTGGATGTAAACATGAAACATTTGGATGTAAACATGAAAAAGAGAAGCCATCAAGCTTGCAATTATATTTATATAGATTTTTATATTTTCATGTTTCTTTATTAAACATAGAAGTATGCAAGAGAGTTGCCAAGGCTTTAAAATGACAGCATACACAAAATACAATAATTTTTATTCAGAATTATTACTTTAAAAGCAGGTGGTCATAATATTATGTTTGTAGTATTTTCTTTAAGCAGCTTCAAATTAACTCTGTGACTTCGGAAATTTGTGGAATGCTCATATAATTGTTCTGCACTCATTTGCATGGTTAGCATCAATAGAGTGTTATTCCCCTTGCTTTTTAATCCTGTTATAAAAGTCGTGGGAGACATTATCTAGGGACTTGGGAAAAGAATTGCCAGTGCTTTCATGACACTAAGCTCTTATTTGTCCTTGTCATCTGAGTAAAGTGGTCTGGTAGATAGCTAAATTGGAGTCTAAGCTATTCTTGGCTTGATTAAAAATTTTAAAAAGTAATATCTCCTTCAAGTTGAGTTCAGGTCCAGTAACTTCATGGACATATTCATACACTGTAATTGTTTGGTAAAAGGATGTACAGTATATAGTTTTCCATTGTGTTCTTCTGGGATATTTTTTTTTTTTGATTCCGAGTCTAGCATAAAGAAAAAGTCTAGCATAAAGCCTTGGAATTTTCTGAACATCTCCCATCCAAGAACTAGCTACCTTAGCTTTCAATCCCAGATATGGTTAGCCAGATACTGTCACCTGCTGAGACCTTGGGTAAATAAATTAAGATTCAACCCTGGTAAGATGAAGATAATATAGATGGATTTTTCTCATTCGAGGACAGAGGATTCAAACTATGTTAAATGAGTCAGAATCTCTCTGCAAGATCAGTTTGAGAATACTTCTTGACCCAGCTGAGGTATCCTCAATAGCATGAAAGACATTTTAGCAAATTGGGACCTGTCTGGGAAGGCCTGAAATGATGCTGTAAGTAACCTCCTTCTTAAAGTTGATATTGTCTATAACTTTATTTATTTATTTATTTATTTATTTATTTCTATCCCGCCTTTATTAGTTTTTTATAAATAACTCAAGGTGGCGAACATCCCTAATACTCCTTCCTCCTCCTCTTTTCCCCACAACAACAACCCTGTGAGGTGAGTTGGGCTGAGAGAGAGTGACTGGCCCAAGGTCACCCAGCCGGCTTTCATGCCTAAGGCGGGACTAGAACTCACACTCTCCTGGTTTCTAGCCCAGCACTAACAAAATTAATAATAATTGTGTGACTTCAAGTCAGCCTTGACTCCTGAAGACTGTCTGGACAAGTCAGTGATTTTCAAAAGTGGCTTGCCACTGCCTTCTTCCTTTGGCTGAGACACAGTGACTTCCCCAAAGTCACCCAGCTGGCTTTGTATCTAGTATGGGATTAGAACTCAGTGTCCTGGTTTCTAGCCTGATACCTTCAACTAGTACATCAAATTGGCTCTCTGCTATTGTCTACATGTACCAAATATTGGCCATAACATGACCTCTGAATTTTAGATTGTAATGTTCCCCCATTTTTACTCTGGAAAAGTGCAGTCACAAGGTAAAAAGGCCTAGGCATCAAGAGATGTGTTTTCTCCCTGTTAATCTTATTTCTCAAGAAATGTTAAAATGTTATTTCTAGAAAAAGACAGGAAAACAAAAGAGACTCTGTGCTGTTGTTAAATACCTAGATATGACAAGCATACTTTCAAGGAGGCACCTGATCAACATCTATACTCCTGGTCATGTGCTAATCCAGGCAGGATGGGTTTCATTTCATAGCTACTAGGTTAATCAAGCTAAGGAAAAAATATAAATAAATAATATTTATTTTTTCCATTCCTGCCACTTATAGCAGTACAGGCAGTCCTTAATTTATGACCATTCATTTAGCGACTGTTTGAAGTTATGACGGTTCTGGAGAAACATGACTTATGATCAGTCCTCATAACCGTCGCTGCATCCCCACAGTTACGTGATCAAAATTCAGGCACTTGACAACCAGCATGTATTTACAATGGTTGCAGCATCCTGGGGTCCTGTTATCACCATTTGCAGCCTTCCCAGCCAGCTTCCAACAAGCAAAATCAATGGGGAAACCACATGATTCACTTAAAGACCATGGCGATTCATTTAATGACCACTGTAAACAATGTCGTAAAATCGGGTGTGGTCACGTGATGCTTCCCTTAACGACTGCACCACTTAATGATGAATTTTCTGGTCCCTTTTGTAGGCGTAACTCGGCTACCTGTAAGTTCCCAGACAAGGAAGAGAACACAGAGATTTATATCACTGTGGTATTTGGATCCTCATCACTATTTTGTGACTTAGATGCATACCACCCCCCTCCAGTTATACACCAGACCGTCAGTGGGACATTTCTGCCTCAAGGGAAAGGGTTGGTCTCAAATAGGAGCCTTCCCATGCACTCAATAGATGAATATGTAGTGAATATGTATCTACCCTTTTCTCTTTTAACATCTTTTTTTCAATATCCTCTTTAAGACTCCTTTCATCAATTTACCCTATTTCCCAGCCTGGCCTATACGTAGTCTTTATCAAGCAAATCTTATTTTCTATTTAAGACAGTCCCATGTAAAGTGAAGTAATCAAAAGCCTGACATACCAATTCTCATCCAAATTTGCAAACGGGGTCTTAACCATAGCCCAATGTCAATTCTAAAACAATGTATTCTGCCTAGGTAACATTCACTTTGGGCTTCATTTAAAATGAATAAATTCTTTTATTTTGTATTTTGATTTAACTTACTAATATCCTCAACTAAAATCATTGACGTTTATTGTATTTTTGATACTCTCTAAAAGAATTCCTTGACCTTTTGCTTTTGTGTGCATTATACATATGTCAATAAAACCTCCTTTCACTGAAAGAGATTATGTATGCATAATAAACTACCTTTAATTTGCCAAGATGCACTTTTTACCATTGCTTACCCAAAGTGAGTATAGATACCTTACGGCAAATTGCTTCATCTAGCTGAACTTGAAAGCAAGAAAGGGTCAGAATTTGGATGTAGGATCATCAAGGGCTAAAAGAAAGACTTGGTAGTTGAAAAAACTTCCTGAAAGCAATGCTTGAAACTCCATATTGATACACTTGACCTTAGCCAAAAGGCTGTGAAGATTTTTACTTATCTTTAAGGAGCTTAGTTGGGCCCTTTCTCTGATTTTATCCCTCAGGAAATTGTTCATTCTAAGTTTTTTAAAGCTGTTTTCTAGATACCTCACTGTGTCTCAAATGGTGGTCTAAAATTGGAGCCAGACACAGTGAAGATAGAGGCCAGGGTACAGTGCTCCATAAAGGTAAAGGTAAAGGTTCCCCCCGCACATTTGTGCAGTCGTGTCCGACTCTAGGGGCCGGTGTTCATCTCCGTTTGTTAGCTGAAGAGCCAGTGTTGTCCGAAGATGCTTCCACGGTCATGTGGCCGCATGACACGTGCTCCATACTTAGCTTCAAATTAAGACTATTCCTGTTTCTAACAGCATTAGTCCTTGTAATGCTAGTTTATGGATATCACATTTCATGGAAATGAACCTTACTGAAGAAACTTTCACCAGAAAACTTACCTTCTTCCCACTTAAATTAAATTATTTAGGGAAGATATGTGCCCATGTGACAATAGACAAGCTGAAGCTATTAAATACATCCTTCATTGTATTCTATAGATATATTGTAGTATTCTTATCCACAAATTATGCTCAAGGTTTCCAGGCTGTAAGATAAAATGGTAGATAGACAGATAGACAGACGGATAGATATTTCACACACACATGCATGCACACAAAATAAAACGAACAACAACAAAATGTACAAGTGAATTGTGCACATCAATTTTAAGCCCACTATTACTTCTGGATAATTACTCTTTTATAACTCATAGTATAGCTAAGTTCTAATATCAGCATGCAAAATCCAACTGGATATGATAGACAGTAAGTTTTAACCAGGCAGGAAATATTTTGCATCTCTATTCTAAATTCTGTTCTTGGGAGGGGAGGGGAGGATTTATTATTTGGATTTATAGATTTTTATGGTTATACTTTTATAATTTCTTAAATCAGGACTATTATTTTAAGTAATATATAATTGCCAACCCAAATGAAGTACTCTAACACTTAGGTTTTTGTGTTTGCTAAGCATCCTAAGATCCATATATGGTAACTGAACAACCACCTGATAGAACAAGTCACTCCTTAAATCAGAGCTTTCCAAACTGTGTGTCGCAACACAAAAGTGTGTCGCCACGCACAGTCTGGTGTGTCGCCACACAACCCGGAGCGCTGATCATCATCAGTGCTTCCGGGTTTTCCCGCGGCGACACACCAACAGTGGCGCGCAAAAACCGAAAGCGGCAGCAGCGCTTCCGGGTTTTTGCGCGCTGCCGCAACGGCGGCACTTCCAGGTTTTCCCGTGGCGACACTCCAACGGCAGTTGGTGTGTCGCCACAGGAAAACTTTGGAAAGCCCTGCCTTAAATACTTGGCATTTTTCCATATATTATTGGCAAGCACAAAGCACATGCTGACTATGTTACCATTAACATGCAAAAATCTGCCTCAAGTCTTCACAATTCTATTTCACAAAAGGAGCCTAATTTATACCCACTGCATTAAAGGTTTTTTTCACCTAAGATTCAAGCACAAATTCTTTTTGGCACCCAGTTGGGCCCATATAAGTCATTTAATTCACTAGAAAAAGTTCAATCCCAATTTTTAGGACTATTTTCCAATCTCCAGTGTGATCTTGCACTGAAAAGCTGGCCTATCTACAACAAAAAGATTGGCCTTGTCCTAATATTCTCTCATATTAATTCAAGTTGTTGGTTTTTCTATTTGGGCTGGCTGATAACTTCACCTCTGACAGAAAACTTCACCTCTTCTTGGAGTCAGACATTTCATGAGAAACTAAAATCTTTATGTCTCTTGACGGTTGCTATTCTGCCAATGGGCTATGAGTGTACGCTTACTCCTCTCAAACAGCACATTTTGGATTTGGAGTCAAATAGATCAGCCATTCCTGTACAAAGTACATTAGTGCAGTCTCTCTCATTCATTCTAACCAGCATGATATCTCAATAGAATACTAGTTATAAATTTAGGGGGGCTTTCTCTTTGGCTAGGTTCTACGTCCTCTGACTATTATCACTAACAGCAGATACTGGGGCATTCCATTTGAGCAAAGACTTTGACACAGGAGTAATCAGGACATGGAGTCATGTTGTACTATATTGTTCCTAATAATCTGTTTCACATCAGGAGCTGATATTCCTGTTTCTAGAGAAATAACTTGGTCATTCGGGTTTTTAAAAAACTTTATTACTATCTGACCAATTTGACTTTGTCTCACTTACTATAACCAAATACTGTTTTGCTTTCTGTAGTATTAGTCATAACTTATCAAGCAGGTTTTAGATATCTTTTTGCTCAGAGAGGCTGATTACTTATTTTTAGTTTTATTCTATTTTATTTCAATAAGTTATTCTCATTCAGGTTTCATAATTCTATATATTGTGATTTATTTTACCACTCATTATTTGGAAATAGTAATTTTTATTATTGGATTTACTTTGATCTGGTCTATGACCATAATAAAATAAACCAATCACTATTTTAATTGAATTAAGTATTAATTTAGCTTTACTGTAATTCATTCTACAATTTTATAGATTTTAGTATATATTTTGGTCTTACTCATTTTGGTTTTATAACCATTTTGTTAAGAACCATTTTAAAGGTATAACTAATAATTATGTGACCAATTGTGTGGTTTTTATAGTCTAATTTATTTTGGTCAAAGACCAACATTAAAGATTGATTTGACTTGACTTCTATATTACTGCCAAGAAAACTACAGAGCTGTGTCCATGTAGTTACAAGGAGTTAAGCGTGAGTCAAGGGATACTTGATTGATTTCACTGGTTATGGACAGGGAGACAGATATAGGAGTAGCTTAATTTCTGGATCATCCTGGGTCATACTGCTGGCATATCTGGTAACACTACCAAAGATGAGTAGTAGCTGTCTCATCCCAATTGGAGTATTGCAGGGACAGCTGAGTCCAGGCCTCCCTTCATGCAGGAGAAAATAGGAGATGCCACCCTTTAGTTCTTTCTGCATAAAGTTTACACATGGTGCCAGAGATTGGGGCTTCCTTCCCCTCAAACCCTACCCTTTTAAGTCAACAAACCCATAAATGTAAATGAGGGCTGAATCTCCAATCATATTCTGCTCACCACTTCTACTAAGTGTGATTTATCTACGATAAGGACTGTATGACAGTTCATGCTGTGAAAAATCTCAGGTTGATTATTAAAATATAAGGTACATATCGCTGCCCTGGAATATGGTACAGAAACAGCCAACAGTTCCAAACCTGGCAGGCAGAATGGGATACCTATTGAGAAAATATTGCTTCAGTTATGAAATCTTTTCAGCGGTTACAGATAGTCCTCATTTAGCGACTACAATTGGGACCAGCAACTTGGTTGTTAAGTAAAGTGGTCGCTGAGTGAAAAATCACATGAACATGACTGTTTATGATTTTACTTCAGCTGTTCTTTGCTTTACAGTGTCAGAAGGATATGACCCCAAACAGCCTGGTGAGCCCAAATGGCAGGGAAGGTTTCTGGAACTCAACTCACAAGGAAGCCGGGTAAAAGGGTAAATCTTATAGCCCTTTTTCCCCACTCCCCCACCCTTTGGAATGCTCACCCTGGCACTGGGATAATTAGCAAGAAGGGAATTGATGTTTGCATTTGCATTCATTGGAGAGGAAGGGATTACAAGAGAGTAAGCAGGCACACAATGGGGAATACACATTGAAAGGAATGTGCTAGTGCGGTTGTTTGCCTAGCCTCCTGGCCAGCTGCTGAGGAGGCAAACAAAAGCTTTTAGTGTGAAACTGATTAGGGTCTTGTCAGTGTCAGGCAGCAGCCAGAGCTATCTAATCAACTAATTGAGGTCACAGAGCTGAGTTTGTTAACTTGCAGTTAGCACTTTTTAGGGACATGCTGCACTGCAGAGAAAAGTAGCTAAAGAAGAGATTGCTTGTTTAGGCAATCTCTCTGCTCTGCAGTGAGGTGGGGAATGGGTCAGGCTCAGGATGTGTGCTGACTAATGGCAAACACGTGACTGAGAGAGAGATGCTGCAAAGGCCGTAAATGCAGGCATTGGTCACAAAGTTACTTTTTCATCACCATGAATGCTCACTGACAGAGGCAGTCACTAAACGAGAACTACCTGTACTGTTTCATTTCCATGTTGGAAACTCCTGGCCTTTTAAAAAAAACTCAATTATGATCAACTTTCTTGTGAATATGATTAGGTTCATTTGCTTGCTTTGGCTTGAGCTCTGCTTATAAAACAATACATACACAATTTTCATGTAATTCCATTTCTGGATAATCTGATACAGCTCTGTGACAATGCTTTGTGTTTTGTTCTTTAATTTAAAAGCTTCTATCTATGCTGGTTGCTTGGTTCCACTTTTTCCTTAGTGCTATCAATTCTTTGTGCCCTGTTTCTTGTTTGTTGTTGTTGTTCAGTCGTTCAGTCGTGTCCGACTCTTCGTGACCTCATGGACCATAGCACGCCAGGCCTTCCTGTCCTCCACTGTCTCTCGGAGTTTACTCAAATTCATGTTCATTACATCGGTGATGCTATCTAACCATCTCATCCTCTGCCGTCCCCTTCTCCTTTTGCCCTCAGTCTTTCCCAGCATCAGGGTCTTTTCCAGTGAGTCCTCTCTTCTCATTAGGTGGCCAAAGTATTTGAGCTTCAGCTTCAGCATCTGTCCTTCCAATGAGCAGTCAGGGTTGATTTCCTTTAGGATTGACTGGTTTGACCTCCTTGCAGTCCAAGGGACTCTCAAGAGTCTTCTCCAGCACCACAGCTCGAAAGCATCAATTCTTCGGCGCTCAGCCTTCCTTATGGTCCAACTCTCACAGCCATACATTGCTACTGGAAAAACCATAGCTTTAACTATACGGACCTTTGTCGGCAAGGTGATGTCTCTGCTTTTTAATATGCTGTCTAGGTTTGCCATAGCTTTCCTTCCAAGGAGCAAGCGTCTTTTAATTTCATGGCTGCAGTCACCGTCTGCGGTGATCTTGGAGCCCAAGAAAATAAAATCTGTCACTGCTTCCATTTCTTCCCCTTCTATTTGCCAGGAAGTGATGGGACCAGATGCCATGATCTGGGTTTTTTTAATGTTGAGTTTCAAGCCAGCTTTTGCACTCTCCTCTTTCACCCTCATCAAGAGGCTCTTTAGTTCCTCTTCACTTTCTGCCATTAGGGTGGTATCGTCTGCATATCTGAGGTTGTTAATATTTTTCCCGGCAATCTTAACTCCGGCTTGTGATTCATCCAGCCCGGCATTTCTCATGATGTACTCTGCATATAAGTTAAATAAGCAGGGTGATAATATACAGCCTTGTCGTACTCCTTTCCCAATTTTGAACCAGTCGGTTGTTCCATGTCCGGTTCTAACTGTTGCTTCTTGACCCACATACAGGTTTCTCAGGAGACAGGTAAGGTGGTCTGGTACTCCCATCTCTTTAAGAATTTGCCACAGTTTGTTGTGATCCACACAATCAAAGGCTTTAGCGTAGTCAATGAAGCAGAAGTAGATGTTTTTCTGGAACTCTCTTGCTTTTTCCATGATCCAGCGAATGTTGGCAATCTGATCTCTAGTTCCTCTGCCTCTTCGAAACCCAGCTTGCACTTCTGGTAGTTCTCGGTTCACATGCTGCTGAAGCCTAGCTTGTAGGATTTTGAGCATAACCTTGCTGGCATGTGAAATGAGCGCAATTGTACGGTAGTTTGAACATTCTTTGGCATTGCCTTTCTTTGGAATTGGAACGTAAACTGACCTTTTCCAATCCTGTGGCCACTGTTGAGTTTTCCAAATTTGTTGGCATATTGAGTGCAGCACTTTAACAGCATCATCTTTTAGGATTTTAAATAGCTCAGCTGGGATACTGTCTTCTCCGCTAGCTTTGTTGTTAGTAATGCTTCCTAAGGCCCACTTGACTTCACTCTCTAGGATGTCCGGCTCAAGGTCAGTGACCACACCATCGTATTTATCAGGGATATTAAGATCTTTCTTGTATAGTTCTTCTGTGTATTCTTGCCACCTCTTCTTAATCTCTTCTGCTTCTGTTAGGTCCCTGCCTTTTTTGTCCTTTATCATGCCCATCTTTGCACAAAACGTTCCCTTGATATCTCCGATTTTCTTGAAGAGATCTCTAGTCTTCCCCATTCTATTGTTTTCCTCGATTTCTTTGCATTGTTCATTTAAGAAGGCCTTCTTATCTCTCCTTGCTATTCTCTGGAATTCTGCATTCAGTTGTTTATATCTTTCCCTTTCTCCCTTGCCTTTTGCTTCCCTTCTTTCCTCAGCTATTTGTAAAGCCTCATCAGTCAGCCACTTTGCTTTCTTGCATTTCTTTTTCTTTGGGATGGTTTTAGTTGCTGCCTCCTGTACAATGTTACGAACCTCCATCCATAGTTCTTCAGGCACTCTGTCTACCAGATCTAATCCTTTAAATCTATTCCTCACTTCCACTGTATATTCATAAGGGATATGATTTAGGTCATACCTGATTGGTCTAGTGGTTTTCTCTGCATTCTTCAATTTAAGCCTAAATTTTGCAATAAGAAGCTCATGATCTGAGCCACAGTCAGCTCCAGGTCTTGTTTTTGCTGATTGTATAGAGCTTCTCCATCTTTGGCTGCAAAGTATATAATCAATCTGATTTCGGTATTGACCATCTGGTGATGTCCATGTGTAGAGTCGTCTCTTGTGTTGTTGGAAAAGAGTGTTTGCTATGACTAGCGTGTTCTCTTGACAAAACTCTATTAGCCTTTGCCCTGCTTCATTTTGTACTCCGAGGCCGAACTTGCCTGTTATTCCGGTTATTTTTTGACTTCCTACCTTAGCATTCCAGTCCCCTATGATGAAAAGGACATCTTTTTTTGGTGTTAGTTCTAGAAGGTGTTGTAGGTCTTCATAGAACCGGTCAACTTCAGCTTCTTTGGCATCAGTGGTTGGGGCATAGACTTGGATCACTGTGATGTTGAATGGTTTGCCTTGGATTCGAACTGAAAGCATTCTGTCGTTTTTGAGGTTGTACCCCAGTACTGCCTTTCCCACTCTTTTATTGACTATGAGAGCTACTCCATTTCTTCTAAGGGATTCTTGCCCACAGTAGTATATATAATGGTCTCCTGAATTAAATTCGCCCATTCCTGTCCATTTTAGTTCGCTGATTCCCAAGATGTCGATGTTTAATCTTGTCATCTCATGTTTGACCACATCCAGCTTACCTTGATTCATAGATCTTACATTCCAGGTTCCTATGCAATATTGTTCTTTACAGCATCGGACTTTCCTTCCACTTCCAGACACATCCACAACTGAGCGTCCTTTCGGCTTTGGCCCAGCCGCTTCACTCTTTCTGGAGCTACTCGGAATTGCCCTCCACTCTTCCCCAGTAGCATTTTGGACACCTTCCGACCTGAGGGGCTCATCTTCCGGCGTCATATCTTTTAGCCTTTTGATACTGTCCATGGGTTTTCTTGGCAAGGATACTGGAGTGGTTTGCCATTTCCTCCTCCAGTGGACCACGTTTTGTCAGAACTCTCCGTCATGACCTGTTCTTCTTGACCTGACTTCATTGAGTTACGCAAGCCCCTTCGCCACGACAAGGCAGTGATCCATGAAGGGGTTCTTGTTTGTATAAGCCTGTTGTTCATAGCTTTTTGTTCTTTTATATTTGGCATATATTCATTTTCTGTAACCTTTGGGTTATTTCTGTTTTGATATGTTTGAAAGTTTTATTTTCCTTTACAATTTGTGGATGGCAACCCATAGGCCAAATAGCTAAGGTCACACAGGTTTCATGGCTAATACAAATATATTTTTATGGTGAAACTTCATACCCTGCTCATATTCTGCTTATGCTTGGGGCCAATTTCAACACATTAGTTCTTCCATTTCCATTTCCACGTTTGTCAGTTAAGCAGGAACTTCTACCTCTATTTGGATTTTATGAAATATATATTTCATTCTTTATTAATCTTTATAATTTGCACCTTTGCAATATGCTTGGGTTTCTTCTCTCTTCTGACATACTGACAGTTACCTAGGCAGGAAGTGAAACCATCCAGTGTCTTGTCTGGGTGAACATGTTCTGTTTATCAGGAAGATGAATAAATTTGTCATGGAATTTCTTCTATAGCTGTCTGAAGGATTACACAAGAATCTTGTCTGGTGAACTGGATTGTTGATTGCTTCATAGCCAGTGTTTTACAGAAGAAAAGGTACTTTTCTCACCCCTCTTTCTTCCTAGCTATCTTCTGCCATGAAGTTTAAGGTTCCAAACATTCATCTAACTTTGTACCTAGCAACTGTCTCCAGCCAAGTGATATGGCTTTGGACTTTCACAAAACACTTGGTTAGAAAACAACAGCTTTTTCTTCTTCCTTTCACTTTACAAAAAGCGTCTGTGCAATTTACTTTTCCCTGCCTTTTCCTTGCTCTCCTATAGAAAAGAGGATTGCTGGCTTGTTACTCTTATTTGGGACTCCTTGCCACTAATTTAGCAACTAGCCTTCTCTCTTCCCTATCACCACCAGCAGGCACTTATTTGGAAGTGAGCTCAGAGGGACTAGTATAGGGCGTTCTCCTGGTCCTTGCTATCACTCTCCATTACTATTAGCTGCTGGTGACTCTGGCTGTTTTGATGCCTGGTCTGATTTTGTTCAGCAACTTCTAGACAGGATCAGCAACTGGCAGTTAGTTACTGGCCTTCTCCTCTTGAGAATCTTGCTTTTTGGTTGTATAAGTGGCTGCTAAGGGCTTGACAGCAAACCTCCATTCACTACTGAAGCTAATTTTGAAATGTGCCTAAATAGTTAACTGCATACCTTTGTACAGATTTCTTATCAAAGTAGATGACTGACTTAGAAGCCTCAATTAATTCCTCTGAAGTCACCAGAGGAAACTGAATAGAATTCAAATAGGGGAAACAACGGGATCAGCACTAGACAGCCCAAACACCAAATGGTCAAGTCAAAGGAAAAAATACTCTTAGGGAAACCAAATCAGTTTTATATATACTTTAACCATATCATATCTAAACTGATAATGTTGCAAGACATTCTCTTTTGAGGTAAAATTCCATCTGCCTCAAAAACAAAAGGAAATTTACCACCTATTTTAAAAGTGGAATTATCCATACTGTAAGCTTTTCATGATAAATGGATCAGTTATGTCTTCAACCAAATACTGTATATATTTATGCATGTATGTATGTATGCTTGTATGGAGAAGGAGAGAGAGAAAAGGAAGAAGAACAGAACTGAAGCTGATCTAAACAAACAAGGAACCAATACTTACCAGGGTTTTAGTGGGATCATACAATAGCTTTCAAACTGAGCTCCAAGAGTTGAATTCTTACATTTTTTATACCAATCAATAACTTCAGTTAACATAAATATCCAATGATAAAACTGAAAATATGGAATAGAATTTGCTTAAAATATTATGGCAGAACAGAAACAGGCAGACCTCTTAAAATAAAAATAAACTCAAAATAAATTTGCCTTGATCACTTTTAGCTTATCCAAAATACTCAAAGGAGTACTACCTCATCTATCTATATATTTTGTCTGTGTCAAAACTGGGGTGAAAATCATATTTCCCAATTGAGAAAACTTCTTAGGAAACCTGAGAATAAGATTAAAAAAGGAGTCAGCACACAACCAAAAACATCAATCCCTATACACGTCAAAATTACTATGAGACTCAGTGGCATGAACTCTAATTTTTCCTATTTATAAAGAAACGAGGGAAGATACTAACTCATGCATTAGCGAAATGAAGTTAGGGTGGAAGTCTCTGACATAACTATAAAACATAGCAGAATTTATATTCTGTGTCCCCTAGTGGAACCTGTCTAATGTTTTCAAAATGATTAACCGCACAGGAAGAAGTTTTAAAGCCAAAATAAAAATAAAAGGAGAAAGAGATTGTTTTTCAGATGTATCATGGCACAACGTTCACCAGGTGATGACTACTGGCAATAAAAGTAGCTGGATTCTGTTCGTTTCAGGTTAAAGCCATTGCCCCAGTTCAACATGTAGTATTATCAGAGTCTCCATGATACAATATAAATATAGCCTTAGTAGAATGCACAATAGTTGGAAGAACAAGCCAAGGTTTACTTTTTAATATACGCATTTAACAAAGAAGTAGGTCTATAATTGTAACAAATACAAAGGACAGTAATACTTGCCTCTTTAAACCAAAAAGAAGGAGTTCTGTTTGAAAAATTGCTGATGTAAACCTTCAGTAAAATAGGAGATAGGATAATGCAAATTGACTCAAAAACCTCAACCTGGCCTAAAGATTTCTCAAGCAAATCCTATTTCCTATTTAGGATAGTCCCAGATAAATGAAGTAATTTAAAGCCTGAGATATCAAATACCATTCAAACCTGCAAGCAAGCTCCTAACCATGGGTGAAGACTCAATTCCAATCTACCTGGAAAATACCAGGTCCACAAACCTTTCCCACATTCACATTTTAAGTGGGTAAGGAGGAGAGAGAGAGAGGGGTTAGTAACCTGGACTTATGATAGTTCTGATACTCTCATATTCTCTAAACAAATATTTTTGATAATCCTCTATTTATGAGATATTTAAAGTAAACAATTTGAGACCTCTAATGAATGCTTTTGTTGTGTCCCTTACTCAGTTCCTATTTATCCTGTTCCAACTGCTTAATTTATGAAAAATGTATGTCAATTATTGCCAAATGAGATAATATTCCTCACTCAGAAAAATTACCTGGATTATTACATCTTTTCTTCTTCTTTTTTCAGAACAAGCTGGGTATCTTGTCTATTTTTTAGAGTTCACAGACTTCATCAGTGGAATCAGTGAGGAACAATAGAATTTTTTGAAGAAAAAAGGACTTGCAAAGAGAAGGTATTGATTATTGCAAATATCAATTTAAAAGAGATATTGTAGAATTTGTGTGAGAATCTCTTAGTATAAATTGATAACTAGAAAGCCTTTTGACTACGATTTTCTTATTTTCTTGCTAATATATACACTCATTATTAACACTTGCAGTACATTATATGCCTAAATAGAACATTAATATAAAAAAACATAGAATCTGAATAGAAATAATGATATGTAGTCAAGTATATCAGAAGACTTCAACTACATATGGTTTTGACTCAAATACAGTTTCCAATGTGGTGCCATACTAGTTTATGATGGTAGGAGTTGTTAGTCAATAAATCTAGGCTGGGGACAGCTACTCAGCTTTATTAAATATTATTTTATAAGAAAGAGGATTATCAGAGGGGCAAATAAAAAACTAGAATCATACATTTATGGCCTAATCTAAATTAGACCAGATGGACTCATATTATTATTCTCATCCTTCCTGCTCTCAAGAAAATCAGCAAAATCTTCCATAAATTAATCATCCAATAGACATAAATATATTATTTAAACTTGTTGATAAATCTACTAATGAATAGTGAGTTAAACATTGTCTACTACTGCCGTTATACATACAGACTCCTTAAAATAGTGAAAGCTAAGTTTAGAGCCAAGCATAAATACATTTTTACCCCTCAGTAGTCTTGCCTCTAGCTTATTTTATGGATTTAATTAAACGATCTGACTAAACTTGATAGATTAATCAGTACAAACCTGACAAAGTTCAGTATGTATCATCCAAATGATATTCTAAAGGCTATACATCTCAGGATTTAAAATGTGTAGAGGCTAGAAATGAATTT
This sequence comes from Charina bottae, assembly GCA_023362775.1. Taxonomy (NCBI): domain Eukaryota; kingdom Metazoa; phylum Chordata; class Lepidosauria; order Squamata; family Charinaidae; genus Charina; species Charina bottae. The sequence continues at coordinate 1,715,496 of JALMGJ010000044.1, read as the reverse complement.
GTGGACTCTGCTAAAGTTGAGTATCAATATTTGAAAACTACATCATTGAATACTTCAGGCATGGTCACGGTGAGGGTGAGGGGCCATGGCAAGATCTGTCCCCACTGACTAAAACTGACCACAGAGAAAGGAGAAGAACCACTAAAGAATGCAAAAGAAAAGAATTTTATATTTTACAATGTAGGTAAAGTTTATAGAAGCCACAGGGGTAGTAAGGACCATGTTAATTTTTTATAGACCTACGGTTACCTCAGCATGTTCACATATAACATTAAGCAATGCTTGACATTAACAATAGGTAACATTTGTACCACTGTTCAAATAACTGATAATCATACAAAGAATTTCTGCTCCCTCCACCCCACCACCATCAGTAGCCAAGACCCCTTTGCTGTTGCTGCATTTCAGACATTCATTGATTCATTCATTTTTCAAATTTCGTCACTGCCCATCTCCCTCAAAAGATCATGGCTTTATTTGTTTCTCAGCAAGGTAAACAGCACCAACATTGCCATATAATAGCCCATGAGATGGAGGGAGCCTGATATTTTCCTCAGGCCCTTTATTTCCGCAGACATTCTTTTATAGAATAGTAGGGTGATGGTGATGGAACAAAACTTTGGATCAGCAGCAATTTTAACCATGTTAGCTGTTCTTCTAGATTCAAATAATATGGGAGGCCATGGTTCAAACAGATAAAATTAGGGTTACAGATAGTCTGAAATCACAGCTACAGATTGTGAGTCAACTTCTTAACTGCAATCCCATCCATGATTACAGTTTGGATAACACGCTATGCCTTATTATATTATGGCTTAGTATGTCAAATGCACAAGAATTCTATGAACTGTACCTTGAAAATTTAAGGGACTAAACTGATCCATCTGTGTCCTAACTAAAATAAACAAACAAACAACAGAGTAAAGTTCTCAATGTGCATGCTACAGTACGTACTTTGCTATTCTACTAAAGGGAACTCCTTCATGAGGCACATTTTATAATGAAAACTGAAACTTGGAAGAAAACAAAAAAGCTCATCTTGGAAGATCTCAGAAAGCTAAACAGTGACTAAAAATCCTAGGGCTGCTTAAAAAAAATCCAGAACAAGGCAATGGCAAACCATCTCATCAATGATTGACTTTTTGAGAGAATCTTTACCCTTTCAAATTTCTATGAAGGGCATTTCTACAGAATTCAGGAAAAACAAACAAACAATTAATTAGTTTGAAGCATTACAAATGCTATATGCAGTATCCCACACGCTCCTCAAACCGTTTTCCATAATGCAAACCATAGTGCAACACAATTATATGTGAAATTAAATCAATTCTTAACATCAAATTCAGCCATGCCTTTACAAATGAAAGAAAAATAAAAGCCATGGCGTAGGAATTATGCATTAACTTCTCTGCAAGTAAACACATTTTCCATTTTAATAGGAACATCTTGATAAATTTGCTAATTATAACACAAGCAATTTGGGTACTGATGAAGAGTGTATAGGATATTTCATTTTTTATGACTCTTCAACTTAAAAATTATTCAGAGCACAAACAAGATGAAAAGGAATGCAATTAATAAATTGAAATGGAACAAAACGATTCTAGTCCAATCGTCTTTTACAGAGTATGATTATGTCAAACTGTCAACAATCACTTAATGATGTATCTACTTAAAATGAGGGCCAATAACTGAAAGTGAATCCCAACAAAACAAAAGTCCTGTGTGTAATTCAAGTACATCCTGATTTAGATGGAATTGCAGTTTGCCTAAAAGAAAAGGTAGATGTTTTGCAAGTATATCTTGGTCCAGCATTAGAATGAGGCCCAACTGCCCTTGGTGATGGGGACTTTTGGATAGTTTATCTGTTATTACCCTTTCTAGCTGGGATAGTCTGACTACCATCATCTGATTTCTGATTTCCATGGGAGATGGCACTATGTTCATTCGTGACTTGATGCTTTCACAGCCATTAATATTACCAATTTGCAGGTCTGCAAAAGCCTTTCAGAGCAGGAACGGGTCAGTCTTTTTAGAAAATGATGGTGGGGGTGGTGATGGCTTCAGCAGCATTAAATCAGAGGGAATTGGCAAATAGAAACATTATTCTGGGAGGAAGGGCACTAGAGATGACTTTAATATACCCTTCCCAGCAATCTGATCTATACTGAATTTGTTAGGAAGAAATACTCTGCAGCAATCTAAATGCAGCTCAGATACCTGGGAAAAAGAGGCTCTGTAAGCATAAATCCAGATACAGTACATATGATATATATCACTGCACATGTGGTGATCCCAACTCAATAACCAGCACCCCATGGAGTTTTAGGACAGGAATGTTGCCCGTCCCTGGATTTTGTGATGCAGAGTACATTAGGTGCCCTTGAAATACTGTTGAGGTTTCAGCAGGTGCTAAATACAATGGCTAGAAAAGTAACCAGTACATCGTAGCAGAATCGCTTTACCAATACTAAATGCTTATTTATTTCAAAAGCCAGTTCAGGGTTCTAGTACTTAACTTTGAAGTCCAAAACACTGCAGGAACGTTTCTCCTTACAAAAACTTGCCCGTTTTTTTAAAAAAACATGGCTGTTTTCCAAGTTGTTGTTGTTGTTCAGTCGTTCAGTCGTGTCCGACTCTTCGTGACCTCATGGACCATAGCACGCCAGGCCTTCCTGTCCTCCACTGTCTCTCGGAGTTTACTCAAATTCATGTTCATTACATCGGTGATGCTATCTAACCATCTCATCCTCTGCCGTCCCCTTCTCCTTTTGCCCTCAGTCTTTCCCAGCATCAGGGTCTTTTCCAGTGAGTCCTCTCTTCTCATTAGGTGGCCAAAGTATTTGAGCTTCAGCTTCAGCATCTGTCCTTCCAATGAGCAGTCAGGGTTGATTTCCTTTAGGATTGACTGGTTTGACCTCCTTGCAGTCCAAGGGACTCTCAAGAGTCTTCTCCAGCACCACAGCTCGAAAGCATCAATTCTTCGGCGCTCAGCCTTCCTTATGGTCCAACTCTCACAGCCATACATTGCTACTGGAAAAGCCATAGCTTTAACTATACGGACCTTTGTCGGCAAGGTGATGTCTCTGCTTTTTAATATGCTGTCTAGGTTTGCCATAGCTTTCCTTCCAAGGAGCAAGCGTCTTTTAATTTCATGGCTGCAGTCACCGTCTGCGGTGATCTTGGAGCCCAAGAAAATAAAATCTGTCACTGCTTCCATTTCTTCCCCTTCTATTTGCCAGGAAGTGATGGGACCAGATGCCATGATCTGGGTTTTTTTAATGTTGAGTTTCAAGCCAGCTTTTGCACTCTCCTCTTTCACCCTCATCAAGAGGCTCTTTAGTTCCTCTTCACTTTCTGCCATTAGGGTGGTATCGTCTGCATATCTGAGGTTGTTGATATTTTTCCCGGCAATCTTAACTCCGGCTTGTGATTCATCCAGCCCGGCATTTCTCATGATGTACTCTGCATATAAGTTAAATAAGCAGGGTGATAATATACAGCCTTGTCGTACTCCTTTCCCAATTTTCCAAGTACCTCAGTCTATAATTTGTCATCAAACCTACTTGGATGTGGCTCTGAGACTGAAATCATGACATCCAAATTTGGCCATCTAATGTCAACATTTGTTAGGACATGTTTTTCCTATTTTGGGGGGTATCCTATTTCTGTTGAAATAGGAGCTAGTTATCTCCCAAAGACTTCCTGTTTCCATTCCTACCTATAATCCCTTAAAATAATTCAAGGAAAGTTGTTTCCACTTTCTACATGAAAGTATGGTTTAAGGTGAACTTAAAAAAGAAATGTTTATCCAGGTATTTTAACTGCTTCTTTTTCCTGTTCTATTGCATTTGTTTCCTTTCTGTTTTCTTACTGTAATGTTCTTACTGTATTGGACACTCCTATACTACCTTTGTATTGTTACTGAAGCCATAAGGATAAAGGGCAGTTTTAAAGTGTTCTAATAAATGAAACCAGTCCACAAAACAAATATAAATCAGATTTTAAATGCTAACCAAATCCACCAACTGAACTTTCTTAGATTGTAAAGTTGTCTTTGAAAATTCTGTTTCCAGTTACAGCACTCCCTGTTGCTCATAAAATACAGGTCAAGGAGAGTATAAATATGTCTCAAGTGCAGAAAACACAAGGTTCAACACCTTTGGGCAACAGACTTCATAAACGTCTTTGGATGCATGATTGAAATAGTTCTTTTTTTAAAGCCATAAAAGCTGTGGATATTTTGAGAGCTCAACTGAGACTCACTGGACAATGTGTTGTCTTCACACCTCAACTGAAGTTCTGAACGATCCTGTTTTTCAGTTTGCTTACTAAAGTAAACTGCTTATTTCATAAGTATGAGAAGTAAAATAAATTTGGGGGAAACTACCTCTAGTGATAACACTTAAGGATGTGTACAGGCTGTTTGTGTTCACTTGACCCCTGTCCAGCTTTGCTTGTACCTTGTAGCTAGGAGGATCTTAAAAATGCCTTCAAAGTAAAATCATCTCAGGTTGAACTTAACAACCATTGTTATATTGGCAATAATACGTAAGTTCTTTAGAATAATTTTATTAAGGTTTGCAATTACAGAGATAAAAGACTAAAGCAAACTAAAAAAAGTATAAAAGAATGAAAAAAGGGGATAGAAAGTGCAGAAAAGAAAATAGAAAGAAAAATAGAAAAGAAGAAATAATAAGAATATAGTAAAGAAAAAGAAAAGAAATATATAAAGAAATGACTTCCGCCTTCATCCCAACAAGTACAAACAATTTCAGTAACTTATCACCTTCTTTAAGAATAAACAAAATATCTCTTCTTCCCCTATCTATAAACAAAATTTTAAGCCTCATAATTCAGTCCTAGTCAGCAAAGTCTATTAAGGGTTACCAGAAAACAACATATAGTTTGATGATGATTATGTTATCTGTTCAATCGTGTCTGATTCTTAGCGATTCTATGGACCAGCTGATATATATTTTAACCTCTATCAAATAAACCAACTTTATATTCCTTCCCTTTAACACAGTAACTTATCACTTTCTCTAAAAATACAACAAAAAAAATCTCTTTTTCCAAATCTTTAAAACCTCATCATTCAGCCCTGGTCAGCAAAAATCCATTAAGGGTTACCCAAAACAGCAACATCTTCTCCGGCGAATGCTTCCTACATGCGGCTCCCCAGACTGGCGCAGCAGCGTAGTGCAAATAAGAATGCCAGCCAATGGGGAAGGCAGGAAGCAGTTTTGCCCAACGGGAAAGTGCCAGGGGTTGGCTCAAGGAGCCATGCTATTCCAGGCACTCCAGCTTCTCCATCCACATGGTTCTGGGGCTGCTTGCCACCCGCAAGGCAGGGTGCAGGGTGGCCAAAAGAGCAGAGCTGGGGGGAGATAGGCAGGTGGGAGTTGGAGGCAGTCACTTACCTTACTGAGGTTCAGGGCTGGGAGGGACCAAGCCCAGAATGGCTTGGATTGGCATGGGTCTTTGGCTAACAACCAGTGAAATTCTTTTAACGATGGCAACAGGGATTGCCAGGATTGCCATCACTAAGTGATGTAGTCACATGACATCTCGCTTTACAACTGCATCGCTTAGCAATGGAAATTCAGGTACCAATTGTTGTTGTAAGTCAAGGACTACCTGTAGTTAAATAGCAATTAAAAAGCAATTCCAAAAGTGATTAAGAAATGAGGCTTGGCTGAACTTTTTGTCCATATAGGCTACGTTAATGGCTATGACCATGGTGGAACTCCATCGACTTCCAGCCGCTTTTTCAAGAGAGATTGAATGCCGCCAGAATTAGCCTTCTGGTTGCCAATGTCTGCCGCAACACCATCCCCGCTCCTTTGAGGACGTTCAGTTCGTCATGTCCTCACCAGAAGTCACAATAATACAGAAGTTTACCACTGCCTTAAAAAAAACCCCTTCCCAGTCCTGTTTACTGGCCCTATCCAGGTATTAACTAGGTCTGACCTTGCATACCCAAGGTCAATTAACATAATAAATTCTTTATGAGGGTGAGCAAGATGCATTCTTTTTTAAAGGAGGCAATTAAAAGAATTTTTAAAAAGAGACCTCAAATATGCCCAATTATAGACTAGTGTCTAAACCTCCATGACTGAGTAAGAGGATTGAGGGTAGAGTGGGGAAAGACTGCAGATAGTCCTGAAAAAAGGTAATTTCAAATTGATTTCAGAGCAAGCTATGGGGCTCTTTTGTCTTGATAATCAAGTTCATTTGGATATCAGCAGAAAAGGTATTACTCTGTTGAGTCTTTTCAACCTTTCAGCAACTTTCAGTATCATCTACCATGGTATTCTTCTTGGTAATTTTGGAATAGGAAACATTGCTTTGTAGTGGCTCCATTCTTATATTTCATGAAGTTGTTAACATTTAAAAGTTATGAAAGCACTTTTTCTACATATTAATTGTTTATAGTTTTAATTGTTTAGTTATTCTTTTTGTTAGAATATGCAACAGTTATGGTAAAAGGGGCACGGTAGCTCAGCGGGTTAAACCGCTGAGCTGTAAGACTGCCTGATCTAATGGTTGGCAGTTCAAATCCCCACGTGGCGAAGTGAGCTCTCATCACTTGCCCCAGCTCCTGTCACCCCAGCAGTTTAAAAGCTAAATGCAAGTAGATAAATGGGTACCACGTTAAAGTGGGAGAATTTGCCGGTGTCCTGTCGGGGGTCGCCCTCGGAGCGAAAAGAAGATCCCGGGAATCCCGTGAATGGCGGCAGAGGACGACAGAACCCGATCGGCAACATCTAGGACGTCAGCAGACTACTCGGAAGCGAGGTATTCTGGGACATGTAGTCCAATACTTACGGAAGAAGAGTCGGTTCCTTTACCCCTCTCCCTTAGCGCGCGGTAATAATATATATATGAATGGTTGTATAATATATGAAATTGTAATGTTGTAAGCCACCTAGTGTCCTCCGATAGGGAGGGGATAGGTGGGGTATAAATATGATAGATAGATAGATAGATAGATAGATAGATAGATAGATAGATAGATAGATAGATAAATAAATGGTCCATCAGTCATGAAGACCACTAGATGGCACTGTTATTCTAGAAATGTGGGTACGGTGTTAAGGTGGAAGGTGGAACACTCTTTTTTCTACTTCCTGTAACCATACCTTTCGCCACACCTATATGTATTCTTGTTTGAATCTTGACTTTTCACTGAGCTCCTTATGCCTCTGTAAATTACCTTTAATAAGGACAATTACAGACTATTGACTAAATCCTTTTGTAATCAGTACACAAGAGATCCCACTCTGAAACAATCTCAAAATTCATTCTAGGTTCATGTTTTTATTGTAAACTACCATGAGACTGCAGTAGTCAGTGATATAATTGTATTATAATCAATAAAATTAAAAAAAAAATGTCTGGTTTAAAGATTTCCCACCAGCAAAATATTTTCTTTCTGTTATACTAAAACTCACTTCACTTGCACTTAGGTAGAACAGTTACTAGATTCCTTTGCTAAAGTAAAACACCTTTAAATAAATACTACCTAACTTTTGCATGCTGAATACATCTCAATCAAGAAATTGTATACTCCATTAACATATCTTGTGTTCAGCCCATTAAGCATTGTCCCTGCAACATTCTAAAACAACTGTTGCTAAAAGCTGCGCTGGAAAACTGGGAAGAATGCTAACATCAGTTGTGTTTCAAAACAGTATTTCTAAGGCCAGCAGAGAATATCCTTCATCTTAATTTTGTTTGTCCAATTGTGCAGAAAGCTCTGCTCTTTAAGCAAGAGCCTTTTTCCTTAGACCTTTCTTCTTGCTAACTTCAGATGGTTTCTTTGCATTGCCAGTCATTAATAATAACATAGCATGCTGAGACAAGTAGTGCAAACACTAAATGTAGAAATAGATTGTTTTTACTTAAACGTCTCTCTGTCTGAAGTCAGGCAATCACAATATGAATAATAAGGGAGAAGAGACACATTCAGCAAGTACTATTCCCTACTGAAAATCTAAAACATTTACTTTATTAAAATTCTGTCTCTCCCACCCTCTCTCTCTCTCACACACACACTCACATTCCCAGATTCAGGAGTAAAAAAGGATATAGCTTGAAGTTAAAACCATAGCTTTCTTCAGAAATGTGAGAAAGAGTACAGGTAGTCCTCCTTTAGCGACCACAATTGGGACTGGCAACTTGGTCACTAAGTGATGCAGGGTTACTAAGTGGGAAATCATGTGACCGTGGCTGTGCTTTCCTTTTTCCGCACCCCCCACCCTTTGGAATACTCACCCCAGCCCTAGGATAATTAGCAAGAAAGGCATTAATATTTGTTTTTACATTCATTGAAGAGGAAGGGATTACAAGAGAGTAAGCAGGCCCAGCATCCTGCTTACTCTCTTGTAACCCCTTCTTCTCCAATCTCTCTGCCCTGCAAGGGGGAATAGAAGAACAGAACAGAACAGAACAGAACAGAACAGAACAGAACAGAACAATGCCATTGTGTCCCCACTCCAAAATTAGGACATCTTATGCCTTCTTACGGAAATCACTGCAGATAAAAACTTAGCAATTCTCTCAGTAGGACACTAGGAAAGGATAGATTTTATTTTTGTTAGGAGGAAGTACAGATATACCTGCATGTGTATTATGAAAAAATATGTAAGATTGGGTCTCTGATTCATTCTGACCACAAGGACAGCATCTCTTGGTGAATAGTTCTTTTGTACTTCCCATCTAGTACTACAAAAAGATAAAGTGTTGAAATGATCCAAAGAAAAGGGTCTACAGTGTGCTGGACAAACAAGATTGAGTAAGTAATTTGCAGGTATAAAGAGTTTCCAAGTTGGAACCCACCAGTGGTTCATCTGCCATGCAGTATAAAAAATGGCAGATTTTGATTTAGCTCTCTCTAAACCTAGGGGTAGAGCCAATCTGGTGTAGTGGTTAAGGCACCAGGCTAGAAACCGGGAGACTGTGAATTCTAGTCCCGCCTTAGGCACAAAGCCAGCTGGGTGACCTTGGGCCAGTCTCTCTCTCTCAGCCCTAGGAAGAAGGCAAGGGCAAACCACTTCCAAAAAACCTTGCCAAGAAAACTGCAGGGACTTGTCCAAGCAGTCTCCGAGAATTGGACACAAATTAAAAACACACACACACTAGGGGTACCAGGGGAGAAGGAGAGAGGCCACAATAAAACAGGTCAGCTAGGATTTTTACTTGCCACCTTAATGAAACAATAAATATCATGGAGAATTAATAGGGCCAGGGAACCATCAGAGAGCACAGGATTAAGCCAGGAAGGGAGTTGGCAAATGCAGACCTCACTTTTAAAGCAAACATTCCATTTTCCATGTGGGTTGAGGCATTTGAAACACAGCATGGGGCCTGAAAGAGTGCTTGTAAAAATCTAATAGAGGAAATAATCATTCACATTCATATTAATATGGTCATGTCAGTTCTTATAGATAACATTATTGTTTAAATTTCCCTTCCAAACCTTTGCCTTTTAATGGATCATTGAAGCAAACAACTTTGCTGACATCCTGTGTCCACATTTCTGTTTCTTTATCAGGTATCACAAGTTCCCTAGTGATTGGAAAACATTTTCCTTGTCCCAAGCTTTTCAACAGAGGATATCAACCAGCAGAATTTGGATCCCTAATAATTTTTCCTCTAAAAGGTGTGCTGAGTTACCTAAAAGAAATAGGGGATGGCTTGGATAGCTGCACCCACAGCCTCAGCCTCCTTTCCAGGTTCTTGCAAATAGTTGGGAAATATTTTTCTTCTTTTGCACACTCCTAATAAATTGAAAGTAATTCCTGAGAACTGAAAACATAAAAGGCACTGATAGTAATGTCAGCCATAAACCTTAATGTTTAAGGTTAAGAATTGAAGAATCTAGTTAGGTGTTTTAATTTCACCCTTTCTGAAACTTCTCTCTTACGTTTTTTTACATCACTTCAAAATCTAAATTTTGAAACATCAGGTTAGAATTTTTTTTTACCTTGGAAATGTCAAATTTTTGCTTTTAATAGTCAAAAAAGGTTTTCTGAAACAGGAGAGTTCAAGAAGTTATCAACCTGACAGATCTTTGACAGATCCTGGTAGGAGCAACACATCAATACTTTATTGCCAGAAATGTCCTTCAACAGAATGAGGCAATCAATGAGGAGTAATAAATCTTGGCTAGAGAGAACAACAACTAGTTGCAAATGTATGAGTGGAGGATCACCATGAGCATTTTTCATTTCTGGAGACTGACAACTACACACTTCATTCTTCCAATTTCCTGTTTTTTTCATTGTGAAGAATGTCATAAGTTAGACCTTATATTCAGTATACAAAGGCAGGGTTTGAAAATCCTCTTCCTACAATTACATACAGTGATACTTAAACATTTCTTTTGAATTTGCAGTATTTCTGCATAAATATGACCTAAAATGTGATCTGTTCTCCACACAAGTCCTAAAACTAGATAAAGAGAACCAATTAAACAAATGAGTCAAAAACATTATACCTGTTCACTTATTCATTGGCAAAAATAATCCAAAGCTACATTCATTCAGAAGAGCTAGTCAGAAGTACCATTCTGAATATAACTGATACTTCACAATATATCTTGGAATTTACTCTTCACAGAAAAGCCTCCAAAGTTGGTAACAGTATATGTGAACACAACATGATGAGAAGAAATCTTTGTGCATGCTTTTGATAGAAGAATTTAAGAAACCCCCCTCCGTTTCTCCTTCTCCTCGAAACCGCCATTTCTCCCCTTTATCCAAACCACATCCTTTCCCCACCGAGAGACACTTCCCACTGAAACCACTTCCATAAACTGATCAGAAAGGCAACAAACATCTTAGCATAAGTAAAGAAAGGGCTCCCCTTAGAATATCAAACAATCTGAAACTGACAGACAGAATCCAAAAGGGCTTAATTGGTCAAAGGAACAAGAAACCACAAAACAATGAGGGGGGGGTGCAACCACAGGAATGCTTTGTTCAATTAACACTCATTCAGAAAGCATCCCTGAAACTGACATAAGGTGTGAATCCAGCAAAAGCAATCATCATCTCTCACCTACCATAAACATCAAAGGTCTACATCTCTATAAAAGGGGCTAGTGGGGAAATACACACGTGGCCACCTTCCAACCAGCATTTTTCTTCAGAAATAAAGCACCTCTGTTCCAGCAATTGCCTGGGCTTCTTCATTCCTGCCTTGGGACGAACCCTTGGTAAGATTTCCTTCCAACACCTTCTTGTGCTTTATCAGTACAACATCAGTACAGATGGATGTATATATATTTGTTAAAAGTTAAAAGGTATGCTTCATTTCATTTATATTCATCAAGCCTGTGTGGTTATCTTTTGCAAAGTACTGCATCAAAAATTTTAATATACTGTACATTAAATATTTTAATAATATACAGTATTTACTGCAGTCTGTCTATTCTATTTTCCTATCTCCAATATTTATTTCTCTTATTCCTCCCCAGCCTCATGTTCTAAGCTACCCACACTAGCTATAATGAAACTTCTGGCTTAAATGATATAAATATACCATGGATGTCTTTGGTTCCTAGAATCATTCAAACTGCCTTTCCACAAAATGCCAACGTTGTCCAAACACAACATGATAAACACTTGAAATAGATATAGAAATACAAGATTAATTCCAGCTGTTCACAGCTAAGAAAGTGTTTTTGCGTGTGTATCCATGTGTGTGTTCCCTTAAGTTATTCGTGGTAAAACAATTTTTCTCGTGGCCTCCCATCCAAGCACTAACAGTCCTTCACTTTTTCCTTTTGAGATGCTGCTACCTGCTGCCACAGAAAAACAAAACTGCAATACAGCAACATAAGAGGGCAAGATAAGAAAATAATACATTTATATTGTTTGATGAGGAGTTTAAAAGGAAAACTATAGCATGGAATTATTACACTGATTTTTTTTTTGCAAGCCTGAAGCCTTTATTCAGCCACAAATTGGGTATATACATAGTTTGGGCTGAGATAATTACATTTTATATTGGTTTCTTTCATCACTTATGTATCTGTCTGTTCTTCATAAAAATAGGGGCAAGTAAAAGGGATGCCATATCTCTACAAGGAATCTTTTAATTTCCTGGTTACAATTCAATGGTATACATTAATTTGCCTCCTCTTTTATGCTGAATAAATTTTCTGCATTATATTCATTACTAAAATCAAAAATAAATATTCACTTTGTCAATTTCAGAATCATCTGCATATTCTATAATTTAATGAAGACATGATTTTTATTGTACATTAGCTACACAAAATTCCAAATTTGAAAGGATACCAAGATGAATAGGAAATGGGAGAGTTATTCTAAATCATTAGCATGTTTATAGTTTGGTAATGTGTGCACTTATGCACCCACATTCATGAATATATAAATGAACATTCTTTCCATACTTGTTAAACACACAACTGTAGTTCCAATATTATTTTGCCTGTTTTAATTTAGATACTCGTTACTGCATTTTTTCATGCTGCAGTATCTGAAAATGTTGGTATTGCTTTGTAACATATTCAGTTAACAAAGACATTTTCTTGGTTGATAAATAAGGAAAATATGTATAGAATAATAATACCACACTTTATGGCCCAGAACCAATTGCTACAATAGTTAGGGGGGAAATGGAAAGGTCTAGCACATTAGAAAATAAAACTCTATCAGTTAATGTTTTTAGCACTGAAATGTGCTAATGTGTTTGACTTGGACTTTAAAGAAGCAGGATAGGAAGAGTATTGACGCTTTTGAACTTTGGTGTTGGAGAAGACTCCTGAGAATATCATTGGCAGCCAAGAAAGCAAACAGATGGATAATCGAAGAAATCAACCCAAAGTTCTCACTTGAAGCACAAATGACCAGGCTCAAATTATCCTACTTCGAACACATTATACAACGACCCAGCTCTCTGGAGAAGGCTCTAATTCTGGGAAAAGTGGAGGAAAGAGAAGAAGAGGATGACTGGCAGCAAGGTGGATGGACTCAGTTACAGTGACGATGAGACCTCCAAGAACAGGTTAGGGATAGATCGACTTGGAGAAAATCTATCTATGTTGTCGCTAGGAGTCGAAAATGAGTTGGCACATAATCAGTAAAAAAAATGTGCTATGATAATTATAGAGGGAAAGAAATTACTTTTCCATTTTATCTCACAGAAATATCAAGTGCAGTCTTTTTTCATTGAATAAAGTCATTGATGTAAGAGAGATGAATATAAGGATTCATTATCAGCTATGATAACTTTGGTAAATGGTTTGAGTCCCAAGAAAAAAGGACTCATACCTATGCAGCTTAAATGCTGATCCTGTGTAGCTGACTTTCTTACATTTTATCTTTTTGTGATGGATATGTTTCCATTAGCAAAGTTCCTTTGATAGAACAAGATCAACCTGAGCATGCTTCTCTGTGGCTATGCAGGGTGATTACTTCCCAAGGATGGCTTGGGAATGCATGGTTCCATTAATTCTTAAAGCAGCTGTTGAGACCCCTCTATTGAAAGAGCCCACATGAGATATTATTAGCCAATCCCAAAGTTAACATTCATAGACAAGAGTTTTCAATATACCTCATGGGTTCTTGGATGAGATTAATTTGCAATCATTTCAATCTAATGTATTCAATATATTCCCTTTTTAAAAAAATCACAGAATAGTGACAACTATTTCTAAAAGTTCGTATACATTAGAAATCTATGTTATCATTCATAGATGACTTTGGAAAGTATCAAATGGATTGATCACCTCCAAAATAGAAGCTGAGCATCCCTATTTTTGTGACTATTGCTTAATTACCTTGTCATGAATTTTCATATTTTATTACATTTATTCTGACATTGTGATCAGCTGTTATGGGTATGATTTACCATGCAAAAGTAGAACACAAAAAAACTGATGATGGTTTCTTAGCCAAGTCAGCTTTGTTATGATAAACACACAGTGCTCCATACATAGGAACAAAGATTGTATTATTCACTTCTTATAAATAAACACACACTAGTTTTATTTGGCCAAGGCATGCCCTGGATTTGTATGATTCTGAACTGAACTGGACAGTTGCAGTCAAATTTGGAAGATAATGAAATCAAAATATGGTGTCTCCACAGCAGACTCAGAGTCAAAAAGATACAGCAACATAAACATGTTTTTAATAGATGTGATACATTTTCTCTCAAGCTGTTTTGGAGAAGAAATATACCAGAATGGGGTGGTGGGGTGGTGAGAATAATCACAGGAATGGTTTTAGCAGGACTTTTCAATCTCAACATTTTGGGGACGGCTGATGAAATAATAATAATAATAATAATAATAATAATAATAATAATAATAATAAATAATAATAACAACAACAACAACAACAACAACAATAATGAGAGTTGGACCATAAGGAAGGCTGAGTGCCGAAGAATTGATGCTTTCAAACTGTGGTGCTGGAGAAGACTCTTAAGAGTCCCTTGGACTGCAAGGAGGTCAAATCAGTCAATCCTGAAGGAAATCAACCCTGACTGCTCATTGGAAGGACAGATACTGAAGCTGAAGCTCAAATACTTTGGCCACCTAATGCGAAGAGAGGGCTCACTGGAAAAGACCCTGATGCTGGGAAAGACTGAAGGCAAAAGGAGAAGGGGACGGCAGAGGATGAGATGGTTAGATAGCATCACCGATGTAATGAACATGAATTTGAGTAAACTCCAGGAGACAGTGGAGGACAGGAAGGCCTGGTGTGCTATGGTCCATGAGGTCACGAAGAGTCAGACATGACTAAACAACTGAACAACAACAACAACAGATGAAATAATATATCGTAGGACCATTAAGGTTTTTTTCTGTTTTTTGGTTCATTCTCCTTTCCAGGAACAGGGAGATTAAAATATGTTGGATAGCTTGCAAGGTGTAAGCTAGCTGTTTGCCATGAAAAACCTGCAAGTTCAAGATCTTAAGCTTCTGCTACATTTTCCTTCATATCCATCACCTATTTCTAACATTCTGTATTTTCTATGATTTCATAGACAACTTAACAGAAGAAGAATAAGCCACATATTATTTTTCATTCATCATCATTCCCTGCAACCATATTTCTGATCTTTTGTGTATTTTTTGCACACACAAACACAAAAGAGACAAAATGAAGTATTTTCTTTTCATTTTTCCAAGTTTAAAAACCCTTTTCTTTAAAAAGTTCAACTATGACCAAAATGGCATGAAGCTTATAAAGTAAGAAATATCCTGGTTTCATGTGATAAAGCATCAGCCAGCATGGTGTGCATGTCTGGAATGTAAAAGATGTTAAAGTCAAAATGAGAAAAAAAATTATGCTCACATGACCTGGTATTGGATAAATTAATATTCTAGATTATTATTGTCTGTTTTGCACATCTGTGGCATAGCGTATGTCGTCCAGGATGTGGCACCAATTACGAATGTGGTACCAATTCTCCAATGGCCACAAGCTGTTGTTAAAAATGTCATACTTTTTTTCCTTTGATAGTAAATGCAGAGAGAAGAATGCACAGGGGAGGAAGTTGCTCAATAATTCTGGACTGGTTACTAATGGCAGTTAGATTATTTATAGCTGAAGCTCAAATGGAGCTGCTTCATGGAGCTCAGATAGGGTCTCTGAATAATACTGCAGCCTTGGAGTCTTTGCAATCAAAGTTTTTGAAGCACATATACCAAGTACCTTTCCTTTCCTTTCCTTTCCTTTCCTTTCCTTTCCTTTCCTTTCCTTTCCTTTCCTTTCCTTTCCTTTCCTTTCCTTTCCTTTCCTTTCCTTTCCTTTCCTTTCCTTTCCTTTCCTTTTCTTTTCTTTTCCTTCAAGTCAGTGTTGATTCCTGGTGATTGCTTGAACAAGTCCTTGCAGTATCCTTGGAAAGCCTTTTCAGAAGTGGTTTGCCATTGTCTGCTTCCTAGGGCTGAGAGGGAGTGACTGTCCCAAGGTCACCCAGATGGCTTTGTGCCTAAGGCAGAACTAGAACTCACAGTCTTCTGGTTTCGAGCCTGGTGCCTTAACCACTACACCAAACTGTCTACCCTGTAGACAGCACAAGTACCAAGTGCCTTGGTGTGTCCTAAAGGTGGTTCTGCATCAAGAAGCAAGTATAATAAAAATACAAACCATGACATACATCAACATTTTACATTAATGGTTAAAATTGTTCTTGTTCCCTACTGATTTCTTTTTCTTGGTTTTAACAACTACTTTTATTTCCACATAAGGTAAAGGTTCCCCCCGCACAATTGTGCAGTCGTGTCCGACTCTAGGGACCGGTGCTCATCTCCGTTTCTTAGCCGAAGAGCCAGCGCTGTCCGAAGACGCTTCCGCGGTCATGTGGCCACATGACGCGCACGGAACGCTGTTACCTACCCACCAAAGTGGTACCTATTCATCTACTTGCATTTGCATGCTTTCGAATTGCTAGGTTGGCAAGAGCTGGAGCTAGCGCGGGAGCTCACTCCGCATGCAGGGCTAGGGATTCGAACCTCCGAACTTGCGATCTTCTGTTCAACAAGCCTGGCGTCTTACCCGCTGAGCCACCACGCCCCTTTTATTTCCACATGGAAAGGTTATATTCTGTAAAAGCTGAATCAGTATGGATATTCACAAGAAGCTGACTAGCTATGGGCTATGACCCAACTAAGCCAAAGGTAAGGCAGAATGCCAAAGATATAGAAGGGCAAAGAGTACAAATAAGTCTGCCAAGTAGATATATTTCAGCAGTCTATTAGTTCCAGTCTAGCAAAATGTTTAAATCAAAATGAAATCTCAAAATACAGGAGATCTATGACATTAGCATACTTTAATGCATTACCAACAGCTGTGCTGGAAGGGAGATATAAGGAAAACCCATTGGAAGAACTGTTTTGCTTGTATGGCATTGGCCTTCTTGAAATTATAGCTCTTTTTCTTTTACAGTGTACTTTTTATAAGAATATCTGGTCATGATATATATCTCCATGAACAGGTATACAGGTATGTGGCATTCAGGTCCATATTATATCCAATATTTATTGTCAGATAAAGATGTGATCTTGTTTAATGCTTTTCAGTATAAAGCATGTTGAGATGATTGCTTAGTATTAATATCACTATTGTAGCTTTCATTTTTACTATTTTTTCTTAATTTAGGGTTTGTGTATTTTCAATCTTTGAATATAGTAACAAACTCAAACTTGAACCTCTGGAATAGAAGGTAGAAGCACAAATCCAAAAGAGAAATCAGAGACAACAGCTTATACAACAAAGAGGTAGGCAAGGTCTGGATTATGGAGGATCAATTGGGAAGTAAATGCCTACTTAAGGCAAGGAAAATTTTGTTGGGCTTTAGTAGTCTATTTATAGGGAAACTTCCTTTTAGTATAATGAGTTAAAGCAGTGTTTCTCAAACTTGGCAACGTTAAGATTGTGTGGACATCAACTCCCATTCAACTCCAATTCTGGAAGTTGAAGTCAGCTGAAGTCCACACATCTTACAGTTGCCAAGTTAGAGGTCTCGTTAACATGCAAAGTTAGAAATAAATTTCTGATACAAACTGACAAAACCCATGAAATGCTTTATGTTTCTACAAAAAATAGGAGAGGGGGTGCTGTACTTTAGTTGGAACCACCTGAATTTTTTCAGAGCAATACTTAGTCTAGGACAGACAAGTCAAAGAACAATTTTCCAGAATAATGTAGAGGATGCAGACAAAAGGGCACTGAGGAGTTTCTTGAACATGATTGTCATGAAGGAAAGGATCTTCCAAGCAAATTGGTAAATGATTAAAAAAAATCAAGAACTTGTCCAGGAAATCATGGAAAATATGATTCAAGCCTGATGTCTATTAGCTAATCCAACCAGCATTACCATAGATTCAGACTTTCTAAACTTTTGCTAGCACTTACTTTGTTATATTGAAGTGTTGTATGATAATTTCTCGTATAACATTCAATATAACACAAGTTGCCAGAATTTGCTATCAGCTTCTGGGCTCCCTGTACTAGAATACAGCAGCTTATCTCATTATCAGTGACAGACATCCATTTGCAAAAATGTTTTCAATAACACTGGGCATGGGCATCATGTCATCATTGTATAAATGATGTGATTTGTACTGTATGTCATGTCATGATGCAAACTATATAATTTGCATAATTTATGTGATGACCACATGATGCATTGTATGGACCCTACTGGACATCTGCAGCACTGAGATAGAAATCTTCACTTCAATTTTTCAGTGAAAATATTGGTTTGGAAGCTACAGAAATGGGGAAAATTTCTGGTTCATTCCAGCTTCTTATTTATCATCCATTACAATTTTGAAATTTTGTAAGGCTTTCACCTTAGCCAGGCTGGACGCACTGCCCTCAGCAGTCCTTTTTGGACGTTTAAAGGGTACTCCTATGCACCTCTGGTTATGTCCATGTGGTGACGGCTCAATAGAAACCCTAAGCCATATGTTATTATTCTGTTCCCTATATAAGGATCTGTCTAGAGTCCTTATATATCCTATATTGAAGAAATTTCCAGGCAGGGAGTGTGATTTCTATTTAATGCTACTTCTTTCAGACAAGGACCCAAAAATATCCTCCCAGGTTGCCCAGTTTTGTTCTACCATCTGCACAATACGCCGCATTTAGAATTTCTTAACATAGTATTTTATTTCATTTTATTTTAGTATTTTTATTCTTAATTAATTTTAGATCGTATCATACTAATGTATTTATTTATTTATTTATTTATTTATTTATTTATTTATTATTTAAATTTATACCGCTGCCCATCTCCCCCAACAGGGGACTCTGGGCAGTTTACAATAAAATAAATAGTTAAAAACATATAAACATAAAATTACAATCATATTAATGATGTACATTCTAAAATATTAATAGAATAAATAAGAGTAAAATCCAAGGGATGATAAGATCTCAGGTAATGGGGGGGGGGGACTATGGTGCCAGCCACCCCCAGGAGGAACTGATACTTTTCCCATCCCAAGCAAGGCGGTAGAACCAGGTCTTCAAATTCTTCTGGAAGGCTGGGAGCGAGGAAGCTCCGGGGGCAAGATATTCCAAAGGGTGGGTGCCACTGCAAAGAAGGCTCGCCCCCTGGACCCCACTCGCCTCCATTCCACTAGATGGAATTCCTTTGCCAATGGGGTCCGTAGCATGCCCTCTCTGCATGACCGGGTGGGGCGGGTCGATCTTATGGGGATGAGATGGTCCCTCAGGTAACCTGGTCTCATGCCATGTAGGGCTTTAAAGGTGATAACCAACACTTTGAATTGGACCCAGAAGCAAACTGGTACCCAATGCAGCTCGTGCAAATTGTTTTTCTGTTATATGTGTGTGTGTGTGTGTGTGTGTGTGTGTGTGTGTATAATATATATATATATATATATATATATATATATATATATATATATATATTAAGATTGTTACTATTATATATTTTTATTGTTTCTGGCCTTAGGGCTGTAATAAACGTGTTGTTGTTGTTGTTGTTGTTGTTTTGTTTTGTTTTATTTCTTTTCTTTTCTTTTCTTTTCTTTTCTTTTCTTTTCTTTTCTTTTCTTTTTTCTTTTTTCTTTTCTTTTTTCTTTGTTTTATATAGCTGCCCATCTCACTTTTACATGACTGTAGGCAGCTTGCAATAAAATAAACAAAATATGTAAAATATACAATATACACAATATACAAATATAAAATAAAAATAAAACACATATCAACTGGGCATTACCTACCAATCATCCACACAGCCAGGAGATGGGGTCTATTCAACACCCTTTTCTTTTCTTTTCTTTTCTTTTCTTTTCTTTTCTTTTCTTTTCTTTTCTTTTCTTTTCTTTTCTTTTCTTTTCTTTTCTTTTTTTTTTTTCTTTTTTTCTTTTCTTTTTTCTTTTCTTTGATATTAAAATCTACTTACTTTTGGTGGCTGGCTTAGTTATTATGTCAGTGGTGGCTTTTTCCACTTTCCCCCCAAAACCTCTTTCTGATTCACCACTAGCAGTGCTGTAGTCTAGGAATTGAATGTAAACTGAATCATAATGGTCAGACAATATTGTGTAACTGATAGCAGCAGTGTGTCATGGGGAGCAGAAGGCAAAGCTTGTTACGTACAAAGACAGAAAGTTCACCACTTTTCAAGAAGGTCTTTGCCTATTCCTGCTTACTGCCCACTTACACAGTAATTGCAAGGAACATGCATAATGCCTAGGTTTTCTGTCTTGATTACTGTTTGGTCCCTCACAGATGTTGCAATAATGCTGTTGACTTTGAGTAGTAGGCTTCTTTTTACTATGCAATACTTAGTAAATAAATAATACATAGTAAAGCTGTTTAGTTTGCCTTAGGTGTTGTTTAGAATGTATAGTTCAAAATGTAACACTTCTACTGCATTTTGTTTTTAAAAATTACCAAAATGCAAAAAGTTACAATGTTAACATTCACAAGTCAATCAACATGGAAAAATCCATGGAGCCTAAAGTTTTTTTTATGTATCTGAATATGGTTGGTTGATTATTCTATCAGTCTACCATGTACTCTGATTGAACGTCCATTATGATTATACTGTATACTTTGCATTTCCAAGATAATTCTATTTCTTCAAAAAAAAAAAAAAATGAGAAAAGTATCACACCTCAGGAATGGGTTATCTCAGATGTATTAATGAAACTAATTCACACAATGGGTATGCAGTTCAGAGCCTTCATGCTTTAGGCATGAGTTCAACAGATTGTTTGAAGACATATCAAGTTCAAGACATACCAAAGCATCTTTACAATATATTTATTTATTTATCTATCAAATTTCAACACCATTATTTATAAATAAATAAATAAATAAATAAATAAAAATCTTTACAATATAAACTTCACCATGCAATATTGACAAGGATGTAACTCTCAGTGTTGATATGCTGCTTTAAAATCCACTGGGAAAGAGACAGGCAACAAAATTGAAAAGAATTGTTTTTCACTATTAGGCCATTAGTTTATCTAACCCCTCACCATTTTAAAGAAAAAAAATAATGAATCAGGGAAGTAATTATTTGATATACTAACTTAAATAATACTCTTTACTGTATTGAAGTAAACAAAGAGCACCCAGCTATTCGACCTTTGAATAACATGATACAGAAAAATAAGTCATCTTATTTATATAACTTATATGCAGAATATAATTTTAGAAATGCTAGATTAGAAGAAACAGAAATTAGAATTAAAATTTCTGGAACAACCACCATCTCAGATACTGTATATTTTGAAGGCTGGACGTGGGAAAATTTTAATAATTTTCCTATTGAATTTGAAACAAGAGAGTGAAAATACTAGTGTGCTGCTACTAAGATTAGTTCAACAGGCAGAACCAACCTAATGGAAATAGGTGAATTTAAAATGGCAACTGATTTATTCTGTTCACTATTTACAGGATGGTGACCATTCAGAGGGATGGTGATTGTAGCCATGAAGCAGAGATTTTTCCTACTTGGGAGAAAGACTATGACAAATCTAGACATTGTACTTCAGAGACATCACACCAACAATGAAAGTATATATTATCAACGCCATGGTTTACCCAGTTGTAATGTATGGGTATGAAAGCTGGACCATCAGAAAGACTGGACAAAAAAAATGAGGATTTTGAATTATGGGACTGGAGAAAATTGTTGAGAATACCTAGGAGAACAAATTATTCAGTAGTAGATGAAGTAGAACTGGACTGCTTACTGGAAGCACTGATAATGAAGTTACAATATTGTGGAATGCTTGGAAAATTAAAGGTAATTGAAAAAGAAGTTGACGGAAGACAAGGTGGTTAACAACCATCACTGATGATACAAGCATGAGCTTACAAGAACTCAAGAAGCAGTTACTAATAGTCAATCTTGGCAAAATCCAGGAATCATGGAGAATTCATAGCAACTGAATAACTAATCAAGATTTTTTTTCCATTCCGTGTTTCATTTATCTAATAATTATGTTTTTTCTACAAATTGTGACTGTTCTGAAGAGAAACATTGTTTTGCATTTCAAAAATGGAAACTTGACATTGCTTATTCCTTTCTTCATTCCAGCAGTGTTTGAAAAAGCCCTAAATGCAGCAAGAATCCATTTTAGCTTTAAAAATCCAAAGTGAATGCCTGAAAACTCCTTCATGTGAACCATTTTATGAATGTAACTAAATAGAATATCAGTGATTGAACACCATCCATTTAGTAGCCTTGCTTCAATAATTATCTTGCTTGATGAGCAATTCTGTAATGTTTGCAAACCAGCATTCTATCCTATGGCTTTTGAGTTTGCTAGATAAATGTATTGACCTAACAAGGTTTACAGAAATATGCTTTGAAGTATATAATATTAGCTCACTGAGGCATTTCCAATGGTTAGTCAAAATCGTGTGAAGGGCACTAGCACATAGAAAATTAGGGTATCATTTACAGAGTGTTTATAAAATAGATTGTTCCATACCTCCAATTAAAGGAATCAGTATGTTTCTTTTTTTCCTATGTTGCTGTGTTTCATTGCAATCTGCAGTTCACAGCCTTGCAGAGAACATAATTACGTATGGGAATAAGCATTGAGAAACACTACCCTTGTTCAGATCCACCATTTAGTTTCTAGATATAGTTATCCCCAGTTACCCAGAGAATTATGTTTCAGTCATGTCAAATCACCATGACATGATCTAATTGGCTGGCCCAGTTGAACCCAATAATGCAGCACTGCAAATAGATGTTTCTACAATGGTAGAAAATACTGGAAGTGGATGGATCTTAATCATATTCAATCTAGTTCTTAGTACTGTATATGCTTTCCATAAACCCTTTCCAAGTCCTTCATTCCAATGTAACCTCAACCTGAACCTTATGGATATATAGGGCTCAATATCAAATTTTAGTTTATAAGGTTTCAGAACAGGGACCTGTCATTATCTACCTGCAAATCAAAGTGCGCAACAATAGTACACCATAATGAAAAAGATAACACAAAGCCAATTCAGAAAAAAATAAATCTTGTCAGTCCACAGGACAATGAGACATTCATCTGGATGAGATGGAGTGCTTTTCAAAACTCCCCACTGTCTTTCTGAGAACTGCCTGGGGGTATAACAGTGATAAAAACTGACAGCAACTATCAGTTTGAAAACTCTGCTTAGCAATGGAAAAAGGGAGACAACAATGTTGATTGCTATGTGCTAAATTTTACTCATTTATACAAAGGCAAAATATTAAGGTGTTTCCATATTGTATGTAATTAATACCAGTATTAGACAAAGGGCTGCAGTAAATATATATATAGAATATATATATATAAAACAAAGAAATCAAAGAGAAAGCTAAAAGTGCAAGAAAGGAAAAAAGAAAAAGAAAAAAGATATAAAGAAGAAGCTTCCCATCTTCTTTCCAGTAGTTATAACTACAATTATAAATTTACCTCTTTCCCTAAAAGTACAACATGTCTCTCTTCTTTCTATAATCTATCCTGTCTAATCATGAAAACCATAAATCATAAGTTCATTTTTTTTCTGTTTTACGCAGGGCAGTTTCCAGTCAGCAATAAATGTAGATATTGTCTTTTCTTTAATCAAATAAATCAATTTAGCCATCTCAGGAAGTTCTATCACCTCCACCAGCCATTCTTCCATTCTGGGTAGTGACGAATCTTTCCATCTCTGTGCATACAATAATCTCACTGAAGTTATCATGTACAAAAACAAAGTTCCATGACTTTTTCCCCAACTGTTTGTCCATCAGTCCTAAAAGAAAAACCTCCGGTCTCAATTGTATATTAATCTTTAAAATCCTCTGAATCAGTGTATGTATTTGAATCCAGAATTTTCTAGCTTTTTTACACGTCCACCAGGCATGATAAAATGTCCCTTCTGTTTGTTCACATTTCCAACATGTATTTGAAGTGCCTTTATACATTTTAGATAATTTTTCTGATGACATATACCAATGTTACATCATTTTGTAAAAATTCTTTTAAGATTAAAACATAGTATAAATTTCAGTCCTTTCAACCACATACCTTCCCATTGTTCCATCTGTATATTATAACCAAATAGCCCACTTTATCATACATTCTTTCACTTGTTCTTTTTCTATTTCAAATTTCAATAGAAGTTAATACATTTTAGCAATTACATGTTCATCATTTGTACATAATTCCATTTGAAATTCAGTCTTACAATGTACAAAATCATAAACTCCTTTGTCTTCTAATAACTGTAAATAACTATAAATAAGAAAACCATTGGCAAGTATGTCTCTCTGCCATCACTTCTTCTCTTGATTTTATTTTATATTTTATATTCCCCTTAAAAAAATTCTAGCATCTCATGATAAGTTAGCCATTTGTATTTACCTATTACTTCTCATCTATAAAATGCTTCTTATGCACAGAGGTGTGGGGCACAGCCTGGTTTTGTACAGTATATATTCCATATTCCAATATGGCATGTCTAACAGAACGATTTTTAAAATCCACATTAACCATGATTTTGTCATACCACAAATACCCATGCCACCCAAATCTCAGGTCAAAGGGCTGCAGTAACTTGATGGTTCATTTCTGAGCAAAATTCAAAGTCCTGGTGCTTCTACGTATTGACCTAGGACCACAGACCTTACCAATTTTTTAACCACTGCAGCCTGCATTTTATTATTAATCAATTGTTAATCGTCCTTCGTTGGTTCAAAGACCTAAAACTGCATAAAACAGGCCATGGGCCTGTTCCAGATTATTCAGGACCCGACTCGAGACAGTGGCCTCACCCCGGACTTGGTCTTCTTGTCGGAGCAGTGGCAATGTGATCTGAGGGGAGAATTAGATCTATTAGAATTAGATAAATGGACCTGATGGGTCCGCCCCTGGCGATAAATGGACCTGATGGGGTTTCAGAAGGAGCTGGGGGTTATACCAGGGGATCTACTGCAAGGTCCAGTGGAGGTCCTGGCAGCAGCCTGGAATAGAGAGGCGGCCGGGGCCTTGGACAGGATCATGCCTGTGTGGCCTCTCTTGCCCCATTTGACCCGTCACTCCCCATGGTTCACGGAGGGATTAAGGGTTCTGAAGAGGGTTAAGAGATGTCTAGAGTGTTGCTGGAGAAAGACAAAGACTGAATCCAACAGAACACAAGCTAGATCTGCTGTTAAGACCTACCTTGTGGCGGTAAGAGTGCTCTAACGTCAATATTTATCTGCTCTTATTGCGTCCGCAGAATGCTGCCCGACGGCCCTGTTTAAGATTACTTGATCTCTCTTAGGTAAGGTGGAGTCAGTGACCCACCTACAGGGCCATGTGGAGGAGTTTTCTGAGCATCTGCAGGTTAAAATCGCTCAGATTTATTCCAAGTTGGACTCTAAGCATGAAGCACAATCTGGGGAGATGCTGAGGGAACGTTCTTACCCTGTTATCTGGGAACAGTTCGATCCTGTTAGACCTAAGGAAGTGGACAGGATCCTCCGGGTTGTAAAGGCCACCACATGTCATCTAGACCTCTGCCCTTCCTGGCTGGTGAAGGCAGCCTGGGAGGTGACATGTGGTTGGGTTCAGCCGATGGTTAATATATCCTTGGGGGAGGGGGTGATCCTGCCTGCTTTCAAGGAGGCACTGGTGCACCCCTTCCTCAAGAAACCATCACTGGACCCTACTGTGCTGGACAATTATTGTCCTGACTCCCACCTTCCCTTTTTGGAGAAGGTGGTTGAGAAAGTGGTGGCATTACAACTTCAGAGGATTCTGGATGAAACAGATTATCTAGACCCCTTCCAGTCAGGTTTCAGGCTGAGATATGGGGCGGAGCCTGCATTGGTTGTGCTTATGGATGATCTCTGGTGGGAGTGGGATGGAGGCAGTGCATCCATCCTGGCTCTTCTCGACCTCTAAGTGACTTTCGATACCATCGAACATGGTATCCTTTTGAGACAGCTCAGGGAGTTGGGGGTGGGCGGCGTAGTTTTGTGCTGGTTCACCTCCTTCCTCCAGGGCTAGTCCTAATCAGTGGTAATAGGAGATGAGAGATCCAACCCTCAACCCCTCTTCTGCGGGGTGCCGCAAGGTTCAGTTCTCTCCCCTCTCCTGTTTAATATCTACATGAAACCACTGGGTGATATCATCCGTCACCACAGGATGAGGTATCATCAATATGCCTATGATACTCAATTATATATCTCCATCCTGAGTGATGCGGTGGCTGCCCTTTCTCAGTGCCTGGGGGCTGTGGGGGGCTGGATGGGGAACAACAGGCTTCGGCTGAACCCTGGTAAGATGGACTGGCTGTGGATTGATGGCTCCCCTGGATCCGGGAAGTTGTCATCTCTAGTTCTGGATGGGGTCGCACTACCCCATTCAGACCCAGTGCGGAATCTGGGGGTCCTTCTGGACTCACGGATCCTGCTCAAAGAGCAGGTGGCAGTCGTGGCCAGAAGGGCCTTTGCGCAACTCCATGTTGTGCGCCAGCTATGCCCTTTCCTGGATTGGGATGGCCTCCAAAGAGTCTTTCATGCCCTGGTCATCTCCCATATAGACTATTGCAATGCACTCTACATGGGGCTACCCTTGAAGAGTATCCGGAAGCTTCAGCTGGTCCAGAATGCGGCTGTGCACGCAGTTATTGGTGCCCCAAGATCGGCACATGTGACACCTCTGCTGCACCAGCTGCACTGAGTGCCAGTATGCTTCCGTGTCCAATTCAAGGTGTTGGTTATCACCTTTGAAGCCCTACATGGCATGGGACCAGGTTATCTGAGGGACCATCTCATTCCCATAACATCGAACTATCCCACTCGGTCATGCAGAGAGAGCATGCTGCAGACCCTGTCGGTAAGGGAATTTCACTTGGCGGGGTCCAGGAGGCGGGCCTTCTCTGGGGTGGCACCCGCCCTCTGGAACACTCTACCCCCGGAGGTGAGGCAGGCCCCCTCACTCCCGGCCTTCTGGAAGAATTTGAAGACCTGGTTCTGCCACCTTGCCTGGGATGGGAATGGTAACAGTTCCTCCTGTGGATGGATGGCGCCATAGAGTCCTCTTTTAAACATGATCTTATCGCCCTTTGGATTATATATTTAACTTTTTACTTGTATAGTGTTTGTATCGTATTGCATTGTATTTTATGCATTTTAATTGCTGATTTCACTGTAAACTGCCCAGAGTCCCCCCTTCTGGGGAGATGGGCAGTGGTAGAAATTGGAAAAATAAATAAATAAATATAGGTTGTCTATATCTTTGAGGGAGGGGCTGTGCAGACCTCTAGGGTAGGGAGTTCCAAAGTGTGGGTCTATGTGCCCCCATCTCTGATGGGAGTAGAGATTCTCAATACGCCTTCTTGAAATATTCTTACTAGATGTGCAGATTCAATCCTGGCATGCATGTGCCTGAACTATCCCAGTGCTACACTGTACATAAATTTATAGGTTGAATTGGGCCTATAAATGTTAACCTGCAATGGCAGGGCTGACTTGCCATTAGTCTTTCTGTTGCATTCTGGATTAGCTATAGCTTTTGCATTGTGTCCAAAGGCTGCCACCCACGGAGTGTGTTCTAATAATCCACCCAGGTGGTCTTCAAGACCCATTCACATGTAGAACATAGTCACCAAGTTAAACTCAAGGCTGTCTTTACTTCTACCTACCTTTACAAGCTGTTAAGGATGCCAGCATATCATAATTGAATAAGAACTATAAGTGTGAAAACTTTATTGTTATACAGGGGCTGACTCTTTGTAAACTGGGTATAACTGTCCAGAAAAAACAGCCTTCCGTCTACAAAAAAACCCACAAACAATGTTGGACCCCAATCGTTATGGGACCTGCTTCAACTACATTTCAACAGGATGGATCTTACCTCTACGCCATCACAGACTTTACTGGGGTTTCAAATGCTTGGTGCTCATAAGCTTTCTAGCAATTCCATTCTTCAACATTTAACATTCTGGATAGTCTTTAAAGGCAGCTTTAAAGAACACAGTGCAAGTAGCCTGGTTTGAA